>OY735204.1:60120773-60245773 GCA_963457665.1 Thysanoteuthis rhombus
TGAGTCAAAGTCTTGCAAGTAGAACTGACAGGAAGACGAATTGAGGATTTGAAAAAAAGTTCTAAACATGTGAAGAAGAACAATTTCACAGAATTTTTCTTTAGAAATAAATGAAAGGAAATTCAGATGATATGCCATGGACATGGTTGCGGGGTGGACATTTGACAAGAGAAAATCAATCCCAATTGATGGTGGCCCTGAATCATTCTATGAGAACCAACTATTGTTTAATAATGTCAAGATTCACAGAACCCAACACAATAGTAATTACCGTCTGTGCGGAGACAGAGATGAGAGCACTAATCATATAATAAGCGAATGGGTTATGTTGGGCCAGAAGAAGTACTAAATGATTGGATGAAAATGTATTGACTAGGCACTGTGAAAACAACTGGGATTCGAGCATACAAGCCAATAGTACATGCATAAAACTAAATCTACCTTAGGGAGTGAATAGCAATTCTGAAAATCTAAATATTCTAAGGGACCTTGAAATTCAGATAGATCATCCAATCTAGACCAAAAGATAAAATGTGATCATCGACAACACGGAGAGAAAAATGTCAGATTGTGGATGTCGCTGTTCCAGTCGACTAGTGAATAAAACTTGAAAAACAAAGCAGGGAAAATATTTGGAAATCGCGAGAAAACTGAAGAGGAATTCTGGAATAAGAAGTTGGTTGTAAATAGATTGGCAGAATTGGATATCAGATGAAGAATCGACCCAAACGATCACGTTACCAAAGTCAACTACAATGCCGAGGAGAGGGATGCAGTATTAAAGAGATTATTATTATTATTATTATTATTATTATTATTATTATTATTATTATTATTATTATTATTATTATTATTATGATTACAAAATCTCACACCAGTTACCTGATGGTTACCGCTAGAGGTTGAGTGACAGCAAGTCTCCTCAAGTCTCCAGCCCTCCTCTCCTCGTTCTCATAGACCACAGTAATACTGTGGTTTACTGTTTCACACCGGTTGCCTGGTGGTCATAGCTGAAGGCTGAGTGACAATAAGTCTCCTCAGGTCTTCAGCCAACATCTCTTCTCTCCCTCGCCAGTGCTGTGGTTCATATTTCCGCTTTCATTTTCCTTCCTTTGTTAGGCCACTGTTAACATTTAGTGTTGCAGTTCTTATATTTCTAGCACTTTCCTCTGTATCCATGCAGTTCCTAGCAGTGCTGTGGTTTGTACAGTCTCAATCCTTCCTTTTATCCCAACCTCCTTCAGTCTTGCCCTCAGTGTCTTTGGGATGGTTCCCAGTGCGCCTACTATGACTGGCACTACCCTGACTTTTTATTATCATTATTATTATTATTATTATTATTATTATTATTATTATTATTATTATTATTATTATTATTATTATTATTATTATTATTATTAATGATAAATATAATAAATCGTCACCCTAATCAATAACTGAACAACCATCGCGTCAAAATTTGAAGTCATATGAAATATAATTTTTTTCTTCCACTAAATTTGGTGAGAATTGCTCCTTTTATGGTAGAAAAACAAATGCGATTCTTGGTTTGAACAGGAGTTTGAGAAATAAACAATATTCTAAAGGAAACAAAATCTCGCTATCGCAGACAATACTTGAACAACCGTGGCATCAAAATTTGAATTCATGTAAAAGAGAATTCTGTCGAAGAATAAATATGATCAGAATAAATTTTATTTATGACATCACAGACGTTTTCAATCGGAAAGCATCTAAAATAGAGTAGAAAAAACATCAAAAAACATGTTGATTCTGGATAATCAAGATATTATCAATGAACCTGCCAAAAAAAGGCCTCCAAAAGGTTGGTTTTTTAAAAAAAAAAAGGCTTTTTTTGAAAAATAAAAAAATAAAAACATATCACTTGCGATTTCCACTGGAAAATATCTTCAATGTAAACAAACCTCATTTAGAAAACATTTTAGAAGGGGTGTAGAGGAGTGCTGATGCCAATTTTTGAGTCTGTAGACAAAACGGTATTGCCAGTAGCGCTGGAACACTCAAAAACAAACCCAAACAAGCGAACACTCACACACATCAAATATAAAAAGGGATAGAATCCTTCGCCACCTTTGTTAGCCACAGTTGTTCAATAATAATAATGATGATGATGATGATGCTGAACTACACAAGATTGTCAGCTGCAGAATCAACCTTCACTCCAACATTTACTCCATCGTAAAATGATTACTGCAACATTTGTATTGTATCTTATCCTAATATCTACACTTATATTTATGGAAGTTAGCGACCCCAAACGGTGCAGATAACTATTCAAGGCACCCCTAAATTGTTCAGGATTAGAGCTTTCAAAAAAAAAGTCCGGAATGATTTGTAACATTTTAAGGGGTTTTAAGGGTGGATTATTATTAATTTTTTTGCACGTGTTGGTCATTTTCCATTTTCCGTTTTCCGTTTTCGTAGGATTGGAGGTTATGTAGATCATATGGTGGGAACATTTAGAATTCTGAAAGTAGGAGAATCTTTCTTCTTTTTTTACTTTTAGGTACCGATAGAGGGATTTTTTTTCAGTTTTAAGAGTCAAACTCGAGGGGAAATTTTTCTCAACTTCTAGGTGTCAAAATCGAGGACGAAGATTTTTTTTAAAAACTTTTTGAGGTTAAAATCGAGCAATGACAATTTTTTTAAAATCTCATAACATCTTAGATATAATAACTAAAATTATTTTCGTCAAAATTTATTAAAATACTAATCATCACAAGTTTATAGGTGTAGATAGCAAGATTTTGAGATAAGTATAAATTAGTGTTTATTTGTAGAGATATTGATTCTCTATTTAACTCTAAAACAGGGAGGTTAATCTATGATAAATGTATTCTGTGGCCAAATAGTTCGTTCGGTTTTGTTAATAAGATTTGAAAGACATTTTCCTGGTATATTTACCGACTTTCTACAACTTTCAGGCAACATCATAATTCCACCCTCCCAGAATTTTTAATCTTTATCAGTAAAGAACTGCTATGTGTGCCTTTACAAGTCTACAAGGGAAATAAAATGTTTTTCGAAGGAAGAATTCTGTAAAGAACGGAATAAAGAGTGACCCAGAGGGTACAATATAAGGTGTGTATGAAGGATGAATGAAAACTTTTGTAGCATTAATTTTGTCTTCATGGCCCTCTTATCATTAACCACTGTTTTGCATTAGTCTCTCCTTTTTACATTAGCCTGAACGTTTTTTCACATTAGCCGTACTTTTTTATAAGGGCACCATACTTCTTCAACATTAGCCCATCCTTTTTCTTTTGAAGCGTAAAAAGTGTAAATCTATTTTTAAAACAAATTGAATTAAACGCCATCTGATAACCATTTATCTATCTGTCTATTTCTTTGGATAGCAATTTACACCGCTGGTCTGGGTGGGTATTCAATCCAGTCTTTGTAACTTAGACTTCCGAATGAACTCAAGGTAATCTTAAGCTATTCTTACGCGATAAAATTTCGGCTTTGTTGTATCTTTTCAGTCGAAAGCAAACACAGTTTTGGTCTCCTTGCAATACGCTTGAAAAGTGGATTTTCTTATAATGTGATAAAGGCCTGGATACAAATAAGCGATTTTCTCATATTCGCTGGGCCAAACCGTTTTTGATGCAAGACTATGATAATGGCGTTATTAATCATTGAGAAGCTAACAATGGTTCGGGAGGCGATTATCTCTCGTTGCCAAGAGCAAATGCATTGATAGTTCAAATATTCCTACAGCACCACAATATTACAGCCAAAATGGCTGCTTTTTACAACTGGTTCCGTTATATAAGCATGTAGTACTTAACTACTATATAAAGTATATTGCCATCAATATTCATACCAATACAGTCACCGCTACAGCCATTACCTCTATTTGTAGTGGTAGTTGTTGTAATCGTATTAATATTGTTATTTCTCAATCAATGCTGGTTTTTGTTATTGATATGATACCGAAGCTACCCGAAAATATCCGAAGCTGTGTACAAAGCAGATAAACCAGAACACGAAAGAATGGACAGAGATGCTGATTTGGAAAAGCAGATGGTTTGGGGAAAAGAGCCGTTATTTTTGGTCCATATTCGATATCCCACATTAAATAATGGTATCGATCGGGAATTGCCGGCCGGTCGAGTGGGAAAATCGCCTGGTCTCTGTGACCAAAGGGCAAAACTAAGAGAAACCATAAAAATCGTTGCCGAGGGGAATCGAAATAACAAGAAGACAAGAAACAAGAATAAGAAGAAATGATATCGATGTTAATGCTGCTGCTGCTGCTGCTGCTGATGATGATGATGATGATGATGATGATGATAGCAACAACAATTAAGCAGACGTGCAGTCGCTCAGCTAGTTTACAAAATATTTCAGATCCCCACTACGTAGCATTTTCTACAATTCTCTGATAACATTGAAGCTAGAACTTCTTGGTTTGTCTTTTAACAAGTATTTCATGTGATAGCAAATGACTTACTTATACCAAAAAATTTATCATCTTTGATCGAGACTGAAACTTGAACAGTTCGTTTCAATCTTCACAGCGGAAGAAAAGATTTCCAAAGTACAGAAAACTGACAGATTCCTGTTTGGTTGGGCTATCACAATCCAAACTTAATTTGCTATAAGTTTGTTTGTTTTTTTTGTTTTTTTTTGAAAGCAAGAAGAAATTGTTGACATTCGGATTAGGGAAACGCAAACTTTTTTCATAATATTTTGGGCTCTATTTCCTTATCCAAACCCTAACAAAATGGAGGACCCCGTGTTGTTTTTGCGTGTAACGTCTTTCGGATTTTGTTCTATTTCCATAAATATTTTTCTTTCAATTTCTAGATCAGTGTATAAACCGAGCAACGACTTACGATGCAGACCTCTTTATTAGAGTAACGAATAGGCCTCCATCAATATCCAAGCTTCGCTTCGTTTCACTCACTCGCCAGTATTATAATAATAATAATAATAATAATAATAATAATAATAATAATAATAATAGGCCAGGTTAATCACTCAATAGAAACCGTTATGTGGCCAACGTTCTCTGACAGCGTACCGTTTTGTGGGAGATCAATTTAAACATTGGAATAAAGATAATCAATGAATTAGTTACTTCCATTGCCTTTTGTTGGGCAGTAATGACTAAAAAGTTTTTAGAAAAATAAAAAAAATAAAAAAACCTAATTAAGCAGGCACTGAAACCACCACTAAAAACCTATCTATGAGGGAATAGTGTCAGCAATTTGGAGTCTGCTGGTACTGGTTTTCCTGACCTGTAGCAAGCTGTAGCGATCCTCTTGGCTTTGCAATTTCTGCACTCCCCTGCAAACCGAAGATCGCCACGTACCTCTCTCCTGGGTTGTCTGCCTTCATGTATCAATGCTAATATTGAAAGCCTTCAACGAAGCTTTTAGCGCGTCTTTGAAGCGCTTATTCTGGCCTCTTTTTGAACGCCTGCCTTCTTGTGTCTCACCACACCGCAATTTCTTTGGAAGCCGCTGGTCTGGCACGCGAAACACATGCCACGCTAAACGACGCCAAGACTGTACCAAGATGCAGGGTAGCACTGACACTTTATCCTAAGAAAATTTCCTAGGGAGGTGGTACGGGAGTGGTTCAGCTCTCTTGTATAAGGTCAGTGTATCATTCACGTTTGTTGATCACGGAGCAGTGTAGCGAGAAATATGGCCTACTGCACCTTGAACTTTGTCTCCAGGGTGATGCCTCTCCTCTTAGAGTAAGCCACACTCGCTTTGGCGAGTCTGACATTCATCTCCATGACAACGTTTCCAGAAAACGTGCTGCCAAGGTATCTGAATCTATTAATCGCATTCGCCTACCATTGATGATGATTATGATGATGATGATGATGATGTTGGATTTGACGTATGGCTTTCTCGTAGTCGTCTGGTGCATCACTACAGGCTTTTTTTTTCGTATTGATCGTGAGGCCGAAGGTTTTGGAAGCCCCACAGAACCGATCAACACTAAGCTGCACGTCAGCCGTGGAGGAAAGCATTGAGTGTGCAGTCATCAGCAAACAGGAAGTCATCAATGGCGTCTGCCCAAACCTTGGTTTTTGCTTGAAGCCCTCTGAGGTTAAAGATAGAACCATCACTGCGGTATCTGATGTGGACTCTTATGTTTGCCTTCCGAAATACATCTGTCAGTATGAGTGAGAGAGGAAGCATAGACACAGACCTGCTTCTCACCGTCTGAGACAGGAAATGGCTTAGATGTTTTCCCGTTGTCCTAGATTCTGGCCAGTGGTCAGTATGCCATCGTGCAGCTGTCGAACAATGACATGAATTTTCTGGGATATCTGTACTTCGCAATGATTGTCCAAAGGCCACTTACGCGAACAGTATCAAAGGCCTTGGTCAGATCAACATAGGTGGAGTTTGGGTCAGGATTCTGTTTCGGGCACTTCCCTTGAAGTTGTCTCGCAGCAAACACCATGTTGATTATCCCCTGTACTTTCCGGATGCCACACTGGCTCTCTGGTGGGAGACCTTGCTCAAGGTGTGCGTCGAGGTGATAGAGTAAAACTCTAGTCAGAATTTTGCCTGCGATGGACAGTAGGAAAATTCCACGGTGGTTGTCACGTGCCTGACGGTTTCCTTTGTGCTTGTAGAAATGTGTGATGGAGGCATCCTTGGAGTTCTGCAATATTAAAGTTTTGAAGTTCTTCTGCCAGAGCCGTACTACCTTCTTTGTAGATTTCACCTGGGATGGAGTCTGGGCCAGGCACTCAGCCACTACATAGCAGACGAATTGCTTTTCATATCTCCAGCAAAGTCGATACCTACATACATAGCCAGCCTGACCAACTTGAAAACTGCAAAAAACTATTTTGACAGCTTTAGTTTACGGTTTCTAATAATTACAATAATGATAATGATAATTAAAAATAACCCACTTATATAATACTCCATATGCATGTATATTTGTGCCTGTAACAATCTTCAAGGGGGGTAACTATCAAATGTCAATTATAGAGTAGTCTCCCCCATCTATTCATTTGTTTTGCGTAAAGAAATCTGGGTTAATTCTTGTAGCACGCAAACAAGAAAATGCAGAGCATCATTTACGACGGATTGGGTAAACTAAAACAGTATTAATAAGTCAGTCAGTCAGTCAGTAACATGAGCAGAGAGAGAGACACACACTTACACACAGGCCGAGAGAGAAAGACAGACAGACAGAGACAGAAAGAGAGGGAGGTTATAGGATATATCCACCAGCTGCTGTTATGTCACTAAGAGAACATTTATTCTAATCATATTTTTTTAGATTTTGGTTTCTTCACCTGGTCTAACACTCTGAACTAACTTCAGTGATTTCTTTACCTGACCTCATATTCTGATCAAACAATTTTGAAAATTAAGGGGACACTGTTAAATACTTCAAGCGATCAAAAATAAAGGGATTTTCCCTTTTAAGGCGTCATGAGTGAGGTGGAATTTCTACCTTTTTTTTTTTGCTAAAATAGGTCAAATTGAGGGAAAACCTTTCAAACCTCTTTATGGGTTAATGCAGATAAACTTTTTCCCCTTTTAACACTTTGTACCATCCGATTCCAAAGTTACATTATCATGTGCAGATTGATTTTTTGATCTTAATTTAGAGGGAAAAACTACTTGCTCTTTTCAATGATAATAAAAGCTGAAGACGAACACTCTCTCCAGCTTGATTCACAAGTTACCTCTTTCAGGCATGTCGTAACGAAATTCCTGTGGGGCGGGAATCTCGAACAAACCGGAAAATCTTCCTTTTTAGACCACACCCTTTAGATCGCTGGTAAACACCCCCATTGTTCAAGTCGCACAATTTAAATGATGGATATATGAAGATAATTATGGAAGACAGCTGCCTAGGGAATTTTTGAAAATAGAGCTTCCTAATCCGTTAGAAATCAATGTAATTTTCAAGTCATCCACAGACTTTTTCTTCTTGTAATCATATTGACTTAAAATTTTTACCAGAGTTTTTTTTATTTTCACTTACAGTGATTTACTCTATTTTTGCTTTCTCTGTGCAATTCTCTCGAGTGAAGACACTTCGATTCAACGATTAGCGATTCAAAAATTAGAAAGGAAAGGATCTTACCATCACATTCATCTTCTTACTCTTATCTTTGTTCGTAAATTGTGCTAAAGTCTGCTTTCTACTATCACCTCTTTAAACAAATTTGAAATGTCGACCGAGCTTATTATGTCAAGTCTTTATTTCTTCACATGAAGCTCAGTTTGATTGCTCATACTACTGTCTATTGTCGTAGACCTCAAAAATATTTCACTCGTTTCATGGCAGAAAAAATCTCCCACTAATAGCAATGGTTGCTGGCTATACAAGGAGAACCTGTAACTTAGATCTTCCTCGGCATTGTAACTCTTCTTGAATAGTTAAGTCTCTGAATCATCCCTGTGTGACGTTTTTTTAAAAAAAAACAAAACAAAAAAAAAACCAAGTGAATGTTTTCCCCCCGCTGTATCATGCTGTTAGAGAAGATTATTTTCGTTATTGGGAGGAGGACAGTCACGTGACAAACATGATCGATGGATGATCAGATCGCTACCATGTCATTGAAATCAATCGAGATTTTTTTTTCCGTGAAATTTTTTCCAGAATTAAATGATCGTAACCTGTACCCTGATTAATTCTCTGTCGATTAATATATTTGTTTTGTTTGTTTTTTTTTTGCTGGTTTTTTCAATTCCAAAGTATGGTAGATGATGTTGATTTGACGAGCAAAGATCACCTCATTGCACCGCACGCAAATTGTCCACCAAGACACCTTGGTCTGTTTAGCTCGTATGGTAAAATAATGGAAATATCTTTTGATCTGAATTCTCAATGCTTTGTTCCTAATCACCTAAGGTTATGTCTCTGTCTCCTGGGTATTCTACTACGTCACGCAACGGAATAGATATTCAATGGGAGAAATAATCGATATCAAAGTAAACTCATAAAATTGCACTGAAATTTAATGTTTTAAGCATCATCATGAGCTTGTTTGAGAAATTTGGGATTCAAGAGTTTCGAGTGCGTCGATTTAGAATCTTACTGTCTATTCCAGTGATGTCAATTTAGCTGTTTTGGGATCAAAATTTAACTTCTTCAGTTATGACAGCCTGGGTGTCTTTAAACATTCGCAGTAACTTAACCTATGATGATATCACAACTGCTATCTATTACACTTATCAAAATTTTGATTGTAACGTTAAGGTAAATACTATTTAATATGAGATTTCAAGCTAGACGAAAGATTCGGAATTTGTGGCTAAACAAGAAAAAAAAAGCTAAATCTGGTTACAAAAGAGCAAATTTGGCAACACGGTTTGAAACTTGTGTTCTGCTTACCTGAACCTGTTCGACTGATTAGTCATAAGAACGATTGCTCCGGGAACATTGGACTTACGAAAATATGAACATGAAATATGAATTCTCAATGATTATTTACATATTTCCCTAAGATTTCATCCAAGAAAATAGGCAAATTTTCTCGTAAAAAGGTATTCTCGATACCTCATTTTTTCTGTTTTGGACCATGTGGAAAGGCTAGATTCCAGTACATCAATTTCTAGTTAATTGCGAAAATTACAACTTCAAACTTTCATAACTTCTGATCTAATAAGCAGAATTTGGTCCAATAAAGTACTCTGTGCTTAGCAAAGGTACCTTTATCTTTTACGATAACTTTCAGTAACACAACTTGCACAGGTAAAATTCACCTGGCCTCCCTACTAATCGTGCTGAACTGATATTTCATTTTGTCGGCAGATAAAAAAAGATATATTTTACTACATAATGTACAACTCGATCCTGCGTCTTCCAGAGAGGAGCGATACGATCAATATTTACTCCTATGCGAATTGTAAACATAACATCAACGGAAATTCACTAGAAATACGCCATGGGGTGTATTATGAAAGTTAGTGTTGCGAACCAGATCTGGTATTTTATTCCCAAGGAACTATTTTGTTTCGAGCACCGCTTGTGGCCTCTCTTCGAGACATAGCGCTGCACACTATAAAATGACTACAGTGTTAACGTTCTTAGGCGAATGTACTTTTTTTCAGTTGAATAAATCATCAGTTAGAGGTGAGCATTGACAGTCAGTCTTTATATGTTTAATTTCATTACAAGGTGAGTACAAGACTCTTGCCATACGTGACTCAATCCTAGCATCTCACCCGGTTCATTATTCCTGAGACTTTGTTTAATATGTAATTTGCATAACTTCATATACGATGATTGGGATAGCGCCAAGGGAGGGTAATTGTTGTTCGTCACATTACACATAACTGAAGATAAGGTAGAGATCTTGGGACGATTTAAATCCCCAAGGTTTCGCTGTGGCCAAGGAGGTAGTCAATAGATGTCGACCTTTCATAAGATTGGTGTGTTGGAATTTGGCCAAGTTTCAACACGTCATTCCAGAAATTCAATATTTCAATTATTAGTAGTAATACCTTTAAAGTAACAGGAGATTATGTCCGGTGTTGCACAGGGGTTAAAATGTCCTCACAGAATGGAAGGAATAAAGATAGGAAATAATTAACTTCATGTAATTAACGTTGTATTGTAGACGTTAGTGAATACGAACGCTCGGTATTAAAATGTAGCCTTAAGCAAAATTGAAATTTTAGGTTCGAAGGTCGGCTGTGGAGTCCCGAGAGGCTCATAACGTTAGAATGGTGTCTTCATGTTCACAAGAAGGAGATGTAGAGGCGGGAGATGGTGTGGGAGAAAACTGTCTCAGAGCTATGCGTTAGTTGGTTAGTCTCACAAGGCATTTCCAGTGAATTTGATCCTCGTTATGACCCTGTCCAGATAGGCATATTAGGGTCCGCTAAGTATATATATATATATATATATATATATATATATATATATATATATATATATATATGTGTGTGTGTGTGTGTGTGTGTGCGTGTGTGTGCGTGTGTATTCCCAGCGTTGCCCGGGGAAAATAACTGAACATCTGACTGTACAGAAATAAAGCATGTTCTTTAGTAAATGTATTCTTATCCTACGCAACCAGGTGAGTGAGTGTAGCATGAGCCAAAAATGTTTGTATAGCTACTGACATACAGTGCGTTCGATCCCAGGTATGGGTGTTGTGTACTCTTTGGTAGGTTCAAGCACACACAGCCGCACAGTGGGAAGTATGTTCTTTTATGTATTTCGTTGTATGCAACCCATCAAACGAAAAAAAAAATGTTCACATTATTCACACCAAGAGCCAATTCTCCTCTTCCGATCTTACTAAACTTCGTAGATTCACGATTTGTTGAGTTTTAATTAAAAGCAGAAAACTATATAAAATCTGTTTGTTTCTGTTTTTCTGAAGAACCGTTTGGTGCTTTCAATTGATAAGATCTCCGTTACGTTTTATACCTGTTTGGAAAAAGACAATTTTAAAGGAAAGGAGATGTTCTATTCACGATGTAACTGTAATGCTGACCTGGCCTCTTACTTTACGTCAGTTGTACGAAAGAACGACTTTGGAGAAACCAGGATATTATTGATGTGAAATGAATTATTTGGGGGATCTTTTTTCATTTTCAATTATGTTCAGATACGGTCGTATGATTGACAGAAAGTAAGTTCCCAGTCGAACATTATTGTTACATCGTAAACCATTTTTCCCTTGACAAGAGACATTCATCCAAAGATGACAGGGGTGACACTGATTGAAAGCACGAAAATTCATTCTGGAAACGAATTTCCTACACGTTTTTTGCTTTTACTGGTAACAGAAATCATAACCAAAAAAATCTGATAAAAATGAAGGTAAATAGTAATAAAAAAATAGCAATTAAGAAAACAACAGAGCCTCTCAAACTTTTTATTCGTGATTCATGAGACAGGTGTTTTCGAGGCTCCTCACCCAGTCTTACCGAAGCAATAAGCACCAATTCAATTAGTCTTTAGTCATAATCTTGCTGCAACTGAACATAGAAACAAATTGCCTCCATAGTAAAAAAAAAAAAAAAGATGCAAAATACTATTCACAATGTTTACTGTTTATCACAGGAAAATATTATTTGAAAGAAAATTTCTAAAATGTAACCGAAAGGAAATTTGTATTCATAAATTTATTGAATAGTATTGAGTCATTTCACTAAGGGCACCAATAGGAGTAAATATTTAGAGACGAAAGAAAACTCGTTACAATATTTCTGCAAATCCCAATGATCTTCCACGACCCCTGGAAAGGTCTCACAACCCTTAGTTTGAGGGGCGCTGGTTTACAATACTTCAACTGATTGGAATGAATAAGCTGGCTCTCACCAGTTTACTCTCTATATAGTAATTATGGTTGGTGTTGGAAGCAACCACTGATGTCCATTTATTTTTCTTACCTTGCCCCTTTCTACCACGACCAGGCATGCACATAAAAATGATTACATACGACCAAAATATATTTGTATATAAATATTTGTCGTGTGGATATGAGCTTATCTGACAGAATGTTGGTCAATAGACAATTAGAAGGAGGAGAGAAATTTAATTGAAAAAACAGGTGTTATATCTTGAGAATTTTCATTATCATGTGGACATGTTCCGATGCATTTCGATGATTGCCAACCACCTTTTCGATGAACTTGCAGCGATTGCAGATAGAACGGTATGCTGTTTATATGTTTGACATTTGAGGAATGAAATGAATAGATTTCTGTGCTGTTGGTTGTTCAGTAGGAGTGAGAAGGGAGGGCTTTGTATCAGCGTTTATGAGTATTAGGCTGGGCTGAAACAAGAGTGTCAGTGAGAGAAAGGGTCCAGATGAAAACGGTCAGATTTTAGGAATGGTTGTGTGGCTGTTTTCTTTCTAGGATGGAGAGTTGGTGTCTAGCATTTAATGGATAGGCCCTGACATATATGGGGCGAGGTGAAAGTGGAGTGTGTTGTTTTTAATCTTTTTGTTTGGTGGTAGGTGAGACTTTACTCTTTCAAAATCAATGCATTTAAAGTGTTTTCAATCTTGAAATGTCCATACCTATGGGTTATTGAGTTGCATGGGGAAATAAGGACTGCATCAATACAACTGCATGTAGAGGTGTCGTGTATATTTTTGATGAGATAGAAAGTTGAAGTTGTGGTCGTTTCTATGTTCAACCAGGGTGTTTGTTTGTTTCATCAAATGTTAGGGCTCTTTTGTGTTCACATATTCTTTTCTTGAGAGGTCTCGACAAGATGTACATAGGAGAGACGTTCATTAACAAGTTGAACCAATTCTTGTACTAGACTACAATTCTAGAGAATACAGTAAGAATCAAATTCATTGTAAATAATTCACAATAAACCAAGAACAGTCCCTCGGTATAATTGAAACGGTGTTGTTAGGGGCCACAAATCTGAAGTAAAATTCATTTCGGAGTGTTCTGCATACATGTAAATCAGGTATACAAAATGTCACATAGTGTGTTACTTAACCGAGATTCATTTAATAGAAACATTAGTTGATCGCTGCGAAGAAATTCACGGGTATATTTGAATTTCAATGATAATGATAGTTATAGAAAAGAAACGAATGAATTCGTTTCTATGAAAGAGTCCATTGTTTCTAATAAAAGATTGGAGATATTTTTATCAATAGAATTTTTGCCCCTAAGTTGAAGAACAGAGGAAAAGAAATAACCACGTTGTTCATTTTATTGGCATCCATTGAATGTGGTTGAATTTAATGGTTCTGTCGTGAGTTGTTAGGTACAAGGTACCAGTTCCGCCACCTTTATCACTGGAAGGTCGGCTTGGAGAGAAGAAAATCTAAATCTTAGACGAGGTTGAAAGGATCAAATAATCCGGTAATCTTCCTCTTGGTTATAGACTGACTAGCCCTTTCTTTTTGACTTTTTTTTTCGTTTAAATTGATTTTAACGGTGACACCATTTCATTGTTAGGAGTGAAAATCTTAATTAGTCCTTGATTCTGACAGTTTTATTCATACAAAGCATTAGTCAAGATTCCTCTTACTAAGTCACTGTCAAAATAAGCACCAGAAAAAGCTTTTAAAAATGGATTGAATGAGAACCAAACAGGCATTATATACATCTATTTAAGTAGTACTATCGTTATCGATCGACGAGATAATGTCATCATCTATACAGATATATAAATATATGTGCACTCGTAAGAATTCGCACAAATGACACATTTAAACTTGTTTCTTCTTAAACACTCATCCAGAATTAATCCTTAATTTTTTCACCCCCCCTCCAATTTTTTTGACGCCACCAATTCTTTTTACCGCCCCACCCAATTTTTTCAAAAACTTTGATCCCCACCATTAATTTTCGGCCTCACTCTCGCGAAATCTATTTTTAAACATTCCCCAAGCTTTCTTTTCAACTAACCTTCTTGGGTGGGTATTCAGTTACTTTAATTTTTTTTTTTAAATCCAAGTTTTAAGACGAGAACATGGATTCTGGCGTTGGTGTATATCTCTTTACTTTCACATCCTCGTTCCCTTTCTTTCGGCAATTCACCCAGTATGCATGACAAGAGATGAATGAGCTTAGTGACAGGAAGATTTGTCTAAAAACTAATTTGTTATTCAAACACAGAGATTTGTGAGCACTTAGTGACAACGGGGGTCTGGCCCCCTCCTGGAAATCACTTGATCCTCTATATAACCCAGATGAATGTGATGGGAATTAATTTAAGTGTGCTAATTTTCACGTCATAAACCATTTTTACGACGCATCTCTATCTTTTCGCGTTTCGCGCTAAATTCAGTGCGTTTCTTGTTTTGGCTGTGCAGAAAAGTGTCGAATTAGCGCGGGCGCACTTTACCTTTGTGACCATCTCTTGGTGTGTTTTGACTATTTATAGAATTTTTACGGTGTGTTTTGACTATTTTTAGCATCTTTACGGCGTGTTGGCCATTTTGGCCGTTTTAGAGTATTTTCTTTTAACGTTGCCTTTTTCAGCACTTCTACCCATGCCCCAACCCTGAACTCACATGATGGCTCCCCCACTCGCTGTACCCTGGCGATGGGCCTGCTTTATAATCATCATCACCGCTACTATCATCATCGACATCTTGGACATCATGGAGCGGATATTGCCTTTATAATCATTCATCTCGGCCAACTAAGTTGGAAGAGATATGTTTATTCACTCTTGTCTATCTGTCTACATAATATCTCTGATATCTCGATAATTTTCAATTGAATTTTATGGAAGATGAGGGGGGCCAATGGGCCACGGATGTGATTAATTTGGGGGGGGGGCAGATGTAGGAATCTTTTTTCGATTGAGAGATATTTTTTTATCATTCTCAAGGAAAAGAAGTTAAAGACGAACAGTTGATGAAAAAGCTAAATTCAAATTTCCAGTAACCCAACATTTTTTGCACTTTTTTTTTTATATCATATTTCCATTTAGTTTTTAGTTAGTATGTAACGTTGTCGGCGGTAAGAGATTTTTAGTTTATTTTTGTATTATTCCATCTTCACATTGTTAAGTGTCGAACGATTATATTAGGGAACATCTGTCGCTCAGAAAAGACTTCCCGTACAATCTTTTACAATGCACGAAACAAGGTCAATAAATCCAGATGTGAACGTCCCGTAGGACAACAGAGATGTTTCTTTTGATTGAACAATTAAGTAACACACACACACTCTCTCTCTCTCTCTCTCTCATTATATATATATATATATATATATATATATATATATATATATATATATATAGTTATTCTCGGCAAAAATAGGTATTCTTATCTTGTTACCCACTGCAGACATGAGATTTTTATAAAGTTGTTCTCGGACGAAATGGATTTATTTTTATATAGTCACTCCCGACAAAATTATTATTCATAACGTTACCTTCAGGAGGAATACGTGATATTCATAAAGTTACGCTCGACAGAAACGGTTATTTTCAAATGTAAAGCAGGAAATATTTATTTGGTCTGTTTGGGAAAGGCATGAATCTACTTCTTCCAGAAGTTCAAAACTGGATTAACTCCCTACTGCTGGTTCTATGTAACCTGATTCAACCTCGCACATGTTACTTGGAAACCAGAAGGGCAGTGACAAGTAACATTTATTGCTCCGAGAAATAGCATGCGAGACCTCGACGATCTACAAGGTCATAGGATAATTTGTTTCGTTTTTCGGCAGAAATGGTTATTGTTTATGAAATTACTTTCAGCAAAAGGACCCATTGTGTAAGGACCCTCAGCCCTGGGACTTAGCGTGGAAAGCTCTTTCTAATCAATAAATACATTACTTCCTTTGGCATGCTGTGATACTTGCTGATCGCTGATACCGATTGACCACTCCCCCATTACAGTGATGACTATAAAAAAGATTATAAACTCAGTCCACCTTGACAGGAGTCAGTTTCACAAGTACCTAATTGTTTAGACGTTGTTAATTCGTTAGCATAAAAGCTAAAGTATATGAAGGATGAACGTGAGACTGCTATCGGACCCTTATCAAAATGGGCCCCTCATAAATCAAAGAATACATCGATTACGTTACGTTTTCGATACCTACCAGGCGTAATACACTATCCAAAAATATTTCTTACAGCTCGTTCCAGTCCTGTGACCGCACGCTTTCTTCCAAAGGGAAGTAACTTCCCTGTCAAATCTGACAGTTACTTTTTGTTGGTATCGTACACGGTTCCGGTTTATGGGGCCCTTCCTTCCGTTGAATGAAGTACCGTTTTTTTAAGACTAGTGACGTTCATCTGGTACAGGCGTTGATATAATCTTGAGAGGAAGAAGTAAAGAGGAGGATTGTGAAATATTTTTACGCATTCAAAAACGCACCAAGCACTTCCTTGAGTTTTCTCTCCAGAGAATTGGATAAGAAAAAAAAAGATCCTCACTATAAACCCGATCAGAAAGAATGCCAAAGAGCAGGGTTGGTTGCTAAGAAAATTAAAAAAAAAAAAAAAACTTTCACGATCTACGTGTAATGCTAGACGAACTGAACGAAGAGAGCAAGAAAGTTGGACTACAAATGAACTCCAATAAGACAAACGTCATGTACAACAAACATGCTGAGGACAATAACACAAAAATCCATGTCGAAAATGCAGCCCTGAAAACAGTAGACCACTACATCTACTTAGGACAACGGATCCCTGTGAAACCCTCAAAAGTGGAGGGAATCAAGCAAAGAATCATTCTAGGATGGCAATCTTTCGATAGAGCAAGCTCAAACTTTAAAAAAGAAAATCCCAAAAGTTTTTAAAATAAAGGTCTGCAACCAATGCATCCTTGCAGTAGTCACTAATGGAACTGAAACATGGAACTTGACCAAAAGATTGACCCTCAAACTGACCCTCAAACTGAGGACCATGCAACGTGCACATGAGAGAACATGGTGAGATCACAAGATAGCACAGTGCATTAGATATAAGGCAAGAATCAGTGACGTCATAGAATCTATCAGAAAACTCAAATGGCAATAGGCTAGTCATGTTGCAAGAATAGCAGACAACGATGAACATCACGACTCATCATGGATTCCCAAGGATCGTATGCGAAAATGTGGCCGGCAAAATATAAGATGGCGAGACAAACTAGACAAGTTCAGAAAGCATTGGCTCCGTGTCGTTCATGATAGAGATGTCTGGCAAATCATGGGGAAGGTCTATGTCCAACGCACTGATACCAATTTTCAAGTCTGTAGACAAAACAGTACGACCAGGAGCGTTTGAACACACAAGACACGCTCTTCTTATTCTGCTTTGTCCTACGCCTTTTCCCTTTTTTCTTTTCTTTCTGATTTCCTGTCCTTTTACAACTACCAAAACCATAACTTCTGATCTTCTCTCGGATTTTCTTTCCCTCGTTCTTTTTATTCTTGTGCGTGTGTGTTTTGGCATTAAAGTACTGACCTTGTTTCTAAAATTTCTCCGAATTCCTGATAATCAGAATTAATTGATACCTTGCATCCCTCTTTTCACGGTCGGTGATTTATACCCTGCGCACAGTCAAGGCCAAGATGGTGGAATAATGACGTTGCAGGGGCTTATGGTCAGTGTTAAAAGCTAAATGCCACCCTTCACTCTCTATTAGCTAATTAGATCTTAGGCAACTGATTGATGGCTGGATACGTTGTACTCATCCTCCTTGCAAAAGGACATATTTTTAGCAATTTTTTTTACAGATAGTTTTTTAGACACTGACAACTCAATTTTATGGTAACGATCGCTAGATATATTAGCTTGTCTTTCTTTCTTTTTCGATGTTCGTTTGTTAGCTTTGAATGACTTTCTTTTTCTTGTCTTTGATTGTTATTTGTGCTTTCTCTTTCAAATCTTTCTCTATATTATTTCATACCTTCCCTGCCTTCGTTTATTGTTATTTTTCTTCTATTTTTCATTCGTTCTCTTCTCTTTCAATAACCGTCGACCAAAACTGTCGACCTCAACATGGGTTTCTCCAGTTTTTAATTTGGTTTGGCTGGCTATGTATCGACGTAACACGCGTACACTCTATACCAATGGAGTTAGAGGTCTGAATATTTAAACAATTTCTTCTAATTATATCAGGGAAAAAAACTTTTTGTTTTTTTGTTGTTGTTTATTTTTTTTTTTAAATTCCCCACTCCTAATAAGCTTTATGCTGAATTGGTTACTTACTTTGTGACCAGCAGTGTTCACACTTGTTCTGAGGAAATTCAGACCTCACTTTTTTGGATGACCATAGTCCAACAAAAGGCAAGATAAGTAACTCGTTCATTTATAACCCTTTTTCTAATTTTTCAATTGATCACCCTCGATACTGTGCCTACCGCCGAAAGACGTTGGTCACATGATTGTCTCTTACTTCGTCCCTTTCTATCAATTGTCTTTTTGAAATTCTCCTTCTTTCTCTCTCTCTCTCTCTCTATCCAGATGATATATATATATATATATATATATATATATATATATATATATATATATATATATATATATATATATCCTTACTTTTCTTCTTCCCCTACCGTTTGTCCCTTACTTTGATCTAATTTTTTTTTTACATATCCAGATATCATTTATACGATACCATGTAATGACTTATTGGACTGGCTGCAAGTTGAAAGGGCTCTTCTCCATAATGATTATCTCTCTGGACGATCCATGGTTATTGGTCCCTTGAATCAGCAAACAGGATTAGAATATCAGGCCGCTGCATCCAAAACTATTTACGACAACTAATGAGGTATCCCACTACCACCACCAAGTATTGAACAATAGTAGCCATCAAAAATGGTGAAAGGATCTATCCTTTATATATGTACGTGTGTTGCTTGCGTTGGTGTTTTCAAGAGCTCTGTTTTGTCTACAGACTTGAAAATTACCATCAGTACCCCACTAGAACCCTTTCTAAAATGTTTTCGATTTTGGAAATAAAAAGTTGGGTTTTTTTTTTACTTTTGCAGGTGCCTTATTTTGACAGATTTATCAACAACAACTAGATTCCCGCTAATCTAGATAATCCAGATGTTGTTTTTTTACTCCACTTTACAAGTTTTCTATCGGTAAACGCCAGTGACGTCAAAGTTTGATGGAACAGCCATAGCGTCAAAATTTGAGGTCATGTTAAAAATAAATTCCATTGAAGAATAAATATATTCAGAAAAAGCGTGGAACAGAACTGACTCTTGATGACCCTACCGATTCTCTCTGTTCCAAGTTTATCAAAGTTTTTTGGTCTTGTATTCACAGCCATACAATTCTCATATTGTTCATAATAAATACAATTGCACTAAAATACAAGTAATTTTTGACAGGTTCGTATCAATAATGATAATATTATTTTTTTCAAAATAACACACCAAATACCACAAATGGTGGTGGAGGTACAAACCACAGCACTGCTATGATAAGTGAAGGAGATATGAGAGGAGAGCAGAGGAGACTTACTGTCACTCAGGCTTCATCTGTGACCACCAAGCAACTGGTGTGGTGGTGAATAGTAATAAGAAGAAAAAGAAGCTTGACTGCACCAGGTTCAAATATCCTCGCTTCTTTTAAATTTAAAAGATGAACAAACAAGAATTCATTTCTTCATGCAATATCATTCCAAAACTATGTATTCCTTCTCAACTCCTCTATTAGTCGTTCCTGTAAATGGGATTTGCAAACTGTAGCAAAACAAATCGTCTTGAGTTGTCTTTAGGAGTGGAAAATGAATCCACCATTTTTAGCGTATGTCACAGTGTCACTCCCTGCACGACGTCATTGCTTTTTAATGATAGTCATCTAATCCAAATACGTGAACACATGCACATTTCGATTGTTCAACTATTCTCGTAACTACCTAGAAGAAACGATTAACTTTAAATGGATATTGCATCAAAGGTGTCAATCTCAAAGAAGTATGCAAGAATACATATATATATATATATATATATATATATATATATATATATATATATATATATATATATATACATACAATTCCTTTACTCGTACGTAGTTATATTTGTTCGTACACAGTGGATCAATACATACTTCAAAAACAGTACATTAACCTCATATAAAAAAAAATAGCCATATGGAAAGCTATAGAGAGTATATGGGCGCTACTTTTTATACCAGCTATATCAGCCACTTTTGACACTTCAGCCACCAAACCTTTGACGAAAAACTGATCCGTGACAAGTCTAACCATTCAAAACTTTTATAAGAATAATGTTTATTATAAGAAGTATGTATCCAATTCAGAAGAATATATATATCTATAATGAAATGAAGATTCGCTACACGAACACGTTTGCCTGAAGAAGCCCGAACTGGACCAAAAAACTAACTATTTGGTTAGAGAATCCTTATTTCATCATACTTTAGACTCTATTTTAAACCAAATTAATCTTTAAAGTTTGAAGTTGAATGTATCGAGTACTTCATGAAATTAACCCATCATACATCAGATATCATATTATATCATTCTGCATTATTCATTTGTATTGTGTGATACATATACATATAAATATCTAATTGCAGTTAAATGACAGACAAGTAATATTTTTTCAAATCTCTTGTAACTTTCCATCGTTTACCAACACGTGAACCAATTTTAGAGTCTCAAGTAGTGTAAGCGTTTTCCAAAATTGGACAGCACAACTCGTTATTATCAATATCAGGGTGGGATTATGTGTCATTCAATATTTTTACTATTCAATTGCCGATACTGCCAAGTACACAATCATATATGTATATATTCAACCATAAGTGCGTGCATATGCGTATGGACACAATGCAAAATTCATGAGATCACAATTCAGCTAGTAATCGTATCAGGCTGCTGATCTGACCTTGCATGTATAATCGTATATTCTTTTTACGTTGTCTAGGCCAAGTGATACATTAACCATGTACTAACGGGAGATCATTTCAAATAAGTTTCTATATACTATGATGCAATTCATAATCATTCTGTTAGATCATATATATCCATTTCTTGATACAAAACTGTCGCCTTGAAAGAAGCGAATAGACCGAGAATAAACAAGATGAGAATTTGGTGTGAAAGCAGTTATTTGGTCCTTTACATTTCCAGCGGCTCTTTAGCTCAATGGTAGGAGCATCGCTCTGCTGAAGCAGCTACCCTATTAGTGACAAGTCGATTCCTGCAGCAGCCCCATTTTCTTAAATTGCCTATTCTATTTACGTTGTCTTGGGTGAGTGATACATTAACCGTGTAATGACGGGAGATTATTTGAAATAAGTTTCTATATAGTATAATGCAATTTATAATCATATATATATATATATATATATATATATATATATATATGTGTGTGTGTGTACATGAATTTGATAGACAATATGGAAACACGAATGTTTGGAAACTGGATTTGTGTTTTCATATTGGCTATCAAATTTGATATTATGTCGGATAAATCTTTTCCTCAATATATATATATATATATATATATATATATATATATATAATGTGTATATATGTATAATGTTTAGTCATGGATGCTTCTGCATATATACATTTATACATATATATATATATATATATATATATGAATGTGAACAAATTGATATATTTTAGAATATAAGCATCCACATGCACACGCATACACACAAACACACACACACACACACACACACACACATATATATATATATATATATATATATATATAATTTGTGGGTATGTGGGTGTGTGGCTAATTGCTACTCCAGCTGTTTTTGCCATTCCTCTAAGCACACGTTATGCCCCTCTCCCACCGGACAGTCTAAATTGCAAATATTTCAGAATTATTCAGTTATATAAGAATAATTGGGCCTGCCAGCTATATCGACGCCTGCCGACGACTCTATAGGCGTCCATATTGGCCGGACATTTTCGTGCCAGGCGAGGCAAGACGAGCAATTTTATGTATTTATTTTTCTTGAGAAAATAAGGCGTCGTAAAATTCATCTTGTTTTTTCCGTCATTTTGTTCCGACAGTAATAAATAAGAAAGAAAAAAACGACCAAAGAATTTAGAGTATTTATTACTAGATCAAAACTTTTCCTTATAGATTTCTTGATTTGCAGGTTATTTGCGCAAAAAATCAAAACATAGATAGACACTACCTCATAAAGATTATTCCTCAATACATGTACATATATACATAAACATATATGCGAATATGTATACGTGTATGGTTATATATACATCCAGATACATGTATATATATATATATATATATATATATATATATATATATATATATATATATGCATGCTTGTTTATATATGTGTGTGTGTATTTCATACATATTAATATTTCATCTAGTCACACCATAAATCTTAGTCACTCAATACGAAATACTAGTTACACGTATATACTAGCACTACTAAATGTACTAAACACAATAAGAGGCTCATAATGGACTGCACAAAAATTAACCCCGATGTAGCAACCGACTACGATAATTTAAACTACCTATATCGAACTAGTGAATGAAACACATAACTTGTGAATAATCACAATCAAACGGCTTAATATTACCACTAATCAAGTCAAAACTACCTACAGTCACGTCGTCACCAACCTAATGCAAATCCATACTCAACAATGGGAAACTACAACTAATCCGATACCAATTTAGCTTTGATATCTAAACTTAAACTAAGAAGATACTACAATAATGATATATGTAGTCTTTAAAATGGAAATAAATAGTTTAAACTACAACGATCATAAAAGGTGGGTAAACGACAATATTAAAAGTCAGTGGTTATAATTAAAATGAAATCTAACTATACACTAAAATACTGAAATTATGAAAATATTATAATCAAAATCAGAATGTAATCCATTAACTGCGTACGTTCCGTAAATCTTACACTGCAGTAACATTAACACCCATCCTTATGACCCTTACAACGCTTATAAACTACGCTAACCCGTATGATCTTTGCTACCATCACATTAACACAGTACATCCAGAAAACAGAATATGGAAGAAACGCTACGTCGATTCCATTTCGAAAACTGTTCTTCAATAAACCCAAACCAGTGACAGATCAACCCATTCCTCTGAAGATATGCTTTTGTACATGTAAAACAGGGGAAAAGCACTAAAGAAAAATTACATAAATTGCATTGATAGGTAATGGGAAATAAGTGACTGAAGTGACAATCATTTTTGAAAAAACTTTTTCAATGTTTAGTATTAAAAACTGTAAAGCTTTTTAGAATATATATATATATATATATATATATATATATATATATATATATATATTGCCGGATGGACTGATCCGACAGGAAATGACTAACTCTGCGCTGATGTCCACGACTACAAAAGTTTTTATCAAACGCTAGAATCAGCCTGACCTTTCTTATCAGACTTCAACCTCCCGACACACCAGTGCAGTACTACATACCGACAGAGTCGCTATCATTCAACACCAAACGATTGGTCTGAAAAAATACTCTTAACCACATCCCACAACTAACAGTAAAGAGAGAACTGAAAGTTGCACAAATGCCTCTAAAAATTGTGTAAGTGATCGAGAAACTCAAGTCTGCAAAAGCTGCAGGGATTGATGACATTCCTCCTGAGATGTAAAAGCACGGACGGTCATCTCTGCGTGCACGACTCCTCGAATCCCCTTTCTGCTGCTGAGTACTAGACAGACTACCGAAGACTTTAAAGACTCAGTCACCATAAATCTCTACGAAATATAAGGATGAAATATCAGATAGTTCGAACTATAGAGATTCCACCTTGGTATCCATTGCTGGCAAAATCCTGGCGAGAATTCTCCTGAATTGACCAGTAGCGAACGTTGCTGCTGACCATCTCCCAGAGGGCCAGTGTAATGTTAGAATGGACTGTTGCACAACTGACATAGTCTTTGTACCAAGATAAATCCAGAAGTATCATGAGAAAAATTCAAAGCTATCCATCACCTTCGTTGACCTGTCAAGGGCGTGCAACTCTTCAAGTTGATCCTTGGAAAATCTTGCACAAGCTAGGTTGCTCTCCATTGTTTTTTCAATATGATTATAGAATTGAATACGGTGCAGCCTGGCCAAGTCAGGATCACCATTGACCTCTCAAGCCCTCTCAAGCTTTCCAGTCGCAAATAGTATGAAACAGAATGGCATTCTGCCTCACAAACTGTTTTCGATTTTATTATGCGTGATGTTGGAACAGGCCTTTGATAGATAGAACGTATGCATCGGCACACATTTAAGTTGCAACCTATTTCATTTAAATCTACCCATTGCAAGACTACCATAAAACTAGTGCAGAAACTACCATTTGTTGTTGAGCCAGCCCTACTAAAAGTAACATTCTGCTTTGCTGAGGCCATAGTACATATCGATTTGAAAGTCAGCTTGAAGAAAATTATCATCTGCCATCAACTTTCATCCTGATAAGCGTACCACTACTTTCCATAACTACCGGTTCGATCAAGCTAGACGCAGTCAAGGACTTTACTTACCTGATGCTAAGCTAAGCAAACAGGTTAACAACAGCCTAGCAAAAGCAAACCAAGTTTTTGGATCAATAAGACTTTGAAAAGAGACATTATGATAAAGGTGTACCAAGCTGTTGCAATTTCTAACCTTTTTTACCGGGCCGAATCTTGGGTCGCTTAGCGACACCACCCATGCCTCCTCAAACTATTTAACCAGTGCTTCTTCGGACCACACATGTACACACACACACACACACATTTTTTTATTGTGTATCTATTTAAGCTGCCTCGGCCGATCAGCATATTTCCATCGAGTAAAAACAAGGTGTAGGTTCGAAAAAAGTTCCCACTAAAAAAAACGTCTTCATGATTATTTTCTTGGATTGAATACCCACCTGTCTCTCTCTCGCTCGCTCTCCCCCTTTCTCTCTCTCTCTCATTCTCTCTCTCTATATATATGTATATGTGTGTGTGTTATTATATTTAGGTATGTATTTCTACACTTGAGTGTATGTAATAAGAATACGAGTGTTAATATCCTACGATGCATGTGCCCGCCCATCGCGAGAATCAACTCGAAAATACTTGTCTTTTGGCAGTCTTTGGTTACCATACATATCTCTCCTTCCTACCACGCCTGCAAAAGAACAACGTCACGTTGCGAAATGCTTTGAAAAAAAACGACTTTTTTTCATTTCAGAACGTGACACGATAGCAAAAACTGACAGCACTATTGACTTATTTGCTGTGAATGAACCTATCGAATGGTTATTCCGATTGTAATTAAATAAGGAGACATTGCTTATCATTATATAGATATATTATAGTGCAAATATACAGAATGTATGAGGATTAACTCCCTATTAGAAATAATGTGTAACTTTTGTGAACATTGCTCTATTCCTCTGATTTCTTCCTATGGAGATGGTCGAAGGGGTGGTGTACTGCATCGAACCACAAACTCTGGAGCATTCTAAATAGTACAGTTGATATGTGTGTGTGGGGGGGGGTAAATTATTATCGTGTAGAGAGGTTTTTATGCTTTCATGTCGTTACATATCTCGCTCTCAAACATGTATAAATACTAAAAAATCTATATATTTTGAATTTCAATTAATACATGTATCTCCTTCAGTGTGAGGGAAAGTAGTGATGTAGCTGGGAGTTCTGTGTAGCGAAGAGATAATGTAGTTGTAGAGGACAAAGGATTTTGCCTCCTGGTGGTTTGGATTTTCACGCCGATGTCACTCGAAAGATTGAAGGAGGTAAGGGAGACGATAGTCACCGTGACAGAATGGAGAATATACGCGCCTTGTATGAGTGTGGACGGGGAGATTAAACAGGGTATAAATGAATGTAATGAAAGTACGAACGAGTGTTTAAACAAACAAATAAAACGTACATTTAATGACAAGACATTTCTAACAATACCAGACTGAAAAGGAATACACGTAAGGAAACATCAATACGATCGATCGTGGAAAGTAGAGGCCTATTTTGCTCAGGAGACTGAATCTGTGATAGAGGAGGCTGTGTAAACTTGCAGCTAAGTAGAAGAGGAAGATTGAAGATAGCTTCTAAGCGAAAGATGGGAGCTGTGCGCTGAGTAGTAGTGTGTTAATGAAGCAGACGTGATTGAAATGCTTTGAATCCACGAGGCTCGGAGAGAATCAAGGACTGGTTATGGAGACATGGTATCAGTGGTATGCCTAACTGCCAAGTTGTGGGCAACGAAATGATACAGATCATAAAGAGCAGGAAAGGAAGAGAGGGGTAACCGTCCAACAGATTCAGGGCAAATGGGCGCGTATACACGTGCATTCAGGGCTTTTATAGTGAGTAGACAGAGGAAGTTATGTTTTCTGTATGGGAGCTAGATTCATGGCTTCTTAGCTAAAGTTGATATCTATTTTCGTACATAATTATAACTAAAAATAAAGAGGCTGCTACACATGTTAACAGTTTACGGATTAAAAACATACACACACACATATATATTATATATTGAAGAGAAAGAAAGAAATATATCGTATTGAAATGTGTATACATTGAGAGAGAGATCAACAGACAAATGGATTTCCAACGCTCGACTTCTGAAATTAGAAAAAAACTGTATGCAGATTATCAAGACCAATTACAAATTAGTACATATATATATATATATATATGACACGAACAGCAAGTATCGTCTCTAGATATACTCCTTAAACCTTCATTGTTAAATACGCTTTGGAGGGAAACTACGTAAGTAAGCTCTGTTTCAAAAAACAAAATATGCACTATAAAATGATATCAAAATACAATATACATAATACCGTGTATAAAATGACAAAGTACATACATGACATCAGCTATATAGTAATAAAGGGAGGTGGTGTTTGAACAACACTACTGGGTTGTCATGTTATTATAACTTTTTAGCTTTTAAAATCCCCGAAACGGTTACATGGTAAACAGCTAATGTACCGAAAAGAAATATTTATACTGTGTACCATAATATATATATATATATATATATATATATATATATATATATATATATATATATATATATATATGACCCATGCAACCAAATGTTCGATCTGCCATGATACAATTTGGGTAAGAAGAGACCTTTCACGTTAACCTTAATTCAAAGGGAGTAAACTCTGTTCTTCTCATGAGATTCGATGCAGTAGCATTGGAATACCGTATTGAGAACTTTTTCCCAAGTTTTTTGTTTTACGTATATATATATATATATATATATATATATATATATATATATATATATATATATGCGCATGCACACACACACACACACACACACACATATGTATACGTATGCAAGATATATATATATATGTGTGTGTGCACTATGTGTCTGTGTTTGCATTATCTATCTATGCTCATCGCAGCTTTGTTGGTATCATAATCACGAACTATATGTAATGTGGTTATAGCCTGAGAACATTTTTCATCTTTACGATTTCTGATATCGTTTAATTGATTTATTTGAAATATGAGGGAAGCCGACTGCCTTTCTTCTTTTTTTCACACAGAACATTTTGAATGTAGGTGTAACTTTTTACGTATTATTCTGTTGCTTCAAGGAGTTTAACTCCCCTCTTTACAAGATGACGACTACTGCTACTACAACCACTACTACTACTACTACTAGTACTATACTACTACTACTACTACTACTACTACTACTAATAATAATAATAATAATAATAATAATAATAATAATAGTAATGATAATAATAATTCCAGTACAGATATGTAATGACGCTTCCAAAATGAACACAAATGTTGTCATCATTTGAAAAAATTAAGGATGAATATGCCAGATTGTGGAAAATAGCTGATATAAAATCTAAAATAAATAAGAACAGAATTGAAAAGTTTGAAATCTCAAAACATGAAATGTACAAAATTTGTGAAATATGAATCTTGCAATTTCGTTAATAAACATTGAAGCACCGCAGAGTGTTCGAAAATCACTCCAAGAATCGGAAAACATCCAAATACCTATATAATTCAAGTGTTACTTTTTTAAAGTCTTAATCTATGTTTATTATCTATCTAGTGTTGTAAATATCACACTATCATCACTCTCGGGAAATATCGATTTTACTGTTAAAAGGAATCATAAGTTCTAGTAATTGATCGTTCTTTTCGTAATGCATTATGATATTCAAGCAAAAGAGGTTTTTCCTAATCAAGTATAATGGTATGTATTTACTTATCCTTGTCGAATATGAAACAAAGTCACAACAGTAGTGCTTCCAGTGAAAATTAAGCTTAGTTGCATTAGTCCTCGTGGGTATTTTTCTAACAATGCTTCCACCGTCGAGGTTCTCAAATTTACTAAAAACTAATCTTAAAGCACTCCCCTAAAATTCATTGACTCGTCAAACTTATACCGACACTTCTTTAATATGTTCAGCAATGTGACTTCACTAAAAAGGGTCAGGGATTTCATGATCAAAGGACAAGGCATTGATATTCGTTAAGATGACTCGACTAAAGGGAAGCACTTTACGAAGTATATACATGGCGCGAATTGCCTGACGAACAAATTACACGCCATGTACTGATGTGGATTTGACCAATGAACGTCGAGACCCTCTTGTCTTTCCGTGCAGTCAAAGGTTATCAGACGATTTGAGACAAAGTAATCTTGTTCTTCGTTCGATTCGACCACGATGAATTTATATTGATATTTATGTTTAGCTCAGTCTGGCACAAGGCCAAGTTGATGGAAGTGAGGGTGGAAAATCGTATTGCATTTATCTTCCAAGAATAACCTGTCTGCCTTGAAAAGCAGCCATTGAGACCCTTGCTTTTTATCTAGGCTTCAACACTGGCCATAGGTGACAGCAAGGAATACGTAACGACCCAACCCACTAGCAGATTTTATAACCATTATTGTTTTGACTATGATATTATCACTGTCCTTTGTACTAAATTTCATCACCAATAAGCACCAGTATTACAACATATTTCACTCCTAAACTTCAAAGATGCCTTGTAGAATCCCCACGAGACCTTCTTAAATTGTTGAGTCAAATATCAATGATCTGTGACCGTTGTCTGAGGAACAAGGTTTGAAAAAACTTCTAGGTCCCTAGAACATACTGATAAAAATTGCAACAATCCTTGGTCTGATGGTTGATTAAATAAAGTAGTTTAACACGACATAAAAAAGCTCCAAGAAGTCATACAAAAGCCCAAACAGGATTACTGCACACGTATAGATAAGATATAAACGCAACAATGAAGTTAGAAGCCATTAATTCTATGTAGTCATAGTTTTTTGGAGGCTTCGTATGACTTTCCCAAATCTTCAAATACCGTGTTCAACGATCTTATTTTACGCCCGTATATTGTTGATTTTGATCTGTATGTTCTAGGAATCTAGAAATGCTTTCAAACAGCTGTCACAGAGCCTTGTGGGCTATGTCCTAAGTTTCGAGAGGGTCGCCCCAGCTAATTATGAACATTTTCTAGGGGCCTAGGAATGCCTTCAAACCCGAACCAAGTTCCCCAGACAACGGTCACAGATCCTTGATATTTTTCTTTACAATAATAATGATAATAATACCACCAATATTAACAATTATTATTATTATTATTATTATTATTATTATTATTATTATTATTATTATTTTTTGCAATCTCACACCAGTTGCCTGGTGGTAACCGCTGGAGTTTGAGTGACAGCAAGTCTCCTCAAGTCTCCAGCCCTCCTCTCCTAGTTCTCATAGGCCACAGTAATGCTGCAGTTTACAGTTACACACCGGTTGCCCCAGTGGTCATTGCTGAAGGCAATAAGTCTCCTCAGTGACAATAAGTCTCCTCAGGTCTTCAGCCAACATTTCAGCCTTCAATTATTATTATTATTACTATTATTATTATTATTATTTGGAATCTCACACCAGTTGCCTGGTGGTAACCGCTGGAGTTTGAGTGACAGCAAGTCTCCTCAAGTCTCCAGCCCTCCTCTCCTAGTACTCATAGGTCGCAGTAATTCTGCGATTTACAGTTTCACACCGTTTGCCCAGTGGTTATCGCTGAAGGCTGAGTGACAATAAGTCTCCTCAGGTCTTCAGCTAACGTCTCCTCTCTCTTTCGCCTATCATGTCAGAGGTACAATTCGTTGCAGTCATATCTCTTGCACCTTCCTCAGTATCTGTGCAGTTCCCAGTGGTGCTGTGGTCTGTACGGTCTCAATCATTCCCCTAATTCCGATCTCCTCCATTCTCACCCTCAGCGTTTTTGGGACAGTTCCTAGTGCGCCCACTATGACCGGTAGTGCCTTGGTTTTCATGTTCCACATCTTCCTTAATACTCTTGCTAGGTCCTGGTATTTTTCCCGTTTTTCATTCTCCTTCTTTTTTACTCTATGGTCTGCAGGTACAGCCACGTCTACTATTTGGCAGCCCTTCCTTTTTTTTGTCTACTATTACCAAGTCCGGTCTTCTTGCCTGGATGAGGTGGTCAGTTTGGATGTCAAAGTCCCAGAGTAGTTTGTGGTTGTCATTCTCCAAAACCGCCTCTGGCTTGTGCTGATACCACTTTTCCACATGGTTGAATCCCATTTGTTTGCTTAGTCCCCAGTGTATCATCGTTGCTACTCTATCGTGTCTACTATTATTATTATTATTATTATTATTATTATTATTATTATTATTATTATTATTATTATTATTATTATTATTACTTGCAGAAAATCTGTAAAATGAGCGGCTGGGAAAGCAACAGTGAAGATTCGGTGAGAGCCAGTAGTATTTTTCTTACAGTTTGGGAAAACTTGCAGAAGCAAGCCGATGAGGATGATGACGGGAAAATAACAGCCGACGAATGGGTAGGTAAACATATTTCTCTTTTATGTACATCAACCCGTGATGCACCTGGACTCAGAGGTATTCGTTGGGGTCTACAGGGCTTTTGGGTCTCACGAAGTCAGACATTTCATTATCTAACCTACGGCTCTCCTCTAAACTCCTTGAGGCACCTTCTACTGTCCCGATAGCTGATGTCTGTCCTTTGTCTATTGGCTCCCGCCATGACCAGCATGCTATTGGCCCTTCAGAGAGATCGACTTCGCTAAGTCCCCCAGCGCCTAATGGGCTTCAATGGACTCACACCTTGCTTGCCACCAGGTGTTTCAGCATTCCTCTACCATCTTTGCGGCCTTTCTATCGTTTACATCATCAATGGATCAGTGAGTTCCAGAATAATCTGCTTAGAGGTTTCCAATATCAGCAGCATGTTTGACCATAGCGTGGTTGTGATAACAGTTTAAGGGAAACTTCAGTTGCCTCTCCAGGTCAACCTGCAGCTCCCGATTCTGTGTCATTGCCCGCAGGCCCAAGGAAGTGGTCATGGAAGTTAATGTTATTTTCTCCCCGGTCTTGACAAAGATGATGGTCTCTGTCACTGGGCTGAGGCGCTAGCAGATCACAAAAAAGTATAAAATTTTTTTTTTAAATCATCGCTTGAAAATACACAGCCATTTGCAAAAGCTGTCAAAACACTATTTCCTCAGAGTACCGAGTAAATGTAAATCGTTATGTATTTATGTGCCGACCGAAATTGGAAGCCAACAACGGGGAGACGTTCAGCATATCGATAAGAAATGAACGCAAGTAATTTTGATTTATTGTTTGATTAAAAAAGCAGTAAACAAACCACAGATTATAAATTTCATCTCGTAAATATTTGTTTTTTTTGAATTTTAAGCAAATATATTCTAATACGTTTATTTAATTATGAGTATTAATTCTCTTAAACAGAAAACAAAATATTACGTTTTATACGTAATTTACTAAACAGATTTTGAGTTTTGTCCTTGATGATTATAAACTGATTTCTCTAATTATTCTCTATTGAACTGGGAAGTGAGTCTTATAAGATGCTACCTAAAAGGTTAATGGATTTGAGCAGCGAATCGAATGTTATACGGACTATTGCCAGTATCCTTCACGAGTCAGTATACAAGTCCAAGGGGATTATTCCAGAGAAGATGGTGGAAACTAAGTGGTAAAGTAATTTATTTTAATAAATCTGACCGGACCTTTTGGATACCATTTTTTATAATAAGTCCTTTATACCATCAAAGATAATACACAGTACTTTCGTTCAAAACTCCAAAAGCATACCATGAAACTTCCATGAGTTTTCCTTAGAATAAAGGAGTATTGCTTCTGGCGAGCCCAATGCTATGAGTATTGAGAAGCCTCAGTCACAGCAACATGGACTACTGACTTCTGCACTATGTATTGCTTTATTTTTTATTAGATTATTACTCGAAATTACGAATAAAATATAAAGATGTCTCTCTTGACACTATAATTTTGTAAGAATCTTATCGCTCCTACATTATTTGATAAAACTAAACACAGTCGTCTTTTCCTTCCTTTTCCTTTTAAAGAAACACAACGTTTTAGTAAACAGTTTCTGTTTCATTGCAAAGATAATTAACTTCGTTTTTTACTTGTCTAAATCCAGTCTAAGTTGGAGTTGACTATATCCCCCACCCCACCCTGTTACAAGAAACAATTTAGGGGACTAAACTTTCCACTATATGTCTATCCTGTCAAGTTAAATCATGCAGATTTATAAAAAGTAACATTTCCCGACGTTGGTTTGAAATAATGACCTACCGATTGTCTGGAAGGTCTTTTACTAACTGAGCCAAACTGACAAGTTTTGCAGCTTTGTGAATTTATCAGTTATATATGCAAAACAAAAGTTGCAGTAGAAATACGATTTGACCTTTCTGTAGCCAGGCTGGTCTTCTATTCATATTTCCCCTCTAATTTCGGTATTGATATTTCTTGACCAGTAGTCACTTACAATAAGATCTTGTTAATCCCTCAGGGATTTTTATATAAGTACTTATTGAGCTCTAAAATTCAATGTGCAACGGAGTTTTTTCAAAATTTTACCCTTAAAGAACTTCACGAAAACACCCAGAGAGTGTATAACTTTGCCTACGTCGAACATTTTATGCCGAAAATTAAGAACGAATGAGATAACATTGAAGGTACAATTATTGAGTTACTTACCCAAAACTTTAAATCTTCCCTCCGCGTTGTCTATTCGTTTTCAAAACCATTTTCTGCAGAACAACACAAAAATATCTCTGAATCGCAAACGAAATCCTGGATCCGACCCAAACCACTTCTTTCACGCAGCATGACCACAGAGTTACGTTGGAATCAATTCAGAACTTTTGGAGATATCGTTCTGAAAAACAGAAGGACGGGGAAACGAACGATGTGACGGAGGGACTGACACGAGAAAATGCATATAACTCTTCTGGTCTCGTTGGTAGAGGAAAATAAATCGTTTACTACTTTAACAACATAGGGACAACAAAGTCCATTACGCTGAACTAATGCATATGTTGATTACAGTAGCATATTGTGTTTCGTATCTGAGTGTGCCCTGAGCTATGGATGCACAAAAAAGCAAAAATATTTCAGTGTTTGTAAAATCGATATACAGTAAAAGCCTTTTTGGTATAATGTGGGGGGATGATCCCAGTCGTAAATTGTCAAGTTTTCTGACGGGTCATTCTCTGATGAAAGCGACAGTCGAGAAAAGTTTCCAAGGATTCATTTCCCAAAATAATTAAGAAAAATTTTTCTCACCTTCTTTTTTGTTTTACAATGCATCTGCTAATCACGAGATTTCTTTTTTAAATTGTACCACAAGTAGGCTTTTCATTAATTTTGTTATTCATTTTATTCATTCGCCATTTGTAACCTCGAATGAGTCCAGGTGTTAAACTTTACGATTGGGACCACCTTCCCTACAGTGTACCAAAACGAATTTCACTGCCAATCGCTTATTTACAGATACTAAAAATTTTTTAACGTTTTTGTACATCCGTGGCTCAGAGATAATCCGTGACACGGAGCATTGTACACCACTGGTTGATTCATACATTCTAATGTTAAATTTGACTCCAGCTTTGGACAATACCTACTCCAAACATTTGTTATTTTTTCATTGTTTTTTTTTTTTCTAAGTACAAAAGATATTGGTTGCAGTTCATCTCTTATGGCTTAGGTCAACATTCGTGATCGATTCGGTGACAATTCAGTGGAGATAACAAATGAAATTCGATGTGAACGTTTTCGATTTGACAGATAAGAAACAGATTATCACGGAACTAGGTCGGCTCTGAGAAATTAACCCTCCCCCAAAATGTTAGATTGAAAAGAGAATTCCAAGTTTCTACTTTGTGGATTTTAGGGATGAGGAGAAAAAAGTTGAGAAGAGAGAAAAAAAAAGTTAAATACAACTTGACACGACATGACGTCATGGAATCATTGTTGCCCCTTCTCTTCCTTGTTTCACTAATTGCGATAGTAAAGTCAACACTCTAAGAGTTTATCAAGAGTATTTTTGCGTGAAAAGAAAGAAGTTGAATACATGATGAATAAATGAACGGACTGAGAGGGTGTCTGAAAAGGAATGTAAGTGAAGAAAGGCGGTGACAACAGAGCGAAGAAGTGGAAGGAAGAAAAAGAAGAATACGGGGGGATAGAGGGAAAAAGAAAGGTAGAAGAAAAAAAGGAATAAAAATCAACACAATAGATGGAAGCATCTAAGAAAGAAAAAAACGTTTGTAGACAGCAATAAACAAATGAAGAAGGAATGAGCCTCGCGTCCCACTAAACTAAGCTTAGTGGATGACAAGTTGTTTGTGTGAGAGAGAAACAGAGCGACAGGGGGGCAAAGAGACAGAGAATGAACATGAAAGAATGATTAAGAAACAGAGAGAGGGGGGGAGAGAAAGAATGAAAGAGAAATACAACGAGAGAGAAAGAGTGAGAGAGAAAGAGAAAAAGAATGAAAAAGAAATACAAAAAGAGAGAAGGGGTTAATAAATGAATAAATAGATAAAAAGGAACACAAATAGATAGAAAAAGAGAAACAGAGAAATATATAGATGGACAGAAAGAGGAAGAGAAAACGACAGAAAGAAACCCAGAGAGAGAGAGAAAAGAGAGAGATAAGTAGATGTCTAAACAAATTGACAAGTGGACAGAGAGAGAAAGAGGGAGAGAGAGAATTAAAGAAAGAGAGAAAGAAAAAGAAATAGACAGACAGATAGACAAAGAGAAAAGGTGGAAGAAAGGAAGGAAGAGCGAATGACCGAAAGGAACAAGAGAGAGAGAGAGAAGTAGAGAAAGACAGAAATAATCGAATAAGCTCTGATTGACCGAGAAAGAAGGATAAATTTAAAGGGGTAGAAAGAAAGAGAGAATGACAGAAAATAACAAAGAGAGAGAAAGGAGAAAGCAAAGAAAGAAAGAAAAAAAATGAATGTGGCTGGGACGTGGGTGAAGAAGATTAAATGAAAAGAGAAAGGTAAAGAGATACGGCAAGGAAGGATTTCTTTTAATCAACGAAAAAATAAGATGAATTATAAAACTTCCGATGGAAGAAAGCGTGGGAAGAGGAAATATCAAGAACAGGTTGACGTCATTTTTGGCGCCAAACAGTGTTGACTGCTAAAAGTCAAGAGACATTCCCAATCTGATTTAATGACGTTGGTACATTGCCAAATGACCTTCGGCCGCTGAATGGAATTTTTATATAGTTTTTTAGGGTTTTTTTTTCACAGGGTTGTAGTTTTTCTATTGCTATATTTCGACGCTATTTTTGGTCGACATATTTACGAACTTTCTGCGAAATTGGGAACTCTCTGAAACAACACGGAAGAAACAAAGAGAAACAATGAACTGAGGCAAAATTTGATGAATGAATGAATGAAAGAATGAATGACAGAAAGAAAGAAGGAAGAAGTGATAATATAACCCCTGAAATATCTCCAGAAATAAACGGAAATCTACCAAATCTTTATCATCGGAATATTCTCATGTGATATCCGAAGTAATTTAGCAAAAAAAAAACATTATTTTTCAACTTACACGTAGTAATTTCAAAGAAAAACAAATGACCAGGAAAGTGATATTGGCAGGCTTCCCTTGTATTCGAGTGTACACCCTCTTTGGCAACTTATAATTTGTTTAGACATAAATCTGCGTAAATGTCACTCTATTCATTCAAAAAATGAGCTCTTTAACGAGTGCCTGTAAAAAGGAAATCAGGAAAATTTAATATTGGCCCAATTACAATAATGGATTGGCTGCTTTGCCTCACAAGCAATTTGCAGTGACTTAATTTCGAAAACTGTGTTTTCCTTGATCTAGAGCCACGTCGGCCTGATTCAAAACACAACTATAAAACTTGTCAGCAACGTGCAGATTTCTCTTTAGACCAACTATTTGGCACATATATCGATTCTCCAAAAATGTAAATCCCAAAAGAAAGACGGAGACAATAGATTGGAGGCGATCATTTTGGTTGCTGTAGTTTCCAGTATTTATATATATATTTTTTTAAGCGTTATCATTTGTTTCTTGCCTATTAAAAACTAATGTTAATTAAACTTGGGGACTGCCGCTTATTCATGTTGGAAAATGATATTAATATTAATTGGCTGATACGCGAGGATACGGTTTCGTGCGTACGTGAGCGTGCTTGTTTTCTTTTGCTTCCATGGTGACCCATTTACCTTTGAACAACTAATGCTTAACAGTGTATATCAAGACAACATCTAACGAGGTCGTCATTTCGCAAAACATCTGTTTTTCGTCGTTATTTTTCATTATCAAAGCTGCCGTTAACCGTCCTGTTTCAACACCATCATTTCATTTACCTGTTCAAAAGAAACTGAAACTAGACAACACAGTTGATAATTGAACAACCGTAGCGTTAAACTTTGAAGCCACGTAAAAAAGATTCTATCGAAGAATTAATATGGCCAAGAATAAATTATATTTATGACATCACTGGCGTTTTCCAATGGATAACATCTAAAATGAGGGGAAAAACAGCTAAAGATATGTAGATTCTGGAGAATCGAGATGTTATTAATAAACCCATCAAAATATGATGTCAATAAAACTTTATATCCGTCAAAAATAAAAATCAAACTTTTTTAGAAGGGCACCTAGAGGAGTACCGATTCCAATTTTAAAGTCTGCAGACAAAACGGTATGTCCAGGAGTGCACAGACATACAAACAAGCTCACAAATAAACAAACAAACAAACACATAAAGAAACACACCTTTGCACTTATAAAACGGATAGAACTCTTTGCCATCTTTGGTGGCCACGGTGGTTCAATATCCTCTCAATGAATTCGAGGTCATCTGATGAAATTAACCGAATTCCAATCAATTCGTTCAAATGTATTGGAATTCGATTCACTTTTTTCCGATTATGCCCCTGTCGTGAATCCAATAAATATTTAATTTGGAATGATGAAATCGTTATCGTAAAACAAAGAGGGGAAAAAAAGAAAAGAAAGAAAGAAAGAAAAGAGAAATAATAGTCTGGCACAAAGCCAGAGCAGTGAAGCACTCAGTGAGGATTGAACTCATTATTCTAACAGAGCTGGATCAATTTACTTGCTGCACCCCGAGATTGACTGGGATACTTTCGACCACTAAAAACACACCTGCAACTAAGGTAAAAGTAAGAGTCGCTTGATGACAGGATTTTTTTAAATTGAAATTTCGATTCATCGGGCAAAAATGGTTCCCCGGTTAACATTAGATTAAGTCGAATATTTGGTAAAAAATAAAGGAAAAACGTTGTGTTAGATTGTCAGAGTGTCCGGAAAGTAATATCGTCTTCTGAAGAGGACAAAAACAGATGCACATGTTTAGATGTTTGTTTTCATCATTCCTTGACAATGAAAATCTGATTCTTTTTTTCTTTAGAAGAAAAAAATGACTGATAGACCTGACAAGAAACTTCTTAGTACCTGTCAAATTTGATATATAACTATCATTGCCATTCTCAAAGTTATTTTACGATGACAAGCTACAAATAGAATAATTGCATCAACATTTCCTTTACTAATACAATTAGCATCGTTACAATCAGCCCCATTTTTACAATCATTAGGAACACTGTTATGCAACAATCACTTTCCAACATTATCAAGACAATTAAAATCAACATTAGCACTGCCATCTCTGTTATCATTCTTGCCACCTCCATCAGGATTAGTGACAACCAACCTAACTAATGACATTAATATCCATAGTTATAAATGGCACAATTAGCGTCATCACGAAAGTCACAACGAACACTCAGTAAATGTTTATAAAGATGTCTTTCACTGACCATATAATGGAATATAAAAGCACTGAGAAGATCACCAAGGAAACAGGCGACATAGCAATGCTATTAGTACAGTCATTATCATTTAAATCATCAGGGCATATTCGATACAACCATCTCTATTTTTGCTCCAGAATTATCGCCACCATCATCATTAAGAGGATTAGCATTACCTTCATTAACAAAGCTATTGTCTCAATTTCATGTGAAGTTCACTTGTGTTGCTCTATTTGAGCGCCGTGGTCTCCATCGGTATCAGCACCCGAACAGATGTAAAAGCAGAGAATGGTGATTAAACTACCGGTTTGCAGAAATACGCTCCCCAATACACACGTTTATATAAATAGATGCTTACATTAATTTTTTACGTCGGCTTCTATCACACGCGCACGGAGATACACACACACACACATATATATATATATATATATATATATATATAGAGAGAGAGAGAGAGAGAGAGAGAGAGGGAGAGAGAGGGGGAGATTAAGAAGGAGAGAGGAAAGAGAGAGAGGGGGGAAAGAGAGTGAGAGAGAGAGAGAAATGGAGAGAAATTAATCAAGGTCGATATGCAAAGAAAAATCATCTGTTAAAGTTATGAATGTAAGACACACTTAACAGAAATAATGTTAATAGTTAACAAAAGTAATGCTAATATTTTATAATCAATACAGTTTTCAAAACAGGAACATAAAGGATTATTGAATTTGGATAAATATACAGATTGATCAAATATTCAGAATATATCGTGTTTTCGATGTAAAGTAAATTCTCTTCTTTCCAGTGTTTCTTAAAGGGACAACAGACGTTTCGAGTCTCACAGATGTAAGCAACTAGGGTGGAAATTTCATAGCATGAAATCGTACAAGTTTTACTAAAGCTTTACAAAGCTAAAATCGATATATACATGTGTGTGTGCACCTGCCTGCGTTCGTGTGCGTGTGTGTGGTTTCTAAAAAGAGGTAAACACTCTAGGTCACACCGTCGTGTATTTCAATTTCTGGCGAAAATTGGTTTGTCATGATCATTCTTATCAAGTCAATTCTTTGTTGTTATATTTACTTTCTTATCAAACACAAAAAGTCAACTGGTAGGCTTTCTCTATAAGGCACTACTCGTCCTGTGTTTCAATGATGCATAACAGACTTATGAAAGTTTACCTTTTCGGGAAAACCTTTCGTAAAACAAAATAGCACAAAGCGAGATATTTTAGCTATCATCAAGGCTACAATGGTTGCAGATAAGGGCGACTTCAATTTTGAAAGGGTACGTTGGTTTAGGGTAAGATTGTAGGATTGGGAGACTTTTTTAGGCCAATCCCTTTTAATTATCTTTGATGTTCACACGACGTTTCGGTTGATTCATTCCACAGCCTCCTTCGGGTATACTATCAGTATATAAAGAGGGGAACTCTGGTGCCAATAAAAAGAAATAAAAGAATTATGTTTACTACAGTTTGAATGGGGGAATGAAACAGGAGAGACTTTCTTTTTCTAAACATGGAAATCGGTTGATGATATTATTCCTATTATCATTTATTACCGATCTTCCATTTTTAAAATGCGATTATTTGTTTTCTTTTCGATGGTTATTTTCGGCGAATCAGGCATAACTTTTTAAAAAATTTTATTGGTGCATGGACAAGTCCACTTATGTAATCTCTCATTCACACACGTACAAACAAAGGTAACACTTATTATATATACGTAGTAAGTATGTTTATGCCAGTATAATTTTAATTTTGATAATCTCTTTCACTTATACAGCTCTTATACACACGTACGCCCAAGCGAATTTCATAAATTTTATTTATGATTAATCAATAATATATTTTTGTCTAATTTAGAAGCGTAACTTTTGAATTTTCATTAATTTATTTTTATATCCACATATTTCTGCCGTATGTACGGGTGATCTCATGTCGAGTGAGACGTAAGTCGAGAAGCAAGTATATCTGGTTAGCAGCTCCAAAAAGTTTAAGATATTGAAACATTTTTCGAAAAAATCATCAAATCAAAAGCAGCAAATAACGTCATGTATGTGAATAAGAGATTTTATCAAACATATGCTGGAAAATTTCACATCAAACTAACATATGAGCGTTCACTAGTCGGCACATGCGCAGCTTGCAATAGATCCAGACCAGAGGGAGAATGTTGGCTTCATTTCAAACTGCTTATAATCAGTGCCCAATGTATGCATGAGTATATACATGTATTGATCTGGATCTACTTACCAGTTTCAGATTAAAATAAACAAAATGGAACGATATATATATATATATATATATATATATATATATATATATATGATTGTGTCATCCACAGACAGCTATTTCGATGTACTACATCTCCTCAGTGTGGCTAAAGACTTTCCATTATCCCATCCAGTAGCACGAGGCAGAATTGAAACCTTCACTTCAGACCCGTATCCTACCTCTGGACTTCGGAACTGGACAGGCAGTAAGGCTGAATTTAAGTGATATATTTTAAATTACACAGAAATCTTTCATCCACCAGAGTGCTCAATTCCTATAGAAGAGAATTGCATAAGCTTTCAGTGGATGAGTTACTTCACTTAAAGAGTGCTCAACCCTGAATAGAGGAGCATTAATTATTGTCATCCATATATATATATATATATATATATATATATATATATATATATAGGTAATGGCAAGCAATTTTATTAAAAATGTATATAAGACGATAGAGTACAATACTGTAATAATCATCATCATCCTTTTAGCGCCCATCGTTGGACATAAACTTTCCCCGGGATTTGCCAGACCTCTCTATCATGGGTATCACGGAGCCAATACTTTCGGAACTCTTTAGTTCGTCACGCCGTATAATATTTTGCCCACCACAGTTTTGCATTGGATCTCTGGGGACCCACGTTTTGAGTCGAAATTTCCACTGGTTTTCTGACATTCTTGCAACTTGACCAGCCCATTGTCACTTGAGTTTTCTATTGGATTTTATGATATCTCTGTTTTTCTCTAATATACGGCGCTGTTTCGTGATCTCTCCATGTGATGTTGAGCATGGGTCTCTCGTGAGCACGTTGCATGGCTCTCAGTTTGAGGGTCAGTCTTTTGGTTAAGTTCCATGTTTCAGCTCCATAGATGACTATCGAAACGATAGATTGGTTGTAGACCTTTCTTTTTAAAACTCATAGGATTTTCTGTTCTTGAAGGTTGAGCTTGATTTACCGAGAGCTTGCCATCCTAGAGTTTTTTTTTTCACTCTAAAAGGTGTACAGATTCGTGGTCCTAGGTATATGTAGTGGTCTACCCTTTTCTGCGTTACCGATTCGATTTTATAAGAGGCAGCTAATACAAAAAAACATTTATGGTTATCCTATATTTCATCTGTATTAATCTTTCATGAATCTTCTTTAAATCGTAGGGCTGCGCCAACAGCCCCGGTCCCCGTCTGTTCTGGTACATTCATTAGTAACACTCTCTTTGTTGGTAAGGGAGAGGATATGTTCTGTATATATTAATAGCAATCTAATCGCAAGGTAGAGAGATTAAAAGGGGAGCCCCCAGACCAAGAGTATCAATGACGAATAGAAAAGCTTTTAAAATCCTTTATTAGAAATCTTTAATACCTTTAAATAGGTTTTAGTGACAGCTGAACAGTGTCATGAAACCATTCGTGGTTCACCAATCAGTCTAGCCCAGTCAGGTAGGAAGGTTGGGACTTTGTTAAAGAGAAAATTGATAGTTGAACTATAGCTTCCTATATCCTCCGATGAATCATATTTGAATGAATTGATTAATGTGTTGAAGGTGGTCTCTTCATTTGATGGTTTGGTCACTCGAGGGAAGGAGAAATTCTCTCTCTCTCTCTCTCTCTCTCTCTCTCTCAGCCCTATAGATGTCTGTGCTAGAAGTTTTTGACAAAGTCCTTGGGCTTTTGTAGTTCGTGATGTAGCTAAAATGTGTTTTTTTCTGGGCACAAAAAAAACAAAACAGTGACAGCGTTGGTCTAAGGTGTGGATGCCATTTTGAAGTCGGTAAACTTCTAATGGATCAACACGGTTACGACAGAATTTAAGTGTTTCTCGATTGTTTACTCAAACTCTCTGTGTATGACAAGTCTTTGATTTGGGCGACAATCTTGGTAGCTCTTCTTTGGACACTCCCTATTGCATCCGTCATCCAAAACTGTCCGCTTAGGTTTCGTCAGTTTTCAAGTCGGTCTGGCTGGTTAGCTACATACAGTCTGTGCCAGTGGAGTCAAAGGGCTGGAAATTTAAACCTTTGTTATGTATTTTGTCTGGAAAAAAAAGTTTGTTTAAGATTTTTGAAATTCCCTCCCAAAAATATATTTTTGAAATGTGGTTCAATTTACAATGCAATTTTATGGTAACTTAACCCCTTAGTTGGTGCCCGGCAGAATTCATGCTTGTTTTGGAAAAAAACCCAACTTTTTAGCTTTCACGGCCTAACAAAAATCGAGAAGTAATTTATTTTTTATCACCATTTTTCCGTTTTTTTTTCAATTGATCACCTGACATGATGCCGAGAAACGTTTGGTCATGTAACAGTTTCTATTGAGTCACTAACCAGACCTGTTTAAATACACACACACACACACACACACACACACACACACACATATATATAGTGAAGTAAATGATTCGTTGCACAAACATGTTTAGGTTTTTGCCCTGTTTAGGCTTACTCTAACTCAACTTAATGTTTAACGTTGAATTATCGATTACTTCATGAAATAAATCCATCACACATCGGATATTGTATAATATCATATTATATTATATTATATTATATTGTATTCCTGATTTTTATTGTATATATTTATATATATATATATGTGTGTGTATAGATATGGAGTAAGGATAATACGTTTATGTTTCTGCCTTGTTCGGGCTTCTTTAGACGAAGAAGAAGCCTGAACAGGGCAGAAGCATAAACGTGTTCGTGTAGTGGATTATCACTTCATTATATTTCAAACTTTACTCTAAATCAACTTAATTTTTCGTGGTGAATGTATTGAACACATCATCAAATGAACCCATCACACATCGGATATTCTATGATATTATATTGCATTCCTCTTTTGTGTATATACATATATATATATGTGTGTGTGTGTGTGTGTGTGTGTGTGTGTGTGTGTGCGTATATATATATATATATATATATATATATATATATATATATATATATATATATATATATATATAACTTACTATGATATATGTATCTATGCACTCGTATGTTGATTACCTGGATAAGTTGAATGAAGGAAATAAAAAACTGGAATTTTACAAAGACAAGGTGGTCAGAAAAGATTCTGATGAGGATGTACCACGTTATTGACTATTTGCCGACGGATGGCAGATACCAGTGACGTATTGTGCTTTATCTCATCGGTTTGCTCTGAGCTACGGATGCACAAAAACACCAAAATATTTCATTGTCTGTAAAAAGAAATGGACAGTAAAATCCTGGTAGATTCATAGCAAACTTGTTTGGAATCAAACTGACTTGCTGTGGCTTACTCAATTACCTTGATGCGTGGCAGGTGATCTTGGCGTGGTCTATTGATCGAATTTCATGTTTGCCATCTGCTCTTGAACCATTTGCAGCGAATGACGGATATTTCAGTCACTGCAGTTCTATGGCGTAATTACCGTTTCATTGTAATTGATGGCAACTCCATTCCTATCTAAGTCATTACTTCTATCATGGAATGTATAACTTACAGTGGATTATTTTGTCATAGACAATGGCTTCTATGAAGTAACCGATAACTATTTTTGTCACTTGCCACGGTGAATTGGTTATAAACATATATATATATATATATATATATATATATATATACACATCAGTTTATCTTTCTCAGTCCGTCGAAGCCGTTTCCAAGCGAAATATCACCACAAATGTGAATAAATAACTTATATACGTATTTAACTCTGTTCCCAGATTGTTTCTTTTCACGATAGTATCGGATACGCAACATCCTTTCACACACCATATATAGTCATATAAATGTTCAGTATGTATGTGTGTGTGTGTGTTTGTACACGCACATATATACATTCATCGAGAGAGAGTTTTACTTGATATCCGAAAAGAAAAAGAGATTGTTCCTTAAAAAAAACTTTTGTCAGCCGAAATAGCGTTATGCAAAGAGACAATGGCAATTAATAGAAAATATTTTGACTATTTACGGAAATGATGAAAATTTTTTTTAAGTTGAGTAATCGGGAAGTTGGAATGAACAGGTGTCTCGAGTGTGAGTGCGAGAAGAGGCATGCTGCATATATATATATATATATATATATATATATATATATATATATATATATATATATATATATATATATTAGGAAAAGAAATCTAAAAAGAGATCTTCATACAGTATTTCAATGTCTAAAACATCTCTTCAGGAGAATGAATTCATCTTCTACCATACGTACTATCTCCTTTGTTTTAAATCTTAAAACTCGGTCTTTTTATATCATTGCTACCGAAAAATAATATAACTGTTTACCCCTGGAGACATACACTTCCGGATCTAACGGTTACTTATTCCAATTATTTCGAAATGGGAAAAGCTTTTGGCCGGTGGTTGACTTGAAATGGCTGATTATACATACATTATATATATTTATATATATTTAGTTTATTTGTACAGAAACCATCTTTCAGAAAAGGATCATTAAAGGTAAATATCAATAATTCAATAAAACAGAACTTGAAATAATTGATTTTTATTATATGAGTTACACACAACAATTTTACACGCATTATTAAGTGTAAAGATTTTCACTATTTTTCAAAGCACGCAGAATTTTAGATTTTCGATTATATACATGGCATATATATATATATATATATATATATATATATATATATATATATATATACATATATATATATATGTATTGAATATATATATATGGCATATATATATGGCATATATATATACATGGCATACGTATGTGTGATACGTATATGACATACATATGATATGCATGGCATATATATGTGGCATATGCACATATACATATATACATATATGGTAGTCCTACTTATATATATATATACATATACATATATATATATATATATGTATATATATATATATATACGTATATATATACATGTATATGGCATATATATAAAACGTATATAAATATGTATATATTGGGATATATATATATATATATATATTGGGATATACATATATATATATACATTGGGATATACATATTCATATATATATACATATATATATATATATATATATATATATATATATATATATATATATATATATATATATATGTATATACGTTCGTGCGAGTTAATGGGAACTTGCACTCCGTAAATCATATAGACAAAAAGCTGCCAATTTAAACGGTACAAGGAACAATCAAAGGATGGAAAATGGCGAGAGAAAGCGAAACAAGAAATTGGAAACTGTAGTCGATTGGCCTGTGTCTCCATAAGACCCAATTCTTATGACACCGACGAGAGAAAAAAATAATAACGGCTCAAGAGAGAACGAAATGTCCCATCCGTTTGTGTCTCATGTAAACTTGAAAAATGAAATACAAAAATAATAAAGAGTTATTCATCTCAAGAGACCGTAACAGTCCAATTCTTCTGTAAACCCTCGCAGGGCGAACAAAAAGAGTTTTATTTTTTTTTTTTATATGGAGTGAAATGTTGGGGGGCGGGTGCCGGGGGGCTGGAGGACAGAAATATCTCCATTGAGGCCCTTATTTTTGTGCTCGCTAGATAGAAGGGAAATAAGATTTTGTCCAGGATATTTATATGCGCCTGTAGGGATCACAAAGAGATCTTGACAACAAATTATTTGCTTAAAGCGAAACGACACATTTTCTCCCAGTCAAAGGAAACGATGAACTAAGGAGGGAAAACAGAACACACCGATTTCTATTATAGAAATATTGTGTGTGCACATACACACACACATACACACACGCACTCATACACACTCATACACACACACACACACACACGCACATACACACACAAACGCGTGCATTCATATATTTGTGTGGATGGCTGGACGAGTAACTGATGGTAAATCTCGTAATCAGGGAAGTAGTTAATCACTGTAACTAAATATGAAGGATAAAGAACAGATACTTTAATCTATTTTTCGAACTTTCGTCACATCATAATATTTGTATTTAATTTTCCATACTAGTGAATCAAATCATTTGGAACAATTTTTCTTGGGTTGTCCTGTTTTCTGTACATCATCAAAAACAACCCCATCTGCCTTATATATATATATATATATATATATATATATATATAGAGAGAGAGAGAGAGAGAGAGAGAGAGAGAGAGAGAGACACATGTATAATCTGACAGAATAATTATAAATGCGTTATTCTATTTGCTACTCTTTTTGAACTGAACACCCGTTATTACACTATGAATTGGCTTGGACGGCGTAAATAGGTTGAACAATTAAAAAAAATGGACCGGTTAGATCCCGGCAGCAGCCCATTCTTCTTTTTAATTGTTTATTCTGTTTACGTTATCTGGGCCAACTGACACATCCACCGCGTAATAACGGAAGGCCAGTTCAATTGAAGGAGTATGAAATAAAATAACGCATCTATAATAATGATAATATATATATATATATATATATATATATATATATATATATATATATATATATATATATATATATATAAACAACATACGATTCTTTTCAAGTTAATTTTCTATTTATTTTTTCATGTTAGCAGATTAATTGTTTAGAGTCTTGGTCTTGTGCCAGAATAAACGATACTTAATAAATACACAGTGACTTGCTTAGTTATTCGAAAGTAGGGCATTCCAATAAAAAAAAGCCTCTTGTGAGTCGAAATGGCATAAAACGAAGAAGCAATTTCCATCTATTTAAATTATTATTATAAGATGTAGAAAAGATTTCTTTAACGTTCTTACACCAGAAAAATGGTGCTGAAGAAATACTAGGTTAAATCAATTGGCGTTGTCTATTTGTGAGCAACTACCTTAGCGTGAAGATTAGCAAGCTCCTGTTATGTTGTTAGTTTGATTCTCAAAGGAGCACCAACTCATGAGGCCTTGTGCCAGACAAAGTTAAAGTCAATAATTAACCACATCGATGTATGGGAGCATTTGTAAAGTTGCTGATTAGTATTCACATTGAACAGTAGATCGGTCCAAGTGTTTGTCCTTTACCTGCACAAATACGTTCATGTTCGTCCCTGTCAAGGTTGACAATCGAGGTAACTACTATTAGTTATGGAAGATGGGGTTAACCAAGATCTTGTTAGCTCGCTTTCTTCTATGTGAATCATAGTGGCATGCAAGTGTCGAGATTTTTCAAAAAATATCCGACGGAGTGGAGGAATAGGTAGATTCATGCCCTTTTCCAAAAGTGAATGTAAGCAATAATCTTAGATAGTCTGGGTTTATTAATGATAAAGACAAACATAAACAAACTGCCGAAATCGGTTCGACAGGTCTGTTATCTGTGCTGGCAACAGTTAAGCCACCCTGTCCTTCCTTAATAAACGACCGGCTATTTGTTTGTTCATTCGTTTCTATCTGTGCTGGTCAATAAGCGAATGAAGTGTTGCTTTAATTTGAATACATTTTTTTTTATTTCTCTGTCTCTCTCCCTCCCCTCTCTGTCTCTTCCTCCCTCTCTCTCTCTCTCCGCGTATTTGTGTTTTTTCCCCTCACATTTTACCTACCATAAATTGATGCAATGTATTTTCCTGAGTCAATATTCTCATATTTACTTATCGACTTGTATTATAAGCCACATGATTGGTAACATAGTAACATTCTTACACATAAACACACACACATTCACACGCATGCATTCATAAGTGAAAGCATAGCAAAACAATTAAAACCATCACCTAAAAATATCACTGGGGAAATAAGTCACCACACTAGTAAATTGGTCTATGAAACGCTCTTTGTAGTCATGACGCTGCGCCAGGTACCCACATATATAATAATATGTACACCCAAATAAATGTCCCCTTCACTCTGTCCTACACATGCACACAAACATATATATATATATATATATATATATATATATATATATATATATATATATATATATATATATATATATATATATATATATATAGTCATGTGTGCACGCACAGCGAAACAATTAAAACTGTCGCCTAAAAATTGTCTCCTGCGTGCTCTCATCCACATAAAGTATCAAGTAAACATATGCGCGTGCGCATGAAAAAAAATGGTTCCGGTGAGTCAGTTCCGGATAAACTTAACCAAAAAGAAAGAAAAAAAAGAAAAAGAAATAGGATTTCCCGCTGCCATCATCACCACTATCGCAAAGACTTCCATCCAACATTTTCCATTATGTTCAACTACCAACACGCCACCCAGTCCTAAACACGCTCCAACCATGATTGCTTCTACGCTGTTTTCTTTCTCAGATAGTAAAGAAAAAGATCGAGAGCAGGTAAGGGGATGGGGGGGAGAGGACGACACGGAGAATGAAGGACGAGGTGTTGGGGGGTGGGGAGTATGAGATTATATAAATGTGTCTTGGTGTGTATTGGTAAATTTATTTATTTGCTATTTCTTTCGTAAATATGACCGAAAGTAATCAACGAGCGGAGCGAAAAAAATATATAAGGTAGGAGAGGTTAAACAATGAACGAACTAAAGGAATAGGAAAAGAAGGAAGAAAGACATTCTACAAAGAAAACAGGAAGGAAAGAATAAACAACGCGAAAGAAAGAAAGAAGGTAAGAAAATAACCGTGAATTAATGAATTATCACACGCGTGAATAAGCGAATGAGAAGAGAGAAGGGAAAAAAAGTGCGGGGAAAGTAAAGAGAACAATTCGAAAAGGGATGTAATGAACGAGAACAAAGATGGGTGAACAGAAACGTGAATAGAGAGATAAAAGAAGAAAAAAATGTTGAAAATAAAAAGAAATTGAATAAAGGAAAACGTCGCAAGAAAAAGAAATAATCGAATAGATAAACAGATTTAAAACACCAGGCGTACATACAATGGAACTTACTTAAATAGCTTTTCAAAGAATACATGCAGAAAACTAACTGCAAAACAAGCCAAAATAAATCTATTAAAGTGATGGCCATTGTCAACGACGATGCAAATAGAAAGGTGAAAAAAATTGATAGGTAGAATAAGAAGCAGAAAATTAAAAACAGATGCAAAAAAAAAAAGATTAAGAAAGAAAAAAAAATTAACGATTAACTGAATGAGCAAAGAAAAAAAAGCACATTTCAATTAGGAAGGTTACACACGAATGATCGGGGTTCGTGTCCTGGTAAAATGCTAGGCATTCGAATGCCGATTTTCAAAACAGTCCCAACCTACAAGCAGGATTGGCTTGAAACCATCTATTCCTATTTCATTTTGTTTTACTGAATTAAACTTGATAAATATCAAGTTAAACTTTAGTGCCTTGCCACGGTGCAGAAATTAGCAAGTTATTTGCGTAGACCATTTCTATTTTAGTAAGTTCGATCTTCATTGGATGAACCCAAACTTATTGCCTTGTGCCGTGCAAAGCTTAACTAAGCTCAGCTTAATGTGCCTCACCGGACAACAGTAGTTAACAAGCTAGTTTTACAGACCATTACCATTCTATTGGGTTTTATATCCTCTGGATTGCTCTGAACTGGTAATATTTTGCTGTACTAAGCTAAGCGTAGTAAATATCACTTTCAAGTTGAATACAAGATGATAAAAGCTGGGATGAAGTGAAATATATACAAAGAGGAAGAAAAAAATGAATGAAAAAACGTTAAAGACTGATTGAAAGAAAAATAGAAAGAAGGAAAGTGAAGAGTTATGCTTGAATGAAAAAAGAAAGAAAAAATGCATATCATGCTTTTTTTTAATACTGTTGAGGCACGGATTAGTGTTCAGCTCTTCTGGAATTAGGTTATGCACAATAGTAACAACCTATAGGAGAGAGGGAGATTGCAAAAGATTTTGAATATATATATATATATATATATATATACGTAAATAATTAGATTATGGTTTCCGTTCGCCTAGCGCCGACTCCTGTTCGCCCTTCCCCACACATAACTTTTGTATTTCATCTTTACACAAGAATCGAAAGAGCAACAAAAATAGTTCTAATTTGGTGCGGGTGCCATTGAGGAGCTTAATCTTCATGATGGCAGATTCAGGGGAAAAAAATGACAAAATGGCAGTTTTTTTTTTTGCCTTGTGTGCGTATAGATGCTTGTGTTATTCTCTGTACGCACGTGATATGCTTCTTTGTACACGTGAGTTTGTATGTGCGTGTGCTCTTCTCAATGTGTGTGTGTATATGGGTGTGTGTGCTTTTTCTATGTGTGTGAGCATGTTGTTTATGCAATTCTCTACCGATGTTTTTTTTTATACGAGTGTCTATGCGTGCTGTGTGCGTTTGTATGCGTGTGTGAACTTCTCCATAAGTATGTGTGTGTGAACTTCTCCATACGTATGTGTGTGTGAACTTCTGCATAAGTATGTGTGCACCTGCGTTCCCCTGTGAGTGTATGCAGGCATATGTTTCTGTCTATGTGCATGTGATTGTTTACGCAAGTATGTGCTTGTGTGCTTCTTTGAATGTGTTTCTCTGCGTGTCTCTGTATATACTCTGATGAGCCAAAACATTATGACCAGCTGCTTAATAAGGTGTCGGTCCTTCATATGCCAGTAAAAAAATTCTCATCCGATCAGGTGTCGACTCTATGAGAACTCCATAATTTTACTCTTGGATCTGGTACCAGGATATTGACAGAATGTTCCTAAAAACCCATCCCCTACAAAATGTAATGAGACAGAGTGCATTGTCCTGCTGAAAGATGGCATTGCCACAATAGAAAAATGTTGCCATGATGGGATGTACCTGGTCTTCAACGATTTTGAGGTTCATGGTACGCTTAAACGTACCTGCCACATGAATGATAGAACCCAGTGTTTTCATGCTGAATGGTTCTCAAACAATCACTCTGCTTCCAACAGTTTGTTGCTTTCTCACAGTGTATCAGGTACCATCGCTACCCCCGGGATAACAACGCACGCGTACCCTGCCGTCGACCTTACTTTAGCATTAGCTCAGGCGACCTTCTTCAATTGATCCAAAGTCCAGTTCCGACGCGTATGAACCCATTGAAGACGATTTCAAGGCGATGGTCAATGGTTAGCATTGCTATTCAGACTGGCTTGACTCATACGCAACAAGCATCTACGTACTGCGTGATGTGATGCATTCATTCCTTCATTTCGACTAAAGATATCTGTAAAAAGAAAATTCCTAGTCGATGATAGGTGATTTTCCCCTCCTTGGAACATAGTCAATAGGTACCCATCAAAATTGAACGTAAGTATTTGATAAGTCGCGCAGTTTCGGAAAAGCTCTGAACTGGACTTCTGGCTATAACGATTTGGCCTTTACCATAGTTGATCAAATATTTTTTCTTGTACATATCTGAGAAATCCAACACAGCAAAATGAAGTACTCGAGCCCGACTTACCTTCTTACGTACGTCTGTCCTCGACATGCGCAGAAGCTGTCGTTCTTGCCACATGTCATAGGTCATAGTGTTTTGGCTCATCAGTGTATGTAATTTAGATTGAACCCATATCTCACACCTTCCAAGAATCTCTAATCTCGAGCACTTCTCTATTGCTGCAGGAAATTCGGTGGAGCAGTTGTTTGAATTTTATACCTTTCCCTTTCAGGTGGTCTTTCCTAATCTCCGGAATATAATGTGGCTTTTGATATATGCTTGGTCAAGTTTTTGTTTTCCCATTGTGAGTGTTATGGTTAATGTGCAGCGTTCCATATCTTGGGATTATGGCAAGTCAGTAGTCTCATATGTAGGTAATACATTTGGACACTAGTATTCTCTTTTGGATTTATTTATAAGTCGGTAGATATCACCAATGACGTCTCTTAAAACTGATGTGGAAATAATTGTTTATTTGGTCCTGCCAAGTGAGGCACAGAGTACTTGAGATCTTTTTTTTTTTTTTGTGAATTTACTTGGGTCGATTGGATGGATTAGATTTTCTGAGTACTGCCTGTTCCAAGGGTGCATGTTTGGAAGGATCGGACTTTATGATGTGTGGAGAAGCCTGCCATAATAGTCACTTATGTAAAATGATTTTCTGTCCGTCGTGAGAAAATACGTCTTCGACGTATTTCGGTCGCTTCTCATCAATGTTGCCAATTATTAGATACTTTATATATAAAGTTAGATAATCTTGAAGAGCAGAAGTCAAGAGAGATCATTTTTAGGAACTATGAAGAAAGATCTATGATCAGTGATTATTTATTAGTTTAAATGAGTTCTCTGAAGAACTACTGATTTCAAAACTCGTCACTGCACTGCCCTATGAGCTGGTGCATGTCAACTTTTCACAAAAGCCAGTCGTTGAGTAATCCATGTGCGTAGATTTCTCCAGAACAGCTGATCCCAAAGAGAATCAAACTTGACACTGCACTACCTTGAGTTCTGATTGATATATCTGGCGAATCTCAACTTTTTACAATGACCAGTTGTCGAGAAATCGTGGTGTAAACACACACACACACACACACACGTGCGGGTGCGTGCTATTGTCGTTAGGTTTAGGAAGTGGTTCAGCTATCAATATGTAAATGATTTCCTGAATCTTCCATTTCTTGTGTTATCGATTTTCTTCGATGTTGTGTTTTTATCGGTGAATCTTTGAATACTAAGATTTGATGGGCCCTGATGAAATTATTCAATATTGCAGTGCTTTGCATACGTATGATTAACATGCGGTTGGATGTTGTTTTAGTTTCCTCGATATATTTCGTGCTGTGAGGCTGGCGACTTTAATGCGGACATTAAGATATGGAAATTACATTGGTAGCTTTCTTCGATTAGTCATTAGGTTAGAATTCTTAGCTTGGCGCCGATGTGTTCTCGGAAGAAAATTTGCTTCTGCCCAATTTTTCAGAATATCAATTCATTGCATTATTATTTTGTTGATTGTTCAATTCAGATTTTAGAAGAATTCAAATAGATTTTTTGATATTTTTGTTGAATACTGATATGCTTAAGGCATATAGATGGTTGTTTGCATTGTATCGTAATTTAATCAGTTTATAGTCACTAAACAGCGTCACCAAACCCGTAAGAATCTTGCATATAAATAGCCTATGATACTGAAAGACGTGCATTCGCACATGTTCCCTTTGTAGAAAGTCCTGCAAAGGTACCAGGACGACCAAAGACCATCTCCCCTAGTGGAACAGGGAGGTGCTGCGCTTGAGTTAAAACTTCCAGGAACCAGTCACCTCTGCATAAATTTTGTACTCTGTCTTTTCCATCGGAAATCACATTGATAGCCCCAGGAGTTTGGAAAGAGATTGGTCTGATTCAAGTGAGTACAGTTTGTTGGCCAACGTCATTCTTTTTTTTTTTTTTTTTTTACTAAATTTTTGTTTTGTTGAAGTAGAACGATACCGACTTATACCCGACCGACTTATGTCTGATCGGAGATACGTCTCCATGAGCTTAAAACTCATCAACTATGGATAACTACAGTTCTATGGCTGAACTACAAATGATGAAAATTCACGTCATGCTATTGTTAACTTGCTAAAGAGAACACAGAGTATACGGCATATCTGGGTTGGGCTAATGACTTAGTGCAAGAAACGTAACGGGTGACTTTCGTTCCTTTCTCTTCGGAAAGGCAAGGAGGATATATGCACAATACAGAGGTTTTGATAAATATGTCGCACAGTAATTAACAACTTCTGCCCAGGTCAATTTGCGCCGATACTATAAGAACGTCACCTGAACACTAGTCGAATCATGACTGTGCAGATGTTTGATCCACTGATCTCTACATACACCCCTCACCTGTTCGAAAAAAAGAAAAGTTTATAAAGAATATAAAATAAAAATTTCTTTGTCCATTGTCTCTAATCGAAACAGTATAAGTCTATCTATCTACCTATGTATCTATTATATATATATATATATATATATATATATATATATATTTGTATTAATTTTACCCTGCATTTCGCTACATTCCGAAAAAAATGTTCCCTTGTTCTATCAACTTTTCTAGCGATTAATTAAAATAACCTTCTTTCTCCTCTTGGCTCCATCATGTCATGCAATTTTTTCGCTTTTTTTCCCGTGCATTGTTCATTTTAACTAGCATTATATTATCACGTTGTACACGTTCTGTATTGTGTGTGTTTGAGTGTGTGTGTGTGTGTGTGTGTGTGCTGTAAAAGAAAAAAAAAAACGAGTTTATTGTCAGAGCGAATGTCGTAAAAAAACGAGAAGAAATTAGGGAAAAAAATCACCATACGGTATTTTCGATGTCTATGATATCTTATGTGGAGCATCGAAATGCAATATGTAGATCTTTTTCCACAGTTTTTTCTTTTTTTGTACTGTATTCGCTCTGACAAAAAACACTCAGCTTTCACTATAATCATCGAACAGTCAAAATAATGATTTTCACAAAAATGATCACCACCAAAGAACTATATAAACGTTTACCCCTGGAGACACGCACTTCCCAGATCTAACAGTCGCTTACTTTAGTTAGTACATAAACAGGATGGATTAATAAATCCCTAGTAGGACACGTACCTATTTGCTAAATTTTGATCAGAAAATTTCATTCTATAAAGTACGAGCTATGTGATTAATATTCACCACTGTGTAGTCAGGCCGTATCAGGAGAACATTAGTAGGTGCACAGAATCACTCTACATGCAATGTTGCCACTAGGCTGATAAATATTTAATGGGATGTCTTATTTAGTTTGGAAGATTCAATGCATATAGATTTAGTACTTAGAGTTGCTTAATATCAAACTGTGAGGACTAACGACTAAACGAACTTTATTATTTATTTAATTGCGAAAAGGATTAAGCAGATTCATCATTTAATTCCTTTGTCACCGGTGGAGGTAAATATTTGTTTCAACTCAATTTAGAGAAGAGAATCAAACAATGGCGACCACCATTTTTTTCTTTTTTTTTTTTTAGCGAATCGTTTTGTTTTCTGCATCTGGTTTACTTGATTCTCCTCTTCCCGAATTGGATACGTAACTTATAAGGTAAAAAGAGGAAATGTATACTCCTGTAAGTGGCCACTTTAGCAAATATGCACAGGTTTCCTTTGATCTATCTATCTTTTAATAAGATTAGCTCGATACACATTCAAGCCAAGTGGGGATAGAAATAGGGCTGTGTAGATTATATTGCATCAAGTTGATGGAGAGGATCAGCTTGCTTTGAATACCAGAATTCGAGGTCCTGACATTTTGCCGGAGCTCGAACAACGAGCTGACATCTTGATATCTATACGCACCCATACATCTGCGCGTGCGCACACATATATATATATGATTTTATTACATTTGTTCCACTCAATAACCGGTCTGTTGTTTCAATGCGATAGCATATGATAATTTGTACAGACTTTCTCTTTGTTTCAAAGTACACTGGATGTTTTTTTAATTTCTTTATTTAATTTTATTCCTTTGCTCGTTCTATTTTCCGCTTAACAAACAATATATATATATATATATATATATATATATATATATATATATATATATATATATATATAATGGTGTGCACATTAGAAGTGAGGCCCCCACAGCTAGTATGGATATTTAGGGGAAGGATTTTGCAAAAATGCAGGAGCTCTGAACTAACTTTCATCTCCGAGTTAATCCGTTTTCCAATCCTAAAAAAGTACAATGTAGTGTGTTTTGTCCCTGAGGTAGTTGTCAGTATTCGATTTATAGTCAGGATTAGGAATACTTATTTCCAAAGCAAGTAGGCCCTCCCTATTTAAAAGTTTGTTGCAACACAATCTTCTTTTTGCTTATTTAACTCTGCACCATATCAAGCTAACACTATAAGTATTAAAAAAATAGACATCTTAGATTTTGGTTTAGTTTTGTTTATACTAACGTGTACAGGCTAAGAACAATGTCAAAGATATAAGATGAAAGCGATAATAAATGGTACACATTTCAGACATTTCGATTCTGTAATATATATTTAGTTTTGTTGAGTACAACCAATCGCAGATACATCTCCATCAAATACAAGTGACTGGAAATCCAATCATTGCAGTTCTATGTCCTAACTGCGAATACGAAATTTTACGTCATATAATAGATATCTTGCTAATGTAGACGCAGTGGATACATTATGTTTGTTTCAAATTCTCATGACAGTGAGGCAAAGAAAAGGTAAGAGCCGATACCTTGCTGCGATCAGCTAATGACTTAGTGCAAGAAATGTAATGGATTGCATTTGTTCCTTTTTCTTCAGAAAGACAAAGGAGACGTATGCACGATGAAGAGGTTTAGGTAAATATGTATGTCATATGTATTTCACTCCACACTGTAATTAACGACTTACGCTCGCTCCTAGTTGCGTCCATAATACCAGAACGTAATTTGGGCGCAAGCAAGTCGATGCATGTCTTTATTTTTAAGAACGACGCATGTCTCTGTTCTCTCGAACATAAACAAGAAAGGTTAACCAAAGACTGTCTTTGTCCTCAATCACAACTGCATTTGTATATATAAACATATATTAATTATGAATTGCGTTATATCATATAGAACCTTGAGATGATTTGCCGTCGTTATACGGTTATTGTATCACTTGCGCTAGACAACGTAAATAGAACAAGCAATTAAAGAAAATGAGGTTGCTGCAGGAATCGAACCTGCCTATTTACGTTGTCTAGGGCGAGTGTAACGACGGTAGATCATCTCGAATGAGTTTTTACGTGATATAACGCAATTCATAATTCATTCTGTCGGACGAAATATGTCCATTTCTTAATGCATGACAGTCGCGTCGTAGGAGACGAATAGACTGAGAATAAACGGGATGGGAAATTTGGTGTGAAAGCGGTTATTCAGGCCTTAGCAATGCCGGCAACAGTTTAGCTCAATGGTGAGAGCATCGCTACGTTGAAGTGGCTCCCCTATCGGTGACTGGTTTGATTCCCGTGTCAGCTTCATGTTCTTTATTCTATCTACGTTGTCGACGGTGAGTGGTACATTAACCGTGTAACGGGAGAACTTAAATAATGCTCTAAATGATATAATATAATTCATAATTCATTCTGTCGGACGAAATATGTCCGTTTCATAAAATAAATTTATATATATATATATATATATATATACAGACACTTTTTTAGCGGTCGCTTCATCTATGGTGATAGTGTTCAATATTTCAAAATACGGTGTAAATAGATAGATATTTACGATTTTGTTGCTTCAGATCAGTTCCATGCAGTCATTGCGATCGACAGATAACTTTTTTCTGTTTTCATTTTGCATTTATATAGAGCTAGATTGTTGTTTTATATTATTTTTTTCTCTCTTTTTTAAAGTTTGTTTTGTTTTTATTGTTCTCTGTTCCTGTGTTTATGTCTTTGGGTCAGGATGCTGTATCTGGTCCGATCAGTGCTTAATTGGATTTCGGGTGGAACGTAGTTTGAATGGAATTTTTTTTGTTGTTTTTTTTAGTTTGATGTTGAGGCGGTGTTTTATCGTATTGCTTTGAGGGAAGATGGTATGGTCAGTCAGAGAGGGGGTGATTTTTTAAAAAAGTTTCCCAATATGGATATATAGTTGTTTTGTGTAAATTCGTATGGTTCGCAATCTAGGAGTTTAAAATCATTTATCTTTGATAACGGTAAATGAGATTATTGTTGCTGCTGTTATTATTATCATTATTATTATTATTATTATCATTATTATTATTATTATTATTGTTGTTGTTGTGGTTACTGCTGCTGCTTTTGTTGCTGTTGTTTTTCTCATAGAATAAAAGCAAATGTGGAATTTGTAATAAAAATACTTGTTCATCATTAGAATATATATTAGTTCAATTGATGGAGATACGTTTGGAAAACCAACAAGGTACATTTTTCCAGGGATTTTTCCAAATATTTCAGCTTGTAATTCCTGGAATATCATATAGCATATTCAAGATCGCAAAAACAAGCTTGTCACATTTATTTGGATCACCTTTGAAACACAGATTACACACGATGTACACGATAATGTATACATGTGTTTATTTGTGTGCACCTTCAAAATACATAGTCACCCATATCAACGCACACGTACACGCAAACGTACGCATCTCAATACGCAAGCGTGTACCTGTGCTGCCTCTTCCAGCGCTCAAGGCACTTCGTCTTTCTCCTCGGGCAATCTTTCAAAGTGAAAGTACGGTGCAGATTTTTCGATCAGCCGAAATGCCTCAAGTCAAAAATGATAGAAAATCGGTTTTGCACAACAAATTATTTGTTCTTGGGCGCAGGAGACGAACTCCCTCCCCTCCCGTACCTTGCATAGACACGCAATGCTAATGGCCAGATCTGCTTTAAGAGGCAACACTCTCCTCAGCCACTTCCTCTTTCGTCTCCTCCGTTGATTCTCTTCTTCCCTGACCTACAATCGAAGTACAGAAAGAACACTTACCTCATTTTATGGCACAAAGGTTCTGCCAATTGTTCCTTCTTCTTCTTCGTCTTCTTGTTATTGTTTTTTTTTTTTTTATTATTATTATTATTATTATTATTATTATTATTATTATTATTATTATTATTATCATCATCATTGTTGTTGTTTTTGTTGTTGTTAATGGTGGTGGTGGTGATGGTGGTGTTTTTGTTTTTTCTCCTCGACAAAACACACTTTTCCCTTTTTCAATTTAAAAAAAAATCATTTTGTTTTTCAAAAAAGGCGCCACATTTTTTGAACTTTGGTGAGTGGCGTTCAAATTCTATTTCTGTTTCCATTGCAGAACGCACCATTTACGGTTTGAAAGTGTTTTTCATTTGAATTTTGACAGATGAAGATTTACGAAGACGAAAGATTCCAATATTGTTAGATTACGTTTTTTTTGAAAAATTCAAACATTCTTCTTGTTGTTCTTCCTTTTTAAATGTTAACAAACAGGGCATTGTTGATCATTTCTTTCTTCTTCTTCTTTTTCTTCTTCTTCTTCTTTTTCTTCTTCTTCTTTTTCTTCTTCTCCTTCTTCTTCTTCTTCTTCTTTTTCTTCTTTTTCTTCTTTTTCTTCTTCTTCTTCTTCTTTTTCTTCTTCTTCTTTTTCTTCTTCTTCTTCTTCTTATTATCATCATCATTATTATTATTGTTATTATCATTATCATCATCATCATCATTATTATTATTGTTATTATTATTATTAGTAGTAGTAGTAGTAGTAGTAGCAGCAGCAGTAGGAGTTGTAGTAGTTGTTGTACTTTTTGTTGTTGTTGCTGTTATTTTTGTTGTACATTTTCCTTCTGGCACTTCAAAACGTTGCTATAACTAAAAGTTTCTAAAATCTGCTTCATTCCCCTGACACAAAACGCCGTTATTAATCGCAACGACGAGATATATAATGATATATATCCGACCGCTAACACATGATTTGCCTTGGCTCAGATCATACAAGCAAGTACTTATTTACTTCCTCAGGGAGACAAATACGACGCGTACAATCCAACATGCTTATGTGTTGGAAGATACAAAAATAAGCTGACCGGCCTTTCTCAACTAGCCCTGCCCCTACTGCCCGGTCATTATTTGAAAATCTATAGTCCCCGTCAACTCAATTTTCGCCCCTCTTGTAATGTTACAGTCTTTTAACTTCCATTGTTGGACATAAACCTTCCCTAGGAATGTCTTTAGTCCAATAAATATGCACTTCAAGTAGAATATCTTCATAAAGAAACATTGGTCTCCATTATGTAATGCTTATATCATGGCTGAGCCAAGTAAATTCCATTAAAACAATTGTTTATAGCGGATATTTGAAGCACCAGGACGACCTCTGCGTGCTTGCATAACGAAATAATACCATAATTGAAACGGAAATAGATATTTCAAACAATTCTTTTTCTAATATATATATATATATATATATATATATATATATATACATATATATATATATATATATATATATATATTGTAATTCACCAAGTTGGAGTCGCCTCTCCTTATCCTTTGACTTTACTGACATAACACGGAAGAATACGTTTTCAATTATGAAAAATCTATTTGCATGTGGCAATCCATCCCCACCACCACCACCACTCAGCCAACCTTCCGCCCCAATAGAAAATAATATTGCCCCTGTCGAGAACGACTGAATGATGTCTTTTGCATCACTAACTCTTCCTGCAGATAATTGTAAAATTTGATTTAATGACTTAATATGGCGAATCCGCATTCTCGAGTATTGCAGTATACGACTCTTGACCACTTTTCAACGCTGGCTTTCCAACACTACTGAGTTCTTTTGGTATTTGCTGCTGATATCAAGATGTGCCGTTCGTTGTACAATGGGGATTTGCTGTCCAGGAAACATCCAAGTCACGAGATTTTATTAATTTGGGCATTCGTTCTATGAACAAAGGCTGCGACTCGTATGACCCAGCAAAAAGAGTCTCTTGCAATTAGTCTTTAGTGTTTGTTTGGGTTCGTTTGAAAGTCTACGATAATATAACAGAAAGTATCATAAATGGAATATCCAATAACCTATACAGAAAATACCCACCTTTATGAATCCGTCCGTTGGCTGGCAATTTTCAGGAATTAATGTTACGCTTCTATAAGCATATTTTTTATGGGTCTTTCAAATATTTATCAAATCTGCGATAACCACGTGGTATGATTAACAATTTTTTTTTATCTCTGTGCTTGTACAACCGTTTTCTGCACTAAATTGAAACTTTGTTATTTCAGATCAAAATGTGGACGAAACTGGCAGCCCCTCCAGGGAAAATGAAAGGCAAAGCCAAGATGAAAGAGGAACCGGAAGGTACTAAGCAACAACTTCCGGGCTGGCTGGAGAAATACGTTGAATACCGTTTTAGTCTGTATGACAGGACGAGTAAGTCGATTATTTTCGCTCAAAATGTCATAAGGTCACCAATGTAATTCATATTGCACTATAAAAGCTGTAAAGGATTTTTTTTTTCGGATTTATGAAACAGAAGTTATGGAATTTTCTGTCTGAATTTTGTTGATGAGGAATTATTATTGTTTATGATTTATTCGAAACGTCGTCTTCATCTTGGTCGTTATAGTCACAACGTTCCAGCGGCTGTATCCTCCAGCCCTCCTCAGGTACCTGTTGAATTATCGAAGACGCAATCGTAAACGACTGACATCTAAAGAAAGTTGAAGGTTTCAACAACCAAAAAATTGTGACTATAACCGGTATCTCGTGACTCCAAATGACCAAAATACTTTTGATGATAGGTCATTTAAGATTCAGAAGCCGTCATTTTCTCCAACTTTTGAAAATATCATCTGACCTTGAAAACTCAAATAATTATAAAATAGAGTTGAAATTTTCTCATATCTGATGAATAGATAATGAATTAACTAATCAGGTTGATTCAAAAGTTTCCAGAATTTTTAACAAAACTCTTTGTTTCCATAGATCTATAGCTTCGCAGCCCATTATTCAATCATAAAGGTATTTTCTTGGGTTTCCCCATGACCTTGCACCACGTTCCATCTACATTGTATATTCAACCAGAGAACAAAGATTCTGCTTTTGACTTGATGATTACTTCGAGGAATTTCTAGCCATCTTCAACTTGTTGGAACCGCTGACCAAACATGGAATATTGCATAAAGCGAACCAAGCTATAGTCTTTTGGTGGTGAGTCAAATGTAGAAGAACGTCCCATTCCAGCTCAATGATCATTTGATGCATTGTATTTGCAACTTGTGGACGGACATTGCCATGTGACCAATGGTAGACTCTCTCACCCCGGGAAAGCTTCTGTTCCAGTATATCATCGTTACGAGTGAATTTATCTCCAGCAGCACTGACATTATTTTTTCACCTCAAAATGTTTTCATTTGTATACGATGTGCGAAAAGTTATGTTTCAAAATCAATAATATCCCCCGTACCTTTTTTTTTCTTTTTTTTTTTTGCATTTAAAGACGAATTTAAGTCTGTTCCGGAGAATGAGATGTAGGAGTCCTCTGATATAGAGACGTTAGTGATATGAGGCAGTTGATTGGTGGGCGTTAACCCGTCACCAAGAGGCAGTGAGAAGTCGAGCCATCCATTGCGTCAAGAGGGCTGTGAGTAAAGGGCTCAGTGCCGCTAAAAATGAGCTGAATTACCTTTTATATAACAAAACAAATGCCTCCCAAAATGGCCAAATTCCACCAAACAATACTCAAAATGATCAAAAACATGCCAAGAAATAGCCAAAATGTTTAAACATCATATTCACCCTGGTTTGTGACCTTTTTTCTCCATTCAGAAGTCCCTCGATCCATCAGCTTTCATGATATGCGATTATCTAGGCTCTGAGCGTTCTGTCTGGGTTCAAAATCTCTTCAGTTAAACAGCACAAACCATTTCCCATACGTACTTCATCCAGTCACGATTTTTAACCAAAATAAATTTAAATTATCATAAGAGTACACACTCAAAAGCAACATAAATCTGAATAAACACTTCTAGAATAATCCAAAAATTGTACGAAAATGTAGGTGTTAGCTGTTGCATCAACTTAATACGGTGAGGAGGAATTCTACTGGAACCCTCACAGGTTTCTTTCCCTAAGTCATACATGTCATTAAATATAGCTACATCAAAATGTCTGATGATGTGCCAAGGAATAGGACGATTGGGTTCAGATCTCCCTTCGATCTGCATAGTTTAATTAACGATCATAGATTGACGATCTGAGAGTTACGATAAAAAAGAAAACAGAGAAAATGAAAGGAATACAGCTCCAAAATTAATAATAATTTACGTATTACTCATTCACTTCCATAAATCTTTCAATATTCCATATATATATATATATATATATGTGTGTGTGTGTGTGTGTATGTGTGTGTGTGTATGTGTGTGTGTGTATGTGTGTGTGTGTGTGTGTGTGTGTGTGTGGATGTTTCTTCAAAAGATAATCAGTGCTTTATATAAATAAACTCAGGTTTGGCCTACAGCAACGTTTTTTAATGGTTATTGGCCAATCAAGACATTTATTGAAAATCTTATATATTTTTTCTTAATGAGACGATGTTATACTTTATATCGTAAAATTGCTATCGTTATGGCTTCACGAATCAATAATATAATAATTGTAACTCATATGTTTTTCTAAAACATAAATAAAGTACACTTTCTGTAACACAATCGACATTCCTTAAGTGAATACATGGCCCAAATAAAGATGAAAAATGTCTTATGTAACCTGCTAGATAAAAAATACAGCTTATACCTGATCTAAACATTTGTAACACTGTGTAAACTTTATCTAAAAAAATATGAAAAACTCATTTTAGTCTAGCACAAAGTCACAGTAATGGAACATTCAGTGACTATCGAGCTCACTGGGCAAGACAATGAATCGTGAAACAAGCTCGCTAGAAAACTCAAATGGCAGTGGGCTGGTCATGTTCTGAGAATGTAAAACAGCTACTGATCATCACGTGGATCCCCAGAGATCACCAGCGAAAGAAGGGCCGGCAGAACGTAAGATGGCGAGACGAACTAGATAGGTAGTGGCTCCGCGACCTCCATAATGTAGTGGTCCGGCAAATCCTGAGGAAGATCTATTTCCAACGACGGACGCTAAAAGAATGATGATGATGATGATGATGATGATGATGATGATGATGATGATGATGATGATGATGATGATGATGATGATGATGATGTGATGGTGATGATGATGATGGTGATGATGATGATGGTGATGATGCTGATGCTGATGATGATGATGATGATTACGGCACAAAATACAAATTTAATGAAATAGCTTTTGGAAGATGGTATTTCGCAAGTTGAAAGAGCCAGTATACCTTGGATATCCGAATTAGAAATCAGTCACGCAGTTATTTAGTAAGTTTAGTTTAGTCTTCTCTAAGTAATAGAGCATCCTGTGATGATCGAATCTCTACACTAAGGACGAGTTTGTTAACCATAACAGTGGACACCAAAGTAATAAAAAAAAAGCCCTGCTTGGTTCGTTAGATAATGACGTATTTCCCATCAGCACCAATGGTCAGTATTTAGGTCCAGGTAAAAGACGGGCCTTCTCCTTCCAACTGATTAGAGCAACGTCATCTTCCTGTCTCTGTTTTCTCCAATTTAGCTTTTTGTGGTACTGACTTGAACATTGTAAATATCAATGAACAGAGAATATGTGCACTTTGGGTCTTGATTCACAATCTGGTTTGATATATGTTTATAGGAAGTTGTCAAGATATTGTAGTGTGTGCACATTTAAAAGAGTTTTCACAACAGAGAAATCAGTCACAAGCATTCAAAAGCTGTTAAGATTTGATACAATTGCGAATCGTTGATTCAAAGTGGCGTTGAAAGATTCCAGATTATATATTCTTGACTGCTTAGATTGAAGAAGATTAGAAAAATATGGATTTAGATGACGTTTCTGAAAGTATAAAAGCACGTTGAAAAATAATTGCAGAAAAGAGATTTGGGGCTTTGTACTTCACCAACTCACGATGTTGATTTAATCAATTGACATTATGAGCGACATATATATATATATATATGTATATGTCTTTAGAGTTAGTGTAGCATTCTATGAGTATTGAGTTTAGTAGCAATATATATATACACACACATATATATATATATATATATAATTGTATATACATATATGTCTTTAGTGTTAGTGTAGCACTCTATGAGTAATGAGTTTAGTAGCAATGATGTATGTATATATAGGTATATGAGGTCCCACTGGAAACCCTTAAGTCAACTAATATTAATAAAAGAAAATGGCCTACATAAGTCAAGGGTCAACTTCAAAGTACCCTCTTGGAGCCTCAGTCGTATCCCAGTGCCCCTTCCACTTTTCAAAACAGTCTGTAAAGTCTTTTTTTCGGGATCACCATTAGCTGACTTGTAGCGTTCTCCTCAATCTCGACCGCTGCCTGAAATCTCCCTTTGGGGAAAAAGCCAGAAAGCCACACCTGGTATCTAATCAGGGCGGCTGAAAGACTTGAGTTTCCCAGAAAAATAATCCCTACGTTGGTCGTAAAGCATGACACACCCTGATATTGTGAATGCAACAGTCACACGGTACACTAGCTCACTCGATGGTGCTTCCTTGCTGAACAACTCAATGGGAGAATGTTTGTTCACGTTTGCGCGCTAGGGTTTGATTAGTTGTCAAATTATATCAAAGTTGCGCAACCAATCATTGTGATATTCAAAGCCGTAATACAATTGAATCTTTTTATTCTTTTTTTTCTTCAAATATATCTTTCTTTAATTATCAGATAAAGTCTTGTAATATTATTATTAATTTTGACTGTTTTTTTTACTTTCATCCTAACTTTCAGTTGCTTATTTCTGAAGCTTGCGGTTATGAGTTCCATTCTCATTATGGGCTTACACTTTATTTTCGATTACGCTGCTAATCGTTGTCGTTGTACGGTCCGATTCAAAGTTGTGATTAATAAGCAACTGAAAGTTAGGATTAAGGTAAAATCAAAAAAAGAAAAAAAAATAGTCAAAATTAATAATAAAAATCAAACTGACTGGATACTTGCCGGACATACTTCGTATATAAATAGAGAGAAAATAGATATGAATAGATTGGTGTATTTTTTTTTTCTTAGGAACAGGGCAATAGTAAAATTATTTAAATACATCCTTCATTTTTTGACAGCATGAGTTGAGTAGTATCTTTCAATCAGAGACTCGCATATCACGACATCATGGAGACCGGTATGAATAGAACATGATGAATCATGGAATATGAAGGTTACGGTTGTGCCCATATCAGTGGAACACTGAAAACAATTCTCTCTCTCTCTCTCTCTCTCTCACACACACACACACACAAACGTTGAGGCATACGTAGATATCTGCTCGCGTGCACATAAGAGGAGTTACCCAAAGTTTCAGGAAATTTCAAAAGTGCTCTAACACTATGTTTTGTGGTCTTCTGCCTCTACCCTTCGTGAGCTTCGTTAGATAGTATGCGAATGGTCGAAAGAGATGATGATGGAAAATAAGTGTTAAGGTAAGTAATTTCATATCCTTTTTGGGGGTTGGACTTCGTATGTAAAGACGTTAAATAGAAATAGGTTACAGATGCGAATTTGACAAATTGAGGATAGGAAAAGACGACGGAAGAAAAAAAAAAAGAATAATCCAACAGGAAACGGTGAACAGGAAAATCTATTAATTCTGATCTTATTAAAGCATTAACACTTTATGAAAATACTGGAGAGAGGAAGAAAAAAAAAGATTACATAAATCGATAGTCACCGGGGGTTCGTTGAAAGTACATAAATCAAGTGTATTAATTCAGTGATTGATTTTTTTTTTTTGTATTTCCAGTGTACGTTATTCAACGTGTCTTTGCTTATCTATGCATCTGTACGTGTGAGTATTTCTGTGAGCGTTTGTTTGTACGTGTACGTATGTGTCGGTATACTCATAAACAAATGATTGATGGCGAATATCAAGAGACACGCAAATTTAACAAAGAAGCAGTATTCGTTCTTGACTTGCTTTGTTTGTTTTTGTTTTTGCTTTTTTGTTTTGTTTGTTTTTTTCTTTCAATTTCGTAATCGCCTTCTTTTGAGCTGACAGTAAGGCTGAACTATATGTAATCAAGATCAAAGCTTTTGATAATCGGCTCAAATAATCGGGTGGCGATAGAACGAAAACAGATTTTGGACATTGATGTTGATGACGATGTTGCTGATGATAATGATGACGATGATGATGGCAGTGATGATCATAAGCGTACGAGTCATAGTGGTGGTTGGGGGAGGGGGTAACACATCCTAAATTTAGAGCAAAGAAATGTGAAGTTTCAGGCAAATCAGTGTTAATTCTGGCGATACAATGAATGTTTCGGGCACATCAAGCCTTGACCAAATCCTCCTTAACCGAAGAGTTCCCATACGCCTAGGGGAGTGATGATGATGATGATGACGACGAAGACGACGACGACGACGATGATGATGATGATGATGATGATGATGATGATGATGATGATTACAATCTTATTTACTTTTATCATCATCAAAATAAGATTGACAATATTGGCAAATTATGTAATGGGATCAACCCTTACTTTATTAAACTGTCCAAAAGTTTGTATCGTGCAACCGTTATACTAAATCTCAGTCTCCATAAATGGAGACCAATACAACATATGAGTAGGTTATAAAAATAAGTCTGCGGCCTAATGATGGAAAAAGCAATTATTTTATACAACAAATGTTCATTTTTTGACATAATCTCCTTTCTTGTCAATGCAATTTGTTCAGCAGTGAATTCAAATTAGATAAATGTAACTTAACACAGAGAAATTTTCAAATCTATTTTCTGTGAATAACAACGTGTTAGCTTACAGAATTATTCATCTATCCTGTAATAATCATGTGCCTATAATACGGCTTCAAATTAGATTTTCTTACCTTTCTATTTTTAGGAGACGGGGTCATCGACATTGAAGAATTTGAATATGTCCTTTCAGACTTCCATGTCCCTGCAAAAAACGCTCGGACAGCGTTTATCATTTTTTCGAAGGTACCATTTTCATTTATACCCCGAATCTGTGCACTCTGTCTCTCTCTCTCTCTCTCTCTCTCTCTCTCTCTATATATATATATATATATATATATATATATATATATATATATATATATATATATATATAATTATGAGTTGCGTTAAAATGATAATCTTCCATCATTACACGATTAATGTATCACTCATCACAATGTAGATAAAATAAACAATTAAAGCAGCCCCATTTTCTTTAATTGTTTATTCTATTTACGTTGTCTAGGCCAAGTGATGCATAAACCGTGTAATGACAGTAGATCATTATAATATTCACTCATCACACAGAAAACTCAAGATTTATTCATTTTCTTTTCATTTCTACATCTCACTGATGATGTAGGGGTCACTCCTTACGAAACGTCATTCACAGACGTTTTGTAGATAGTGACCCACATCATCAACGATATATATATATATATATATATATATATATATATATATATATATATATATATAGCTTGACTTTGCAAGCAAAGATTGTTAGGGGGATTTCAACTGCAGTAATACCATAGATGGTGGGGACCGAGTGCAGAATAGCCATCCAGCCTGAGCACGGAGTTTTGAGGAGAAGTCAGCATGCCCCGGGCCAACCCTACCCTTTAAGGGTTTGCATCTTATGATCCACAGAAGTGACACGGATAGGAGCAGGGCTCTAAGGTCGTAGGTTTGACAGGAGTATCCGTTTTCTGGCAGATGCGAGCTAGCTATGGGTGTCTGCCAACCCTTTGCAAGAGTATTCAAACAATGATGCTGACCAATAAATGGACCACAGGACACGAACAATCCTCAATTGGTTGATACTGAGCTGGCTATAGACTTCTCCTGATCGTAGTCAGAACTGTGACCACTACCTGAAATCGAACATTGACTAGTTATGCTGAAGTCAAACTCATTACCCCGTTAGCCACAAGGGAGGGGCTTCTAGATAAACAAATACGAAAAAACTTTGATAGATAGATAGATAGATAGATCGATTTGATATCTCAGATAGATAGATTGATAGATAGATAGATAGATAGATAGATTGATTGATTGATTGACAGAAGGGATATAAGTTATACAAAGAAACAGAAAAGTTCACAGCGTGGAAAAACGTAAATAATATTCTGGTGACAGCGGATGAAAAAAAAGTGGAGATAACTCTTTTCACTCCATTGCCGTTAACGACAGAGATGCCAAGGTGCGGGGTTTTTTTTTCGTCGTTGTTTTTCGTTGTTGTTTTTCATTCGTAATTGCTGGCACACATGCGGAAATGAAGTTTGCTGATCCGTAAGTATATTGATAAGTACAAAAAAAAGCATTTTGATCCTGAAGCACATGGAACTTACAAAGAAATCCCAGCGGGTTCACAAAGACACAAAAACATCAATGCAACCACGCAAAGTGATTTCAAATTTGATTTCGAATATCTTAATCTATCAAATTCAATTTTCACTCTTTGTTTCACACTAGGGCTGTGTCTGTACCAAAGGTGCATGGGTGGGAGGGACTGGACTTCATGGTGTGTGGAGCAGCCTGCCATAATAGTCACGTAAAATAATGTTCCATCCGTCGTACGATATTACGGTTCTGAAGTATTTCGTTTACATTTTACGCCATTGCCAAAATTCATATCTATTGCCGAATTAAACATTGTATATCTAAATTTAGGTCAAGAATTTTAGATGAAAAATCTATCATCTGTATTTTTTTAATCTATTCTTATTAGATTTCTCTAGAACCACTGATCCCTAAAACCCGACACTGCATTGCTTTGTGCGTCGAAAAATATATATTTCGAATGTGAACTTCGTACAGTGCCCAGCTGTCGAGTAATATCAGTGCATTATATTTCTCAAGAACCGCTGATCCAAACAAATTCAAACTTGATGCTGCGATTTCTGGCGTACTGTCTAATATATCTGACGGATCTCAACTTCGTACAATGGCCAGTTGTCGACTAATTGCAGTGCATACAAGTAAATAAATGCTGTCGGAGAAGTAGTTTTAAGATGTATACTTTCAAATTTTGTGCAGAAACGTGATCATACGCGTCAAAATACACGTCACGCCCTTTCAAGAGTTATTACCTGAAAACACTTAGACTATATTTTTTAATTGATCATGTAAGTTGTCAGGGCATCACTGAATCCGTTCAGCATATCTTGCCAGGCGTATAGGCACTATTATTCCCCAAGAATTCAACGATTTAAACAATTCAAGAATGTTTCATGAGGCGAATCAATTTTTATTTGCTGTTTGTAAAAGAGTTTCTGGAGCCTTTTCTGATTAAACGGGAAAGAAACAGTGAGCGGGCCGGGAAGATTGTGTAGCATCAATCTCCAAAGTGTTGATGATACTTCAGCTATGAAAGTCCATTCCAAATCTTGGCTTTTATTCGTCACCGCTACCCACAACGGATAATATGAAACGCCATTGCTTAGTTTTGGTCGTTCATGTACGTAGACATTTGTAGGTATCTATATATACAAGTATTTATTTATCCATTTGAACTTCATACAGCCCGGACCATTCATAGTAAAAACTTGTAATTTTGCACACAAACTCCCCTCAATGAGTAGGGGAATTACCTTTGTTTTTTACTCACCCCGATAGGTTTTTAGAAAGAGTTCAATTTTCTATTCCAATTTTTTGATTGATTATGCCTAACTCTGCATGTAGCTTAAATATATATTTTTCTAAATCATGAATTTATGGTTCAAACCATATTGATAGCCTTTTCATCAAGGGAACACAATTTTACCGCCACCATGACTTAATTCATGAGATAAAAAGTGTACATTGGTAGCAGTGATTTAAAATTTCCCTTTGAATGCTAATCCTTTATTGAATTTGAACACCAGTCTCGATTCAGAGATAGGTCTCTCTCTCTCTCTCCCCTCTCTCTCCCTCTCTCTCTCTCTCTCTCTCTCTATATATATATATATATATATTAGTGAGTATGTGTGCATGTGTGTGTGTTCTATACTACCCATTGATGTCTCTTTGTATCAATGAATCTTTAAATCCACTTCAGTCTGGCATCAATTGTGCACATACATAGAAGTCTGGTTAAATACGGTGGACAAAGAACATTGTGTTGTTTTTTTTTTATAATTTGTTCTCATTTTTCGACCATGAGAAACGTTTTTGGGATTCATAGGGTGTAACAACCGTCAAAAAGTGATACCATACATTATCTTGCGCAGAAACAGGGAAAATTTAATTTTAAAAAAATAGAATGTTCTTTGTCCGTAGTATCCAATCAGAAATGTATGTATGAAGGATTGCAGCCCATACAGGCTTGAATGTATGTATATAGAGTTGCTTATGTGCGCTTGCGGGCATAGAAAAACAATACAGTTGTATGAGTGCATGCATACGTGGGTTAATAGACTCATTGTTATGAGCAGACGTTGTTTAATAGTATAAATCGCTAGTAAATAACGGATCAGAGTGGAAAGGTAGATTCAGTGATTTGAATAGAGTAAGGTATACAAATTTATATAAAAATAAAATAATCATGAACACATCAATATATATTTATAATTGAATGATCGTAGCCATCAAAAATGGCGGAAGGGTTCTATCCTATTTTTATTTGCATGTATTTGTTCGTGTTATTATGTGTGTTCCATCGCTCCTGACCATACCTTTTGTCTACAGACTTGAAAATTGATATCGTTAAACCATTTCCAGAAAATGTTTTTTGTCTTTTTTGGCACTTTATTCTGACGGAATCATCATCAAAATCAAGATTCTCCAGAATCTAGATGTTTCTAGATGTTTTTTTCACTCTAATTTAGATTTTTTTTTTTTTTTACTCTAATTTAGATGTTTGGTTTTTTTTACTCTAATTTAGATGTTTTCCAGAGGAAAATGTCAGTGATTTCATAGATAGAATTTATTCAGACTTTGTTTATTCATTGATGGATTTTTTTTACATAACCTCAAATTTTGACTCGACGGTTATCCAATTATTGATTGTGATTGAGTAAATACTTTAAATTATTTAGATAATCCTTAGTTCACTCTACTACCCGTGGACTTTGAACCATCTTAAACTTATGCATATTTTTGTAAATATTTCTGCGAACATATTATTTTTTCTCAGTTTGCTCCTCAGCTTGTTTTTGGTTTTTCGTTTTTGGTTTCCTTAATCGAGACGGATGAGCTCCTTGGCATGTTGGATGATTTTTTCTTATTGCACGTTCAATGATGGATTTCTGTTGGTTTGGGGTTTGTTTTGAGGTGGGAGGGAGATTTAGTGAAAAAGATGGAAGATACGTCAGGGCAAAGTGATTATTAAAAAGGAAGAAGCAGGGTGTCAAGTGTTGAGTAAAGAATGAGAGGGAACATGGTTGGCCGATGATTTGTCGAACGATGATAAGCCGAGGTCTGTGTCAATGGCAGAGGTGGAATCTACAACGGAAATAACGGGCCATTGAAACATCATTCGACGGTGATCAAAGAAAGAATTCGGAAAGAAAGTGAATATTACGACGAGGACGAATGATTGAATAAATTAATTTCACTGAGAAAAAAAAGCAGGTTTGAATTTGAAACGAGAAACCAATAACCGTTAGTTACAAACCTCTCCCGTTTAGTCTAGAATATATGGCGCATACTTTCTGAAAAGCCATTATGATGATAAGCTAAATAGAACGAGTGGCTTAAAATAATTTTTGATGCTTTTTATTAAATGGTTAATTTACTGAAATTAATTTAAGCTTAGATACAGGATGACGCAATGCTTATCGATACTTTAATCGGCAAACTAAGTTCAAATTTTGGCTGAGGCTATCAATTTCGCTCTAATGCTCTTAGGAAAAACATGAATGATCTTTTCCCCGTGCTCTACACCATCTCGAGATATCTTGGCAAATTTCACATCGCTAGAATCCCACGATGGTTCATGGAGAAAAGGGCTGGTAATCAAGTACTTTGGCAATCGACTCCTCTAAAATTATCTTACCTGCCCAGGAATTAACTGCAGAACGCTGTTATACAAAGAATCAATGATGCTCAAATTTATAAAATGATATTTATGGAATAAATCTTTCGATTTGGCGTTATTGGATGAAGATAAAAGAAAAATTGCGTCAGAGAAAAGATATTCGAAACTGCTTCGTTGGGATATAATTTTAAAAAAGGAAATACAGTAGATTTCAGTTAAATGGAAGATCGGTTAAAGGAATAGACGCTTAGTAAGACCGATTGTGCAATTTCGTCCTTTTGTCCTGTTCATACAAATGAGCGATTATAGTGACCGGAATTCGCGATCCTGATGAGCTCTGTTTAAGCAGAATTCACCATACTTCCAAAATATTATTTCTAACAGGAAAGGAAGCTGTGAAACCACAAATGAAGAGGCGAATTAGCAATAAAATGAGGAAGAAATATTACCTTTTATATTGGCACAAGAAATTAAGTCTGCCAATTAGCCAATCGTTGCGATGATTTTTATCTTTCAGTATGCGTACATCATCTATTTTATCTTTAAACTAAGATGCAGAAGTTACTTTTGTTACTAATAGCCATTAGTTTCTGCTTTCAAACCTGCTCTCTGGAGTCAAATCAATTTTCTTCGCCCAGATCGTAATGATCTCTTTCTTTCCCAATCCCCTCCTTTTATCATCGTTGAACCGAATTTTAACAGTCCAATTTTTTCTGCCGTGAATATGTACAAATGGGGGAATTGATTTAATAGGACTTAACAGATACATTAAGTTTTTAACTATTCGCTGGCACAAAAGAAAAAAAAATTCTTGTCTTGGCAAGTCGTCAGTCCAATGCCACGGACGAGATAACTCGGTTTGCGTTGAAGTGTTATTCTTTTGCAAGATGGCGAAGAAAACCTTTGAAAGAGGAATTTATGCTTACAAAAAATGCAGAACGGCGAGATGAATGCAGTGTATGCTGGCCTTATAAGTAGATTCATGTTCTAAGATATTTCAGACTTGTTTGGTTTTCTTACATAAACTCTTATAACACATTTACGTACATATTACAATTAATATGTATTGGTTGACTAGTATGAAAATAAACCCTTTTGAAGCATGCAATGAAGATTTTCTATTTTCATCATTTTTTCACGAGAGAAAAATCGAGCACAGTATTTACAACGTTGAAAAATCTACTTGGCATCGAACGGGCAAAAAAGGTTTTTATAGAAACCTCAAGGCTTTTTTCATGTTCATTTCACGAATGGCCGTTTTAGCTTCTATCTATCCGTGACAATCGTTTCTCTAAGCACTTTCATTTGTTGGAATTTCAGGAAATGTATCGTTTGAATATACAATGCAGTTACCAGCTTGGCACATTTAATAGATCATATGGCGTTCTACCTCTCTTAATAATTCTCTCCTCTCAATCGTTATCATTGCAACGTGGACGTACATTACAGTCTTTAAGACGCATATTGCCCAATGCGTCTTTTAAACGAATGGCTACCGTAGCTAATGGCTTTTGTCAAGAGTGGTCCAAAGTGTTTTCAGCGTTCTTTCTTTATCGATTTATTTCTCACGTTGTCAATGTCTCAGCGTGTATGTAAATGGGAAGTCGATATCCAAGCCTTGCACAAGGCTTCAATGTGGAGCATCCAGTGAAAATCGAGCTTACTATAATTCAGGTTAACGAAACTAACGCGCCAACTCTCTCTCTCCACGGCAAACACTTATTTATAAATAGAAAATAGAAGTCTCTAACCGGTGTACTAAGACCTTTTCTGGAGTTCTGACTCCTTTGTCTTTCTTACTAGGGATCTTATAAGTTGGTTGCAAGCACTGTTCACGTCTCACTTTTATATTTTTATATTCACTGCGCTTGGCTTAATTCAGTGCAAATGTCAGATATGGGAGTAGGTATATTTGTGTATTTCTAGTTATATGTAAGTATTTCTGAGGCTTTTTGTCATCTTGCAAAAGAATAACACATTTACATACTATGAGTGCTACACTTCTATACTGTTTGATATTTGACGTATTTAAGGTTAATTCAATTTAATTTACTCCATTATATGAAGTTAATTTATTCCTGGCCTTTTTTCTCTTTATCGAATCAAAAAGATTGTACTGAGCTAGAAAAAAATAATGTGATATCAGACGATGAAGACATTATCAAAGAAGCAAAAACTTGAGAAACAAAGAATTTTTTTCATTTTTAAGGAAAATAAGCGACAAAGAAGGGTTTAGGTTTGAGTGAAAGTGTTTGAGGGACAAAAAGTTTTGATGATAGAAAAAATCACTGAGAGAAAAGAAAATGATTAAATTAGAGGAAGAGAGAGAACAACGAAGTAACTGGAATAGAAAAAAAAGACATGGTTAATTCTGAGCGAGAGGACAATAGAGCAGATATATAATGATTTAGAGAGGAAATGAAAGGAAGCGAACTAGTTAGAGAAAGTGAAAGATTTTCGCTGTCTCGATGGTGTGAAACCTGGCAGCAAAGAAAAGAGATTCGCTATCACAGTCAATAATTGATCAGCAGTAGCGTCACAATTTGAAGTCAAGTGGAAAACTCCATCGAAGAAAACATAAAGTCAGAATAAATTCTATTTATGATATCACCGGTGTTTCCAACTGAGGAACATTAAAAATGAAGTTTTAAAACAAAACATCAAGATTCTCAAGAATTCAGATGTTATGAACAAACTCATAAGGATAAGCTGCCCAAAACGCAAAAAAACACAAACTTTTTCTTCAAAAATAGAAGAAAAATTTCAAAAGGGATCAAGTGGAGTACTGATGCCAAATTCCAATGCTGTAGACAAGGTTATATAGCTAGGTTTGCTAGAACACACAAACACATATACCAGCAAAGAGACACACGGACGCACGCACACATAAAAAAAAATGTTAGACTCCTTTGTCACCTTTGGTGATTACGATCGCTCAAATGAGTAAACTAGGATTTTTATATAGGGAGAAGGGCTAAGAATTAAAGAGTAGGCGGTTAAACGAAAGAACGAAATGTTAGAAGATAAAAGTGTGGAAATAGATGGCAATTACTCTGAGATGGGAAAAGAGGTGAATGAAGAGAAAAGAGACAAAAAAATGAACCGTGGCAGGTGACAGAGGGCATGTCCATCGCAAAATAATCCATTACAAGTCATCCATAGCAAGATAAAAGCATTGACTCACAGATAGAACTGAGTCGACATCAAACAAAGTAAAACAGAAATTTTATAGAGTTATCTATACAACTGGGTCGACATCAATCACAATGAAATAGATATTTTATAGATTTAATCATAGAACTGTAATGACTGATATTTTCGTCATTCGCAGCTAATGGTTTGAGCGCACAAAGATGAGATTGGGAAAAGCTATGGAAGGTAAACGATTGGTTGGATGAAAGAAAAAGAAGACCAAGCCTGGCTGCTGCTGAGTCAAACTCCATCCCAACTTTCCTTATATTGTATAAGTAATAAATAAAATTCGTATATATACAGCTGTTTTTAATACAACGAAACAGGTGTTTGCGGATGACACAATATATATATATATATATATATATATATATATATATATATATGGACCGTCAGTAAGGTTGAATATAAGCAATATATTTATTTAGCATATATTCCCTATCCACCAGAGTGCTCTATTCTTATGGAGGAGCATTGCATAAGCTTTATATATATGTACTTGTCAGATTGACTCAATTGGTAAGACAGCTGCCTAGCAATCACTCAGTCGTGATTTCAAATCACAGTAAGGGAATTTCGGTTTTGTGACTGGATAGACAAACAGTGAAGAGTTTACCCCTTTAAATTCGATGCAGAGTTGTTGCAGTGGGATGGAAAGAAGTCAACTCCAGACTTGGACTGGAATTGGACGCAAAAAAACAAAAAAAAAAAATCGAGCGGGACCTATCGTCCAAATCGTGATAAAATGATTGAAATATCGAATGAAGAATATCTCTGAATTTTTGAGATGAGGTATTATTATTATTTCTATTAATATTCGGACCATCCTCATCTTGGTTGTTTTTCATACAACGTTTCGGCCGTTGTACTCTACGGCCTTCATCACCTACCAGATGATACCCGATGAAGGCCGTAGAGTACAACGGCCGAAACGTTGTATGAAAAACAACCAAGATGAGGATGGTCCCAATATTAATAGAAATAATCGAATGAAGTGTCGAGAAGAGATGTGAGAATAGTTTGGAGAACAAAGAAGCGTAAGTCGAAATTTCCAGGAGTGAAAGACAAGATGAGTTTCAAAAATTCGAATACAACACGACAACGAGGGGAGAAAGAGAGAGAGGAGAGAGGGGGGTAGAAAGATGAAGACATTTGAATGAATGAAGAAGAAAAAAGGAAGGAAGAAAGAATGGTTTGACAAATAAATGAATGTAGAAGGCATCAAAAGGGTTAAATGAAAGATACGGTCACCAACAAAATGAAAAACTGTAAAAAAAAAATAATGAATAAACAAGGAAGGAACATACAATATTCTAGAGAGAGAAAAAAAATAGAAAAATGAAATCAACAAAAATATTTTTCGAAATGTCAAGAGGATAGAAAGAAATTACGACTGAATGAAAAAAAAATCACCAATACAAAAAAGCCCGCGAACACTGGAGATCCGAAAAAATGGGAGAAAGAAATAATGTGATATAATCCAACTCCGATCAATAAAAGAAATAAAATCAACTATTTGTAAACAACTAAATAAATGTATACCTCCACATTTTATGACTATATGTAAACGTCTATAATCGTATTAGTATGTACGTCGTTGCAAATCTCAGCACTTGTTTGTTTCTTCTTTTTTCTCTTTTTTTTTTTTACTTATATTTCAATACCTATCTGTTTGCAATTATATTTATACACATAAGTAGGCTTCGATATAGATATATCTTTAAAGTTATATCAATATGTTTCGTTTCAATTAGGACATAAAATGATATAAAATGAAATTTCAATCTTTCTCGTTTCTCTTCCTTTCTTTTTTTTTTTTTCCTTTTTTTCTCCACTTCCCCTTCCGGCTTCAAACTGTGACGACTTTGATGATGAAATACTGACTACGCACGAAGCGATCTATTGCTAGACGCATGCGCAGTTGGATGCATCCGTTCTCATCGAATTCGCCTGCATCATTCATTGGTGACTTTTTAAAATTTTTTCGCCGCCGGCCCAATGCCATTAATAATTTTGCAGAAATGAAACCGAATCTGCACGAATAAAAAGGAAAAAAAAATTGGAAAAGGAAATTCTTTCTTACTTACCGATCAATATTAAAGTCTGCAAGAGGAACGGGTTTTATAATTGGTGGCAATTCAAATGGGTGTGTACTTTCACACATACTGGCTACACATGCAAACACGCAAACACACACACACACACACACACGTGCACACACATATATGTACGTGTATAATTATGTGCACTTTCTCATGCATGCTTGATTTCTATAATTAGATGTCAGTGTAAGGGAATAAGTTCTTATGTAAGTGTACATAATCAATATAAAAATATTTTTCAACCGATTCTTTGATAGAATAGTGTAGGTTAGAGTAGGTCATATGTACTCATTTAGCTGAATGAATTATGCACCGATACGTAAAATATGTACACAAATGAAAACGCATACGTACGTAAATAATAACAAATATGGATGCTTATGGATGTTGGGTTTTTATTGTATATATATATATATATATATATATATATGTATATATATATATATATATATATATATATATATATATATATATATATATATATATATATCAATTATTTTGATCATATATAATACAAATATTGTTATATGTGCATTGTATTTCAATATCCAAAAATAAATGTACGTATGTTTGGCTGTATGCATGTTTCAAGTCGTATGCGACAATCTTACACCTAGAAAGTTGGGAATTGGCATATTGGTCCATCCTTTTATGGCGAATATTATGAGATATGTGAAGTTGATATCAGAGGTCATTTGAGGTCATTTCGATTCCTTTTTAGCCGATTGAAGCAATTTATAAAATCATATTTAGTTTGCTAAAAAGTACAAAAATGTTTAATCTCACAAATGGGTGAGCAGATAAGTTCAATTTCGATAGGAGAGTGGTGATGATATCCAAGGTCTTCTAAGGTCACCAGAGGTAAATTTTGGATTTCCATAGCTGTTGTTCGGTCTTTTGGCAAGCGAGTAATTATACTTCGGAAGATATATTTGTACTAGGGGCAAACTTGAGCAGATGAAGATGATACAATGGGTGGTGCTGACCTTCAAGACCATTGGAGATCATTGAAATAGCTTTATTGGGCCAAAAGAAAATACTTGAAGGTCTAAAAAATACTTTTGTTCTGTTTGTAAATCGTTGTGCAACCCTAAAAAAGACGGGATGATATTTGTCTCCGAGCAAGAGAGTCAATTGTTACGGACGAAGAACAAAGAATCACACTGATAATTATATAAGTTTAGTAACTTGGCATGAATTGAATTCGGATTGAGATGTTTCGGGGAGGGGTTCAAGAAAAATACTGACTTTGTTTACCGGGAATAGAGCTTAGTTTGAGACGGTAGGCAGAAAAAAATTGCCCTGTCCCTGTGGGAGAGTTCACTTTTACAGCCAGCGACTCCACAAAATCACACTTTTCAATATTGGAGTGAATTGTTTACTAACTGTTAAATAGCTTACAGTAGCCCAATTAAATAAAATTAGGGTGCAGTAGTAATCGAACTTGCGATTCACCGTGTAATAAGATATAAGAGAAAAGTAAGGAGTAGCCACACTGGTTGGAAGTAAATTTATATTTATATTATAACGTAGACATTTAGTAAAACAGTTTTATGTTCATAGTTGTATTTTTCCACTCACAGAGAATTATTTTCTGTTAGCTGAAAAATACCACTATGAACACAAAACCTATAAATACGAAAGACGGGAATTTCCGTCATTGTTGCTGTATGGCTACCATAATCAAAATTCCCGTTTCATTTTGATTTATGGCAACTCAGTTCTATCTATGAGGTAAGGCTCTTATCTCGTAATGAATTATTCTCAATGGAGGACTTGCTATGGTTCATCTTGCAATGGACAGGGTTTTTTTTTTATCTTGCAATGGATAACTATTATAATTGCCACTTTCAGTTGATAATGGGTTAATAATGTCTGCCATGATGCAGATTTTCTAATTAATCAAGTACCCAAAACAATTTTTTTAAGATTTTAAAAAATCTTCACATTAATCGTCGAGTTACTTCCATTCAATCGTTAGGAGGAAAATAAACAGTGAAACGACTTGTTAAAATCAAATTTTCATCTAGTCTTGCTTCACCTAAAAGAGTCTGTGATATTCATGACGACTCCAATGGTCCAATCAAATTAAAATTAGACCCGGAAGTGAAGACACCATTTTTGCATGAAAAGAGTTCCACCATTTCATATAGAGTAATAGAAAAAAAATCCCACAAGACTTGAGTGTTTGGGGAAAAAATCTTTTTATAACAGATTCAAAATTGAAGTATTTTTAATATTTTCTGACAGTTTTGGCTATTCGATCAAAAATACGAAATCGTCAACAATGATACAAATATTGCCATTGCCTCTGATACACTATAACTGCATCAATATGCTGTATAAGTAGATTACGATGAATATTAGATATTGAATGACTCTTTGCGGATATTTCATGGTCAAAAATTACAATCCAGTGTGGGGTATCATGTAAGGCCAAATTGACAAATTTCAAAAACTCTGACATTATAATCCATCAGAAAGTGGATTTTTGTGTGCTGAATATTTGTAGCCAAGAAATCGTCAAGATCTCAAAAAAATTGCTAGTTTTTCTATGAACTTCATGGGAAGAAATTTTGAAATTCAAAATGGGTGACTGTGAATGTACATTTCATCTAACAATGACAAAGTCATCATGAATGGCTCCACCCTAAAATATAAGTACTCAACCCATGGCCCATTTCACACTATTCTATAAAAATGCATTGAAATTCATTGGAAACTTTTGGGGTGGACGGACGTGAGTGAATACAGAAATGTACACACACAAAAAAATACAAAAATATTTCTCAATCAAAGACAGTTTCCTGGATCTGCCGATAAACTGAATCACTTCTCCCTGACAACGTTGCCAACTTTTTTGCAAAATTCCATAAGAGATATCGCGTGGACAGTCAGGAGCAAATGCAGACATATATGAAAAAAATAGAAGATATCTTACAAATAAAGACAAATTCCTAGATCCGTCTACAAATTTGACCACTCCATCTCTACCCCGTGGTCCACGTTTCCATAAAACTTTATCGACACTCACTGGGAACTTTTGGAGATATTGTATAGACAAACAAGGGCAAAAACAGATATGTGGAGGATATAGGAAGGAAAAAAACTGAAATATATATCTGAATCAGGGATGATCTTAATCCACCACAAAATTAAATCACATCTTATATAATATGTGTACCACCGTTCCTCAAAGTTTCATTGGAATTCATTATGAATCTTCGGAGATATAATCTTGACAGACAAGAACAAATACAGAAATGTATAAAGTATTAAAACGGAAAAATATCTCGTAGAGAATGAATCCCTTGACCTGCTTCAAAATTCAGTTTCTTCTCTATTATCCAGTGTCATACGGTTCCATAATATCGCATTCAAATTTATTCAGAACTTTCCGAGATATCGTATAGACAGACAGTGGGGAAAACAGGAATATATTTTTGAAAAAACCCCAAAATATTTTCAAATCAAGAACAAATTTATTAATTTTCTCCAAAATTGAATTACTTCATTCTCTCAAAGTGACGCACCTGATCACAAAATTCAATCAAAATTTGCTCAGAACTTTTTGAGATACCATGTGGACAGGCTTGGACTAGTACAGAAATGTATAAAATATTAAAACGGAAAATATCTCTCAATCAAAAAGAAATTCCTTGATCCTCTTCAAAATTCAATCACTTCTTCCTTTTCGTGCAGCTTACCTTTCGGAGATATTGTGCTGACAGACTTGAGCAAATGTGAAAAAAAAAAAAAACTGCAAAATATCTCATTCCATTTTTTCTTCATAAACTTCTGTATCCGCTCCTGTCTATCCACACGATATCACTGAAATGTCTTCCAAAGAAATTTTGTGAAAAGCTTAGCCACATTGCAAGGAAAAGTGATTCAATTTTTAGATGAATTCGGGAATTTTTTTTTTTATTCAATCTTTCCGTATTTTTTACATTTCTGTATTTGCTCCTGTCTGTCCACACGATATCCCAATTGGATTTTGTGGAACTTATTAAATTTTTGGGTGGATCCATGTCTCAGTCATAATTGGAAGAAATTTTTATCCATAGTCGCCCATTTTGAATTTCAGAATAGTCCCTCTTAAAACTCACAGAAAAACTGGCAACAATTTATTTCTGAATCCAGATGGTTTCTTGATTTGATTCAACCTTGAGCCAATATTCTACGCCCAAAAAGGATTACTCAGAAAATGTTCCAGATACGAGTATACAATAAGCAGTTTCGAGATCTTCACAGATTGATCTGTTCGTCTACAATGCAATATAGCTATACACACTGCGTATCCTGGTAAAACTTGCTCAGCTGTTTTAAAAGAACAAAAAATACATATCGAAATAAGAACAATATTATCTTTTTCTTATTACCGTACTAATCATCAAACAACCCCTAAAAATTCCCCATCGTTTGAGACAATGTCTTCAATTCCGTCTCACTTAGTTTTCTCTTTGCAGTTTCATCTTATGAACTTTGAGTAATGAGTAAATTGTCTAGTTCAGGAACCTCATCCGTCATGTAATTATTGTAAACTCCATCAATTGATTATACTTGCTTTGAAGTTCATCAAAGTCAACATCATCAACTTGGCATGTTTCTCCTTGCGTCTCTGTTATCTTGGCTAAGTGATTCGTCCAAAACATTTTCTACTATTCCCATCCCTAGAGCGATAGGTGTATTCCCAACTCCATCAACGGTTTCCACTGAATGATTTGCAAGTGGAATTCTCAAAAGAAAAATAAACAAAGCGAAGAATCACTCTAGGATGACAAGCCTTCGGTAGAGCAAGCTTCAAGAACAAGAAAATCTTATTTGTCCTAAGAAGAAGAGTATACAACCAATGCATTCTCCCGATAGTCACCTATGGAGCTGAAACGTGGAACCTAACCAAAAGATTGACCCTCAAACTGAGATGTATGCAACTTGCACATGGGAGACTCATGCTCAACATCACATAGGAAGACAGTAAGATATATCAGAGAAAAAAACAGGAGTCAGGGATATCATAGAATCCATTAGAAAAGTCAAATGGCTAACCATGTTGCAAGAATGTTAGATAACCAATGTACATCACGACTCACAAGGTGGATCCCCAGAGATCACAATCAAAACCATGGCCGGTAGAATATAACATGGTGACACGAACTCGACAAGCCCAGAAAGTATTCATGTACCCTTCTCTTGCTTTACTCCGTACTCTGTGTGGAATTCGCTGACAGGAAGCATCTCTTCCATAAATGTTATGTTTGAGATAGCATCAATCAACATATGTCCTCACAGAACTCTTGTTATGGCTTTTATACTTACCATGTGTCCCACAGAATTCTTACAACGTACAGTTTTGATCCTGCCATCAACTCATCAATTCTACCCTCAAATCTAATCAGAGGATGAAATGATCCAAGTCTGCATACAATATTCTTTGCTTTGGCTGTGATGTTCTCCATTGCTCTGAAATAAAGAGGCTGGTCAAATGTAATAAAGGACATTGGTATGTTTAATAATTCCTTTGCTTGACCTCCTATGTAAACTAGAACAGAATACATGCAAGAGTAGTCGAATGCATTAAGATCAATTTATGAAGCACTATGATCGCTGATCTTGGTGGGCGCTCTCCCTGGGAAGCATGTTGCATGAACCCAGCTACTTCACAGTATACTAATCACTGGTGAATGCACCGGCTCTTCAAGAAATGTGTTGATAGGTCTAAAAATCACCAACTCCAATATTTTCTCACTTGAGTCGTAATACTTAACTGGAACTTCTTTCCCCACAAATCTATCGTTTACCTTCATGACTCTCTAGGTTCTCTTAATCAATCTATCTTGAATCCCAAATTTTTCCTCTGATTTAGAAGATACAGCAGTCATTCCCATGCCATGGAATGTATATCTAATCTACGACTGTTTTGTAATTATGTTGCATGTAACCAATTCTGTGAAACAACTACTAAATACAGTGGAGAGAATATCTCCAATATCTGTCGTCCTTGCAATTGTTTGTTTGTATTTTGTCACCTCTGCGTAAAAAACAACTTCCGTGCTCCATTTTTAACATCACATGACCGAGTGTTTGTGGAACTTTCCAATCGGGATATCCATTTTAAAGCCATTTACTGTTGGTTTTGGCTATTTTAGAGCCTACCGAAACGTTTTTCGAATTAATCATCATTAAACTGAACAACACCTAAAATTCTTTCTCCACCTTAAACGCTGTGGCCGATTATTTTGAATTCAGAATGAAGACTATGCAGTTCTGAGATCCCCTATTTAAAATTTTTTTTTCAAATACCACCTTTCAATTTTGTGTGTATGAAAAACTATTTCCCAAAGTTTGTGTCTTGTGTTTTTTTCTATTATTCTACATAAAGTTGCACTTTATAGTAATGTATTTACTGCAATATTTGACCGTTTTCCGGTGAAATTCGACTGGACAAATAGTTTGAATTTTTTAAAAAAATAGCATGAGTGCTGTCGGACAGAAACTAAAGAATCTATTTACCATAAACTTACTTTGTAAATTGAACCTCCCCCTGAAAATTTATTCAGGGGTTGGATTTAATACAATGATTAAAAAAAAAAAAACAGACGTGAACGTTCAAGTTTTGCGTCGTCTAACTTTATTGGTTCAGCCTGTATACGTGATACATACGTAAGCATCCATCCAGACCTACTTGCGAACTGTAGAAACCTATAATGATGGTTTTTGGTGACAGTTTTGGTTGACTATTTCTAAGGGGGAGAGAGAGGGAGAAAGGGACGAGGATGAATTAGTCATAGGACTACAATGACAGAAATGTCTGCCATTCGCACTGAAAGTGTCCATAAACTATTATTTTTGCCAAGGCTGACAAAAGTTGAGCATTTGTGGATATTGCCCACACAATGGCTGCTGTTGTTATCACTATCACCCCCCCCAGTTGCAATGACTTCCGATTGCATCTCTCTGCCGATACATTACAGAAACCCAAAGTTCACATAATTACAACACCTTCAAGCTCTTTCATACATGAGAAATGATTGGTTCATCGCTTCGTTTACACAAAGCCTGTCTTAACTTTTTGTTTGTTTTCCTTCCAGAATCAAGAGAAGCGGGTCGACTTGGAGTACTTTAAGGATCTCTCTTGCCAATATTTCCAGTCAGAGGAACCGAGTGATCTGGGAAATTTTATAACAGGCAAACTGGATTTCATGTGACAAAGTGACTGGCAGACGTTCAATAAGCAATTCTGCGCACGCACACCATCTTACATTAATTTATGAACTTTAGCGTATAAGCAAAAAAAGTATATAATATGCATGTATCAGCAAATACACTCGTTTGAATGGACGTGTTCTCATTTGTTGAATGTACGCATAAGCACACATATACACATACACTTATATGTATATATGGGGGTGGGTCAATACGTATCTAGTTTGACAAGCAGTTATTATCTGAATCTTTGTACGTAGGTTTTACTATATAACGTTTGATCAATGTAATCAATATACATCCCTAAAGTAAATACATTAAAATGAAAGGATCATTACGTTGAAAACAAATATTTCTTTTCTGTAAAATAAATGCCTCTTTCCGTCATTGAGTTCCACATTTATTCATCTACCTACGAATATTTGTATGAAAATATTTGTATAAGGGATTAATCGAAACGCATTTTGACCACTGCAAATAGATAAGTGTTGTTGTCTTGTAATTCATATGTGAAGTCAATGTTGTGTTCAATAAAGTTTAGTTTTTTTGTATGAGGGAACTAACAAACCTTCATGAACATAGAATCACATTGCATAAACTTACAATGTATAAATTATTTCCTAATAACAATATGCAGACACCTAGCACCCGGGTATATACATGTACACCGTTAAAACTATGGACAAATTGATCCAATTTGATAGTCGGATATGAACTATCTTATATATAGATAATTGTAAGGTCCAGTTACATTGTCTCACTGATGAGCTGAATGAAGCGAAACGCGGGTGAACCATTTTCATACATATATATATATAGTGTGTGTGTGTGAGTGTGTGCGCGCGTGCGCGCGTGCTTTGGTAGAATATTCACAATGAGGCGTATATATTAATTCTAATTTAAAAATAAAATTATTACAACAGTGCCAAATACTTAGAGAAGAGACAATATATCAATCAAATCCCTAGATTCTATATATGAAAATGCTTACCCTCGTTTCACTTCATTCAGCTCATCAGTGAGACGATGTATCTGGGCCTTACAGTTGACAATGTATTCAGAAGATAACTATCACTATGATTCGAAATGTGACGGTTTAGGTGAGTTGTAATTTGTTGTAATCTTGCAAGAATTATATGATAGTGTTTTGTCAAGGTTTGTTAACTCAAATTACATTTAAGAGCATTGATTTGTCTAAGCAATTTCCATCTTCAATTTGCGCTACAAATTTTCGTATATATGGATAAGATCAGTGTCAAATATCGTCCTTAGAAGAGAGTTAATCTAAAAAAAACTTTTTAAAATCAAAAAATAAAAATATGATAAACACCCTAGCAAGGCTAACAAATTACTTGAACAAATAATATCTTTTGATTCAACAAACAAAGAAAACTATGTATTCACAAAAAAAGTTTTTTTTTAAAAAGCATCATAGGACAATTGAAAGTAGGAGAAGCCAGTAGTAATGTAAGCAGAATTACAGATCTTAATAAATCAATATCATATAATGCTTGAAAGGTAAATAATCACCACTCGGTCGAACCGTAACATTTCAAATCGTATTGGAAGATATCTTCTGAGCATATATACTACTGTAAGGCCCAGTTGCATTTTCTATTTGAGGAGCTAAATAAAGCAAAACGAGGTTATACCATTGTCATCGACAAAATCTATGGATTCAATTGACGTGACTACCATCTCGGTCACAGGTTCGTTTGCTGCAGAGCATCATTTTTTATTGTGCATTCTATTTACGTTGCCAAATGATACATTATTTCAAATAGAGTTCTAAAACTATATAAAGCAATTTATAATCATTTTGTCGGATAATACATCCAATCCTCAATAACATGATAGTCCACTTTGAAAGAAACAAATAGAGCAGATATAGACCGTGGATGAACAAAATGAGAATTCGCAGTTGAAACAGTTATTTGGGCCTTTGTATTACCGATGGCTGTTTGATTCAATGGTTAGAGCAATGATATATATATATATATATATATACACACACCCCACACACATATATATATATCATATGCATATGAACTAGGAATGAACAAACTAAGCTAGATATATGGATCGATAAAGAAAAAGATTACGCAACTAAATCTACTCGATGCCCATCTTTTATTTTCTGATCTATGCTGTTCACTCACTACCGAAAGTAAAATCGGTCTAAAAGTAAAAGTTTAGTTCCGAAAAAGTCAAATTTCTATCATGCAGTCCGATAATAATATCCATTCTCCATTCTTATATATGTATATATATATGTGTGTATGTGTGTGTGTGTGTATGTGTGTGTTCACTCCAGATTCTCATTTTCTTTTGTTTACCCACGGTCTATGTCTGCTCTATTTGTTTCTTTTTATGCAAACAATTATGTTTGTTAGAAATGTATGTATTATCAGATAGAATGATTATAAATTGCATTATATTACATGGGAACTTTATCTGAAATGATCTCCTGTTATTACTCGGTGAATGTATAATTTGGCTTCGACAGCGTAGATATATATATGTATATATATATATATATATATATATATATATGTGTGTGTGTGTGTGTGTGTGTTTATTTAGAAATGAGTGTATTTGATCCGATAGAATGATTATATATTGTGTTATATTATATGGAAACTTATTTAAAATGATCTCCTGTCATTACACAGCGATGCTCTCATTATTGATTTAAACAACTGCCATTAATGCAAAGGCCCAAATAACTGCTTTCAAAACCAAATGATCATCTCATTTATTGTCGGTCCATAAGAACCGGCATCAGTCTCAGAAAATGAAGCTACGGCAGAAAATCTGTTCTCTAACTGTCTATTCTATTGTAGTCAAGAAAACGAAACGCCAGGAATGAAATTTCAGCAATTTGAAACCAAACTTCCAATATTGTCATGCATTTCTCATATATATATTTTTTATATGTAATGAGTAAAGATTTTTCTTCAAAGGCTCATTACAGAATGTACATTCCGTTTCACTTTTCAGATTTTTAAATGAGCTAATTAAGGTTCATTTGAATTTTTTCAAAGTAAAACAAACTGTTCAAGCTGTACTGAACCATTAAAAAATCTTTATTCATTTTAGAAATGTTCTACTAATGGTATTGCAAACTTTTTTGAATCCAGATCTACTTGATACATTAATAAATATACACACGTTTATGGCATATTTCATTTTTATGTATTCTTATATATAAACATATGTAATTTCATATATTCTTATACATATATATATATATATATATATATAGTTTTTTCTGCACATTTGTTGGAAATACAGTGCTCCATATTTCAGAACAGGATCACTGAAAGTGAACAACAATAATTCAATAAAACAGAGCATATAATAATTTTGTTCATATTTTTGTTAGTTTTATTTTCCATTTTTGACAAGTATGTCAGTATTAGCTTTTTTTTATTTTCCAAGAAAGCTAATACTGGCACTACTCGACTTATTCAAATATCAAGAAATGAAAATTGAAACAAAAACAGACAAATGAAAATTCAAAAAAATAATTGGAGAATAAAGCAAACAAATAATTAAAAATACAATGTTTTCTGGAAAAAATGCAACTACACTGAAACAACAGTTGTAGTGACCCATACTGGAAAATCATTGAGTATATATATATATATATATATATATATATATATATATATATATATATATATATGGTGGTGTAAAAGTCGCAAAGGGATTTAAAACAATCATAACTTTTTCTATCTCAAATTTTTTTTCGTTTTTCCATTCTCTCCGGAATTAATCATTGAAAAGTACACAACTGAGCAACGAACTGAAATAATAGAATAATAGAATACCTCTAAACGTTAACCCAAGGAGAATGTTCTCGTTATTTGAATGTGCAGATACTGCCTTCTGGGTCCAGGATTCGTCGTTTGTTCGCGCGTTTTTCGGGCATTTGGCTCCATTATTGATCAACCACAATCAGAAAGACCATAGGCAGTTCGAGGAAAAATTCATAAAGGTGAACATGGCAGGTATTTGGAAGAGACAATTTCTCCCTACGTAGTTCAATCGAATTCCTTCTGTTTATATATTGCATTTTTTTCACTTTTTTTAACCATTAATCCTAAAGTGATATGAATGCTTCCAAACTTTTGTGACACCATATATATATATATATATATATATATATATATATATATATATATATATATATAAATTCTGCAGAAAAAGATGGTGATAATCAAATAGGGGAATCTATCTTGAATATCTCCTGACATATCGAAGATGTACGCACACAGCGAGACATTTTGCATGACTAAAAAAGCTTCTTTAAACAAAAAAAGAAATTATATATTCTATCACTAAATAAAATATAATACTAAAGGCCTTCCATACCACATAATTTTAAAAACATAATACATAGAATAAGGTCAGAAAACGTATCTATACGCAATCAGTATCTTATATCACCATACTTTTCCACGGATATATACATATACATACATAATTATGGATGAATAGGTTATATCCGACATAATGGTGAAATTTTTATAAACATTGAAAAAACTCAGATGAGGTTAATAGATATTCATTCACAGATAGTTGGGCAGAGATATGCATCAGGTCACCAGAGAGATATTGGCGTTGTTGTGTGTGAGGTCAGGAAGAAATCATGTCCTGCAGATGGGCAGGTTGTAGCTTACATTTTGAGATATCGATGACGTTGTAACATTAAAAACTGAGTGTTTGATAATTGTGGATAAAAAATGATCTATTTCATTCAAGCACAGCTGACGACACCAAATAGCGTAATGGACTGTTTGATGATGTGATTTAATCAAAGCTGGGTGCAGTGACTTCAGGTTAGAAAATTTTGAGATATATTGGAGTTGTCATCTATTTTGAGAGCTCATCAGTGTTCGTAAATTATTTTGTTGATCGGTGTGGAAGTTTCCCTGGTGTGCACTTTAGAGCAATCTTAACCGGGGATTGCATATACGCCTGCCTCAGAATTTTTTGCAAACAAAATTGTGGGCTACCTATGGGCTGCCCCACAGCGGAGTGCTTGCATACCACATCCACTTTTAGAAATTTTAGAATCCAGCCCCTTTCAGATACAAAATTTCAACGTTTGAGCCCTGGAAGATGCTTAATTCTAACGCCCGTGCACTAGAAGATGCTTAATTCCAATGCTGAGTCACTGGAAGATACTAAATTCCTAGCCTGGAGTACTGAAAGATGCTAAATTCTGACAGTCGGGCACTAAAAGACTCTAAATCCCAACGCTGGAGCACCTGAGAATGCTGAATTCGCTGGAAGATGCTAATTTCTAACATTCAATTGCATAAATATGTACAGAGGTTTTATGGATCTTAAGTACAAAAAAATTACTAGGGAAAATTTTTCTTCTAAAATTTTCGAATATTCGACTGAAACGAATCTTTGGACGTGCAAGAAAATACGTAAAAGTACTGAAACATCAAAATCAAAGATGATCAGGTGTATACTCAATAACACAATTTTTGTACACTTAATCAAGCCATTTTCACTAATATCTATCCACCTGGTTGTTTGAGAACAAATTTTACTGTTGTCGAAGTTTTTTTTTTACTTGGGCAACGCTGGGAATCCCAATTAGTAAAAAAATAAAAATAGTGGTTGACAAAGAAAACAATGATTGAGAAGGAGCTTCGTCAAGCCACTCTCCCATAATTACCCTGACTGTCAAGGCAGCTGCAGCGAGCATTCCTTGTACATCTAGGTTTGTATCATAGGGTGTCCGATGTTCAGTACCGATGGAGTATCGGATTTTTTTTTCTATAAGTATATATGTAAGCAGAAGAATCAATTTTCACGAGCATGTTCGTGAGATGCTGGCTGTTCGTGTGGGTGGGCGTAGGTTCATGCCTTCTCAAAAATGATTTAATAAAAAAGCAAGATGAATAGGGCAAAAATTACTCTTTCTATACGTGACAGGAATTTATTTGCATAAAGCTATCACCCCATACACACTTCCAAACAACATGTTCCGTGTGTCTGTGTCTGTGTCCGTATATGTGTGTGCATGCGTGCGTGCATATCGCTCTAGTGGTTTTTCAGGAGGTTTTGATAATGATAAGATCGGTAAGAGTGTGTGTGTGTTCGTATATTCATCGTGTCTCGAAAGCCCCCATGCGATCAATAAAATCTGACACACTCATACGATAATTCGTTTTACGGAGAAAAAAAAAAAACTCACTTACTCGCACTTATCACTTGTAGAAATTTAACTCAATGATCCGTGTATAGGAAAGTAAGAACTTGGATACACCATCGCTGATACAGGATCAGTAATTCTTGTTATCACAAACAACGAAAAGGAGGGAAAATCTGATCTGCTTGCTATGGGCCTTCGTTTACAAACTCTTGATAAATACAATAAAACACGATTTCTGTGCTGTAATTTTTTTCAACTGAAACACACGCATTCAAATAGGACGTATGCTGACTCATTAATAATTCATCATTTTCATATCTTTCATTAACTGCTACAAAAAAAAATCACGTTTCCTTTAGTTTCTGTGGTCACACGTATGTGTATGAGAGAGAATGAACGCACGTGTGTGTGTGCGTGTGTGTACGAGTGTGTGTCTAGTGTTTGTCTACGCGTGTTTTTATGAGTGTATATACAAGCATACATCTTGGGAGGGAATTGCGTCAAGATGTAAATCGCGCATGCGCGTGCTTCAAACTAATATTTTTTTTTTTTTTTCAGAACACAAAAAAAAAATATTCACTGATTTTGACCAAGGTTGAACAAGAAAAATAAATAAATAAAATAAAAGATACCTATTCCGAATTTATGCACTTTTATGTCACTGATGCTTCCAGAACTGAAAATATGAAATTCTTGCATTAAATATAGAGGGAAGTCTGGTTAATGCCTGAATCTTTAACTATTCACTCACAGAAGTTAGCAACAGTTGAATCTTACTTTTCAAACCCAGTCTCAACTAGGAATATGTTTGTTGTCCATTTTTTAGAACTTGTATTAGTATTAAAGCAATTTCAGCATTAACTTTTATTATTAGATGAAGCATTGTTATCCAGTATTTTATTTATTTTGTTTACTTTCACATCCATCTCAACTTTCGTTATTTTCATCACGTTTCAACTCTGACTGCCACACTATGAAAGGAAAGGAATGAGAAAGAAATGCTCAGTAACAAACAAAATCTCTTTTGTTATCGTTTCCTCTTGTTCTCCTGTCTTATGAATATCCAACAGACTTTTTCAAAAAGGTTCTTGCATAACTGATCAGCTGGTTGGCTAAACCAGCTTTTAATTTTTCTGATCAGAACTGCCTTTGTTTTTTTATCTTGTCTTGTCCCGAGATTAAAGCAAGGGTTATTGCTTAGGAACTTTTCGGTTCAAACCTGTGTAATCTTGTTTTAATCTTACTTGTTGTACTACATGAAGTGTCGGATTCAAGAATATTATTGCTTTGATATTTTCAAGATGGATTTAAGTAGTTATATTTTATCATTTGAGTATTGTCAAACTCTAGAGTTGACTTTGTTTTTGTAGAGTAACAATATTACTTCATCCAAAATCCGATGAATCATAAATGCAAAAACCGTGACGTACACAAAAATTGATGACGGATCAAACAGCAACAAAAATGGCTGAGTCAAATTTCTTTGATGTGATGATCATTTTGCTAAACAAACAATTGCAAATTAATTTTAACTTATCTGATCCTGGATATAAAAACCTGATAGATTTGAGGAAAAGATGATTAATTTCAAAACTATGTTCCTTGTGGCACATTGTTTGTTTCAAAGTCAAAAGATGTTTATGGGAAAATGAATTCTGCTTTGTTTAATGGAGCCAGAGAGTTTGACCCTAGCAGACAAGCTTATCTTTGTATTGTAGTTTACTTTTCAGGTGGTCCATTCATCATAAACCCTGTGTATTAAACCTTGAAAATATGTCTTCTATTGAACAAGCATGATCATTGTTCTTGTATGAGTTTAAATTGTAACCCAGTGAAGTTGAAACAGGAAAAATATCATTTTTGCAATTTCAAAAAGAAATTGACAATGAACGAACTATCGAACGAAAATTTCTGAAATTTCGCCTATAATTTCAGAATATTTCTTGTCTGCAGAAAACAAGCATTTTACACGTGGGTTAAGAAAAGGTGTACCAATGACTGAATGTTGCGCTGACAAGGATTCATATTAGTTACTGCAGGGATCACCAACCATTTACCGAGTAGTGAGGCAGGCAGTATTTTCTTTTCAAGTCAAAATCATATTTCGACTTAATGATGAAATCATACGTAAGAAATGATGTTTAATTCCTATTTTAGACAATGCGCAAAAAATTTCTGCAAAACAGCGCGTTTTTAGAAATTGACTATGTTATTAGTATGGGAAAAATCAAGGCAAGTTTATAGTTTGACATATCAATAAACATAGTGACTAATATAACAAGTAGTTCAAAACGAAACGAAATCAAACGAACTAAAAACAAAACTAATACATCCAAAACGGAATAAAGAAAAATCCCTTTCGTGAAATAATGCATAAACAGGGGCGGAATAAGAGAATGATGTGTGTGGGAGGCAAGAGGCAACCAAACCAAATTACATCCCCAGCCCCAGGCAAAGACCTGGAAGAATCCGAATTTCCCAAGCATCTTATGACCCCAATTACCATACAGTTTGAGCTGATAATTTTTTTTTTTTGTGATATATTGGCCGAGGGCGTAGGGTTACGACCCTGATAAATAAGTGATGCCAAACAAGTCCAAATAATTATGACTTTTTCTACGTCTTTCACTTCATCCTCTATTCCTATTCTTTGTCGTCCTTCCGGTGTTGTACTTCCGGTGTGTTACGTCCCTGTCAATCACTGCACAACGCAACAAGAGTCTGCAATCCACGAGGTTGAAACACTTTGCATAAATATCAGATTAAATATGTTTAGCTTTTGGGGGCGGGGAGCTTTCTTCTTTCCATATATTGTTTGGCTTTACAATCAGGTTTCAACTCGACAACTTTGCCATGGCCTTAAAAAAACGAGGCTGGAGTTAATGGGAAATCCGGTTGGAAAAAATAGAGTGTCCAAAGAGTTGAAATGGATTATGGTTACATCAAAAAAAGCTAAAAAAATATCTAAAGAAAATAATAGTAGCCAGTCTGTAACAGATACAAGCCAAAGGCTCGGCAGCCAACACGGTACGCGCAGCCACAGATTGGGGATCTCTGAGTTCCTGAATAATTAAACTGTTGCCATGTTTCTGTTATTCTGTTTGTTTGTTTGTTCGTTTGTTTGTTTGTTTGTTCATTTCAAGGAATCGACGAATATTTGACGTGTTCTCAAACAATCGTCTGCATGATGGTGAGAAAAAATAATGAATTTTGTTGTAGCTGCTTCCGTGTAATTAGGAATATTTACAATGGACCGAAAACAGTAAATCGAGTGAGTATAATTTTGGTGACCCAGCTTAATAGGATCTCGGTCTAGATCTCCCTCACAACAAGTATCAATACTAATGGCCGCGGGAAACGTCACGAATAGGCAAGTATCACCTTTCTTTAATATCATGTCCATTGAAAAAGAGCGTGTAACAATATCGAACCACTAATATTGAAAATGATAGCAATAACAATGATGACTCGAACGACAAAAACAATTCCAATGAATCCGCCGTCAAATGAAATAAATTGAAGACAGAAAGAGATTGAACATTCAGCAATGAAATTTGAACAGCAACAACGAAATATTTGCAATTCAAATCTGTTGCGAGTATAGAATTCAAATCTAGTATCTTGTGGCTTATTGAATATTCTGTTCTGTTCACATGTTCGTCTTGATAAACTGATAGCAACCTTTTTTTTTCTCATTTTTATGGCATATTTCAGTCTCAGCGTCATCCTCATTATTGGTATTTTCACTCCAGTAGTACCATGCAACTCTCATAGAGGATTAGGTGACGAGAAGTCTTCTAAAAACTCTGACAGTTTCCTCTGTAATAATCTTTGAATTTTCAAGATAAAGCGCTGTCAATTTCTTTTTTACTGGTACATCTTTCATCTCATTTCTTTTGCTTTTTATCGCAACTCCCAGATCGTTATTCTTTATTTTCGATATGCGCTGATTATTTATCGATCAAAGAGGGGAGTTGGGGCCAAAATGATTGAACCACCGTAGCCATCAATGTTTGCAAAGGGCTCAATTTTTTTTATGTGTGCCTGTGTGTGTGTTTATTTGGGTTTTTTTTGTGTTATCCAGCATCACTGGCCATACTGTTTTGTCTACAGAATTGAAAATTTTCACCAGTACTCCCCCAAACCCCTTCTAAAATGATTTTTGACCCGGGGGTGGGGTATATTGATGCGTTGATCAGTGATATCTAGATCAGAATTTTTAACTTTTTTTTTTTTACTCTATTTTACATGTTTTCCTGTGGTAAACACCAATGATGTCATAAAAAGAATTCATCCTGACCATATATATATATGTATTCTTTGATTGAATTTTTTACATGACTTTGATGTTATGGTTGCTCAGTCATTGACTGTAATTGCGAGTTATAGACATTACCTACATATTCTAGAAATTCACTTTCAAGTCTTCAGCAAGGTTTATTCTAGCTTTTCATCCTTTCCCTGTTTAACTCTGTGGTCTGCTGGAACAGTACTAATTTCTGATAGAACGTATTTTCCTTGTTAATGATAACTAAATCTGGTCTCCATGCTTTGATAAGGTCATCAGTAGCAGCAACCTTCCAGCGTCCGTCGTTGGACATGTTCTTTCCCTGAGATTTCGGAGACCTCTCTATCAAGGACGTTGCAGGACCAATACTTTCTGAAATCTAGTTTATTACGTCGTCAATATTTTGTTGGCTACAATTTCATATATGATCCCTGGGGATCCATGTTTTCAGTCGTGATGTCCAGCGGTTGTCTGACATTCTTGCAACATGGCCAACCCATTGCCATTTGGGTTTTCTTATGGTTCCTATGATATCTCTGACTCCTGTTATTCTCTCAAATACGCTGTGCTGTTCTGCAGTCACTCTGTTGAGCAAGATTATCTTCTGAAAACGTAGCACGGTTATTGGTTTGAAAGCCAATCTTTCGATTGGGTTCCCTGTTTCGGCTCCATACGTGACTATCGGGAGGATGCATTGGTCATATACCCTTCTTTTTAGGATTAATGTGCTTTTCTTGATCTCGAAGATTGAAGTTGATCTACGATAACTAGATCTGGTGTCCTGGCCTTTCAAAGATCTATAGAGTCTTACTATCACAATCACCACACCATCATCTCACGCTAACGAAAACTAGTAGCAAAAGTCCGTTCACAAATACTGTTCAAAATCCCTGGAATTTTGGTTAGTATATTGTGGATCATCAGCCTAAATTTGGGTCTAAAATGTTCAGTGTGTAATGTTATTTACATATATATGGAATTAATGGAGAAGCCTTAAATGAAGAGCTTTGACAAAGAAGATAACGTTGAAAAAATATTTATAGTGTAAAATAAATGCTTTTTTCACCATTAGGGTACAGATTAACTGATGAACCTACATATATATATATATATATATATATATATATATATATATATATATATATATATATATATATGCTTTGGCATATATATATTCTGAAAGTTCACTTTACGCCATTTTCACTCTTACGAAAACAGGCGAAAAGTGCAAGTAGCGTTAAACGTTTGTTTCAAAGTGAACTGATATAGAGCCAGCGTGCAAAATATTTCCCTCTTTCCGTCTCATTCATCCCAGTCTCTTGTACCTCCCACCATCTCAACCTCCGATGACTCAGCCCAATATACCATCAGCGCCACTTTTGGGAATCTGGGAACATTTAGAATAAATTCCCATTTATACTAATGGTGATCTCTTCTTTGCCTTGCTCCCTTTCGGCTCATGAAAGGTTTTGTTTTTCATTGGAACACTCTACTTTTGGATAAAAGGGGAATAATTACTGTTTTTGAGCACTTGAACAAACAGGAATCTTGCTTGAATGACTTAGATTTAAGAGTTAAAAACAGGAATTTTACGCAAGAATAACATTTTATTGCTATCAACTCAATAAAGCTTAGGTAAATGCTAAGAAATAATTCTGTGTATCTTTGTCTATTGTATAATGTACGTGCATCTGTATGTCCTTACCCAGCATTATTATTCATTGTTTTTTTGTTTTTTTTTGCTACAACAAAGATCAAAATTATTATGTAACATATCAATATACTAGATGAAATCTCATTGAACAATGATCTTTTGCAAGCCTGATATATTGATTCAATTAGATTTACACATGCAAAATATCTGTTGCCTTTCTCGTTATATTTTAGCGTAATTTTTTTACGTATGGATTTCTAACGCCCATTTTTCCCAGAAAAAAAACTTCCAGAGTTAGGGACTCAAAATTCATCTCTGAAAACCCTCTATATTCACGCTCATATTCAGATTTGTATGTATCGCCGACAGGTAATTATTATGTGTATATTCATCTAAACACCGGTTCTTGTACGGACACTGAAGTTAAACAACGTTGACCCTGGCCAGTATTCAGATGTGTGATCACTACGGAATTCCGGGTTTTGTAGGTATGCATGAGTTAATTGAGTTAATTGAGTGACGGCACTTTGGGTGCTTCTTGCATCAGTCTTTTTCCCGTATTGCCAGCTGAGGCGGGAGAAACTTATGCTATGTGAAGTCCTGGTAGGGACGGTTAATGCCGTAGCTATTGTTAGAGGGTTACTTCCCCCTTTTTTTCTTTTCGATTCTTCCATAATATTCTGTTGACTTGAGCCTTTCTATGTTCGTCTATATTTTCCTACTAAAGTCTTTCTTCTTACTTCCTCTGCTGAATGATTCATACGATTGGCAACCGGCATCCACAAAGAATCTCCCCAACAGCACTTATTTCCTTTCTATTCAAACGCACCACCATATTTACTTGACAGATTATTGTTTGTTTTATTTATTTATTTTTTTTGTGTGTGTGTGCCACAGATTTGCTGGTCTCCGTACCCAGACCCATTTAATTGTTTGCCAAAATTTCCGAGTCCAAACTGTTCACACATAACAGCTCGTCCTGTTTCCCCTCACGAATTGTCTATGAAATGGAGATCTTTCGAACGTTGATATTCCTGTTACTAGAGGAATTTAGGATCATAATCGCAAAAAGCACCTGGTCAACATAAGAGATCCTATTAGATATTGTAGGCTACTGTTAGTCTTGCAAACTGTTACTTTCAAGGTTGTTGCTTTTTTTTTATAAAACTCTCTATGAACATGGCTTCCTTCATCATTTAAATTATAAAGAGTAATGACGTATCATATCTTGTGATTACTTCCCTTTGGTCTTACCTAATGATTAGTTCAGATAGCATGAGATTGGTTCACGGACACTACACGTTAAATATAGGAATACGTTGTTTTTTATTATTATTCAAACTTGAGTCATTCAAGAAGAATTTAGGAAAAAATTGAAACCTAAATGCATATTTTGAATTATTCATGCAACTCCTGATCTGAACCAATGTCTTATTCGCAAACGCAACAATGAGAAATAACAGTCAATCTCAATAGCTTGCATGAAACACACTGCTGGCATTACCGTTGTGTGTATGTATTTATAACGACGCTATTTTTGTGACAAGATTACTTTTTAGAAACCGTCAAACAAACCTGTCACAAAAACTATCAACACAGTTTTTTTCATTTTTTTTTAGTTGGTCTGGATGGATAGCTATATTTATATATATATATATATATATATATATACATATATATATATATATATATATATATATATATATATATATATATACGTGCTGCGCTGATGGAACGAGAGAGTTGAAAATTTGGAGCTTTACTCTTTAGTATATGTATCTGTAAATAACCCCCCTTTTTTAATTGCCCCATGGAAAAATTTTAGTAGGGGTTAATTAAAAAAGTAATTTTATATCAAATTAATTCCTTAGTTTACTTCTAACTACAATCATGCTTTTTTTTCTTTGATTCGAACTTTTTTTTGTGATTACCAGCCAAGAAAAGGCAAGAGAAGTAACTTATTCATTGATTTCACTTTTTTCTCATTTTTCTCCAGTTGATCACCCCCGACACGACATGCAGTCGAAGAAAAAGGTTAGTGACGGTTTCCATTGAGTATCTAACCAGACCTATCGTTTTCTTGAAATCAAAAGGCTTTATAACGTGATTATCATTCATAAAAAAGAGGCAACTGCTCTTGAGATGTGGAGTGTTTGGCACAAACAGATTTTCCTCCAATGCCTCTGCACGATATTCGGGCGGCTTACGTAATTATTCAATAGAAGCAACATGCAACACACTTTTGGGTCACACGCTATCCGACTTATTAAGAACCTTATTGAAGATGGAAATGGAGTAATGGGAAATTTTAAAAAAACACAGCGCTACACAAATGAAACTTCTTCTATTTAAATCCTTAATAACATCAGGGTATAAAAATGATACTATAAAATATTTTAAGAAAATGACAAAAAAGAAAATTAACGGGAAATAAATACATAAATCTTGAATAAATAACTGTAAATAGAAATTCAAGTGAAATTATATGAAATAATACTTGATAAATCTATATGATTTGCACTGATATGTTTTTAATATACGAAGTGAAACCCAACCGTTCGAGCAACTCGAAAGGCGCGCACGGAACCATATGTTTTGCACTGCTACCTCTTTTAACGGTATCCATTATAAAATCACAGTATATATTTTAAGAGAGGATCCTTTAACAGAATCATTGGGAACTACTTTTACGAATGATTGAATTATATATATATATATATATATATGCGTGTGTGTGTGTGTGTAGGCGTATATACATTTACACACAGAGGCGCATATATCTATATATATCAGGATATATGTATTACAATGCAAATCAGGAATATAATATAATACAATGCAATATTTTATATATATTTGATTTCATGTCTGTCTGTCCGTCTGTTCTACTTTGTCGGCCACTCTTTGGCATGTAAGAAGCTGAAATTTTGCATAGTGGAACGTTTTTTCGGGAGACATTTGCTTTGTGCTTTTAAAAGATATAACATTGGACTTCTACTTGTAATGTAATTATAATTGTAAATTCTTTCTATACATCATAACCTAGACTTTATAAGCAATGATCTTGCACTTAAGAAGCTAAAATTGAGCATGGGGGTACATCTTTCCACGGCAGATGATATAAGCTAAACGATGCTGACTTATGATGTCATTCAATCTCACCAAAGTTCATTTTTAATAGTGAGTCGTTTTTTTGTCATTTCTGATTTTCAGTAAAATAAATGTAGGGGAGACAACTCATATCCTTAAATTTCACCCAATTGGTAAAAAATGAAAAGAATATTATATCCTCTGAGACAGCACAGTAGGTGCTGTATACAGCAATACGATAGTTCTGCAGCCGTCCTAACCAATGTACTATCACCGATAAACGGAACATCCTGCCAAGTTAGGGTGTGGCTATGCACCTGGTCCTTCTTTGTTCTATGTCATTGCTGCTGCTGTTTTGTGTGAGAGTGAAAAACTACAAAAGTACCAAGATCTGGTCGGGTAGTTGAGAAATGTGTGGAACATAGAGGTCAGGGTACTGCCAATTATAATTGGCGCACTAGGAACAGCACCGAAGACATTGATGCCATTTATGGAGCCTGCAAGAGAATTGACGAAGGTACCGCTAAGAAGAAGGAGGAGGAGCAGGAGGGAGGAGGAGCAGGAGGGAGGAGGAGGAGAAGAAATAGGAGAAGAAGAAAAGTAGAGGAAGCATTAGAAGAAGCATTAGAAGAAGAAGCATTAGAAGAAGAAGAAGAAGAAGAAGAAGAAGAAGAAGAAGAAGAAGAAGAAGAAGAAGAAGGAGAAGGAGAAGGAGAAGGAGAAGAAAAGCATTAGAAGAAGAAAAGCATTCGAAGAAGAAGGAGGAGGAGGAGAAGGAGAAGAAAAGCATTAGAAGAAGAAAAGCATTCGAAGAAGAAGAATAAGAAAGAGGAGGAGGAGGAGAAGAAGAAAAGCATTCGAAGAAGAAGAAGGAGAAGAAGGAGAAGAAAAGCATTCGAAGAAGAAGAAGAAGAAGAAGAAGAAGGAGAAGAAAAGCATTAGAAGAAGAAAAGCATTCAAAGAAGAAGAAGAAGAAGAAGAAGAAGAAGAAGAAGGAGAAGAAAAGCATTAGAAGAAGAAAAGCATTCAAAGAAGAAGAAGAAGAAGAAGAAGAAGAAGAAGGAGGAGGAGGAGAAGAAAAGCATTAGAAGAAGAAAAGCATTCAAAGGAGAAGAAGAAGAAGAAGAAGAGGAAGATAGGGATCTCATCTGATGAATCTGCCATTGATCGATCCAGAAAATTGGTACGAAGTTTTCACGCACCTTCGTGCTTTTATTTTGAATCCGTGGATTTTGAGACATCGATTGTGGGAGGAACGCATTATGTCAGTCACGAAGGGTATCAGACCATTACTCTTTATTTACCAAAGCAAATATGCGCTGTCTATTCTTGTTTTGGTAATTAAATTAGTTCCACAGGAATAAAAGTGTAAAACGAATAATAAGAATAACACACATCAGAATCACAGAAAATCTATTATCGATTTTTGTTGCTGTTTTAGAGCGCATATACTGAAACGGAAGCCTTAAATAAGATAATTAAAAATTGTCAAACTCCTGTCAATAAAGAGACTAGAAACAAAAACAGGGAACAATTCTCACCTAATTCAAGGGAGTAAACCCTCCACTGTTTGTTTATCACGTCTCGTTAAACTGAACCGTTGCATGAAACTAACGTTGCCCTACACGTGATTTGGTATCACGACCAAGAAATTGGTGGGCGGCTCTCTTACCAACTGAGCTAAACTGACAAGTTTTAAATATCTATGAATTTATTAAATATACAAAACAAAGGTTTATCATCCGTAACCATCTCCAGTCAAGATAGAAGTAGGAGTGGAGTGTTGACCCCGTAATTGCCAGGCTTGTTCTTTGATTTTATTTCGGCCTGATTTTAAAATTGAACTCACAACCAATGTCTAATGAAATATTCAAACCGGCAAGAATATTCTACTCAAATCATATTTTTAACATATTCACAAGTGATGTCACAAATGCCAGCATATATGAAATATATGGATACACATGGCATTTTATGTACACGGACAATGGAAATTTCATCGCAATGAACGTGGAGAATAGCATTCTATTGACCACGAACGGATTCTTTTATTATTTATTATATTTTCATAATTCTTTAATTCCAGCATTCTTACTACGCCATCAGAACATCGAATTCTATCTTACAACGTTAGTCGCGCCTCCTCATCTGGCGTTACAGATAATGAGTGGATGACAACCCCTCGTAATTTACTAAGCTTAATTTAGTTGGGCGCCATAAATCTCTTACCATGTCCGGTTTAAAATTCTGGAAACGTCACCAATTACGATAAGCACCTGAAGAAGACTTGAGAGTCGAACGGCTGAAATCTTGTGACTATAATTAAGAAGATGGGGTCAATAGTTTGAATAAACCACAGCATGATAATGATAATTACTCAGCTTAGATGATGTATCACGAATTTGCGGAGAATGTTCAGATTTTATATCATTGTGATGAATCTTATAAACGTCTACATTTCAATCATCATTATTTCAGTCTTTATCTTAATAATTACTAATGTTATCATTCTAATTATTACTGGACTCATTATCAGCATCATTACCATAATTATTACACTCAGTGTATTATTCTCACTCTTTCTTATCATAAACAAACTTTTCGCTATTATCTAGGGATGGACTGAGCAGTCGCGCAATCGGGCAGTGCCCGGGGTCCAAAGCATCAAGAGGTCCAAGTAACAAGGGTCAAAGGGCCCGTAACCCCTTTTTTGCTCAAGGGTCCATAACCCTTTTTGCCCAAGGGTCCAGATCACTGTCAGTCCGCCCCTGCCGTTGTCCACATCTTATGGTCATGATCAATAACATCTGAAGAATTACCACATGCTTATAATTATCAATAACTCCCACTTCTGAGATCCGTCTGCTCTCTTCCTGTCCAAATTCGTTCCATTGTTCTGACCACCACTGACCTTTTAGCAGCTTCGATGATACTCTTGGCCATCTTGCCGCAGAGATATAAATATCAATAATTGTTTTAACTCATATAAGCCAGAATGAATATCTAGCTTTGTGCAATAAGCAGTCGTTCCTTCATAAATATCAAGTGGCTGCGAGGCAAAGGTACCAATAATCAATACTTGAATTACTATCTGTTAGAAGCCCGGTGAAATGGTCAAGCTTATTGTTTATTTGAGCGTGAATGAGTACCACCGTGGTTTGAACTCTAGCCAACAAGTCAACTGGTAAATCCAAGAAATCTCTCTTTTCTCGGCAAAATGATCTATTTTGGCTTCTTATTTCAATCAATCGATTATATTTAATTATAAACGTTTATTAGAATTACTATTGGGAAAAAATATTATTATATAAATGTATTCAAGTAATATAATATATGACTATATAATTATATGATTGAAAATCTATAATTAAAAATATATAATTCCATGTAAATGCATAAATTCATACTTATATATATATATATATATATATATATATATATATATATATATATATATATATATATATATATATATATAATGAATATAAATTTGTTCCACACCAAATAGCAACCACTAAACGTGCCAAATGAACTCACACAACCCTTAAAGCTAGGATTGAAAAATAGATATAAAATCCTTACCGACAAAAACCACAGCAACATCAACGAACTCTATAGAAAAATAACCTCACTCTGATAGAAGCTACCACTATGTTTGAACCAAGAAACACACAGATAATAAGCAAAATCTCAGATGAAACCAGGAAACTTATTGAAAATCCCAGAAACCTCAAGCCACCAACAACCACAGGGGAAAAATAGAGGAGACTGCACTAAACAGAACGATCAGAAAGAAACTAAGAGAAGACAAAAGAAAATGTACGGCAGCCATCATCGAAACCACTCTCAAAAAACGTCGGGGATTTAAAGAAATAAGCAAAAATGCTCTCGGTATAGGACAGAAACAGATACCTACATTACTGGAAGAAAACAGAGACATAACAACAGACAGAGTTAGAATTGTTGAATGTGCCCAAGAATTCTACCAAGAACTCTACTCTATAAAACACAGGCAACAAAACAACGACCACAATACACAAGATGCTGACAATCAGTTCGAGGACTTCCCAGAAGTTACACCATGGGAGATAAAGCAAGCCATTAAATAAACAAAAAAGGAAAAAGGCCTTGGACTAGATAACATCACTATCGATCTACTCAAAAAAGCTGGTAAGACCGTCAATAAAAAGCTAGCTATTCGATCCAACGTGTGTCTAAAACAGACTAAAGTCCCAAAAGACTGGAACACGGCAATCATAATGCCTCTTCGTAAAAAAGAAACCCCAAAGACCTCAGCAACTACAGGCCAATAAGCCTAGTTAACTGCATCTACAACCTTTTCACAAATATCACCATCAACCAGATCACTAAAACACAAGATAAAAACCAACCACGGGAACAGGCTGGATTTAGAAGAAGCTACTCGACCAAGGACCATCTCCATTCAATAAATCAGCGGAAAGAAAAGGCAGCAGAAAACAAAATGCCACTCGCTGTAGCATTTAGAGATTTCAAGGAAGCATTCGACTCTGTAGAAACTCCCACGGTTATGAAGGCTATCACTCTACTGGTGTAAACCTTGTATAGATCAAAGTAATGCAACATATATACAATCACAGCAACTCCTTTATAAGACTACATAAAGACTCTGAACCCTTCCAGCTCTAAAAAGGAGTAAGGCAAAGTTCTACCAGCTCACCCAAACTCTTCACAGACGATCTTCAGAAACATGGACTGCGAGAATAGAGGAATCAAAATAGACAGCGATTATCTGAGCAGCCTCTGATTTGCAGACAACATCATCGTTTTCGCTTAGAACCTACATGACCTCCAACTAATGCTAGATGAACTGAACGAAGAAAGCAAAAACGTCAGGCCCACACATGAACCTCAGTAAAACTGATGCAAAGCTGGGGAAACTAAACCATTAAATCTACAAAGGACAACGAATCTCTGTGAGATCCTCAAAAGAAGAAGAAATCAAGCGAAGAATCAATCTAGGATGGCAAGCCTTCGGCAGAGCAAGCTCAGCCTTCAAAAACCAAACGATCCCAATAATACTAAAAAGAAGAGTGCACAACCAATGCATCTTCCCGATAGTCGCTTATGGAGCTGAAGTATGGAACCTAACTAAGAGACAGACTTGCAAATTGAAAAGCATGCAACGCTCACATGAGAGAATCATGCTCAACCTCACATGGACAGATCACAAGACTGCACTGTATATCAGGGAGAAGACGGGAGTCCGAGGCATCATTGAATCTATCAAATACTTAAATGGCAATGGGGAGGCCATGTTGCAAGAATAGCAGACAACCGATGGACACCACGACTCACAACATGGATCCCCAGAGACCACATGTGAAACTGAGGCCGACAGAATACAAGATGGAGAGATGAACTAGACAAATTCAGAAAATACTTGCTCTGCAACGCCCATGATAGAGAATCGTGGCAGATCCTGAGGAAGGTTTACGTCAAACGACGGACGATAAAAGACTGACGATGATATCAATACAGACACAAGTATAATATATGTATATAAAATATATAAAAGGTGCTAGTCAAATGTTGGGAGGACCGAAGGCGTGGAATGTTATTTTCAAAAGAAGAAAACATTAATAGACAAGTTTGGCTGCACAAGGCTAAAAAAATGAATTCCTTATTGCTTGTTTAGTGAAATACATCATATTGTATTCTATTCTATTCATTTTATCCAAGGAATTTGACACTGCCAGTTTTGTTGTTAAACGCTTCATCAGTTTTAGTGTACGCCATCGTTTTATGCATATGACTCATCGCTTTTTGATGAGGGAAACCTTTTACAATACGAAAACAAAATCAACTCTATTGTTTAGTTTGAAAAAAATGTGTTATTTTATATCCAGGCTAAATGATTACCATAGCTATATCAACAGTTCTGGTAGGTTACTCAATGGAAACTGCCACATGACCAATCCCTTTTGGATGCTGTGTTGGAGTGATCAATTAAAAAAAATATTAGAAATAAGTGATTAAAAAATGTTACTTCTTTCAATTGGTTTCGCAGTGATCACCAATAAAATGTCTGAATTAGTGCAGTTTATGTTCCCTATCGATAAAAAAGGCAGTTTTCAAATATAGGAAAATGACATTTAATACGACATAGTTTCGAGAGTTTTCTTACTTTTATGGGAGTTTTGAAGCCATAATTTTCATCTTGTTCTTATCTTTACAAGTTTACAAATGCCCTCAAACCATGACAGCAGCAAATGAATAATTTTGGTTTCACATTGTACACGAAAAACATTAAAAATATGATGTGATATTTCTTTGATCGTCCAACCAGAATGGACTTGGATTTTTCACATATTCGTAAAAACGAAGAACCGAAAGCTCAAAGGGGCGTCCACAATGGAGTTAAAACACCATTATTGCTAGATCACGAAGAAGATAATTTCAGGTAAGAAGCATCTTGTCTAAGAAGACCTTTCTATCAAGTTTAAGATAAACATGACAAAGCAGCTGAGAGAATCGATCTTAAAATATAGAGTTTATACAGGTGTTTGTATGCTCACATGAGAAGTGTTTATCTACTTGCTCACATGAAGAGTTTTTGTCTGCTTGCTCACATGAGAAGTGTTTATCTGCTTGCTCACGTGAATAGTGTTTGTCTGCTTGCTAAAGTGAAATGTGTTTGTCTGCTTGCTCTCGTGAAAAGTGTTTGTCGGCTCACATAAAAAGTGTTTGTCTGCTTGCTCACATGAAAAGTATTTGTCTGATAGCTCACGTGAGTAATGTTTGTTTGGATGCTCACGTGAAGCATGTGTGTCCGCTTCCTCAAATGGAAAATGTTTGTCTGCTTGCTCACCTGTGAGGTGTTTACCTACTCAAATGAAGAGTGTGTGTCTGGTTGTTCACATGAAGTGTATGTCTGCTTGCTCACGTGAAAAATGTTTGTCTGCTTGCTCACGTGGAAAGCAGTTGTCTGTTTGCTCACAGGAAAGGTGTTTGTCTGCTTGCATACATGAAACGTGTTTGTCTGCTCACTCATGTGAAATGTGTTTGTCTGCTTGCTCATGTGAGAGGTGTTTGTCTGATCATGTGAAAAGTGTTTATCTGGTTGCTGATGTGAAAAGTGTTTGTCTGGTTACTAACATGGAAAGTGTTTGTCTGCTTGCTCACGTGAAATGTGTTTGTCTGCTTGCTCATGTGAGAGGTGTTTGTCATATCACGTGAAAAGTGTTTATCTAGTTGCTCACTTAAAAGTGTTTGTCTGGTTGCTCAGGAGGAAAGTGTTTGTCTGCTCACGGGAAAATAATTTGGATGGATGCTCTCGTGAAACGTGTTGGTCTGCTTGCCCACATGAAAAATCTTTGTCTGCTTTGTCGGCTTGCACACACAAAAAGTGAGTGTCTGGCTACTCCTGTGAAATGTGTTTGTCTGCTTACGTGGAAAATGTTTGTCTGCTTGCACAAGTGAGAGGTGTTTGTCTGCTCATGTGAAAAGTGTTTGTCTAGTTGCTCACATGAAGAGTGCTTTTCTGTTTGCTCACATGAGGAGTGTTTCTCTGTTCACGTGAATAGTGTTTGTCTGCTTCCTCACATGAAGGGATTTTGTCTGCTTGTTCACCTGAAAAGTGTTTGTCTGCTTGCTCACGTGAAAAGAAGTCTGTTTGCTTGCTCACGTGAAGAGAGTTTGTATCTTTGCTCAAGTGAAGAGTGTTTGTCTGGTTGCTCACGTGAAATGAGTTTCTCTGCTCACGTGAAAAGTCTTTGTTTGCTTACTCACGTGAACAGTGTTTGTCTAGTTGCTCACGTGGAGTGTTTGTCTGCTTGCTCACATGAAGAGTGTTTGTATACTTGCTCACGCAAAAAGACCTTGGTTGGTTGCTCACGTGAAATGTGTTTGTCTGCTTGCTCACGTGGACAGTGTCCGTCTGCTCACGTGAAAAGTATTTGTTTGCTTGCTCACGTGAAGAGATTTGTCATCTTGTTCACATGAAATGTGTTTGTCTGCTTGCTCAGGTGAGAAGTGTTTGTCTGCTTACATGAAAAGTGTTTTTCTGCTTGCTCACGTGAAAAGTGTTTGTCTGCTTGCCCCCCTGAAAAGTGTCTGTCTGCTTGCTCACGTGAGAGGTGTTTATTTGCTAATGTGGAAAGTGTATGTATGCTTGCTCACGTGAACATTGTTGGTTGGCTTGCTCTTGTGAAATGTATTTGTCTGCTCCCTCACGTGGAAAGTGTTTGTAAGGTTATTCACGTGAAAAGTGTTTGTCTGCTTGCTCACGTGAACAGTGTTTGTTTGCTAATGTGAAAAGTGCTTCTCTCCTTGCACGAGTGAGGAGTGTTTGTCTGCTCACGTGAAGAGTGTCCGTCTGGTTGCTCATAAGAAATGATTGTTTGTTTGTCTGGTTGTTCACATGAAAAATGTTTGTCTGCTTGCTCTCTTGGAGATTTTTCGTCAGCTTGATCAAGTGAGAAGTATTCGTCTGCTCGCTCACATGAAAAGTGTTTGTCTGTTTGCACACGTGAGGAGTGTTTGTCTACATGCTCAGGTAAAGAGTGTTTGTCTGCTCACGTGAAAAATATTTGTCTGCTTGCTCACGTGAGAAGTGTTGGCTGCTCACATGAAAAGTGTTTGTCTGCTTGCTCACGTGAGAGGTGTTTGTCTGCTCTCATGAAGAGTTTTTGTTTGGTTGGTCATATGAAATGTGTTTGTAGTGAGCAACCCACAAATTATCGTTTGCTTGCTCTCGTGGAGAGTTTTTGTCTGCTTACATGAAAAGTATTTGTCCATTTACTCACATGAGAAGTGTTTTTCTGCTCACGTGGAGAGTGTCTGTCTGGTTGCTCATGAGAAATGTGTTTTTTATGAGCAAGTCCCGTTAAGAATGATTGTTTGCTCCCTCATCTGAAGAGTTTTTGTCTAGTTGCTCACATGAAAAGTGTTCGTCTGGTTGCTCAAGTGTAGAGTGTTTGTCTGGTTGCTCACATGAAGAGTGTTTGTCCGGTTGCTCACGTAAGAAGCAATTGTCTGGTTGCTCACGTGAAGAGTGTATGTCTGCTCACGTGAAGGGTGTTTGTCTGCTCAGGTGAAAAATGTTTATGTGCTTGTTAACGTGGATTGTTTGTCCGGTTGCTTGCATGAAATGTGTTTTTCTGCTAGCTCATGTTAGAAGTGTTTGTCTGATCTGGTTGCTCACGTGAAAAGTGTTTGTTTGGTTGCTCATGTAAAAAGTGTTTGTCTGGTTTCTAACAAAAAAAGTGTTTGTCCACTCACTGGAAAATAGTTTGTCTAGTTGCTCACGTGAAACGTGTTTGTGTGGTTGCCCACATGGAAAGTGTTTGTTCGCTCACGTAAAAAGTGTCTGGTTGGTTATTCCAAAAGTGTTTGTCTGGTTGCTCACATTGAAAGTGTTTGTCTGCTTGCTTGTGTGAAATGTTTGTCTGTTCATGTGGAGAGGGTATGTCTGCTTGCTCACGTGAACATGGTTTGTTTGCTTCCTCTTGTGAAAAGTATTTGTCTGCTTGCTCACATGAAAAAAGTTTGGCTTCTTATTCACGTGAGATGTGTTTATCCACTTGGTCACGTGAACAGTGTTTGTCTGCTAACGTGAAAAGTATTTCTCTGCTTGGTCACATGAGAGGTGTTTGTCTGGTCATATGAAGTGTGTTTATCCGGTTGCTCATGTGAAATGTGTTGATTTTGAGCAACTCACGTTGAAAATGATTGTCTGCTAGCTCACATGAAAAGTGTTTGTCTGCTTGCTCACGTGAAGAGTATTTGTCTGGTTGCTCAAGTGAAAAGTGTTTGTCTGTTTGCTAATATGAAAAAAGTCTGTCTGCTTGCTCACGTGAAGGGTGTTTGTCTGCATGCTCACGTGACGAGTGTTTGTATGCTTGATCACGCGAGGAGTGTTTGGCTGCTAGCGTGAAGATTGTTTGTCTGGTTGCTCACGTGGAAAGTTTCTGTCTGCTCATGTGGAAAGTGTTTGTCTCCTTGCTCACGTGAGATGTGTTTGTCTGCTCACATGAAGAATTTTTGTCTGGTTGCTCACGTGAAAATTGTTTGTCTGCTTGCTCACATGAAGAGTTTTTGTCTGCTTGCTCATATGAATAGTGTTTGTCTGCTCTGCTCAAGTGAAAAATGTTCCTCTGGTTGCTCCCATGAAATGTGTTTGTTTGGTTGCTCACGTGGAAAGTGTTTTTCTACTTGCTCACATGATATGTGTTTGTGTGCTAACGTGAACAGTGCGTCTGGTTGCTCATATGAAATTGCTGTGAGCAACTCATGTTAAAAATGATTGTTTGCTTGCTCGTATGGAATGTGTTCATCTATTTGCGTACATGAAAAGTGTTTGATCGTTCAGGTGAAAACTGTTTGCTTACTCAGGTAGGAAGTGTTTGTCTACTTGCTCACGTGAAAAATGTCTGCTTGCTCACAAGGAGAGTGTTTGTCTGCTTACGTGAAAAGTGTTCGTCTGCTTGATCAAGTGAAGAGTGTTTGTCTGGATGCTCAGCTGAAGAGTGTTTGTTTGGTTGGTCACGAGAAAAATTGTTTGTCTGCTAACGTGATAAGTGTTTGTCTGCTTGATCACATGAAAAGTGTTGGTCTGGTTGCCCACGTGAAATGTGTTTATCTGCTTGCTCACGTGATAAGTGTTTGTCTGCTCAAATGAAAAGTGTTTGTCTGCTTGCTCACGTGAGAGGTGTTTGTCTGCTCTCATGAAGAGTTTTTGTTTGGTTGATCATGTGAAATGTGTTTGTAGTGAGCAACTCATGTTAAAAATCATCGTTTGCTTGCTCACGTGGAGAGTTTTTGTCTGCTCACATGAAAAGTGTTTGTCCATTTACTCACGTGAGAAGTGTTTGTCTGCTCACGTGGAGAGTGTCTGTCTGGTTGCTCATGTTAAATGTGATTGTCTGGTTGCTCACGTTAAATGTGTTCGTCTGCTAACGTGAGAAGCGTTTTTCTGCTTGTTCATGTGAAAAGTGTTTGTTTGCTTGCTCACATGAGGAGTGTTTGTCTGTGTTTGGTTGCTCAAGTGAAATGTGTCCGTTGTGAAGCAACTGATGCTAAATATGATTGTGTGCCTGCTAACGTGAAAAATGTTTGTCTGGTTGCTCACGTTAAATGTGTTTGTCTTACGTGAGGAGTGTTTGTTTGATTGGTCACGTGGGAAATGTTTGTCTGCTTAGGTGAGGAGTGTTTGTTTCGTTGCTCACGTGGATAGTGATTGTTTGCTCAAGTGAAAAGTGTTCATCTGCTTTATCACGAGAAGTGTGTTTGTCTGGTTGCTCGAATGAATTGTGTTTGTCTGGTTGCTCACGTGAACAGTGCTTGTTTGCTCACGTAAAAAGTGTTTGGCTGCTTGTTCACGTGAAAAGTGTTTGTTTGCTTGCCCGAATGAGAAGTGTTTGTCTGCTCCTGTGAACACTGTTTGTCTGGCTGCTTACATGAAGAGTGTTCGTCTGGTTGGGCACGTGAAAAGCTTTTGTCCAATCACGTAAGAAGTGTTCGTCTGCTTGCACGTGAAGAGTGTTAGTGTGGTTGCTCACGTGAGAAGTATTAGTCTGCTCACGTGAAGAGTGCTTGTCTGGTTGCATATATTGATAGTGTTTGTTGTCTCACGTAAAAAGTGTTCGTCCAGTTTCTACTGTGGAAAGGGTTTGTCTTCTTGCACGTGAAGAGTGTTTGTGTTGTTGCCGGCGTGAGAAGTGTTTTTATGCTCGATCACGTGAAAAATGTTTTTCTGCTTGCTCACGTCCAAAGTGTTTGTTTGGTTGCTTATATGAGAAGTGTTTGTCTACTCCTGTGAACACTGTCTAGTTGCTCACGTGGGGAGTGTTTGTTTGGTTGCTCACGTGAAAAGTGTTTGTTAGCTCATGTGAAAACTCTTTGTTTGCTTGCTCACGTGAGAAGTGTTTGTCTGCTCACGTGGAGAGCGTTTGTCTGATTGCTCATGTGTAAAGTGTTTGTTTGCCTGCTCTCGTGGAGAGTGTTTGTTCCCTTGCTCACGGGAAAAGTGTTCGTATGCTCCTGTGAACACTGTTTGTCTGGTTGTTCACGTGAAAGGTGTTCCTCTGGTTGGTCATGTAAAATTGTTTGTTCACTCACGTGAAAACGATTCGTCTGTTTGCACCCGAAGGATGTTCGTGTGGTTGCTCATGTGAGAAGTGTTTTTTCTGCTTGCTCTCGTGCAAAGTGTATTTCTGCTCACGTGAAGAGTGTTCTTCTAGTTGGTCACGGGAAAATTGTTTGTCTCCTCATGAGAAAAGTGTTCGTCTGCCTGCTCACGTGGAGAGTGTTTGTTTGCTCAGGTGAAAGTTGTTTGTCTGCTCACGTGAAATGTTTTTGTCCGGTTGCTCACATGAAAAAAGTTTGTCGTCTTGCTTACGTGAAAATGCTTATGTGGTTGCACACGTGAACGATGTTTGTCTGCTTGCTCATGTGAAGAAAGTCCGTCTGCTCGTGTGAAAAAGGTTTGTCTGCTTGCTCAGGTAGAAAGTTTCTGTGTACTTGCTCAGGTGGAAAGTGTTTGTCTGCTTGCTCACGTGAGAAGTGTTTTCCTGTTTGCTTACATGAAATGTGTTTGTCTGCTCACGTGAAAAGTGTTTTTCTGCTTGATCAGTACAAATGTGTGTCTGATTGCTTATGTGAAAAGTGTTTGTTTCCCTGCTCACGTGGAGAGTGTTTGTTTCCTAGCTAACGGGAGAAGTGATTGTCTGCTCATGAAACCTCTGTTTGTGTGGTTGCTCACGTAAAGAGTATTTGTCTTGTTGGTCACGTGAAAAGTGTTTGTCCACTCACGTGAAAAGGGTTCGTCTGCTTGCACGTGAAGGGTGTTTGTCCAGTTGCTCAAGTGAGAAGTGTTCTTTCTGCTTCTCACGTGAGAAGTGTTCATGTGAAGAGTTTTCTTCTGGTTGGTCACGTGAAAAGTGTTTGTCTACTTGCTCATGTGGAGAGTGTTTGTTTGCTCAAGTAAGTGGTGTTTTGTGCTCACCTGAAAAGTTTTGTGAAAAGTGTTTTTCGTTTTGCTCAGGTGAAAAGTGTTTGTCTGGTTGCACACGCAAAGAGTGTTTGTCTGGTTGCTCATGTTGAAAGTGTTTGTCTGCTCACGTGAACAATGTTTGTTTGCTTGCTCACGTGAAGAATGTCTGTCTGCTCACGAGAAAAGTGTTTGTCTGCTTGCTCAGGTGGAAAGTGTTGGTCTGGTTGCTTCTGTGAAAAGTGTTTGTCTGCTTGCTCACGTGATTAGTGTTTCCTTGCTAGCTCGCGTGAAAAATGTTTGTTTGCTTGCGCACGTGAGAAGGGTTAATCTGCTCCTGTGAATACTTTTTGTCAGGTTGCTCACATGAAGAGTTTTTTTTGTTTGCTCACGTTAAAAGTGTTTGTCTGCTCACGTGAAAACTGTTTGTCTGCTTGCTCACTTGAGACGTGTTTGGTTTCTCACATCAGTGTTCGCCTGGTTGGTTATGTGAAAAGTGTTTTTCTGCTCTAGTTTGTTTGTCTGCTTAGTAAAAACTAACAGTGTTTGTTTCCTTGCTCATGGGAGAAGTGTTTGTCTTCGCGTGACTGCTCATGTGAAAAGTGTTTGTCTGGTTGGTCACGTAAAAAATGTTTGTCCACTCACGATTAATTGCTCACCTCACTACGTGACGAGTGTTTGTTCTGCTCACGTGAAAACCGTTTCTCAGTCTGTTCACGTGAGAAGTGTTTGTCTGCTCACGTGAAAACCGTTTGTCTGTTTCCTCACCTGAGGAATGTTTGTATGCTCAAGTGAAAAATGAACGTCTGTTAGTCCAGTTGCTCTCGTCAGAAGGGTTTGTCCACTCACGTAAAAAGTGTTTGTCTGCTCACGCAAAAATCCTTTGTCTGCTTGCTTACGTGAGAAATGTTTGTCTGCTCACGTGAAATTGGTCACGTGGAAACTATTTGTATCAGTCTAATTAGGAAAAGTGTTTCTCTGCTGGCTCACGTGAAAACTGTTGCTTCCTCATCTGTGAACACTGTTCGTTTTGTTGCTCACTTGATGAATAATTGTTCATCTGCTCACGGGAAAATTATTTGTCCGCTCACGTGAAAACTGTTTGTCATCTTGCTCACGTAAGAAATGTTTGTCTGCTCACGTGAAGAGTGTTCAAGTCGTTGGTCACGTGAAAACTGTTTGTCTGCTCACGTGGAAACTGTTTGTCTGTCTGCTCACGTGAGGAGTGTTCGGGTCGTTGGTCATGTAAAAACTGTTTGTCTGCTCACGTAAATACTGTTTGTCTACTCACGTGAAAAATGTTTGTCTGCTCACGTGAAAAGTGTTCAAGTCGTTGGTCACGTGAAAACTGTTTGTCTGCTCACGTGGAAACTGTTTGTCTGTCTGCTCACGTGAGGAGTGTTCGGGTCCTTGGTCACGTAAAAACTGTTTGTCTGCTCACGTAAATACTGTTTGTCTACTCACGTGAAGACTGTTTGTCTGCTCACTAAGAAATTGTTTATCTGCTTGCTCACGTGAGAAATGTTTGTCTGCTCACATGAAAACTGTTTGTCATCTTGCTCAGTTTAAAAATTTTTGTCTGCTCACGTGAAGAGTGTTCGAGTCGTTGGTCACGTGAAAATTTTTCGTCTGCTCTCGTGAAAACTGTTTTTCTGTCTGCTCACGTGAGAAGTGTTTGTCTGTCTGCTCACGTGAAGAGTGTTTGTCTGCTCACGGGAGATGTGTTTGTCTGCTCGAGTGAAAACCCTTTGTCTGTCTGCTCATGCAAAAACAGTTTGTCATCTTGCTCACGTGAAAAATGTTTGTCTGCTCACGTGAGGAGTGTTCAAGTCGTTGGTCACGTGAAAACTGTTTGTCTGCTCAATTGGAAACTGTTTATCTGCCGTCAAACGTGAGAAATGTTTGTTTACTCACGTGAAAACTGTTTGTAATCTTGCTCACGTGAGAAATGTTTGTCTGCTCACGTGAAGAATGTTCGAGTCATTGGTCACGTGAAGACTGTTTGTCTGCTCACGTGGAAACTGTTTGTCTGCTCACGTGAAAGTGTTCAAGTCGTTGGTCATGTGAGGACTGTTTGTCTGCTCACTAAGAAATTGTTTATCTGCTTGCTCACGCGAGAAATGTTTGTCTGCTCACATGAAAACTGTTTGTCATCTTGCTCAGTTTAAAAATTTTTGTCTGCTCACGTGAAAAGTGTTCGAGTCGTTGGTCACGTGAAAATTTTTCGTCTGCTCTCGTGAAAACTTTTTTTCTGTCTGCTCACGTGAGAAGTGTTTGTCTGCTCACGGGAAGAGTGTTCAAATCGTTGGTCACATGAAAACTGTTTGTCTGCTCATGGGAGATGTGTTTGTCTGCTCGAGTGAAAACCGTTTGTCTGTCTGCTCACGTGAAAACTGTTTGTCATATTGCTCACGTGAGAAATGTTTGTCTGCTCACGTGAAGAGTGTTCAAGTCGTTGGTCGCGTAAAAACTGTTTGTCTGCTCACGTGAAAACTGTTTGTCTAATCACGTGAAAACTGTTTGTCGGCTCACGTGAAAACTGTTTGTCTGCTAACGTGAAAACTGTTTGTCTAATCACGTGAAAACTGTTTGTTGGCTCACGGGTAAACTGTTCATCTGTCTACTCATGTGAGGAGTGTTTGTTTGCTCATGTGAAGAGTGTTCAAGTCATTGGTCACGTGAAAACTATTTGTCATATTGCTAACGGTAAAAATGTTTTCTGCTCACGTGAGGAGTGTTTGTTTGCTCATGCAAAAACTGTTTGTTGCTCACGTGAAAAATTGTTTGTCTGCCTATGTGAAAACTATTTGTCATATCGCTAAAGTGAAAAATTGTTTGTCTGCTCACGTGAGAAATCTTTGTCTGCTCATGTGGAGAGTGTTCGAGTCGTTGGTCACGTAAAAACTCTTTGTCTGCACACATTAAAACTATTTGTCATATTGCTATCGGTAAAAATATTTTCGGCTCACGTGAGGAGTGTTTGTTTGCTCACGTGAAAAATTGTTTGTATGCTCACGTGAAAAATTGTTCGTCTGCTCACGTGAAAACTATTTGTCATATTGCTAACATGAAAAATGTTTGTCTGCTCACGTGAGGAGTGTTTGTCTGCTCATGCAATAACTGCTTGCTCACATGAAAAATTGTTTGTCTGCTCACGTGAAAACTATTTGTCATATTGCTAAAGTTTGTCTGTCTGCTAACGTGAGGAGTGTTTGTCTGCCTACATGAAGAGTGTTTGAATTGTTGGTCACGTTAAAACTGTCTGTCTGCTCAAGTGAAAACTGTTTGTCTGCTAACGTGAAAACTATTTGTCTGGTCACGATAAAACTGTACATCTGTCTGCTCACGTGAGGAGTGTTTGTTTGCTCACGTGAAGAGTGTTCAAGTCATTGGTCACGTGAAAACTATTTGTCATATTGCTAACGTGAAAAATGTTTGTCTGCTCACGTGAGGAGTGTTTGTCTGCTCACGCAATAACTGTTTGTATGCTTGTTCACATGAAAAATTGTTTGTCTGCTCACGTGAAAACTATTTGTCATATTGCTAACGGTAAAAATGTTTCCTGCTCACGTGAGGAGTGTTTGTTTGCTCACGCAAAAACTGTTTGTATGCTCACGTGAGAAATTGTTTGTCTGCTCATGTGAAAACTATTTGTCATATTGCTAAAGTGAAAAATTGTTTGTCTGTTCACGTGAGAAATCTTTGTCTGCTCATGTGAAGAGTGTTCGAGTCGTTAGTCACGTAAAAACTCTTTGTCTGCACACGTTAAAACTATTTGTCATATTGCTATCGGTAAAAATATTTTCGGCTCACGTGAGGAGTGTTTGTTTGCTCACGCGGAAACTGTTTGTATGCTCACGTGAAAAATTGTTTGTCTGCTCACGTGAAAACTATTTGTCATATTGCTAAAGTTTGTCTGTCTGCTAACTTGAGGAGTGTTTGTCTGCCTACATGAAGAGTGTTTGAATCGTTGATCACGTTAAAACTGTCTGTCTGCTCAAGTGAAAACTGTTTGTCTGCTAACGTGAAAACTGTTTGTCTAATCATGTGAAAACTGTTTATTGGCTCATGTGAAAACTGTTTGTCTGCTCACGTTAAAACTGTTTATCCGTCTGCTCACGTGAGGAGTGTCTGTTTGCTCACGTGAAGAGTGTTCAAGTTGTCGGTCACATTCGTCTGCTCACGCCAAAACTGTTTGTATGCTTGCACACGAGAAAAATTGTTTGTCTGCTCACGTGAGAAATCTTTGTCTGCTTATGTGAAGAGTGTTCGAGTCGTTGGTCACGTAAAAATTGTTTGTTTGCTCTCGTGAAAACCGTTTTTCTCTCTGCTCACATAAAAACTGTTTGTATGCTTGCTCACGTGCAAATTGTTTGTCCGGTCACGTGAAAACTATTTGTCATATTGCTCAGGTGAAAAATGTTTGTCTGCTCACGTGAAAAGAGTTCAAGTCGTCTGCTCACGTTAAAAATATTTGTCTGTTTGCTAACGTGACGAGTGTTTGCCTGCCTACATAAATAGTGTTCAAGTCATTGGTCACGTAAAAAATCGTTTGTCTGTCTGCTCACGTGAAAACTGTTTGTCATCTCGCTCACGTGAGAAATGTTTGTTTGCTCACGTGAAAACTGTTTGTCTGCTCACGCAAAAACTGTTTGTATGCTTGCTCACGTGAAAATGTTTGTTTGTTCACGTGAAGAGTGTTCAAGTCGTTGGTCGTCGTTGGTCACGTAAAAAACTGTTTGTCTGTCTGCTAACGTAAAAACTGTTTGTCATCCTGCTTACGTGAGAAATCTTTGTTTGCTCACGTGAAGAGTGTTCAAGTCGTTGGTCACGTGAAAACTGTTTGTCTATCTGCTAAAGTGAGGAGTGTTCGAGTCGTTGGTCAAAACTATTCGTCTGCTCACGTGAAAAATGAGTCGTTGGTCACGCAAAAACTGTTTTTCTGTCTGCTCACGTGAAAACTGTTCGTCCGTCTGCTCAAGTGAGGAGTGTTCGAGTCGTTCGTCACGTAAAAACTATTTGTCTGCTCATGTTAAAACTGACATGAAAACTGTTTGTCTGTCTGCTAATGTGAGGAGTGTTTGTCTGCCTACATGAAGAGTGTTCAAGTCGTTGGTCACGTAAAAAACTGTTTGTATGTCTGCTAACGTGAAAACTGTTTGTCATCTTGCTCACGTGAGAAATGTTTGTTTGCTAACGTGAAAAGAGTTCAAGTCGTCTGCTCACGTGAAAAATCTTTGTCTGTTCATTTGAAGAGTGTTCGAGTCCTTGGTCACGGAAAAACTATTTGTTTGCTCACGTTAAAACTGTTCGTCTGCTGACATGAAAACTGTTTGTCTGTCTGCTAACGTGAGGAGTGTTTGTCTGCCTACATGAAGAGTGTTCGAGTCGTTGCTCATGCAAAAACTGTTTGTATGCTTGCTCACGTGAAAAATTGCTGTCTACTCACGTGAAAACTGTTCGTCTGCTCACGTGAGAAATCTTTGTCTGCTCACGTGAAGAGTGTTCAAGTCGTTGGTCACGTAATAATTGTTTGTCTTCTCTCGTGATAACTGTTTTTTGTCTGCTCACGTGAGGAGTGTTTGTCAGCCTACATGAAGAGTGTTAGAGTCGTTGGTCATGTAAAAAACTCTTCGTCTGTCAGCTCATGTAAAAACTGTTTGTCTGTCTGCTCACGTGAGGAGTGTTTGTCAGCCTACATGAAGAGTGTTAGAGTCGTTGGTCACGTAAAAAACTGTTCGTCTGTCAGCTCATGTAAAAACTGTTTGTCTGTCTGCTGACGTGAGAAATCTTTGTTTGCTCACGTGAAGAGTGTTCAAGTCGTTGGTCACGTGAAAACTGTTTGTCTGTCTGCTCAAGTAAGGAGTGTCCGAGTCGTTGTCACGTAAAAACTATTTGTCTGCTCACGTGAAAACTGTTTGTCTGCTTGCTTACGTGAAGAGTGTTTGTCTGGTTACACCTGTGAAAAGGGTATGTTTCCTTGCACGTCAAAAGTGTTTGTCTGCTTGCTCACGTGAGAAGTGTTTGAATACTCCCGTTAAAAGTGTTTCTCTACTTCCTCACTTGAAAAGTGTTTGTCTACTCATGTTAAAAGTGTTTGTCTGCTTGCTCAAATGAAATGTGTTTGTTTGCTCACAGGAAATCGGTTTGTCTGCTTGTACAGGTGAAGAGTGTTTGTCTACTCATGTATGAACTAATTATTTGCTTTATCACGTGGAAAGTGTTTTTCTGCTTGCTAACATGAGAGTTGTTCGTCTGTTCACATGAAAATTGTTTGTCTGCTCGTTCACCTGAAGAATGTTTTTTGCTTACTCACGTGAATAGTGTTTGTCTACTTGCTCAGGTGATAAGTATTTGTCTGCTTGCTCACGTGAAGAGTGTTTGTCTGCTTGCTTACTTGAAAGGTTTTTTCCTGCTTTCTCACGTGAGAGGTTTTTTCCTGCTCACGTGAAAGAGAGTTCGTCTGATTGCGTATATGGAGAGTGTTTGTCTGCTCGCTCACGTTAAAACTGTATCAGAAAAATGCATTGCAACGACCAAGAGAGAAAGAAATCTTTCCATGCATGAGGTTAACTGCCCTTTCCCAATCAAGATAATTTGTCTGCTTGCTCCCACGGAGAGATTTTGTCTGCTTTTTCACGTAAAAAGTGTTTCTCTGCTTGATCACGTGGAGAGTGTGTGATCGCTTATGTGAAATGTGTTTGTCTGTTCACGTGAAAAGTGTTTGTGTGTTCATGTAAAAAGTGTTTGTCTGGTTATTCACGTGAAAAGTGTTTGTGTGCTTGCTGATGTAAAGAGTGCTTGTCTGCTCACGTCAAAAATTGTTTGTCTGCTTGCTCACATGAAAAGTGTGAGTTCATCTGCTTGCTCACGTGAGAAGTGTTTGTTTGGTTGTTGACACGAGAGGTGTTTGTCTGCTCACGTGCAGAAGTGTTTGTCTGCTTGCTGATGTTTGTTTGATTACTCCTGTAAATAGTGTTAGTCAGCTTGCTTACGTGAAGAGTGTTTCTCTGGTTGCTCACTTGAAGAGTGTTTGTCTGCTCACGTGAAAAGTGTTTGTCTGCTTGCTCACGTGAGAGGTGTTTGTCTGTTCACGTGAAGAGTGTTTGTTTGGTTGCTCACGTGAAATGAGTTCGTCTGCTTGCTCACGTGAAAATTGTTTGTCAAGCGTGTCTTGTTTGTTTACTCATGTGAACAGTGTTTTTCTGCTTGCTCACGTGAGAAATGTTTGTCTGCTCATGTGAAATGGGTTTTGTCTGCTTGCTTACATGAAAAGTGTTTGTTTGCTTGCTCACCTGAAATGGGTTTGTCTGTTCGCTCACGTGAAAAGTGTTGGTTTTTTCACATAAAATTGTATGTATGGTTGGTCACGTGTAGAGTGTTTGTCTGCTTGCTCACGTGAAGACTGTTTGTTTGCTTGCTTACATGAAGTGTTTTTGCCTGCTTGCTCACGTGAAAAGTATTTGTCTGCTTGCTCACTTGAAGAGGGTTTGTCTTGTTGTGCACGTGAAGAGTGTTTGTCTGCTTGCTGACGTGAAAACTGTATCAGAAGAACGCAGCGCGACGACCAAGAGAGAAAGGAATCATTCCATGCGCGAGGTTGATCCCCCCATTTGCGATCAAGAGAGTTTGTCTGCTTGCTCACGTGAAAAGTGTTTGTCTGCTCGCTCGCGTGAGCCTTGTTTGTCTGGTTGCTCACGTGAAAAGTGTTTGTCTGCTTGCTCACAGGGAAAGTGTTTGTGCGCTTTTTCATGGAGAGGTGTTTGTCGGCTCACATAAAAAGTGTTCGTATGGTCGATCACGTGAAAAGTGTTTGTCTGGTTGTTCATGTGAAAAGTGTTTTTCTGCTTGATCACGTGAGTGTTTTTTGCTTGTTCACGTGAAGAGTGTTTGTCTGCTTGCTCACGTGAAAACTATATCAGAAGAACGCAGTGCGATGACCAAGAGAGAAAGAAATCATTCTAATAGTGAGGTTGACTCCCCTTTTGCGATCAAAGTGGCAAAGGTAGGAATGTCAAATGAGCCATTTTTCTGCTAAATCTAACTGATCTTTCACCTTATTTAGTCGATGAAAAAATATTTATAAAAAGATGTTTATAAAATATTTTAGCTAATCAGATTTACCCGATTTTAGCCAATTTCTGAAGCTGAAGAAAGCAAATTGAGGTCGAAATTTCATATTATTTCTTTTTAAAGAACGACTTGCAATCTCGTTTTTCTATTTCGTTTCCTGACAAGCTTAGTTTGGTTCTACAATTATTAGAAAAAAGTAAGAAAAATTTTGATCGATATTATGTGATGCAAAATTAATGTTTATTGTTTGGGCTAAAAATATGCTATACCAGCAATAATACCCGACGTTGCCAGGTGTGAGGTAATAATCACCAATAAAGCAAAACTGTTATCTCTTGCTTTAGACCCCTAAAAAAAATTTCACCCTCGTTTTTGATCCCCAAAAGGAGGAATAACCCTTAGATTTTGATACCTGGAAGTGGAAAAAAAGTTGGTCCTCGAAGAAATGAATTACCCCCAATCTTGACTTATAAAAAATGATAAACCCTCCCAATTTTGACTCCTGGAAGTGAAAACAATCTCATGCAATTTTGATCCTTAAAAGTAAATAAAAGTATGAAATTATTTTTTTTTAATCCCTCAAAGAATAAATGTGAACGGAATAATTATTCTATAATGACATCTCAGAGTTCTTTGATTAAAACGCAAGCTGGGGTTTAGTTCAGCATGTATTGAATAGAACCCTCCTCGAGATCCCTTAAAATGTCACAAATCAACTGAGATTTTTTAACTTTCCAATCGTACATATTTCAGGAATACCTTGAATCATTTTCTCGTTTCATCATTCTTTTAACGTCCGTTGTTAGATACATACCTTCCACAGGGCCCGCTGCATTTCTCTGTCATGGACGTCGTGAAGTCAGTATTTTTTAAAAAATTTGTGTAGTTCATCTCTCCACCTTGTATTCTGTAGGCTTCGGTTTTGCATGTGATCTCATTCTTACAACATGGCCTGCCCATTGCTATTCAAGTTTTCTAACAAGGCTGAACGGGGCGAAATAGTGTAGGAATATTATATTCAATCAATCCCGCTTAATGAGAAGAGTCTGATCGCCTCAAATATCAGCATCCGAAATCCTGGCTTCTACCAGGGCTCGAACTCTAGTACCAGTTCGAAATATATAACTTGTTCAGCCAAGACATACTTGCTCTCTCTTTCTTCCATCTCGTTATTACGTATTCATCCGTCTATTTCTTTTATCCCTTATGGAACTCCTTACTCTCCCATATCATCATCCTTTCTCGTATCTTCATTTGACCGGTTAGATAAATGGATGACAACTATCACACTAATCCTCCCCGCAACAACCTAATCTCAACTCTCCTGGGGCAACCGATGTGTACAAGCGCCTAAGTATGCATTCCAACTTCGCCACTACAGCGCCCTTTTCACTGTAGAGGCTACACACAATTCCATGATGTGTGGCGCCTTTCTGCATCCATTCCCTCACCTAATAAACCCGCCTTATCTCACACTCTATCCACAGTCTCTACACCCCCTGCAACATCTGATATCTCACTTTCCGATCACTGATGTTACAATGCACCCCCCCCTTCCAGTATATTCTCAGTCAGTGGGTAACCTTGATTGATAATCCTCTCGCGTTTCTTTCCCGGGTGGGTGCCATGCTAAACTCGGTTTAATTGGACGTATCTCTCTCACCATTGTCTCTTCCTTATCCATCCCCGGGGTCCCTGAGTTCCCTTCCCTACTTCTTCATTAGTTTCCAAGGCTTCAGTTTCGTTGCAAATGCATGATTTTTAGTCCTGCTACTCTTTGAACGATATCGTTTACATTTTTGCTTTTATTTGCCTCTCCCAACTTTATTTTCGGAGGTGAATGAATATTCATTTCTGCTTGTCTGTCCACCTGTCAGTGCATCTGTCTGTTTGTCCATGAAATATCCCCGAAAATTCTCAATGAATCTCAATTAAATATCGTCAAAGGATCATAGTTTAAGGGAGGACTGATTGAACTTGGGGGTGAATCTGGGAATTCTTCTCCGATTCAGAGATATTTTCATTCTGCAGCTGACAGCCATGAGAATAAGGCGAAAAAATTGTCTTCGAATCTAGGGGACACCACCATCATCGTCATCATTATCAGTCTTTTAACGTTTGTCGTTGGACGTAGACCTTCCCCGGGACACGCCAAACTTCTCTATCATGGGCGTCCCGGAGCCGATACTTTCTGAATCTGTCTAGTTCCTCACCCCATCATGTGTTTTGCCGGTCTCAGTTACGCATGTGATCTCTGGGGATCCATGTTGTGAGTTGGTAGTTTGCCATTGTTGCAACATGACCAGCCTATTATCATTTGAGTTTCCTAATGGATTGTACGCTGTCTCAGACTCCCATTTTCTGTCTAATATACTCTTCTGTCCTATGATTTCCCCATGTGAGGTTGAGCACACTATTCATTCACTCTCCCACCAGAGCAAAATGCGACTCAAGGTCAACGCTTTACGTGGGGAAAAAATTGAGCGACCCATCCAAAATAGCTCCAGCTGATGCGACTTTGGTTGCTAAAGCAACCGTGGTCACGAAAGCATCACGACGAGCCCTACCTGTCCCTCTTAGTGCAATGGGACAGCGCCACCCCAGGGCGAACTGCTTCCCTACAGCTGGGTCGAGTAATAAAAGGAGAACCCAAGGAAGAATCCAATGCGCCTCGGTCAGTCTTTTGGTTAGGTTTCATGTTTCAGCTCCATAGGTGACTATTGAGAGAATGTATTGGTTGTATATCCTTCTTTTTAGGACTATCGAGATCTTCTTGCTTTTGGAGGTTGAGCTTTCTCTGCCAAAAGCTTGCCATCTTAGAGTGATTCTTCGCTCGATTTCTTCCTTTGTCGATCTCATGGAGATCCGTTACCCTAGGTAGATGTACTGGTCTATTTCCTCCAATTCTGCGTATTCAATGGCCAGATATGCAATCAATTGTATATATATATATATATATATATATATATATATATATATATATATATATATATATATATATATATGTATATAT
>OY735204.1:60248273-60448273 GCA_963457665.1 Thysanoteuthis rhombus
GTGTGCATTCGGGTGCCCACGTTCAGATTTTGTTTCTGATCAGGCGAACAGCCTTATTCTATAGTGAGTCTAATCACGTCTCTCTCTCTCCCCCTCTATTTCTCTCTCTCTCATAAACATACACACACACACTCTCTCTCTCTCTCTCTCTCTCTCTCTCTCTCTCTCTCTCTCTCTCTATTTTCCTTGTTTAAATTCCAGTACTGATATCCTCCTTAATTGAATGTTCATGAAAGTATTCCATCTGACCAATTACCCTTTTTGCTCGGAACAGACAAACATATACATGTGCGTAAAAGTCACATTATAATAATCCTGTTTTCACGACCAGTTCATTTTATTTATCTCTTATGATCTTGTTTCGTAACTCATAATTAAGCAGTTATATTTTGATTGAAGATAAAGCTCTTGCTTGTAATTCCTTTCTTTGTATTCATTGTCATTTTGACTGAATTGATACGTGAACAACATACAAACAGATGCTTACACGGTAACCTATGACTATTCAAACCCTACGAAAGAATGAGATTGGAGAATTCATCAAGGCAAAATCTAATTCGTTAAGACTAATAATCATTTTCAGCATAGAAATTCATATTTTATGGTAATCACACAACTATCAATATAGCCACTATAATTTTGGGGGAGTATTTAGTGGCGAATCTGTTTGGGCCTACTTCCCCTGTGTCTTTCATCAAATGTTGAGAGGCTAATGTAGGTAAAAAGAGAGAGCTTACACGAGCCAAGGTTCATCTACCAGTTCTTTACACTCATTGGCTGAAACTCGTACGTCGTAGAACGACTTTGCTATACGGGCAGCCTCAACAGAATCAGATGGCTCAAACCCAGTGATATCTTGGGCAACAGAATTAAAGTGGGAAAGAATACAGAGGATGAGAGATTACAGGAAGATGTCAAAAGATGTGAGAGAAAAAAGAAAAGTCAGGAGTTCAGGTGGAAACGCGCTGACGCGTCGGGAAAGGGTGACGGCACAATTTTAATGCATGTTAATTTTGTCAAACTCCAACATAAGGTCAGGGGTTAACTTTGTTCCCATACCATAATAAGCACCACAAGAACAATCTTCTGAAAAAAAAATAGAACTGATACGTAAAATCCACATTCCCTTACTGTGATTTGAACACATGACCAACTGATATCAAGGAGGCTATCATACTGATTGAGCTAAATTGACAAGTCCTGTATATTATCGAAAATGTATCACGCAGAGAGCGTCTTATTTCATTCTAATTTCAAAAATACGTTTGTACAAAAAATATATATATTTTTATAATTTTTCCTTCTTTTATATGTACAATGGTGATGGTAATTTTTGGATTGGAAGGTGAAGAAAACTCAAGAAAAAAAACAGATCTTACATTTCAAAATATTTTATTTTCATAAGGAAAGGCATTTATGCATTTCGTTGGTTCCAAAAACGTTTTCAAAAATCACACGCAGTTGTGTAGAAAACAGTATGCTATTCACATATATGAGTGTGAGGAATGATAGGTATTTTGTTGTGCGTTTTCAGGTTGTTTAGTAGGGCAGGAAGGATGAGGGGTTTGAATCAGTATCAGTGAGAAGGGGGTGGTCAAAAAAGGGGGGGTCAGTGAGAGAAGGGTATTCAAATGAGAACGTTCAGTACAAATGTTGCAGTAATCATCTTCAGTCGGAGTAGAAGTTGGAGTGGAATTTGACTCTGCAGCTGCCAGTCTTTTTTCATATATTCTGCATTTGTTGATATTGTTGTACTCGTGGGGCATCGTAGGGGAGAATCGAACTCATTTACCACACCTTAAAAGACAAGTGACTGGTCATGTTGCAAGAACAGCAAACGACCGATGGACATCAAAATTCACAACATGGATCCCCAGAGATCGAATGTGGAACCTGAGCCGGCAGAATATGAGATGGCGAGACGAACTTGACAGGTTCAGAGAATATTGGCTTCGCGACACCCACGATTGAGAGGTGTGGCAAATCCTGGGAAAGGTGTATTTCTCCAACAACGGACGATAAAAGACTGATGATGATGAAACGACAAGAAGACTTTCTAATTGTAGATACTCTTTTGAATAAAAAGAAGATAGAAACTTGTCTGAGAAACAACTGTATCCCGAAATCCGTACAATATGGAAACGGTACGTAAGTCTTTAGATAAGCATAAATTCAAATATTGCCGTCAAGATTTGACACCTAAAGGGCGTCTTGGAAATTGGATGTGTAAGTAGTACAAAGAGCTTTTACTAGGGTCATTGACGGTATGTCAAATTTCAATTAAGATGACGGACTAGATAAACGAGACATGACCATATTAGTGGAGCGTAGAATAAGAAGAAAATTGATGGAGACATTTGAAATTTTAAATGAATTCAACAACTACAGCAAATAATATTTCAGTCTCTCTGACCGAACAAACAATTTAATTAGTAGACCAGGAAAATTGTCAAATTTTTTTCTGCGAAAGAGTAATAAATTACTGGAATAAATTACCATAATATGTTCAGAATGAAAATAGTATCAGTTTTCAGAATGGAATCGATAAATTTTGCCGTGAGGGTATAACTAATAGATTAAAGGGACAATTCTTTGAACTTTCGAATGAAATTTTCAAGAGGATATGAGTTAATCAGCTTTAAAGTACGATAACACAAAAAAATTATATTCAATAAATAAATTAAAATTGAAACATGACTGGGAGAAGAAATTATCTTACATAAAGAGACGTGTGCCAGAAACTGTTCTATGAAATTTACAAGTGAACGAAAAATGATTATTCATTAAAAAAAAAAAAAAACATGAACGTTTTCAAAGTGCAAGTCATTCAATAAGCCAGCTCGCCATTTTTACCATGTCTTCGTACATCAGATCAAAAAAAGCGGACATGGCACGTTTTTGCGTTTGATCAAGTGAATAATCAATAAAAATGAGGATGAATCAGACATCCAAACCGTAAATCTAATCATCTTTATTGTAAGGTAAGTTTTTTTTTCTTCTCTCAACAGTTTTCTGATTCATGATAAATTGTATAAAACTTGAAACTTGTTGATACCTGCTTCTGAAAAATAGCAGACTGGCACAATGATTACTCTGCATAATCGGAAACTTTCATTTTATTCCTGGTGAATAAGTAATCCCCGCTGCCTGCAACAGAACGGTTTAATTACTGTTGTTGAGTTATGGTTAATCATGATTTCTGTCGTTTGTATCTAACTATATATCTATCTTGACTTCACCGAGCCCTATCTATTCATAGTAGGAACTTTAGATTTTGCACAAACGCACCTCTCAATGCATAGAGAAAATTCCACCCCAAATAGGTTTTCATTAGGGGTTGGTCAATTTACAATGAAAGTTCATCCCAAATTAGTCGCTTGGTCTGTGTCAGTATTTTTATTTTATTTAATCAACTTATGATTCAAACCATACTGGGAGTACATCTTGATCAAGGTAACTTGATTTTACTAACACCACTGCTTGATTTACGAGGTAAAAAGCAGCATGTAGTGGTGGTGGTGGTGATTCATGATTTCCCTTGGAATGCAATTTACTAGTTTTTATATCCATATAGCAATTTCATAAGACACCTCCTGTTACAAAATGACTTCTATTTAGGCATGAGTGCCTATTAATATTTGAGTAAGAAGTGAGTATTTTGAATATATCTATTTCGGTTTGTTCAGTATTCTATCACTTAGATATTATAGCACATCTTGAAAGAAAATGCACGCACAGAAAGATAATTGCTATACCAATGTTTACCAAGACAAAATTGTTCCACGAAATTCAAGTGGCATCGTGACAAAAACATTACTCACAATTTGCTAGTTTCACTTTTGTTATGAACTCATGTGTGTGTGTGTGTGCATGCGTGTGTGTGTGTTTGTGTGTGCGTGCATGAGTGTGTGTGCGTGTATATATATTGATAAATATAGGCCAAAATTCTTCAAATCAAAATTGACGAAATCGTTATAAAATAACTTTGCGATGAACTGTTTTAACTGAATCTGACCTTAATTTCTTGTTTTGAGAAAAAGTAATTTATTGGGGGAAGAGAATGAGTTGGCTATAAAGTGGGTGATTGATTTACAATGTACGTTTTATATAAAACTAGCCTCTGACTCTGAGACTGTTTCCGCGACACCCGATGTTCAATTTTCAATAAAAATTATCTTGTAAACCGGACTAATGTATGATAAATCCGAGAAAAGGGGCTATATGTGAAGTGTTAATGAGTGTGTTTGTGAGTAAACTAAAAACAAGCCAGAGAGTATGTGTGTGTGTGTGCGTGTGTGTGTGTGCGTGTGTGTGTGTGTGTGTGTGCGTTAGCTGAAATAAAGGAGTGAAAATCAAGCAGTTTAGAGGTCGATAAACTTTGGTGTTGGAGTTGATCTCATTGTTATGTTCTTTCTTAGTGCAGGCATATCGTAAATTGAAATTGTTGCCTAATTAATTTCGATGTCTTCTGAGTGCGTTGTAATTATCATCTATTTTGAGTATTCTGCGGTGTTCGTATAGTCTTTTTGTAGTGGTCTGGATGTTTCTCCAATGTATAATGTAGGGCAATCCTGACAAGGGATTGCATATATACATGCATCAGAGTGATTTATATCACATACACGCCAAAATATAACTTGATACATCCCCAGGAGACATGGTGATCAAATAATCATCAGAACAAATCATTACCCTAGCCTTCCAAAATACTTGGAAATTTACTGCCCAACTAATACATACCCAAGATGTTATTTGATACCCCCTGCTTACCTATAGACCCAGTCAAAGTAAGAAAACTGTTTATTCAATGTAGTTTTCATTAATAGTAATTGCCCTATGATCTTGCCATTTATAGAAATCATAACGATTGTTACATAATTCATGCACGAAAGAACTGTCATCAAAAGTGGTTATACGGGAAAAGATATTTCAGAAAAACCTTTACTTGGAAAAAAATACATTGGCAAAATAAGAGAATGGGTATACCATACAAATATGAATTGAACATTTGGTAATAATTTCACTGAAAACATTTAGTATCGAGCATAGTGACCTTTATGGTTAGTTATGTATATATCTGGCGTTATTTTTTCAATTAATCTTCAAGTTTTTTTTCCATTAATCGATTACATAACTTGGATTTCGTTACCCAACCTTATCCCCTGTTATCTTTCACAAGTTCTCGACGGGATTTAAGTTACGACTTTGTGAAGAGTTCTCTTCTTCGAAAAAAATCTTCCACTCGTTTAACAGTGGGACAGGGGACGTTAACATGCTTGAATATAACTGATTGGTTGAAAAATGGTATATTGGTACACTAAGTTTAGATGCACATTATCATTTACTATCCATCAATTCTCACAATAGGCCCTACGCATTCAGAGGAGAACATCCAAAACCATACCAGACGATTTCTCCAACAAAGTTGGTAGAATTTTGACAGACTTTCGTTCACGTGTGAATTCTATGCGACGTCAAACAAGCTGACTGCCGTCAGATCTAACTATATGTTATTTACTTTCATGAACTTCAAATCAATTTTCATTCTTCCCCACAACGTGTTCCTTTGTACATTCAAGTCTAGCCTTCTTATTCTTTTTACTTATTATAGGTTTTGTAGCTAGAGAACAAGCTTTCGATCTAAATTCGTACGGATTTTTGGCGAGTAAAGAGATTTCGTTTCATCATACAAATTCAAAACTCTCCTAATCTCACATTCGAACCGGTGGAGCTCTCTTGAAACAGCAGAGATAGATATGCCATTAGTCTTCATCTTGACAATTAGAAGTCGATGTACTGCAGTCACTTTGACCTGTTCTGGCTTGTCTGGCAGCTGATGCAACTCTGTGATAAATTTCTAGAATATGACAAGAACCCTAACCGTTCTCTTACGTTGTCCACAATATTTTTTTCTAAAAAAGGTTTTTCTTAAATATTTTTCCATAACCACTTTGGATAAAAGCTTTTTCGTGCATGTAATATATTCAAAGAGCTTTGGTTTCTTTAAATTTCAAGATCCCCCGGCAAAAAACTATGGATAAGAAATATATTTGAATAAATATCTCTTTCATTTTGACCGAGGCTATATGTACACAGCTCAGCCCAGCCCTGCCCTAGTTTGTAGTTCACTTGAAATCCACTTACTTTACTCATCAATCCCTCAAACCATTCACAACCAGACACGGACCCTGTATAACAGACACTTTCTTGTATCTCCATCACAGTTTCTGAAGAAGCCAGTATTAACGGGCGAAACGTCAGAATGAACTGAGGTTATCTCACTTGTACCCAACGTGGTCTTCTGAATTGTCCTTTCACTCTAATATACACATATAGACATATGTGTGTGTGCGTGTGTGCGTGCGCGCACGCGCGTGCAGACACTGAAATAGGATGTCACGATCTAACAAAAGGAGAAAAATAACAGGGTACTTATAAATGTGCAATTATAGAGGGATAAGATGCAATTGGATCTTTTGGGAATGGCGCAAAATAGTGATAATAATAATGATGATAATAATAATAATAAGGATGGATTGAGAAGAGACTTACAGGGGATGAATCAATGCTAAAAACTGGAGAAATCTTGGAGGATACGCGGGAACGAAATAATAGGCGGAGACAAGATAATTGAAAATAGCGAAGGGTGAAGAAAATAAGAAATGGATAGCAAAAGAAAATAAAGAGTCTGGTGAAAAAGGTGAATCTGGAGGGTGTCATGTCGGATAAAAGTCTTGTCGTTCTGTAACGCAATATGTCATATTGAAGGCTATCTATCTCGTCCATGTAACAAGGTGGCTTACGGGTAATAAAGGTCTGGTTGGAGAGTGTGCAGAGTTGCGTGGATATCAATGCTTTTCTTTGGGCATTCGTTGAAAAAAATCGCAGATAAATTGGTGAGAAGTAAGTGAAGAAACGGGGAATAGCTGAAGAGATCTCACGACAGTAATGACACAGAATGCAATCAAGCTGAAAGGAGGACAGCTCATAACCGATAAAAAGGGGGAAAAAGAATGAGGAAAGGTAGAGCGATAGAGACATTGGTTAGATGAATCCAAACAAGGGAGAAATGATGGAAGAGAGAAAACGTATCTAGAGAGAGGCGGGGGAAGAGAAGCTAAGTAAAAAAAAAAAATAGAGGAGGGCGAATGAAGCAGAGGAACCGTGCTGCCCCGTCCCCACCACGCCAAAAATAGGCAAACAATTGCAGACAGATGAACTCGAGAGTGTGATGCACAGAAAGATGTTCTAAAAGGAGAAATAGAATTTGAAGAACAAAAAATGTACTTTGCCGGCTAGCTATCACACAGTTCGCAATATAAGATGGGTGGGTGTTTTGAACCCCAACATGTTTGGTAGTGTTATTGCCCATTCTTCCAGCTAATACAAACAATTTCATTATTATCGAAATTTGTAATAAATTAACATTTAATTATCACGTGTTTTACACATATTTCTTGGATTTCGTATTCGAAACAACATTTTCGTTCATGGATGAACTAGTTTGGCACACTTAATTGACATGGTTGTTTTTTCTTGAATCTCAACATAATATAAAAAAGGACTACTGCATTACATTATACTGCGTAAAATGTCGGAGTTTCATCAAAAAATGTGAAATACTATATTTCACACAAATAGTATACTTTCTGTCAAAGTATTTGTTTATATGAAAATATCACAGTTCCTCACAATATTCCGTTAATGTTGCAAGTAATTAATGACAAGCGCATCTCAAAACACCCCAGTTTCTGATTTTCTATCAATTTGCTTAAAAGACATTTGTTCGATTATTTCACTTTCCTTGTTGCAGACAAATGACACGAAACAATCAGAGAAATTCCAAGATTTGCCGAAAGAGTTTTTATTGTTATTCTAGTGTTACTAGTACATTTTTTGATTGGCCATCATTTCATTGATGACGTTTTGCGGATCTTCTTAGAGGTTCATTTTACATATATTCATATCCGAACCACTCGAACCACTGTTGTACTTTTCGCTGGTTAACAGGCCATTCTTCAAACGCCAAATCAATGCTTTTCTCTGCTTCATCTGCCTTGTGTTTCAATTCACACTCAGATAATAGAAAAAAGTGATTGCTTTTGATCAGCAGACAACATATTTTCATTGGGAGTTTATAATGAAAAATACACCATCTAAGAAGTGAGGCATAAAAATAGAACAATTGTTGCTTGAACATCGATCGGCTAAAGTTTCTTGCTGCCCAGGGATTTACAGAGCAACCTGTGCGTGAAAGCACTTTTGGGGATCGTTGCACAGAAACAACCCCAACCTCACGACCCATAAGGTTCTTTTTTAGCGTCGGGTGGGGTTGCTATAGGAGTTTTTAGAAAAGATGCAGAGTTCACTACAGGTCAACCTTACAACCCTTTCCCCATTTTTTTTTTCGTCTGAGTAACCCTTCCTTAGTTGAACTGCCTTGCAGGGTTCCAACTTCTCTGTTATTTACCAATAGCTGGAGGGTGGATTGTATTCATGCCATTCCAAAGGGCGTTATTGTGAAGTGAGCTCAAGCAGAATATCACCTACGCTTATGATACAATATCATATACTCCTACTTGAGTCTATCTTGATAAATGGATGTACAAAAACTTTCAGCGTGAAATTGACACCTGAGAAAAGAGAAGCTCCGAATATGTATTAAAAATGATATTATCGCCAAAAGCTTTGAGTCATAATGAGGAAGAAAGGTGGAGAAAAATCTGCTATTAACTTTCACTGAATAAACTCAATAGAACCGGAGATTTTCCACGGAATTGGCGGCATGAAAAGTAGTTTATATGTTAACAAAAATGGTGGTAATATTTGCTGTTTGGATATCCAAAATTTTACGACGCAAAAATTTTTGGTACTTATTATTCAATAAAGGGTTTTTGTTTAAGAAGAAATTTCCCATTCAAAATTTTGTAGAAAAATAATTCTTTTCATTTATTACTATCCATTCTTTATGTCTGTCTGTTTGTATGTGTTAGTATAACTCAGGAGCCACACAATATATCCCAATGAACTTTCCTGTCTGCTAAATGGACCTACTAGTATGTTTCAGCACATTATTTTTTTTTAATTCAGAAGAAAAATATTGCAGTGTCTGGGTTCGCGCTCTCACTAATAAAAATTATCTGATTTCTATCCATATATCTATCCATCAATCTATTTTACCATAATTCGCCTATCTTTTGGGAAACCTTCAAGGGATATTTGAATGAAATGTGATCAATTGAGTGCAATACTTTTTCAAATCCCTCGATTCTCCAGATGGAGCTCATAGAAAAGGACTCTCGACTTTTCCCACAATATACACAGCATATCCATCTTTGATCAGAGACTTGACTTTGATATGGTTAGCGTTGGTTCATTTTGCTTGTTCCATAATTTCTTGATTTCCACTTCTCATAGCCCCTTATATCTAGTTTCAAAATCAGAACATTTAAATATGGCCCTAGAGTTTTTCTGCTTATAGAAGCCATTCATCATGGTGACTAACATACCAACAGAGTGATTTGGATCTTTCAAATATGTTGGCTAACTCCTTCTTCGTATAACGTTTATCATCATCATCATCATCATCATCATCATCATCATCATCATCAGTCTTTTAACGTCCATCGTTGGGCATAGACCTTCCCTAGGATTTGCCACACTTCTCTATCATGAGCGTCACGGAGCCAGTACTTCCTGAACTTGTCTAGCTCGTCTCTCCATCTAATATTCTGCCGGCCTCGGTTGCGTATGTGATATCGGTGGATCCATGTCGTGAGTCATGATGTCCATCGATTGTCTGCCATTCTTGCAACATGGCCAGCCCACCGCCATTTGAGATTTTTAATGGATTCTATGATGTCCCTGACTCTTGTCTTTTCCTGGATGTTCTGAGCCGTCTTGTGTTCTCTCCATGTTAGGCCCAGCATGATTCTTTCATGTGCACGTTGTATGGTTCTCATATTCTGGATTTGATAGGTATCAACCTCTACTAGTCACGCTGATCATTGATAATCGATCAGTGAGAAATATCTACCTTTGACACGTCCAATCATACACATTTCTCCTTAAAGTACGTATTTTGTGTTTCAGTCGCATTTTCTTCTTCCTTAAAATGAAACAAGCATAATATACCGGAGATGTTGATATACAAATATACGCCCATTTTAATGATTAAAAAAATCAGTTCATATGACAGCTGTCACGATAGAGTTAAAAGTGATTTTTATGATTGCAGTTTGTAGAAACCAAATGCTGCTAATGCCACCTAACATCAAAAACTGAACGAGCCTTTTGGCTAACCCAATAAATGGCCTCATCTGTACAGACAATGAAACGTCTCCAAGGCACATGCCTGGGCGTAGCATACGGAGATTCCTGGGTGCCAAGCCGTCAGAATTTCTCTCTCTCTCTCTCTCTCTGTCTCGCTGATACAATCCAAAGGAAAACAGAGAGTAATACATCAAATCGTGCGACACACCACCTCAAGGGGGTACCACGCCCTGGCTTAGAATCACAGTTGCCCTTCTCCCATGCTGGTCGCATTCCTAAGGCCAGGGAACCCAATCTAACCTGCAATTTCACTCAAAGCTGTGTCCCACCTTATATATTGATGAAAAACTTTAAACAGAGGTCATTGGAAAATCGCAAAACCCGGAGACAGAAGCCGCAAGACGAATATTGAATTCGACGACACGGACACCAAGATAACCTCACAGAGCAGAACACTAGCTATACGCGTAGAGAATAATGATGACGATCATGATGATCATGATGTTGATGATGATGACGAGTCAGTGATGAACTGGCTATTGAATTACCGAAATTGATGATAGGGTGATATTTTGTGCCGCGAGGCACGGGCCATCCAGATGGGGATATTAATAAAAATACGGTGATGGATTGATAGAGGTTTAGCTGGCCGTGGCGACGCAATTATGGCTTTTGGGGCCCCAGAAGCGGAACAGAAGACCTAATGGTTCGTTTAGTTCTGTGACAGCCATAGTCTTATTTGGCGACTTGTGAGTGATAATAGTAAGAGAAAGAAGGAAAATGAGACAGAGAAAGGAGAGTGAGGCAAGACAGAAGGAGAAAAAGAGAGAGGGAGGAAGGAGAAAGGAGAGAAAGAGAGAAGAGTGGAAAAGATGAAGAAAGAGGGGGAGAGAGAGGTGAAAGACATTTTTATATTTCCATATAATATTATAAATGATATCATAAAACAAAATGAGCAAACATTATATAATATATACGTATGTATACCAAAATATGAGCCTCACACACACAGATAGATAGATAGATAGATAGATAGATAGATAGATACGAGGGTGAGTCAATAATCATCTGCACTTTTGAAATAGTTTATAAGAATCACAGTACAGAACTTACAAATATATCATTCTAAAATATAGTCACCTTGATCTGCAATGCACTTTGTTCAGCGTTCTAGGAATTTGGATCTGCCCTTAAGAAAAAAAAAAGCGTTTTTGGCCAGCTCTTCAGCCAAGTATTGCACTGCGTCTTTCATATCTTGGTCCGATGGCCAATTAAAGTGTCTTTGAGTGAACAAAACAGATGGCAATCTGGAGGGAACGGGGTCAAGACTAGAAGAAGGATCCAATACTTCGAATCTTCGAGGTTCCTGAAGTAGATAAACGATTGTTTTTGTGGTCATCTGATGGTCAAAGATGGTCAGAGCCGACATTGGAGACAATAACTGCGAGGTATTGTGGAGACAGGACCTCGACCCTATTGAGAACTTATTGTAGAGGATCAAAACCAACAACACGCTTACAAATGCAAATGATCTCAACAACAATATGTCAGAATACTTTTTTTTATTATTTTTATTTGATGAAATATTATGAATCAACTTTTATTTTCATTTTATGACTGCTTTTTACCTTCATCTTAATTTCATTAGTTGCTTTATATTGCAACCTTTGCTCAGACCAACAACCTATCGGCACAGAATCGGCACAGAGCAAGCAGCATCGTTTGGAAAATAAAATTATAAGCCTTAAGTGGAGTTTGAACTCAAACCCTCCAGTTTACGCATGCCTCCTCCATCAATTGAGCTACCAAGATTCAACCGGAAGGTAGAAATCCAAATGACACCCCTGGACCCATCCTTCACCCCGGTCGGCGGCAATGTTTATTGATATCCTGTTAGTTTAATTTTCTTTCTATTTAGATGAAGCATTATGAATCATCATTTCTGTTCCGTCGGTTGCAATGAAAATCAATTACTACAATTGAGATGGAGGTAAAAAAGAGTCATAAAATCAAATAAAATAAGTTTGATTGCTCTAGCATCAAACTCCCTAGGCTCCATTAAATTCTAAATGGTAAACAAAACGAAATTTTCCCAACCTATATCATCCGAGAGCTACCTATTCCATTACAATCCCATTTATTAGTAATTCCTGTAAATGGGATTTATAAACTTTACTCGACCTCAGTTGAGAGAATGAATTAGTCATCAGTTTTATGTACAATACGTCACTTCTTTATGAGGTCATTTTCATTGTTGTGACATTCGAAACAATAGTAAAAAAAACTCAAATAGTAAGATATAAACAAAAAACAGTAGAGTTGAATGTTAGGAAGAATTGCCATCAGAAACAGTTATGAATCTAATTGTATCGATGCCTCAAAGTTATATTGATAAAAGAATTATTAGTGTTTGCTCTTTCATGTACTTATTTCATTTGTTTGTGCATGTTTGTTAATAACTAAAAATGGCAAATGATTGGAGAATCACCAAACTATTCGATTAATTAGTTTTATATTCCTGCGCAAAATGTCGAACAAGAAATGGTAGCGATCATTCTATTGGATTCAGTTCATTCAATCTCAGAGAATGGGTTAAATCGCCCGAATAGATATCGGAGAACCTATGAAGAACACGAATTTCATTGAATCAGTTGCAATGATCCACATTAAAATGCATTCGAATTGAAAGACCAAAAATGTACGTAAATTGTGTATGTTTTAGAATATATATATATGGATTGAATGAAAGAGAATACCTTCCATTTTAGAAACGATCTACTCGTGTCTCTAAATCAAGTGAATCAACTGTAATAGGCCAACCCGACTTAGTTTCACTGGCCATCACTACTAAGTAACTGGCTCAGCACTTACCGAGTGCTCAATACTTTTAACCTAGTATAAAACTAAGCTAAGTTTAGTAAAATACATGTCGGTGAGCGCGCTTGCATATTTCGTTCAGTTTCTGGTTACAAGAATGTTCGTGTGTGTGTCAGTATATTCATCTGTCTTTTTCATTTGGATCTAACATATTTTGCGGCGCGTAAAATTACAACCTGGATTCAGTGACAGGACGAGGGAGAAAAAAGTGACAAGCACTTCATCATTTTCCTCGTCTTATTTACTGGCAAATGCACATATTTTCACAACCCTCCTTACCATTTATATTCATTCTCGCATTCTATATATCTATTTTATTCTCATACACGGTCACCCATAAATGAGTACACCCCTATCATATTTTTTCTATGGACAGTTGATTTCCGTCTAAACCGAACATAGCTAGATTTTATCATTTTCGAGGAACATTACACAATAAAAACGGATATTATCAGGTATTATTTATTACCTAACACTACAACAATGAAACCTCGTTGCCAAAGACATTTTTTCGTGAGAGTGTACTCATTTTTGCACTGCAACATATCGATATTTTGGGCAACAAAGTTTCAATGCTTGAGAGTTTGGTGAAAAATAATACCTGATAATATTGATTTTTATTACCTAATGTTCCACTAAAAATTATGAAATCCTGTCATGTTTAATGTAAAAGGAAATAAACTTGCCATAAAAGAAAGTGGTGGGGTGTACTCAATTATAGTCGATACCGTATCTATCTCATTCTTATATTTCTCTACCTATACGGTTCTTTTTTCATATCTTTCAGTCTTTCGTCTCCAAATCACATTGCTGTTATGAACACCTTTTTACTGATCTCTCTTACTTTCGATATGTTTAGCGAGTCAACTCTACAAAATCTTCTTTGTGAGTTCAATAATTACTGGTTGTTCTATGAAAGTCTATAGCCACACTGAAGAGTTGTAATACAACGAAACAGCTGTCTGTAGATGACACAATAATTAATGCTCCTCTATTCAGTGTTGAGCACTCTTTAAGTGACTCATCCATTGTAAGTGTATGCAATGCTCTTCCATAGGAATAGAGCACTCTGGTGGATGGAGAATATAGGCAGAAAATAAAATATATCGCTTAAATTCAGCCTTACTGACTGTCCAGTTCCGTTGCTCAGAGGTAGGATATCGGCCTCCGGTTTCAAGCAAAGGTTTCAATCCTGCCTCGTGGTACTGGATGAGATTATGGAAAGTCTATAGCCACACTGAAGAGTTGTAATACATCGAAACAGCTCTCTGTGGATGACACAATAATATATATATATATATATATATATATATATATATATATATATATATATATATATATATAACGCTACATCTGATCAACTGAGTAAACGTCATAATGATGTGGATTTGACTATGATAGGCATATATGATATAAAGCGACCGATCAGCATTAAAAAAACAAGAGCGTATTTTAACCAGGGCATTCGTGCATAGGCAGAAGGACTATATTTTTTTGTGAGCTCAATGGAGACATTAATCTATGATTCTCATCTGATAGATAAATACCCGTCAGTTGCCATTCCAGTCTATCGATTTATCTGTCAGGTAGTGTGAAGCAGATCGAGGACAAAGAACACAACCGGCATACCGGTCTCGATCCAGGTTACTTATCACTAATGTCCTTTGTAAGGGCATAAACCCAAGCCTCTCTGCATCCTGCTACACTGTCAGAGAAACTAATGCTATCTGGTCTTGTCAGTGGCACGCTTCGCTGGAATATGCTTGCCTAGAATGGGAGATATGCCTCTCTAGTGACATTCGTAATAATGCAATTTCGCATACATACATCAGTCGCAGAAGACTGATATCATACTGGAAGTCCAATGGCATTTAATATCTTTCTCCTTAAATCAAACCCCAGCTTCTCTCTCTCTCTCTCTCTTTCTCTCTCTCTGTCTCTCTCTCTCTCTCTCTCTGTTCCCATTCTCTCTCTCACTCTCTCTATTTCATTCTCTCTCTTTCCTTCCTCATTTCTCATTCTCGTTTCGTTTTTTCTCTCTTTCTGTCTTTTTCGTTTTTTTCTTCTCTTTTTCGTTCATTTTTTTTTATCTATTTATTGCTTTCTCTTTCTCCCCCCCTCTCTCTCTCTATATATATAAATGTTGTTTTTTTTCCTTCATCTGTTTTTTTTTACTTATGTCAGTATCATTTTGTTTCTCTGCATTCCTATATTCTTCATAGAACCTACTCTCGATGTACATCTTACTATTTTTTATTTGTTTAGTATCCTCTTATCTCTTTCTTATCCCCCTCTCTCCCTCTCTCCTTCTATCTCTCTCTCTCTCTCTATATATATATATGTATATATATATATATATATATATATATATATATATATATATATATATATACATATATATATAGATAGATAGATAGATAGATAGATAGATAGATAGATAGATAGATAGATTCATAATTGTTTTTCGGTTAGTCATGTCTTTTCTGTGACATATGCTTCCTTAATATATATCTTACGATTCTTGACTCTGACACAAGCTTATACAAGACTCGCCATCACGGTCAATAATTGTACAATCAGAGCGTCATAATCTGAGGTCATGTGAAAAAAATCCATCTAAGAATAAATATGGTCAGAATAGATTCTATTTATGACATCACTGGGGTTTTCCATGGAAAAACATCTAAAGTAGAGTAAATACAAATTCATAAATATCTATTCAGGTGGATTTTGATGTTATTAATGAACCCGTTAAAATAAGGCCCCGAAAAAGACAAATACCTTCTCTTCCAAAAATTTTTTAAAAAAGCATTTTTATGAGAGGTTTGGTGGAGTAGAAATACCTATTTTCAAGTCTATGGCAAAACGGTATGACCAGGAGCACTTGAACACACGAACACACGCACAGATACGATAGAGAACCCTTCATCACCTTTGATGACTACGGTGGTTCAATATTTTTACGATCTTCGCATCTTATTCTTCTATTCTTTAATTTTCCTCTCCCTCTTCTTTCTCTCTCCCTCTCTCGTCATCTATTTCCTTCTGTGTCCCCAATCTTTTTCTACCCCCTCTCTGTCTCTCTCTCCATTTCTCTTTCATTTTCCATCCCCTCCTCTTTTCCTCTTTTCTTCTCATTTTTATTCCCTTCTTTCTCATCTTCTCCTTACTCTCTCATTTTCCGTTCCACTTCTCTCCCCACTCATTCCCAATTTCTTTCCCCCTCACTCAATCTCCATTCTCTTCCCTCTCCCCCATGTTCCTTTTCCTTCTTCCTCCCTCAATCTCCTCTCCCTTCTTCCTCCCTCAATTTCCTCTCCCTTTCCTCTCCCCCATTCTCCTTCCCCTTCCTCATTTTCAATTCCACCCCTGTCCCTTTTCTAGGTTCATCTTTCAATAAATATATTTAATTTTGTTTTTCATCATCTACAATTTATCGTTTTTTTTCGCAGCTTTACCTTTCACTCACTCCTTTTCCAATCATTCCCCCTCTTTCTGTCCATATATATATATATATATATATATATATATATATATATATATACTGTGAATGACAATGACCTCTCTAAAAACAGTGACGAATTCATTCTCTGAATTCAGGTAGACTTGTTTTGCTACGGTTTGCAAATCCGGTTTTCAGGCACAACAAATAAAGGAATTGAAATTGAACACGTAATTCTGGTATAATACAGTCTGGAGAAATCAATTCTGTTTAGCTGAGAAGTATGCAACGTGCACATGAGAGAGTCATGCTCAACCTCACATGGAGAGATCTCAGGACAGCACAGTATATCAGGAAAAAAACGGGTGTCCGTGACATCATAGAAACTATTAAAAAAAACTCAAATGGCGATGGGCAGGCCATGTTGCAAGAATCAAAGACAACCGATAGACATCACGTCTCACAACATGGATCCCCAGAGATAAGAGACCGAGGCCGACAGAACACAAGATGGAGAGATGAACCAGACAGATTCAGGAAATACTGGCTCTGCGACGCCTATGATAGAGAATTGTGGCGAATCCTGGGGAAGGTCTATGTCCAACGACGGACGATAAAAGACTGATAATGATGATGATGAGTTTCCCTTGGATTTTAATGAAGCAACGTAGTTTTGACAAGCTTGTCGTTACTTCCTTAACAATCACTTTTCCTGAATGTTTTCCAAGATCTGCATTTCCCCTTGAAATGTTTTCCCATCTTTTTTTGGCAGTCACACCGTATCCTTTATACTTTCTCCCTTAACCCCCACTTCATTTCTCTACGAATTTGGTTAATATCTACTTAATGCCTCATTTCATTTGATTTGATTTTTTTTTATTTTCCATTCCCAACCTCCCGCTCTATTACCACCCATTATTTTACTTACATTTTTATTATTTACTTATTTACTAGCACAGCCCCTGTCCAAAATGACGGGTTTATTTCCGTATGGATCGGCGAATGTCTAGGATCAACAGAATATCTGTGTGCTATGTTTAGAATCAAGACGTCGCCCTTGGCCCTCTGCCAAGGACCAAGTTATTGTATCTTAGCGCACATTGAAAAGTGTCACGCACAGATTAATAAGCATATATAGACATAGATACATTTAGCGTTTTATATATGTGGTTTTTCGTTTTTTGTTTTTTTTTTTTTGTTTTTCGCTTTTCATTTTTCGCTTTTCTCTGTTTTTGTTTTTTTTTTCTCTCTTCATTTATTTATGTGACCAATACGCCATCTTTGGCATATCTTATACATTCTATGACACATCTGAGACCAGCTTCTTACTTTTTAATTCGTTGTGTTTGTTTCATATTCATCTTTTCTCTTCTTCAGATTTATCATTCGTCGGTACATTTGTGTGGATATCTTTCAAAATTTATTGGAATACATTGTCGTCATCGTTTCTGTTTGAATTTCTTTTCCTATTTTTCTATCTGACATGTTTCTTTCTTTCTTTCTTTTCCCTATCTTATCTGTACTTCACTTTAGACTTTGAGTTTTTTCATCTTCACCTCTTTCCCGTCTAACGCCTTGCAATTCTTGCCCTTTTTGTGTTCCTATCGAGACTCGGGTTGATAGGTATTCTCTCTCTCTCTCTCTCTCTCTCTCTCTCTCTCTCTCTCTCTCTCTCTCTATCTATCTATCTATCTATCTATCTCTCTCTTTATCTCTCTCTCTCTCTATCTATCTATCTATCTTACTCACTATTATTGCTTTTCTTTTTCCTTCCTTTCCTTACTGTTTTCCTTTTTGCTTCTACGTTGAATTCCTTTGTCTTTCCAATTCATTTTCGCCTTCCTATTCTCTCTGTCTGTCTGTCTATTTGTCTGTCTGTCTGTCTGTCTCTCTCTCTCTCTCTCTCTACACACACACACACACACACACTTTCTCTGTCCCCTCTCCCCCTCTCTCTCCCCTTCTTCTCCCTCTTTCCCTCACTCATTTCAATTCATCACGAAAAGAAAAGAGTGACACCCATCCCCACCATTGAGGAATTGCAAGAATATCGAAGGTTGTCTAACGGAGAAGAACTAATGGACATTTTCCGCAAATTTTCCCGATGATTTCCCCTGCTCTGATTCTCATTTTTCATGTAGATACTAATCATTCGAGAACATTCTCCATCGATTGACCGTTTCGTCGGACAGGACAACGTCTTATCTTTAGTTTTGATGACGATGATAAAACTTGTCAAGCTTGTAGTTATTAGAACCCTGCTATTATCGTCATTGTGGTTGAGCTCCTCTGAAACACTTGGCGTCTTGGTTCGTAGTGGTTCTGTTTGATTTGAGATCATCATCATCAACAACAACAACAATAACAACAACCATAACACATATGAGATCTAAACGAACAAATTAGTCTGCAAGTTGTTCGATCGTAGGTACCGACATTATTTACATCTCACCTTGAAGATCCAGGCTTGAGGGGAAATCCGCACTTTGGCCCCACTATCCATGGTCTACTGCTGAAGCAACCTCTCCATCCAATCTTCGTCCATGGAGCCAAGCCATTCATACCCCCCCCACATACACACATATATATACCAGAAAGCTTTACAGCTTTGAACACTAAACCCTTTTTTAAAAATCTTTGTTTTGAGTCACTTCAGTCTCTCATTTCCCCAAATCTGTTCATGTAATTTTCTCCGTTTTTTTAATGTTTTACATATACTTAGTTATCATGGTGCTATGTGAAAATATTCTCTTGTTGAGATCATCAGTAGCTTACCATGTAACCGTTTTGGGGATTTTAAAAACAAATCAGTGATATCAACATGGCACCCCAGCAGTCTTGATCAAACAACACCTTCCTTCCAGCTATGATTTTAACATATAGTTCATATCAAACATATAATTTGTTCTTTCATGTAGAGTATCATCATAATGTATTGTATTTGGATTTTATGTTATACTACACACTTTTCTTTTATTTAAAAAAAAGGGGCTCTCTTAGTTTACTCAGAAAACCTATTTAACGACGGGAGATCAGTAAGTATTACAACAGACGTGACGGGCCGTTCGAGTAACTTTTATTGAGTGTTCACCCATGTGAATAACATATCCGTTGCGTCAGTATTAATCTCAGGCTATGTGCAAACCAACTTATGGCATCGTTTTTTTAAGAATACGAATTACACAGGAAAACGTTTTCAAGTTGATTGCCTACCCAGATATTCAACGGAAGAATTTGACGATTCTTTTCCTCTAACCTTGAAATTAGTTCTTCCACTTCGTATACCATACTGCTTCCATCAAATTTTCTCGTTTGAATTATCCTTATATACATGGTTGGAACGAAACGAAACCACTTTCTAACCGGTAGTAACACCTCAATGGGCCATTACATTATTATATTTGGATACTTTGTTTCTTGGCACTCCACACACACAGAGATATATCTATATACATATATCAATCTGTAATTCAATATCCAATGTGTGATGGGTCTATTAAATGAAGTGTTCCATACATCCAACATTAAGTTAAGTAAAGGTAAAGCTTTAACAATAGCGAAATAATGGATTTGCTACACAAACACGTATGAGAAGCCTAAAAGGGCAGAATCATAAACGTGTCTGTGTAACGGATCCATTATTTCACTATATATATATACATATATATATCATGGAATTGATATTGAAATGGATACATAATCAGAAAGAATATTTATTAATGCATTATATTATTCGAAACCTTGTTACACGGAAAGTGGGTCATTCGGCTTGAACAGCGTGGATAGAATAAACCTGTTGCAGGAATCGAATCGAATCTGCGACGGATAAAATAGCCGCTTCAACGTAGCGTCGCTCTTAACCATTGACCTAAAGAGCCCGAAGGAGAGGTGAAGGCCTAAATAATTCAAATAATAAAATACATTTATTTATGTATGTGTATGCTTGTGTGCGTGTTTAAGCTGTAATTGTTCATCAATAGATAGCTGATTAAAGGCCATACAAACACGTATTTAACCGTTCCAGATTCTGTAACAGTAAACGTTGGTAAGTAAATGGTGAATGGAAGAACTGTCCATTGCTTTCTGATCCAGCGCTTTCGACTACTTGTTTGGACATTTTAAGATCCAGGACCTGAGGTTAAAAAAAAACTTTGATTATTGATATTCAGTTATTAAGTTCGTTTATTCGTGGGTTTTGATAACTAAGTAAAATTCTTCTCTGGGTTTAACGTATCCATTTGTGTGGGGGGATGATATCAGTGTGTGCCTCTATTTCTCTGCGTCAGTGTATGTCTGAATGTATGTGTGTATAGAACTGTCATTGTGTGTGTGCGTCTGTATACGTCTGTCCCTCTGTGTGTATACTCGTACGTGTGTTGTTATTTTACTGCGTAGACCAAGAAAGAAGCCGATGCCCATTTCTGGGCATAAGAATTCGATGCACCGTCACTCACAAAAGAAGAAAGGTTTTACAGATTTGATATGTAATCTCTAATATCCTTCTGTGAACATTACTGGTCTTGCATGGGTTTCACCAATCTCTGATCACGATTCCCTTTACTATCCAATTTAGTGATTCTGAACATTGAACAAGAAATTGGGCTATTTAAGTATTTCGGAGGGGGTGTAATTTCTGCGTGAAGGACGAAAAATGTCCCTTAAAACTGAGTCAAGCCAAGGTTTAACTGATTAATCTCTTATTATGCAATATCAGATTTTATACACGTGAAAAATGATGGGATTATTCGTGTAATTTTAATTACTTGAATATTCTAATTTCGATTTTTCAAGTCTAAACTTAGCAAGCTATTTCGATATGTGAACAGGCGTAAAGATTTAAAAGTTTCTATGACGTAATTTTTACGTCATAATATGAAAGTGAATTAACCAATGAGATGCATCAGCGACAAACGAACAGAGAGGATATTTGCATATATGCCAATTATATAGATGGATTAACAATTGCAAATTTTACTAGATTCCATTGATTATTTCATTTGAAACTCTAAATTTTGGTTAATTTCTAGATTTAACATTATCTTATCATACTTTTCTCACGGCAATTTATTTCATTATAGTAAAGGGTGTATCAAATTTTGTGAGTTGTCTCGGTGAAGCACGGGGCAAAATAGGTTGAAAACTATTTATCTAATTACAGTAATAGCCTGCTTAGCACCCTTCCATTCCGTGCTAATTAGACATGGGAATTCTTTTAAGATATTTTGTCATAATAAATTTAGTCTGAAATAATTAATGATATTCTCTGAAATAACTGTACACCGTACACTTTGATTAATGTGCCATGTGTATGACGATGAATACCTACACATCATCATCATCAACATCAGTCTTTTAACGTCCGTCGTTGGACATAGACCTTCCCCAGGATCTGCCACAATTCTCTATCATGGGCGTCGCAAAGCCAGTATTTCCTAAATTTGTCTAGTTCATATCTCCATCTTGTGTTCTATCGGCCTCGGTTTCTTATGTTATCTCTGGGGATCCATGTTGTGAGTCGTGATGTCTATCGGTTGTCTTTGATTCTTGCAACATGGCCTACCCATTGCTATTTGACTTTTTGTAATAGTTTCTATGATATCACGGACACCCGTTTTCTTCCTTATATACTGCACTGTCTTGTGATATCTCCATGTAAGGCTGAGCATGATTCTTTCATGTGCACATTGCATACTTCTCAGTTTGCTGGTCCGTCTCTTGGTTAGGTTCCATGTTTCATCTCCATAAGTAGCTATCGAGAGAATGCATTGGTTGTATACTCTTCTTTTTAGGATTATTGGGATCGTCTTGTTTTTGAAAATTTAGCTTGTTCTACCAAAGGCTTGCCCTCCTAGAGTGATTCTTCGCTTGATTTCCTCCTCCTTTGCATACATATACATAATAATATATCATACAGGGATACACATCAGAGCGTAGTCATATTCCACCAGCTCCTGAATAGCATTATCATCTGAGCCACAAAGCTGTAATTCATAACAGAACAACGATACTATATACTTTAAATGACTATAGGCGCTATAATTTCAATGGAATGGTGTAATTTATGAAGATAATTGTATATCAAAACGTAAGAAACAATTATTCCCATTTATACATAACTCCACCTGCACCAGTGGTGTATGGTGCTTTGTATCACGAATGTGATACAAGCTATGGACGCACAAAGACGCAAAAATATTTTAGTGTCTGTAAAAAGTGATGGACAGTAAAAGCCTTTTTGGTACAATGTAGGGAAGGTTGTCTTGATTGAAAATTGTAAAGTTTCACACCCTCGTTCATTCAATGTTACAAACAGCAGAGAAATAAAAAGAAATAAGAGAATTAATGAAAAGTTCTTTTAGAGTTGCAAAATTCAATTTTAGTAGATGCATGCATGGAATAAGTTCTGAATTTGTTTTTTTAAAATAAATCCTTTAAGTCTTCTTTCAACTGATACTCATCAGTGGATGACCCGTCAGAAAATGTCAAGATATAATGTACGGAAATAATTTGAGCAACTTCGTAAAATACCACTTAAAACGGGTAACAAACATGTTTGCATTATTTTACTTTACTATCTTAGATTGTAGCAAAAATATTTTTTTACTGTCCTTTGCTAATTATTGGCACTGAAATATGTTTGTGTTTTTGTGTACCTGTAGCTCAGAGCACTGACATACACGCAAATTTCTTGCAAAATTCGAAGTCTATCTACAAGTACACAGAAATGTTTTCTTCGTCATAAATGGAAAATGGCCAGCAACTCCACGTACCGAAAACTCATATCTCTCTATCTGTGGCTGGCAAAATATATTGCGTTATGAAATAGACAAGTTCATGAATTATTGACTCCGTCAGGCCCATGATAGAAAGGTCTGGTGAATCCCGAGGAAGATCTATGTCTGATGACAGACGCTAAAAAAATGATGATGATGATGATGATGATCACAGAGCTGTTTGGTTTAGAGCTGTATTTTTAGTGACGTAACAATTGCATTAACAGAGGTATTACTGTATGTCCAACCAATCACATCTACCTTCGTGTCATGATCCCGACAAACTTACCAACAGTCTGTTTCCTGTTCTCGATCACCGATTTTGAATTGATTTCATCTAATTTGGAACTGCACTCCCATGTGGCTTAGCAGATAAGCGCTTTCCCAAGACATCAATTTATCGTCGCGGTGGGAACAGATTCTAAGCAATCTGAATATCTGGGAAACCGAACATTTAATGGTGATTCCCTCAACATCATCTGTAGGAGGCAAAAGTGTGAGTACAGAAACACATAACAAAATTACGGCCATGCCTGAGCAACGACGTATACTCAAATGTACGTACATACTATGTAAATGTGCCACTGGTTCTCAAACTGTGTGCTGCGGCAGAATGGTGTGCCGCAACGATCTTCCACATGTACTGAGTAAAAATTTCCAAATATACAAACTTGTATTTCGAATCCTTAACATGTTCACTACAGGTATTATGTCTTTCCGCTTTCACCACAGAATTGCTAGTCAAGTTGTTCTATGGCAAGATTCTGTGAGATGTCAAACCTTTTACTGACAAATGGCAGACAAAAGGGAGTTTATATATATATATATATATATATATATATATATATATATATATATATATATATATATATATATATACCTTCATTGTTGAATTTGTATTCATATTCTAATGGAGTAAATAGTTGGTGTGTCGTGGAAGTCAAATATATTTCTTAGTGTGCCGATACGTAATAAAGTTTCAGAACCATTGAAATGCATAAAGGGTCCCTCCTAATATATCCATATAAATAGATAATGCAACCCATCGGGAAGTAGGGTCAACACCCTTTCCACTCCCTTTGAATCCCATTGTTATCAGATATCTTGAATTGTTGGAACCGCTGACCGGACAAGGGCCAAAGCATGGAGTGAAACAAGTTATGGTCCCGAAGTCTTTAGAATAGGATTAATGTAAAACTTTCTTTTATTTCAGCTCAATGACTGTTTCTGTGTATTATTTTCAGCGCAGAAACTCCGGTAAATTTTTCTTGTCCATAAGAAAATAAATATTTTCGGCTCTAATGTGTCATTCAAACGAACAAATTGCAGACAATCTCGTCGCATGGTAACAGTTTATCCAGGTTCCGGGAATTTATAATAAATAATTCCATTTAAATACCGCCGTATACATAGGGCAACCCCCAATAGATTCCATTTAGCCTGAGATGTTGAAGGCTGTCTTAGATGTAGATACTATTTGACCGTTTCGGATTCCCGTAATAAAAACCCATTTTCACCACCAGTGATTACAAGGTCTAAAAAAAGACTTTTCTTCCAACCGAATTGGAGAAAAAGAGATACGATCCCCCCCCCCGTAAGTTTTTTAGCGTCTTTTTTCCCTTTTCCTACGAACGTCTGAATCTTTCTTTGGCCTTTTGAATGACGTACTACAGATGATTGATTGCACAAGCAATAAAGGACTGAATATCCCTAATATTGAGCAAACATTGCTACCAAGAGCTTTCGCTTCAATCTAATATTAGTGAAGCTGGTTTGTGGCTCGCAAAATGAATGATCATGACCAAATAAATAATCACCTTGTCAGCTTTAACACGAACTGCGGGAACAGGTGCAATCTAGTCATCTTTTATCACGAGAAACAGGAATTGTTATTTAATACCTGTTAAGAAAGGTAAACAGTCAGCCCAGCTGCCATTTACTTGTCGTCTGTTCAGTTATAGGATCCTTCGTCTATTAATGGTTTTGTTTTTCTGTATTACTCTTCCTGTCTGATTCCTTGATTTTTCTTATATTTTGTTGCTTTATTCATTAATTGTTTTCTGAAGCAGTGAAATTGTTTTTAGTGCAAAATCTCATCTCTTATCATCATATACAGGGTGTCCCAAAAGAAACCTTCTATTTTGGAAAAATATCTTTGAGGCATTGATACACACTCACATACATACACGCACACTCGCATATATATATATATATATATATATATATATATATATATATATATATATATATATATATATATATATTGCGTTATATCATATCGAAACTCTACTTAAGATGATCTTGCAATACTACTTGGTGAATGCATCATTTGGCGTAGACAATGGAAATAGAATAAACAATTGAAATAAATGGGGCACTTGCAGGGAATTGATTTTTTTAATTGTTTTTTCTATTTACGTTGTCTTGGCCCAATGATACATTCACCGTGTAATAATGGTGGATCATTTCTTATAGAGTTTCAATATAGTGTAACGCAATCTGTAAACATTCTGTCGGGTGATATATGCATTTCCTTATAATACATCATAATAATAATGATAATAATCTCAGGTAAGGCACCCATCTTCTGTAAGTGACGAAGCACTGCTCTTTTAACTCTGGAATTGAGCACTCTGCTAGATGGGGAATTATGCTTAAATAGATATATTGCTTAATTCAGTCCTACTGACCGCCCAGTTCTGCGTAGGGCAGGGGTAGAGAATCTGCTTCTGGGTCTGGAGCAAAGGTTTCGACTCCACCACGGTGGTACTGGAAGGGATATCGAGTCTATAGCCATACTGAAGAGTTGTAATACAACGAAACAGCTGTCTTTAGATGATGCAATTATTAATTATATATATATATATATATATATATGGCGATGCACTTACCGTTGTGCTAAACAACTTGCTGGTAATGCAAAGGTCAAATAGCTGCTTTCAACCCAAATTCTCACCTCGTTTATTCTCGTTCTTTTTCGTCTCTTTCAACGTAACAGTATGTGTTTAAGAAATGGACATGATGACAGAATGAATAATAGATTGCATTTTATCATATAGAAACTTATCTGAAGTGAAATCCCGTCATTACATGGTTAATATATCATTCAATTTGGACAACGTAATTGCTTTTCTACTTACGTTTATTCTATTTTCATATATATATATAAATATGTATTTAAACAAAGTATATGTATTTTTAATGAACGCATTAAAGAATACAAGCTCGAAGTTAACTATCAGATTCTACGCGGTGACCAGTTCTACAGATTTCATAGCGTTCAACCATGTCGTAGAACACACTTTCAGTCCATTCAATCTCGAATAGCCTGGTCCAAATGTCCTCTTTCGTGAAATTTTCTCGTGAACCTTTGTATACTTCACGCCCTTTATCTTGCAACCTGTAACTACAGAAATATTTTCTTGCACATTCATTGTCACTAATGGGTTCGGAAAAAATTAGAAATCTTTACAAATTTAAAAATCACCACGAATGGGTTTCAAGCGATTTTAATGATTGGAAAACATGCGTTTTGTATGAAACTGTGCTTGCAATAATGTCAATACAACAGATGTTTAAAACTTCCCCCTTATGTGTTCATAGTGGGCCAAGAATTTTCGTTGATCTTCAGAAAAGCGTCACTAATTAACCCAAGGTGGAAACAAACAGGAACGAAACCGCGCCAATCCTATTTTCAGACTCTTTCTTTGATATTTTCTAAGTTAAGTGTTGTATAGCATAATGTCGTTTCAAGGAGCCATCCAGAGAGAATAGAACTCACTCCACTAATGAAGCGTTCTGCTACAACAGCTGGGTAAATTTAGCGTAAATATCCCGATATGTAGATAGTTTAGCTTAGTTGGGCATAAGGCCACGTGTGGGGTGTATCCTATGTGAAACGAATTCATTCCATTCGTACTATTACTACATTTGGTGGACTTCTTGAAAAATAACCGATTACGGTCGGAATGCCCGAAGAAAGATCCTTTTCTTGTGATTTTGTGATAAGATAGCTTATTCACTTGAAAGAAAAATTATTTAAAAAGTTAATCCGACTGAAATAATCCGTCGTGTTTAATGAAAGTTACCTGAAGAGAAAATGCTGCCTAAATACACACACACACACACACACACATATATATATATATATATATATATATATATATATAGAGAGAGAGAGAGAGAGAGAGAGAGAGAGAGAGAGAGAGGGAGAGAGGGAGAGAGAGAGAGAGAGCTTCAAACGCAATACATATTTTTTTCAATTTCGATATTTGTCATTTCAGGCAATCATTTCCAAAGATCTGTTTATGCAATATATTTGAGTTTTTCACTGGGTTTTTTGTTTTATACTGAATTAGATATTACGGTACTAAGTGTGATTTTTTCTTGTTGGGATTATCAGTTGTTCGCCATGTAACAGTTTCGGGGATTTAAAAATAAAACAATCTTATCTACATAGATCCTCATCAGTGTTAATCAAACACCATCTTCCTAAGCTATGATTCTAATTTATAACTTTTTTCTTTGAAACCAAGAGTTTACTTATGTAGGTTACCCAAAACACGTATTTTACGAAGAGAGATCAATAAGTATAACAATGGATATGACTCATCGTTTGTGTCACTTCTGATGAGTATATATATATATATATATATATATATATATATATATAAGGTGGAGCTTTCCACACAGAAAAGCAAATACATTTCCTAAAAACGTTCTGACTCGGAATACGAATAACTCAAATCATTTGCCTAAAGAAGCCCAAAAGGACAGAAATATAAACGAGTTTGTATAGCAAATCCATTATTCCTTCATATATATAAGATTTTATTATGTAAGTCAATGTTTTTGCAATACACTTGATATTAACCGATCAATGTTAGATATTTTGAACTTACGTTTCTGAGCTATATTTCGTATGAGCTTAAGCTTATAAAAAAATATTGATAATGACTTGTGTCAGGTTTTATTATGCAAACAAACTAAACGCAGCATAATGTTCCATTTATAGATAAATTCAAACGATATAGGCCACAGAAACATATATTTTATTAAGGCAATATCCAATACACGTGTTTTAACTTTAATATTACTTGCAGCGATTTTAATTGTTTCCCATCAAGTTTATTTGCTTGGATGTTGTTTTCTATGGGACGTATAATTTTATTGTCCAGAATACTAGCCCAAAAGGTTACTCAACCTCCCCAGTTGTCTTTTAAATAGAGTTTGCTGAATATTTCCACGTAGGTCCGACCTCTACCTTTGCAATCAGGTCCATCTAATGTAGCTGTACATTCACCAATGAATATTACTGTTGAGAAATAATTGCTCGGGAATTTCCTCTTTGTGATGATTACTTGTGGTAGTTCACGTCTTCAACCATTGTTTTAATATTCTGCATCTTTTTCTGTGTTTACATTCACAACGCAAGCTTCTTTTGATATTTTCTTTCTAGACAATCGACTTTTCTTGTTTATTACCGTTTTCACTTCTCTCAAATCTCTTTTTGTGTCATTCTTAAAGCCAGTTTTATTTCTTGTTCTTATCTTGCCAATGTTTTCAATTTCTTTCTCCATTGTACTGTGATCTCTGTTCAGCGTCTCCACTATTTCCAACGTTGTATCTCTATCATGCAATAACTTTACGATATCTTGTTTCTCTCACAAGGTTTTATCTTTTTTGCCAATGGCAATCTTTATATGACTATATGAATATCAATAACTATTCTATAATATATATGTAGCTATTCAAAATATGAACAGCCCTAGCTGCATAAAATCTTTCACCATCAAATATTTTATTGTAAATATCTATGATAAAAACGGATATCACATGCTTAAATTCACATGATATATTTATTATATAAATATGAATAAATACTGGAAATTCTCCCAATATCAGTTGATTGATACTAAATTTATTGTGAAAACACTCACTTGTATGATAAAATATGGCATACGAGGTGTCACCCAATAGTTGTTGTGATCCAACCAAGGAAAATAAAATTACCTTAACACCTGATTTCCACCGTATCTTTACGTGCAGTTCAATTGGGTATGTATATATAAGCACACAAAGAGTAATGCCGCTACGTTCTGTTCAAATTACCGAACTTTCAGCACACACACGCACGCACACACACACACACACACACACACACACACACACACACATATATATATATATATATATATATATATATATATATATATATATATATATATACTAGTGTACATGTGGGAAACAGAAATAGGAGTCAGTGAAAAATGATTTTATTTCATTCTCGTGAATATTCCCTAACCATCTTCAGAGGGTGTTGTGAATGACACTTTTAGCACATACACACACACACACACACACACGCATATGTATATATATATGTGTGTGTGTGTGTGCGTGTGTGTGTGTGTGTGAGTGTAAAAGTTAATATATATCTGTATCTGTATACATATATGTATATATATGCATATATATATATTCGTATATATATATATATATATATATATACATATATATATAAGTATATATATTCGTATGTATATGTATCTGTATATATGCATATGTACGTATATGTATATATACATGTATATATATATATATATATATATATATATATATATAGACATTATCTGGTTTTAGCTTACCGCTAAGATCATCACAAGATACCTAAGCTATTTAGAGATGATCTCACTATTTTTAATCAACAAGACGAGCTTGCTAAATATTGAGCGTCCATTCCTCAAATTAAAGTCTCTTTTGTCTTGAACATGACCAAGTACATAAGGTATCCCTTAAGGATCGAACTCAGTGAGGAAATTTTGCAAGGCTCTGTTTCTAACGATTGCTCCACAACAAAACGCCTCGAATTGATATCAATCTTGATATTTGCATAGTTTAGTTCGGCACAAGGCCAAAGAATACGAGACGAAATTATTGGGGAGGCCCTGTTTGTATTGAAAATCAGCATCTGAAATCTCACCACTTACGTGAACTAGCGCCGGTGAGAAATATGCCTCTATGAAACCCACCAAGCAAGCTTCGTTGTAGCTTGGTATTCGCAAATGCTAGTTCGTCTCGATCTGACGTCATACACGTTCGGTCGATTCTCGTGGTTGGCCCGTAGCGCCATAAAATGATTATCTGATGTCATTAATTTCATTTCATTTTCCCCATCGTAAATCCACTTATTTGTTTTTGCTTTGTGTCAATTTTCAGAATTGAATAATGCATGAAAGACAATTATTGAAAGCAGGAAAAGAAAAAGGGATGACATACGGTTGGAAACAAAAATGGTGGAATACAAAAAGGAGAAAAAAAAACGAAAGAAAAATATTGTGGAAAAGAACAAGGGAGTAGGTAAATTGTGAAGAAATAAAATGAACGATGTTTGTCTGTTGGTGCGTGAAAGTACAGGTGTCCGTATCTGAGTGAATACCCACGTGTTCATATACGTGTATTGTAAAGAAATATATACATAATCCAACAGAATTATTCTTTATGATATAAGTGTCTGCGTTAGGGAAACATGAAGAGGAGATATGGACCGTGAATGAATAAGACGAGATTTGGGAATAAAGCATTTGCCCGAGCTTGCTACTTTGCTCAGCGGGTAAGAGCAGCGTCACATTAAGACGGCCTCCTGTTGGACACAGGTTCGATACATACAGCAGCACATTTCTTTGATTGTTTATTCTTTACGCTATCTAAGCCAACTGACATAATCACCATGTAAAAAATAGTTTCAAATTGAAATAGTGCATTTATATGTATGTTAGAGAATATTTGTGTGAATGTGTGTGAGTGAGTTGGTGTGAATGTGTCTGTGTGCATGAATGTATGTGTGTATATATATAAGCATATATATATGTGTGTGTGTGAAAGAAAGAGTGATGGGACAGAAGAAAGGAGTAACGAATCTCCATGAGATCCCCTAAAGGAGAAATCAAGCGAATAATTACACTAGGTTAGCAAGCTTTCAATATAGCAAGCTCGACTACGAGTACATCCCACTAGTTCTAAAGAGAAGAGTATACAATTAATGCACTCTCCTGATAGTCGCTTATGGAGCTGAAACATGGAACCAAACCAAAAGATTGGCCCTCAAACTGAGAATCATGCAACGAGCACAAGAGAGAATCATGCCAAACCTTACATGTAGTGATCACAAGACAGCACAGTTTACTTGAGAAAAGACAGGAGTCTGAGATATCATAGAAACTCAAATGGCTATGGGCTGGTCATATTGCAAGAATGTCGATCAACTGCTGGGCATCAAGAGTCACAACGTGGATCCCCAGAGATCAGATGCGAAATTGTGGCAGACAGGCGACGGAAGGTAAATTTATTGTTATTGTTTTAGTTTTCACACCAGCAGCGACTGGAGGTTTCCACTGGAGATCAACTGACAGCAAGTCTCCTTAATATTCCAGCATCCTCCCCTGTATTCTGACCAACTTTTTCCCTTCAGCCTTTTTGTCAGATTCTTATGGACCGTTCCCACAACTTCTTCAGTTCCTTGGCAAGGTCCTGATATCATTCTAATTTTTCACCTTTTTTCAGCTTCACTCTGTAGTCAGTCAGAACAGCGAAATTCACTATTTGGCATCTTTTTTCTTGATAAACTTCCAGAATATCTGATCTTCTTGCGTGGATTGACTGATGCATTTGAATCTCAAATTTCCAAAGAATTGTGAGGGTTTCATTTTCTGGGACAGATTCTGGTCTGTTCATGTACCATCATGTAGACGTTTGCACATGTAACAGGCACCATTCGTACTAGGGCCGATCTTATCCCGCCAACGCCTTCTACGCCTGCGCTAAGCTTGAAGATCCACAGAAAGATTGTTGGCGAAGTTGACTGAAATGCCTTCGAGTTTGGAGTGGAAAATAAAAACCCTTCCCATTTTGACCCCTTTTAATAAGAATCCCACCTCAGTTTGACCCCGAAAAATGGAGAAAAATACACCTCCTTTTTGAACCCTTGTGGAAGAATAACTTTCCCTCTATTTTGACACTTAAAAGTGGAAAAAAAGATTTCTCCTCCATTTTGACACCCAAAAGTGGTTTGAAAAAATCCCTCCACTTTGACTCCTATAAGAGAGAAAAATCACCCCCTCCGTTTTGACCCCTAAAATTGGAAAGATTTCCCTCCTGTTTTGACCCGTAAAACTGAAATAAAGATTCCCACTCATTTTGAACCTAAAAGTGAGGGAAAAAATTCCTCCTTCGTTTTGACCCTGAGAAGTGGGAAAAAAATCCATTTTGACCGCTCGTGACGCAAAAAGATCCACCCTGTATTTTGATCGCTAAACGTAAAAAAATTCCCCAACATTTCGACAAAAAGAGACAAAAATCATCAGCCATTATTTCAAAATATGGAATTTATGATAATCTATATGGTAATAAAATAAGTAATAATGTGAATGAAATGATTCCCTTTCGTGATTGGTCATGCCACCTGAACGACTAAGCATTGAAAGAATATGTCCAAATCCTTCGCAAATCAAAGATAAATGAATATCTTGTCTGTTTTGCAACTATGTGCTGTTTCTTATGCAGCCTCCTGGATTGGTACATGTATTTATTTATTCATTTAAAAAAAACAACGCCTGCTAAGTCATAACTTCGTAGCCTATCCTTTAGGCGAATCTTGGTGTGTAACGAATACTACTAAACATCAAAAGGAATACTAATACGGTTACTACTACTACTACTACTACTACTACTACTACTACTACTACTAATAATAATAATAATAATAATAATAATAATAATACAAAACAAGAACAATAAGATTATACCAGTATCTTCAAATCATCGAGAACTGGATGTTAGAATTAGTCAAAGAACATGAAAATAGCAAAAGATAACATTCAATAGTGAAAGAAAGTAAAAAGGTTTGCTTTGAGAACTGTATAAATATAAAGAGTATTTACAGAATACAGATGTGAAAAAGATGAAGCAATATACAAAGGAGCAGGACTATAAACAGCTTTAGTTAAAATAACAGAAACGTCTGCACTCACAATACACGCTCAAAGCAAAGACGTTGATGTAAACCAGAAAGACATCCATCAGTGACTTCGGAGCAGTCGACTGAAAGCACAAACAGAGGAATTTATGCTGGTTACTCGAGACCAAAGCTTGCACACTCAGGACTTGCAAGCAAATGTTATAAAAAATGGTACCGACCCCAAATGCCGCTTCTGTGACCTTCGAGTAGGAACAGTTGGCCAACTGGCTCCTCTGTTTCAACACCGACAGAATATGTCTAGACAATACAGAGAGGGCCAATATCTACACTGGTAAATCTGCAAGCTTTGCACAATACTAAGAAACAGTAAATGGTATGAACATCAACCAGAAGCCGAAAATAAAGCTCAGAATCATACAGTGTGACGTGACTTTGCAAAATATCGACATAAAATCAAACAAACCCGATATATCAATCAAAGACCACTATAAAAGAACTTGCCGTTTAATTGACATTAGTGTACCTCCTGGTCGAATCATTAAAGAACTTGTGAAACTGGGCAAGTACAAGAACCAAGAAATCGCTAGGAAGCACAAACTGTTGCTATTATTGTTGAGGCGCTGAGTATAATTAGGAAAGGCACGAAGAAACACCCTACTGAAATTCCCTGGTGACCCCTCTCTCCGTGAAATCCATAAAGTAGCGCTTACAGGCACTGATCGTATATTGAGAAGAGCACAATCATTAATGTGGTGTATGTGCTTTCTGCACGCATGTCTAAATGACAATTTCTCTCAAAGTCGGCGGGAAAAAAATGCTACACTAAAAAAAATCTCCAACCCAAAAGAAAACTGAAATACAAAAAAGAGGATTGCGGCAAAAAAGTAATCAGTGCATCTCTTCAAACTTCAAAGTCGTTGGTACCGATTACCAATAGATCATAAAGAATAGGTATCAGAAATAATAATAATAATAATAATAATAATAACAACAACAATAATAATAATAATAAAGCAACAACAACAACAATAATGATGATAATAACGACAGTAACAACAACAATAAAGATAATTACAACAACAATAACAATAATAATGATGATAGTAATGATGATGATAATAATAATAATAATAATAATAATAATAATAATAATAATAATAATAATAATAATAATAATGAAGAAAAATGTTTAAAAATTATGTTTGCTATGAATTTGGTCTATGAAAGTCACTGCCCGGGTCTCAACCTTGTAAGTTATGACAGCTCGAAAAACAACTGGCTTCTACTCATGCAGAATATACACAATCATCTTTATATACGGAAAAGGGTGTACTCTAGGTGAAGTACTATCATCCGTATTGACATTAATGTTCTAATGATGTGCAGAGTGGAGGTAAGAACTATTTTTTTGTTTTTCAGATATATTTATGTCAACAAGTTCGCTGGGTCCTTTTTTGAGTGATCCAAGGGCCCCAACAATTATAGGTATTATTATTTTGGTCTTGTGATGCCACATTCTGCTAATTTCTATTTCAAGATCTTTATATTTTGCAAGTTGCTTTTTAATTCTTTGTGGGCAATCTTTCTTTTTTCTTTTCTTTTTTTTTTCGTATCAGCTGGGACGGTCATATCTTTAAGGAGACACGCTTTTTTCTTCGTGTTAATAGTTCTTGATTCTGTAACACTGATTATAATGCTCCGTTCAGTGCGCTAGGAGGTCATGTACACATAAATGGAACAAGACTTTTAGTGTTATTTAGACGAATAGATTCATGGAAATCAATTCATTATTATCGGGGAGAGCGCATAGGAAAACCGCACATTTTTTTTCAGAGACTAGTATACAAAAACATGTTTCAGGGTCTCATTAGAAACCAAAGAAAATTTAGCGACCATAGCTGTGGCTGTTCCCGAGTTTAGCTGAAACAATCGTCCTGATATTCGGCGAATTAAACTAATGGGCAAGTAAATAGCTGTCAAAAAATTATTATGATAATAAAGCTAGTCATCAGGTAATGGTCAAGTAAAATAGTACCCTTGAGCTGGCTACGATTTCAGTCGTCTTTGACCGGGATTCAAAAATCAGAAATAACTATCTCAGGTAGTTCTTCGAAGTTTGTGATAAGTTAAGTGGACTTATAGAGGGTATAAACACCCAGAGTGGTTTCACTCACTCTACTATACATTATGTTACCCATAGTTGATGGGGTGGGTAGGAATGAAGCATTTCCCAAGTTTCAGTCGGGTTCGAACTCGAGTTGCCGAGTTCATTTTCCCCCACTACTAATTGATCGGCCACTGATATTTCCAATATTTGATGAATCATGATTTGTAAATTTCCATGTGGGGATGAACGCTACAAACTAGCAGAGATCGTTATTAGAAATTGAACCTCGAACTAAAACCTTAATTTGGGCAGGGAGAAATCAAGCGGAGAATCAACCTAGAATGGCAAGCCTTTGGCAGAGCAAGCTCAATCCTCAAAATCAAGATGATCCCAATAATCCTAAAAAGAAGAGTATGCAACCACTGCATCCCCCCCCTGGATAGTCACTTATGGAGCTGAAATATGGAACCTAACCAAGAGACAAACCCCCAAACTGAGAAGCATAGAACGTGCACATGAGAGAATCATGCTCAACTTCACATGGAGAGATCACGAGACAGCACAGTATATCAGGAAGAAAACGGGGTCCGAAACATCGTAAAATTTATCATAAAAACTCAAATGGCAATGGGCTGATCATGTTGCGAGAATGAAAGACAACCGATGGACATCACAACTCACAGCATGGATCCCCAAAGATCACATGCAAAACCGAGGCCGACAAAATAATACAAGATGGAGAGATGAACTAGATAGATTCAGGAAATACTGGCTCTGCGACGCCCATGATAGAGGAATCATTACTACAACTACTATCATCATCATCGTTGTCATCACCATCGTTATCATTATCATTATCAACCCTATCATTTACAATTTATTGCCATCGTCACAAACAACTTAAGGCAAAAGAAGGTTGATGCAATGTACAATTTCTTTTTTTTTCTCTATGTCCCCCAGTCTTATTTTGCATGTGTGATGCAATACTTTGCGTGTGAATGTGTGTGTTTTCCCTTTAGTATACAACAGATGATAGTGCTCTTCTCAGTGCACGGACTGTGCCTGTAAGCACTATCTTTTGGATTTCATAGAGAGAAGGGTTTCCAGAGATTTGGGCGGGATGTTTCTCAGTGCCTTTCTTGTGCATCCCGAGGGCTCCGATGATGAAGGGGACAGTTTGTGTTTTCAAGTGCCACATCTTCTGTATTTCGATTTCAAGGTCCTTGTACGTACCTCGTTCCTCACGCTCCTCCACTGCAGTGTTCTTATCGGAAGGCACGCCCTTGTCAATCAGCTGACAAGTTCTTTTCTGGTGGTCCTTGATTACCATGTCGGGTCTGTTCGCTTTGATGGTCCTGTCAGTATTTATCGCAAAGTCCCATGGTATCGAGGCGTTCTGTGTTACAGTTACCGGGTCTGGTTGGTGTTCGTACCTGTCATTTAATTTCATGCATTTGCGTAGAAGTTGATTTTATTATGAGATGACTTCTGATTGGAAGAAATGATATGATGTTTTGTTTTTTATTTATCATAAGACACCACAGGTTGGATTTCGCTGGGGCGTCTGGCAGGAAATCAATTATAAATATTGATAGTACGTTCATTTTGAGCTTCTTCCTTTTTTTTTTTTTAATGTAGGTTATATTATGGACACTCTTTAGAATATCTACGTAACGTGGAGAGTGAGGGAAAGAACAGAGTAAGAACAAAAAAAATAGATAAGGAAAAAAAAAAAGAAAACGGGGGAGGCGAACGAGAGGGAAAAAAATGAAGTACACCAGAAAGGAAAATATCTCCCAACCGAAATATTGGAAGCCAGTGGAAAACGAACGAAAAATGATATGTTATGAGATAACAAACAATAGGGGAAAAAATAAAATAAAAAAACGATTTCAAGTAACTAAAGAAGAAACAAAAAAAGAATGAAATTAAATAAAAAAAATAAAGACTGAATAAAGAAAAGAGGATTTTGAGGTAATGTGGTTAGATCAGAGCATGATAGATCGTTTGTTATAGTGACTAGATGCGGGAGTAGAATAAGCGAAAAATCGACGGCCAGGAATATTGTTGCCTCTGTGAAGTCAGTCAGTTGAATTGACTGGGCGACGCAATTCTTGCGACTCGATTCAATAAAAAAAAAGGCAGTCGTGGTGGTCGGTGGTTCCACGTGCGTTTTCTTTGCTCAGTTCCCACCGGGAATCGAAGCCCCAAACCAATAACCAAAGTGCTTATCGGATTTCAGATATGATAAATAGAAAAATCGATAGCTATGCTGACCTCCCTCTTTTATTCGTTTCCATTTCTGGCTTTTTTTTTTTTTTTTTCGTTTTTTTTTTTTTTGGGGGGGGAGGGGCATTCTTCTTCTGACCACACTTGTTGTTATTGTTGTTGTTGCTGTTGTTTCTTCTTCTTCTTCTTCTTCTTCTTCTTCTTCTTCTTCTTCTTCTTCTTCTTCTTCTTCTTCTTCTTCTTCTTCTTCTTCTTCGTAATTCATTCATATTTTTTCGTGTGCACGTGACCCTGCCAGTATTTTGCACGCAAACGCCCCAATACGTATGTACGAGTGTAGTGGAGAGATTAATAGTGTTTTTTTTTTCTTGCTGTTTTACTGCAAGGAAGACGTGAGCCAGAGCGAGAATATGTACTATACAGTTGGTGTAAGTGTGTATATGTATACGTGGCGAGCTCCACTGTGTAGCCTGAAGGTATACAACCGTATGGGTTTTTAATGGGTGTGCGTGAATGCTTATGCAAGTGTATCTATATGGATATCTACAGTATAAACCATGTGTTCTTGCAAATGTGTGAGTATATTGATGTACGTAGGTATGTGTGCTTGTGCGCTCATGAGTGAGCATTTGTTCATGTAAGCTCAGGTGTGTATGCGTAGTGATGTCTTAGTAGCGTGTTATTTGATGTTGAATTTTTTTTTGCCACACACTATGTGTGTACTGGTTCGTGTATGTGTGCAGTCATGTGTATGAATGCATTTGTGTATGTATTCATGTAGGTAAGGATGTATAATATCAATGGATTTATGTATGTAAATAAGTACGTATAAGTCAGTATCTGTGTTCGTGTGTCTGCGTTCGCACATGTGTATATATGTGTGTTTGTGTGTGTGTGTAACCGACTTTTTTATATAGACATGTATCATTATGTGTCAAATTTTGAGCAAGAGTGTAATATGTACAATTAAAAATCTTTGTATCCATAAGCCTGCGTACTCAGCTTTGAAGAACGTGTCTGGATATTTCTGTATATTTCTGTGTACTTTCATTGTGCAGACTGAAGAGAGCTAACTCCTATGGTTTATATATATATATATATATATATATATATATATATATATATATATATATATATATATCAACACTGATGCAAGTTTTTTTTCTGAAAAAGATGGCTGGAAACCGTCGAAATGAATCAAAACTCTAAAGTTCTTTTCTCTTCGCCTTCCAATTGCCACTTTCATCGCCTCGCATCCATAAAACAAATATATACGTCCTAACGGAAGGGAGTGTTTAATCAACACTATGGGGAGACATATTTATATAACTGCTTCGTTTTTAAAACCCCGAAACGGTTACTTGGCAAATAACTGAGAATCCCAAATATAAAAATTCACGCATTGTACTATAATATTAAATTTTGTGTAAAAAATGAAAAAACCACTGGAGAAAATTACATAAATTACATCAACAGATTATTGGGAAACGGTCTGCTTGACTAGCTTGGTAACCGTGACTCTATACCAGGCGTCTGTCACCCTTCTAGGCTATCATTTTCATCTTTTTTTTAATCGAACTTTTTCACCCGATAAGTTCTTCGGCTTTCCTCGGGTGTATGCTGCATCCAGCTGTTTGAGAATGAAGATGATAGCACGAAAGATATGTAAAATAATGAAAACACCCGATCCAAGAAGAAGAAGAAGAAGAAGAAGAAGAAGAAGAAGAAGAAGAAGAAGAAGAAGAAGAAAAAGAAGAAGAGGAGGAGGAGGAAGAAGAAGAAGAAGAAGAAGAAGAAGAAGAAGAAGAAGAAGTGGACTTGAACATTCAGACAGACCATCCAATCCCAGCCAAGAGGCCAGACTTAACAGCTATGAAAACAAAAAGTCTCAAATATCGGATAGTTGTCCAAGCGAAGAGAGGCTGAAAGAAAATGAGAAATAGGAAAATATCAGGTCCTTGCGCGGGAATTTCAAATCCTGGGGAACACTGAAATTTGTCCGAAATATCTTTGAAAAATAGAGAAACGAGTAATAAATGAGACATCACAGAGCACTGTGCTTGCTTTCACTTGATCCTCAACCATGGTTATCGGATAACGCTAGGTTTGAAATAGAGGCAATAATTCTAATGATGATATGAAGAAATACAATGATGTCCATCTTGAATTCTTTTGCATGTAATTTTTCCTCGTAATTGTATTTGTCTTCGTACGTATCAGTGTACCGATGCTTCTGCTAGTGACTGCAATGTGACTATGTGTGTGTTCGTGAGATATGGAGAGAGAAAGAAATGGAGAGAGGAGAGAGAAGGGGAACTTTGAAAAGAAGGAGAGAAAAGGACGTAAAAAAAGGAGAAGTGCTGAAAAGACAGTCTAACTCAGAATACATTAGTAAGATTGATTGGAGTTCCCACCTTACATCTTTTAATTTCTTTTCATTTTTTTAAAGCATGTTTCATTATTTATATAAGAAACTGTCAACCGTAGCTGTCACCAAAACTGTCAGTTTTTGGGGGTGGGGGGGGGGTTAGTTTTCAAGTTGGTCTGGCTGACTATGTACCTATGTATGTATAACGTATAAAGATCGCATCTATGTAGCTAGAGGGCTGAAAATTTAGATATTTTCTATTTATTGTGTCTAGAAATAAACTTTGTTTTTTTTTTCTAAATTACCCGGATAGTTTCTTTAGTGGGGGTTCAATTGTTAATGTTCATTTATGCCAAGTTGATCCCTAAGTTTGTGTCCGGCGGTATTTGCGCTTTTGTTGTTGTTGTTGTTGTTGTTGTTGTTGTTTGGGAGTTATTGTTTTTCGTTGTTGTTGTTGTTGTTGTTTAGGGGTTGTTGTATTTTTTTTGGGGGGGGGGGTAAGACTTTTTTATCGATCACTGCCCAACGAAAGACGACGGAAGTAACTTATTCATTGATTGCCACTTTTTTTTTTCAATTTTTCTTTCAATTGATCATCCCCAACACAGCATGTTGCCAAAAGAGGTTAGTCTGGAGACCGTTCCTGTTGAGTGACTAACTAGACCTATTTTGCCATTTTTGTTTTGTTCTCTACGGAGAATGGCTGTCGGTTTTTTCATCCGATATATTACATTTTGTTTTTTGTCTTTTCGCATTTTTTGCAAATATTTCTTCACTGTTTTCTTTTCATTTTTGTTATTGAATGTACTCTTGCTTGTCGTTTCAAGTGATTTTATCATCTCTCATTTTTTTCTCTCTCTCTCTTTCTTCACAATTATTTTGCTCATTCTTTTTCTGCTCTTTTCCATCTTCTTTCCTTCACTCTTTTTTTTTTTTATATTTATAACTCATTTTTCTCCATCTGACTTTTTTTTTCTCTGTTCCAATATTTCCATTAGCTCTAGTGCTGATATGGCATTTTCGAAATGTAATTATTTTAACATTACTGCGCTCCTTTTCATTGTGCACAGATCTTAATCACCTGCATTATTATTTCATGGGGACATTTTCCCATGGGTCCAATGTGTTTCAAGAGAAAGTAGTCCTCTCAAATTATTCGCAATTGCTAACAATGTCAATTCCTGGAGGTAGTTGATATTATGTATTATGCAAGCTTTCCACAAGTATCATATTGGCGGTGGTATCAACTATGAAAATAACAAAAGTGGCTGCCATTTTATAAAGACGCTCAGGTAGAGATTAGGACGGAGTTATCAACAAAACAAATAAAGAATCGCTTAAGATGGTGAGGATAACAAATACGTGATTGAGATGATTTACAAGAAAAGTAGAGGAAAAATAATGAAGTAATAGTATTCTGATTTTTTAAGTAGAGTATTGTCAATCATTATTATTCTTTAAAGTTTGGATGATACATATTATGTTTTCCCTACAGGATTTGACAGAGTAAAGCTCATAAAACCATGAGATTCAAGTTCAAATCTCGCCAGCATTTCATGCCTTATTTCCGATCTGTGGTGCTTGCTAATGGTCGTAAAATAACAATATAGGATTTGCTGTAAAAGCAACAGGAATAAAATGATAGAAATACTAAAACAAAACTCCAAGAGAGCGCACACCTTTGCCAACGCCATTGTCAAAGGGAGATAATTTTGCATTATTCCGCTCTAGAATGTAATCACTCCTTCCATGGTCCATTGTCAACTTCTCATTGAGAACTTTTGAAGATATCGTGTGGACAGACATGAGCGTATACATAAATGTATGAAAGAAAACGGAAGATATCTACTAATAAAAAAGAAAACCTGAACTCTTTCTTTTTTTAGCCAATCTTTCCTAATACAATTGTTCACACTTCCATCAAATTTCATCGAAATTCATAGATTACTTTTGGGGATATCTTGTGCATTGACAGAGAGATATAAAGACCGACAGACGAATTGAAAGACGTGACTGAATACATATACTCTTCCAATTTCGTTGGCAAACAGAGCAAGAAAGCACTCAGCGGGTGCATACCTTTTCCGATCTGTTCACAGACCCAATCGAAAGGAAATTACCGGATCCGCCACAAAATTTAATCACAACTATCTTAGCTCATGGACTGACCTTCCACAAATTTCATGGAGAATTTTTAGAAATATCGTGTGGACAGACATCAGCAAATACATGAATGTATGAAAAAATGGAAAAACGAATTCCTGGATCCGCTCCGAAATGTAATCATTCCTTCATCACATATTCTGCACTCTTCCACAAAATTCCATTGGAATCCACCAATCCACTTTCAGAAATATTGTGTGGACTGGCGATATTATGTGGTGTTCATATATAACTATGACATAGAAAGTTAGTGGTGCATGGATCCGCCCCCAAATGTAATTACTTTTTCTATAGCCTATGATCCATCTTTCCACAAAATTGAAATTCGTCGAATTTTGGTGATATTGAGTGGGCAGACTTTAGCTATGTGTTGTGGATGCATAAAACTGACGAGAGATAATTGTGCATGGACCGGCTCCAAAATCCAACCACATCTTCCTGATTTCATAGCCCATCTTTTCACAAAAACTATTTTAAATTCATCGATAAGTTTTTCAGGTATCACGTGGAAAGACAGATGGATTGGAAGGCGATTCCCTGGATCCACCCCATTGTCAGGAGTAAAAAATAAAATCACAATCACAGTCAATAATTAAACAAATGTAGCATTAAAATTTGAAGGCATGTAAAAAAAAAAATCCGTCGAGGAATGAATATGGTCAGAATAAATTCAATTTATGACATCATTAGTGTTTTCCACCAGAAAACATCTAAAATTGAGTAAAAAGAACATCTAGAAATATCGAGATTCAGGACAATCTAGATGTTATTAATATGCGTGTCATAATACCCCCCCCCCCTAAGAAAAGGTCAAGAAACACTTTTTTCGAAAAATTGAACAGACACATTTTTAGAACAGGTCTAGTGGGGAACTAATCCCAATTTTCAAGTCTGTAGACAAAATGGTATGGCCAGGAGCGCTGGAAAACACAAACACACGTACTCATGAAAAAAATGATAGAATTCTTTGCCATCTTTGGTGGCTACGCTTGTTCAATACGAAAAGCAACAATAATTATCATCAATTTTTCTGTATTATTCTCTTTCGTCTCCATCTTTAATTTGGTTTTATTGCAACTTCATTCAGACCGTCAATCTACGGCAATGAGTAAGCATTGCAGATTGGAAATAAAGATCAATTCTCCTCTGTTTCCAATCTGCACTTCTAAGTCACTGCCGTAGATAGATGGCCTGAGTAAAGTTGCGATAAAAGGCAATTAGAAATGAATATGAAAGAGAATATTAGTCAAAAAATCAATAACGATGGTTGAAAAGAAAGCATCCAGACGACAGCATTACAAAAATCAGCAAGAACACTGAGCAAAATACCGAGACTCTCTAGCGAGAGCTTCCGGATACCACTTGTGTAAAAAAAACCACGAGTACAAGATACGTAAAATAGACATTTTTATCTCGATAATGCTTGCAACAATTACTGACTATTTACAATAAACTTTCTACCTGATATAAATTGTAAAATTTAGGACAATCGGCATTCGGTCCACTACTGTCATAAATATTTAGTCTCACTGAACTGACTTCTCCAGAGCACTAGCCTCAGAGAAATCATTCACACGTTACTAGAGGAGAAGAGATGGATTCATGCCTTTCATACCTTTGAATCGATGTTTTGATCACTAAGCATTAGTGCGGAGTAGACAACTATAGACCAATAAGTCTACTCAACTGCATCTGCAAACTTTTCACCGTAGTGGTCACCAACCAAATCACCTAGACGCTAGACGGAAACCAACCACGGGAACAGTCTGGCTTCAGAAGAAAGGTAAATCAGCTAAACGAGAAAGCGGTAGAATACAAGCAGCTGCTCACAGTGGTATTTGGTGACAAGAAGGCCTCCGACACAATAGAAGTCTCCACGACTATTGATTGATGCTATCATACAACAAGGCATAGACACGTATATGTCAAAGTTTTGCAGCACTTCCTTTATTAGGCTACATAAAGACTCTGGGCCCTTCCAACTAGAAAAAAAGGCACGACAAGGCGATATCTGCTCATCCGAACTCTTCATAGCCTACTTTGAGATGATGCTCTCGAACCTAGAATGGGAAAATAAAAGAATCAGAATAGACGGCAAATACCTAAACAACCCCAGATTTGCTGACAACATTGTTCTTTTCGCTGAGAACATTCATAAAAAGAAAAATGCGAGACGAAGTGGGTAAAGAGTGCAAGAAAAGAGGATGTCACATTTTAGTAAAAACAAATTTCATGTTCAACAAACATGTCGAGGACTAAGATACGACGATCAAATTCGAAAACGTAGAAAGTACATATACCTAGGACAACGAATCTACGTGATCCTCAAGAGATGAAGAAATCAAGCAAAGAATCAGGTTGGGTTGGCATGCCTACAGTAAAGCGAGCTCAAACTCCAAGAACAAAAAAGTCACATTAATCCTGGAAAAAAAGGCACCCAAAAGAGAATCATGCTCAACTTCACAGATATCACAAGACAATACAGCACATTGGGGAGGCAAATAGGAGTCAGAGATATAGCAGAAATCAATACAAAAACTTGAATGGCAATGGGTTGAACATGTAGCAAGAATGTCAGACAACTGCTTGGCATCTCCGGAGATCATATGCGAAAATGTGTCTGGCAAAATTAGAGATGATGTGACGAGCCAGACAAGTTATCAAAGTATTAGCTCTGCGATGCCCATGATAGATTGATTTGGTGAATCTTGGGGAAGTCTATGTCCAGCGACGCAATTCTATCCTATTCTGTTCATCGCATCTATATCTAGCAATGTCATTTTGTTGTTTGAAACGTCATCAGTTAGAGTGAGTGTATCGCGTTACGTGTGTTACTAATCAGTCTTTGGTGATGTAATATTGTTACGGTACAAAAACTGATTTTAACAATAATAGTAATGATGAAGATGAAGATGAAGATGAACACAAAGTGTCTCAGACGGAGTTTGAACTCGGTTAGCAGATTCCATTCTCAATGTTGATAACCCTTGGGCCACCTTCTCTCCACCCATGCGACATAAAAAGCTGGCGAACTAAAACAGTGGATTCGATCCTTACTGCCCAAGACCAGTGTTTCCATACCAGAAACTACGAGCTGCATGTTAACCCCAGCTGTAGATTATGTGATAGCACAGCTGAAACTATCGACTGCATCATATCTGGATTTCCGGTTCTAGCTCTCAATGAATACAAGCTTAGACACGATAGAGTAAGGTAGATAGTCTGTAAACAATATGCTTCATCACTACACATTGGTAGGAATACCATGAGAACCTGTAAATGAATCAATATTATGGCGATATTATGGGATTTCCTAGTATACACGGGTCATACCATCAAAGTAAACCGCCCGGAACTGATAATTAAGGACAGGAAGGAAATTAGTTGTCTATGAATAGATATGACCTTTCTATCAGACAAAAACATATCTGTGAGAGTTGGAGAAATTGACAACCAACAAAGTCCTTGGAATTGCGATTACAAAAACGTGGCAACCTAAGACTGAAACAATGCCTGTTGTTATGGGAGCATGGGTCATTAAAAAGATTGTCGACTAATATTTAGGTATCAAAACCAGGAAACCCAATGAAATACCGGAAATTGCTCTCACAGACACCAGCTAAATCATCTGTAAAGTATTGACGATGTAAATATGTTGCCATTTATACAACTCTGTACTCCCTCTATAGTGTAACCTTATTTCTTATTGATATCCCACATTTTGTTCTGAAAAAAAGATCTGTCAGTGCCGAGTAAGTTGCCAGCCCTAAGTTTCTGGCTCAAACCCGGTTCGCAATGATTACAACCATAAATCAATAGAAAATTAGAGTGATAGAGGAAAGTACTGGGAATATGAGACATACGACCCCCTGATAGCAATGGCAGAACAGTATACGGAAAGGTATGGTCGAAACGATACAAATCACAGCACTGCAGTGACAGGTGAGCTCCAGCTATAACCACCAGGCAACTGATCTGAAATCGTGATCAACAGCACTGCTGTGGACTATGAGAGTGTGAAGAGTAGGACTGGAGACCTGAGGAGAATTGCTGTTAGCCCCCAACGGTGACCACCAGAATATGGAAATGCAAATAATAATAATAATAATAATAATAATAATAATAATAATAATAATAATAATAATAATAATATAGGAACCTAAGCAATAATAGGGAAGGGAAACCCAACTGGGAGAGAAGGTTACAAAGGCAGATCTCCCAACTACAGAGAGACGAAGTACTGCTTAGAAATACACCACACACAGACAGACCACGAGTAAGACTTTATAACAAATATAAGGTAGCGCAAAAAGGCATCGCAACTGTAGTCGAAGAGTTACACCAGAAAAGACTAGCTAAAGAGGCAAGACTAAAAAGATACAGACTAAGAACGGCCCAATACACACAAAATCGCACATTCCAAAACAATGAGAAAAAGTTTTACCAAGATTTAAATGGGGAAAGAAGGCAGGACATAAAACCAGATGCCACAGAGGCCAAGAACTATTGGAATAGCATATGGGGGCACCCAAAAAGACACAATGTAACACCGCAATGGTTAGGAAACATGAGAAAAGAACTAGAAGATATAGACAAGGGAGAACCAATAGTACTGAATGAAACCACATTGAAACATACTCTTAGGAAAGTAGCCAACTGGAAAGCACCGGGTCCCGACGGGATACATGGGTATTGGTTCAAAAAGTTCACCACGTTACACGGCAGACTCACTCACCTACTCCAAAAATGAAGGCAAAGCACCAGAATGGATGACTAAAGGCAGAACCACCCTCATCCAAAAAGACCCGGGAAAGGGGAACATAGCAAGCAACTATAGACCAATCACTTGCCTACCGCTTATGTGGAAAATCCTGACCGGGCAAATAGCAGAGAGAATATACATGTCAATGGATAGAAGGGGGCTACTACCAGAAGAACAGAAAGGGTGTAGGATAGGAACCAAAGGGGCAAACGATTTACTCTACATAGACCAGATGATCTTAAAAGAAGTAAGGAAAAGGAGAAAGAATATCGCAATGGGATGGATAGATTACAAAAAGGCATACGATATGATTCCACATAGCTGGATACTCGAATGCCTTAGAATGTTCAAAATTAGCGAACCGGTGGTTAAATTCATTGGTAATTCAATGGAAGACTGGAAAGTAGATTTGACAGCCGCAGGGGACAAACTAGCCGAGGTAGAGATAAAAAGGGGAATCTTCCAAGGAGACTCGTTGTCCCCACTATTATTTGTTCTAACAATGATACCGCTTAACAGAATCCTGAAAAACAGCAAAGGATACCACTTCTCTAAAACAAAAGGAAAGGTCAACCACTTAATGTACATGGACGATATTAAATTGTTTGCAAAAAACAGGGGAGAGCTTGAGACTCTGTTCAACGAAGTAAGGGAATATAGTGAGGACATAGGAATGGAGTTTGGGATAGAAAAATGCGCAATCATGGTGATGCATAAAGGAAGGCTTTCAATGACTGAGGAATAGAACTTCCGGACAACAACAAGATTAGGGCATTGACTGCACAAGACCGATACAAGTACCTAGGTGTCCTTGAATGTGACACGATAAAACGGGAAGAGATGAAGGAGAAAATTAAGAGAGAATACCTCAGAAGGATAAGGAAAATATTAGAAACCAAATTAAATAGCAGAAATCTAATAAAAGGAATGAACACCTGGGCTGTGTCAGTAGTTAGGTATACAGGACCATTCCTAGGATGGACAAAGGAAGAGCTCCAATCAATGGATAGGCGAACAAGGAAACTTATGACGATGCATAAAGCATTACACCCTAGGGATGATACAGATAGGCAATACGTTAAGAGAAAAGAAGGTGGTAGGGGGCTCATCAGCATAGAAGATTGTGTCCAGAGAGCTAAAGTAGTCCTAGATAGATATGTGCAAACAAATAGTGAAGAAATCATAAAGAGCGCGAGAGATAGTGCAACAAACAATAAAGTAGAAATCAATGGAACAGTACAGCAAACTAGAAAAGAAAAATGGGAAGGGAAAAAATTGTACGGCGAGTTTAAAAGACAGATAAAAAATATAGCAGACGAGAAATCATGGACATGGTTACGAAAGGGAAACCTTAAGAGAGAAACAGAATCGCTCATCATGGCAGCCCAAAACAAAAGCATAAGGACAAACTACATAAAAGCAAAAATCGACAGAACACAGACAAACAGCAAATGCCGCATGTGCGGTGAAAGAGATGAGACAGTAAACCACGTAACTAGTGAATGTAGCCAACTCGCCCAGAAGGAGTATAAGCATAGACACGATAGAGTAGCAACGATGATACACTGGGAACTAAGTAAACAAATGGGATTCAACCATGGGGAAAAGTGGTACCAGCACAAGCCAGAGGCAGTTTTGGAGAATGACAACCACAAACTACTGTGGGACTTTGACATCCAAACTGACCACCTCATCCAGGCAAGAAGGTCGGACTTAGTAATAGTAGACAAAAAAAGGAAGGCCTGCCAAATAGTAGACGTTGCTGTATCTGCAGACCATAGAGTAAAAAAGAAGGAGGCTGAAAAAAGGGAAAAATACCAGGACCTAGCAAGGGAGTTAAAGAAAATGTGGAACATGAAAACCAGGGTAGTACCGGTCATAGTGGGAGCACTAGGAACTGTCCCCAAAACGCTGAGGGAGAGACTGGAGGAGATCGGGATTAGGAGGAGGATAGAGACCGTACAGACCACAGCACTGCTGGGAACTGCACGGATACTGAGGAAGGTGCTAGAGATATAAGGACTGCAACGAATCGTTGCTCTGTCATGATATGCGAAAGAGAGAGGAGACGTTAGCTGAAGACCTGAGGAGACTTATTGTCACTCAGCCTTCAGCGATAACCACTGGGCAACCGGTGTGAAACTGTAAATCGCAGAATTACTGCGACCTATGAGTACTAGGAGAGGAGGGCTGGAGACTTGAGGAGACTTGCTGTCACTCAAACTCCAGCGGTTACCACCAGGCAACTGGTGTGAGATTCCAAATAATAATAATAATAATAATAATAATAATAATGCGCAATCATGGTAATGCACAAAGGAAGGCTTTCAATGACTGAGGGAATTGAACTTCCGGACAACAACAAGATTAGGGCATTGACTGCACAAGACCGATACAAGTACCTAGGTGTCCTTGAATGTGACACGATAAAACGGGAAGAGATGAAGGAGAAAATTAGGAGGGAATACCTTAGAAGGATAAGGAAAATATTAGAAACCAAATTAAATAGCAGAAATCTAATAAAAGGAATGAACACCTGGGCTGTGTCAGTAGTTAGGTATACAGGACCATTCCTAGGATGGACAAAGGAAGAGCTCCAATCAATGGATAGGCGAACAAGGAAACTTATGACGATGCATAAAGCATTACACCCTAGGGATGATACAGATAGACTATACGTTAAGAGAAAAGAAGGTGGTAGGGGGCTCATCAGCATAGAAGATTGTGTCCAGAGAGCTAAAGTAGTCCTAGATAAATATGTGCAAACAAATAGTGAAGAAATCATAAAGAGCGCGAGGGATAGTGCAACAAACAAAGTAGAAAGCAATGGAACGGTACAGCAAACTAGAAAAGAAAAGTGGGAAGGGAAAAAATTGTACGGCGAGTTTAAAAGACAGATAAAAGATATAGCAGACGAGAAATCATGGACGTGGTTACGAAAGGGAAACCTTAAGAGAGAAACAGAATCGCTCATCATGGCAGCCCAAAACAAAAGCATAAGGACAAACTACATAAAAGCTAAAATCGACAGAACACAGGCAAACAGCAAATGCCGCATGTGCGGTGAAAGAGATGAGACAGTAAACCACATAACTAGTGAATGTAGTCAACTCGCCCAGAAGGAGTATAAGCATAGACACGATAGAGTAGCAACGATGATACACTGGGAACTAAGTAAACAAATGGGATTCAACCATGGGGAAAAGTGGTATCAGCACAAGCCAGAGGCAGTTTTGGAGAATGACAACCACAAACTACTGTGGGACTTTGACATCCAAACTGACCACCTCATCCAGGCAAGAAGGCCGGACTTAGTAATAGTAGACAAAAAAAGGAAGGCCTGCCAAATAGTAGACGTGGCTGTGCCTGCAGACCATAGAGTAAAAAAGAAGGAGGCTGAAAAAAGGGAAAAATACCAGGACCTAGCAAGGGAGTTAAGGAAAATGTGGAACATGAAAACCAGGGTAGTACCGGTCATAGTGGGAGCACTAGGAACTGTCCCCAAAACGCTGAGGGAGAGACTGGAGGAGATCGGGATTAGGGGGAGGATAGAGACCGTACAGACCACAGCACTACTGGGAACTGCACGGGTACTGAGGAAGGTGCTAGAGATATAAGTACTGCAACGAATTGTAGCTCTGTCATGATATGCGAAAGAGGGAGGAGACGTTAGCTGAAGACCTGAGGAGACTTATTGTCACTCAGCCCTCAGCGATAACCACTGGGCAACCGGTGTGAAACTGTAAATCGCAGAATTACTGCGACCTGCTAGTACTAGGAGAGGAGGGCTGGAGACTTGAGTAGACTTGCTGTCACTCAAACTCCAGCGGTTACCACCAGGCAACTGGTGTGAGATTCCAAATAATAATAATAATAATAATAATGACTAGCTGAACGCGTGGAAATTCCACGGGTGTTGACATCTAAGATTATCAATTGATTATTTCATGTTTATCTATTAAACTAATATGGACTGATTTGATAAGCAACATTTTCCTTACCCCCTTAGTAAACAAACTTTCTTCTCTACTCTCTCCCGTTTTACCCTCTTATCAAACTAGTTTACTATCATTTCCCCCAATTCCCAATCAGATATTACCCAACTCTCCTCCCTCCTTTTCGACTCTCTTATCAAATTATGTAGCTCCCTTTTCTCATCTTTGCTCCCCCTAACCCCTAATCCCCAGTCAACTACCTAACTTCCCTTTCTCCTCCTTTTCTTTCTAAAGAAAATATGGAATATTCTAGATAGATAATAATCATAATAGATGCAGTGACCACCCATGCAAGAAATACATAGATAGATAGAGAAATAAAAATCACATCATCATTATACACACACACACCAAAATAATTATTCACAGTTGGACACAAAGTAAGGGTCCTTTTCAGTATCATACTTACATTGTGAACTGATCCGCTAAAAATATTTTTTAATTCACTTCTGTTAGGGGATTTTCAAATACTAACTTGTTTAAAACATACCTCGAGTTTGTATAAATTAATGGAAAATATTTCCTTCCGTTCCAACATTTTAAAGGGAATTCAATTTTGACTCATTTAAGTCGAGGAGTCGCCTCAATTTTGACTACAAAAAATGAAGAACTGTTGTATGTTAACAACCAAGAGTGAATATAAAAATTTCCTTGGATCAAGACCAAGAAAAGTGGGGAGAAAAACATTTCCCTTTGATTTGATTCTGACCCATTAATGTGTGACAAAGAATTCTCCCTCCATTTTGACAATAAAAGTTAAAAAATCCCCACCTTGAATTTGATCGATGAGAGTGGAAAAAAACCTTTTTGACCCCTAAAGTTAGAAAAAAAGTTTCGACCCCCACTTTGAATCCTCAACATTTTGACTCTTAAAAGTTTTTTTTTTTAATTCACCTTTCATTTTCACCTTTGAAAGAGGAATTCCTCCACCAAATTTCTGCTCCCTCTCATTTTGAAACTTAAGAGGGAAGAATATTATTGTTCTCGACCCATTGCTCCCCTACGGATTGGGGAAAAGGAATCCCACCTACATTTTATCCCTAAACAAGCAAATTAGAATTCCCCTCCATTCTAACCCCTGACAATGGAAAGAAAATTCCCTCCTCCATTTTGACCACTGTAGGTGAGGGGACGATCTCCAATTCATTACGATGATGATTTTTAAAAGCTACAAGAAAGACGGAAGAAAGAGAAGGAAAGAATGAAAGCATACCTTCCGATTCCCCATCACCACCACCACCACAATAACCTACTGTTCGTCCTCTTATTTTTCTCCTTATATCAAACTCTCCCACAGCCGATCGTTACTCACAAGATGTTCGGCGGACTGTTCCTAAAGCAAAAAAGTAAATAAATGAAATAAAGATTAAAAAAAGCACATATCCATTTCCCCAGATGACCCAAATTGACCGATTTTCTCTGTTTCTCTGTTTATAGGAGTTTTTTTTTGGTCTTGATTTTGATTCAAAGAAATACAATCCTCATATCGTTCATGATGCATATATCTATACTAGAATACGTACTATAAGTCATTTTTAACGGGTCCTATGTTCCTATGATCGGAAGAGAAAAACGGAATCGCTCATTATGGCAGCTCAAAACTATAAATTAGGACAAACTATATCAAAACAAAAATTGACAAAACATAGACAAACAGCAAGTGCCGCCTGTGTAGTGGAAGAGATGAGACCATAAACCATATAACTTGTGAGTGTTGTCAACTAGCCCAGAAGGAGTATAAACACAGACACGATTGAGTAACAGTAGTGATACACTGGGAACTGAGTAAACGAATGGTATTTAATCATACGGATAGGTGGTACCAGCACAAACCGGAGACAGCCCTGGAGAATGGAAACCACAAATTACTTTGTGATTTTGACATCCAAACCGACCACCTTATCCAGGCAAGAAGACCAGACCTGATAATCGTGGACAAGAAGAGGAAAACCTGGCAAATAATAGATGTGGTTGTGCCTGCAGACCATAGAGTGAAGAGGAAGGAGAGTGAAAAACTGGAAAAATATTAAGATCTGGCAAGAGAACTGAAGAACACGTGGAACATGAAAGTTAGGGTAGTACCAGTAATAATAGGCGCATTAGGAACTGTCCCAAAGACACTGAGGGTGAGACTGGAGGAGCTCGGCATGAAAGGAAGGATTGAGACTGTAGAGACTACAGCACTGCGAGGCACTGGAAGGATACTGAGGAAGGTACTAGAAATATAAGGTCCACGACAGTAAATGCTAGCAGTGGCTTAGCAGAGGAGAAAGGAACATGGAAGCAGAGATGTGAACCACAGCACTGGCATGATAAGCGAAAGAAAGATGAGATATGGGCTGAAGACCTGAGGAGACTTATTGTCACTCAGCCTTCAGGAATGACCACTGGGCAACTCGTGTAAATCTGTAAACCAGAGTATTGCTGTGGTCTATGAGAATGAGGTGAGGAGGGCTGGAAACTTGAGGAGACTTGCTGTCACTCAACCTCCGGCGGTAACCACCAGGCTACTGGTGTGAAATTGCAAATAATAATAATAGAAATAATAATGAACTTGGCTGCGCAAGGGCCAAACTACCTCGCTTTTTTTAAATTGTAAACAAAAACCGAATTCATTTCTCCGCACAATATTATTCAAAAACTACGTGTCCTGTTTCAACTCCTTTATTAGCATTTCCTGTAAATGTAATTATCAAACTTCAGCAAAACAAGTCGACCTGAGTTGGGCTTTAGAAAAGAGCGTGAGTCTGTCATCAGTTTTAGCGTCCGTCACTTGTTATTGTCATTGGATATGACGCCAGATTTTTGGTCTGCTCATCGTCACCCGTCGTTGTTGTTACATACGAAAATCATGTCGGAACTCAAAAGTTGAAGTCTGATAGAGAAAAAGAGAGATAGAGCATACTCTGTCTAATAGTTAGTCCACCATTCTCGTCGGATGCAAGAAAGGAAAGAAGAAAGAAAAGGCCCACTCAGCCTAATGGCTAATCTACCACTGGCCTCAAAATCAAGGACAAAAAAAGAAAGAAAGAACCTACGCAACATAATGGTTAATCAACCCCTGCCGTTGAAAGCTAGTATGAGGGAAAGAAAGAAAAATCCTACTCAGCTTAATGGTTAATCTACCGCTGACTTCGAAAGCAAAAAAGAAAGAAAGAAAAGTAGAAAGAAAAAAACAACTCAGTTTGATGGTCAATTTGCCACTGGCTTTGAAAGCAAGGAAGAACGAAAGAAAGAAAAAGGCTATTCAGCCTAATGGTCACTCTACTGCTGACCTTGACAGCAAAGAAGAAAGAGAGATGGAGAAATAGAAGCATAAGCCAACTTAGCCGGATGGTTAATCATCCGCTCACCTCGAAAGCAAAGAAAGAAAGAAAATCCAACTCAGCTTGATGGTTAAGCTGGCTCTGAGCTCGAAAGCCTGATATAGATGTGTTGCTCTCAGTTGAAGATGCCCAGATGGATTCCTCAAACCACTGGAAAAAACGACATCCTCAGAAACATGGTAATTTCCGCTGAACAGAAAAGCAAATAAATACATTTGTTAAGACCATCTTAGCAAAGACGCATCATTCAGACATTTTGATATGGGCCATTTTAATATAGGCAATTTTCAATGGCTTAAAGTGGCTATATTAAAGATGCCCAGGGTAGATTCAATTGCTCCGTAATTGTGTTGATTTGATTTCCTCAACATTAACGCCGTTTTTGAATTTCAAAAATGACCAATATAATTATCTAAAGGTCACATTTTAAATGCAAACGCGTGCACGCGCGCGTGTGTGTGTTTAATTTGTTTAGTTTGAATAAAAGAAATTCAATTCATTGATTGTTCGAATCTCTCCAATAGATTATCACACTGATCAAAACCACAGTTTGATACGATGGTGATTTTTTTTTCTGTTATAGCTAAAGTTAATGAATTTACGGCTTTAAGATTTGTAAAAAAAAACAAGTTATCATTTTTTAATTCCCTTATCAGTACAATTTCAGATTAATATGTTGTTGTATGGATCCACCTTAAGGTGTGGTCGTTCATATTTTAGAATTCCTTCGTAAGCCTTCTATCCATCCATCATCACATCCTATTTATCTGATTTGATATTTTACAACAAAGTAAAACTTTTAAAAAAAACAACAAATTAGTAGCTTTTATCTTTAATTATGGTGTTTCATCTCGAAGATTATGGGAAAACGGTATTTTTAGATCAAGATTAACGTTATTTGAACAACAGTGAAATTCTAAGCCCTATAAAATTGCTAGTATAGAAATGGCCCATATCAAAATTTCTACATGATGCGTCTTAGCAAAGATAGCCACTTGTTATAATGCAAAAAAGATGTTTTTCCATTACAGAAATCCAATGTTTACGAAAAAAACAAAAAAAATAGCTTTTAACTGATAAAATTAAAAAAAAAAAAACAAGTCAGACGTAGCCCTACTAATTTTCAAACTCAAACATATTTCATTTTCCCGTCATTTCCGTTCGAAACAAAGATGACAAAATTCTACCAGAAACACAGTTTTGAAATTAATCATCTATCTTCCTAAATCAATCATTTTTCTTACTTACCGAAGGATGGATATGCAAAAATCAATTTGTTATTGCTTGTATGGTGAGATAAAATATATTCTCTTCTATTCTATTTTGGAATTAGATCAAATGAAATACTGTTATAAACTTGAAATTTACTTCATTCGATTCAGGTTGATACATAAATATTAATGATTTTCCTTGGCATATATCTAAAAAAAACAAATATACTTCGGTTTCTGGTGCTGTTATCAATGTTTAAACAGCGTTCAGTATTTAGAAAAATCAGTTGCGAACTCTGTACAGACTTCAGCACGCGACACAATTCTATTCTAATCTATTCTTTATGTTGAAGAAATCTGACACTGACATTTTTTCTGTTGTTTGAAACGTCATCAGTTTGTGTGTAGGTACCGTGTTAGGTGTATTACTTGTCAATTTGGGACGAGGCAATATTGTTACGGCACAAAACCTATGTCAATCTACAGTTTGACGACGACGACGACGATGATGATGATGGTGATGATGATGATGATGATTTGAGTATTGTCCAAACAGACTAAGTAAAAAATTAAAATGGCTATCGAAAGCCTAGACGTGTCACGATGTAGCGATCTCTGGAAGAGGAAATCTTTGAAGTCTGTAGGGATTTACGTGTTTGGGCGGATGATAAGAATCTAAATCATGAGAATCATTAGATAATTCGAGAAACCCTATGCATTTGTATGGTTCTGAACAAACCTGAGTAATTGGTTTAGATACTGGAATCGAATATAATGCGTTTGTTGAGGACGTAGCAGGCAGCAGAGTAAGTATGTAATGATGAGAACTAAACACTAGATTTGAAATGGAAATGAATAATAGGCGAAGCATTTTCCGCTCAAGTTGCTAAAATTTCTGACACCCAGAGGCTTGCCTACTTGACACTTGAGATGGGATAATCGCACTCCAGATCAAAGTGTTATTTCAAACTTATATGATTTCCATACAGTATACAAGCCGAGGAGCCTCTCTACAGGATCCTGTTTCAGAATCGATTACAACGGTGTCAAAGAAATGGAGAAAAAAAACTGATTAAATCTTATTCAAAATAGCAAAAGCTACAAAAGACCAGATTCAATTATAAGTCGAGAAAAACATTGTATTTCTGGGATATGCTTTACATTAAAAAAGGATTATAAAATACAGAGTCGGTATTGTTATTCGCAGAACTGCAATCATTATGGGGGCCAATACTTTACTGCGAAGTCCAGTCATCGTACAAGCGAGTATAAAGATTTGCTAAGCCATAGAAACGGTACGAAGCCTTTGATAGATCTACAGTCATAAAAGTTCCATATTTATTACTGTGTTATTGTGTAGCTCTGCTAATAATCTGGCTTTGGCCTTTTCACTGTTCAGTTATTCTGGAATAATAAAACTAATCCAACACTAGCTAGCTGAGATGGCCATAATTATTTAACTGGGTCCCGTGCACGCACGAACAGCCTGTCGCATGTGTAAACTACAAGTCAGTTTATTGTTTCGTGTTGAATAACAAGGTTGGTTTGGAAAGTGATGCCGGCTCCCAAAGGTCTGGTCCACTTTTAGTCTCTGCTCAATTTAGCTTCGTCACTGATTCTATTTCTACCTTGCTTTACTCCCTCTCCCCCTCTTTCCCTCCTCTCTTTCCTTCTTTCTTTCTTTCTTTCTTTATTTCTTCTGTTCTCTTTCTCCTCCTCTCTACCGTTTCTCTCTTTTCATTATCTTACATTAGCTGTGTTATACTTACTACATTTATTTACTCTTTCTTTCACACTTCACGTCTATCTTTCCTTTATCCTGTTTTCTACCCTCTCTTCTCCCCTTTCTATCATAATCATTCTCTTTCTCTCTCTCTATCTATCTCATTTTTTCTTTTTCCTCCTTCTCTTTTACTCTTTTCCTTTCATTCTCCTTACCTCTTATTACCCCCTTCTCTCTCCCTCTTCCATTCTACTTCTCTCTTTTCATTATTCTCTTTCATACTCCTGTTTTCTTTCTATCTCTCCCATCATCTTGTTTTCTTATCTCTCTGTCTCAATGCCTCTCTCTCACTCCCCCTTCTCTCTCTCTTTCTCTCTTTCTCTCTTTCTGCCTGTCTTTCTGTCTCTCTCTTTCTTTCTCTCCTTCTCTCTCTCTCTCTGCATCTTACATTTTTTCTTGCTTTTCATTCTCTTTTTCTAACTTTTTACTTATTCCCCTTACTCCTTATTCTATCTCTGACTATTTATTACTATTCCTTTCCCCCTTTTTCGACCCTCCTCCTTCTCTCATGTCTATCATACCATCAGTTTCTCTCTCTCTCTCTCTCTCTCTCTCTCTCTCTCTCTTTTATTTTTTTATCTCATCCGACCTCCTGATTGACCATATCGCCTGTTTTTTTAATTTCTCTTTTCACTTACCTTTCCATGTCCGCATCCCCTTCACTCTCAGTGGTTTTCTTTTTATCTATTTCCTTCCTAATCGAACGACCGTAGCCATCAAAAGTGGCGAAGGGTTTTATCCTTTTCTTGTACGCACATATGTTTATTTGAGTGTCCTAGAGCTCCTGGCCGTACTATTTTGTCAAAAGACTTGAAAATTGGCATTAGTACCCCACTAAAACCGTTATAAAAACTTTTTTCTCTTCTTTTTGTTTGTTTGTTTGTAAGACTTTTTGACCTTTTGCAGGCCCTGTTCTAACGGGTTTAACGATAACATCTGGATTCTGCAGAATGTACATTTTTCTAGATGTTTCTTTACTCTATTTTAGATGTTTCCCTGTGGAAAACGCCAATGAAATGGAAATTTATTCTGATCATATTTTTTTCTTTTCTATTAATAATTTTAACTATCTTTTTTTACCTTCATCTAAACTTTCAGTTGAGAATAAAAAAACAACCCCACAATGAGAATCGAACTCATACCCTCTAGCTGTTTCCGATTTTCAGTCGTTGTTGTAGGATTAAGGTCGGAGTCGAAGCAACTGAAAGTTAGGATGAAGGTGAGAGGCTAGTCAAAATTGATAATGTTGCAATATTACACCCAAGAATAGATTTAAGGAGGGAAAAATAGAAGGAAAAAACCGACGTATATTTGTTCTTCGATGAAATCTTTTTCACTTGACCTCAAATTCTGACGCTTGGGTCGTTCAATTATTGACTGTGATGGCGAGGGGTTTTTGTTTTGTTTTGTTTTTCTACTCTTATATTTCTTCTCTTTTTTTCTTCTTGGATTTTTTATTTTTCTATTCTCCCATCTTCTCCTCACCTCACTTTCCCCCTCTCCCTCTCTCTCTTTCTCTCTCAATTACTACATCTACCTACTCCTCCCACCTCCACACTTGCTCATTTCTCGTTTTCCTCCTACCCACTCCACTTTTCTCCTGTCTCTTCCTTCCTCTTCCCTTCGATGCTCGTCTGTATTTCGGCCATCCGGGGTCTTTTTCCACCATTTCCAACCTGATTCAACTTCTTGCAAACGCTCGGCTTCACTCTTTATCCCTCTTTTCTACCTTCTCTTTCTTTACTCAATTTTCTTCCCTCAATTTTCCTTAGTCTTCTTTCTCGCCCTAGCCTCTTCTATTTTTTATCCCCACTCTCAGTTCCTCCCTTTCCTTCTATTTCTCTTCTCCCCTTTACGTCTCTCTTTTTGAGACTTCCATTCTCTCTTTATAGACTATCCTTTCTATTTTAACCCCGATTCCTTTCTGTCTTATTTTCTCTGCCTTTCTCGTTCAATTCTTCTCTATTCTTCTGTCTCCTTCCATCCCTCTCTATTTCTATCTTTTATAGTCCATCTCTCTCTCTCTCTCTCTCTCTCTCTCTCTCTCTCTCTCTCTCTCCCTCTCTCTCTATTTATCTCTTTCCTTACTTCTCTCCCCTTGCTTTTTTTTTTACTTTCTGGTCCACCTTCACGCCAACTTCCTTTTTCTTCTTCTTCATTCTTCGTCCTAATTTCTTTCCTAATTCTTTCCATGTCCTCATTCTCCCTCCTCTCTCGTCTTCTTCGTTTTGTAATTGTTTGCTCCCATGGCTCTCCTCTCAGTCAGATGCCTGTTCATCGTTCAGCCGATCGTTTCCTCGTGCTTCGATATTAATACCGAACTGATAAATTAGTCAGGTAATAAATAACGGCTAACTCTTCTGTCATGGAGGTCATAAAAATACTGCGCTTTGCTGACATCTGACAGGGCTTTCACACTGCCGATGTTGTTACTGTTCACCAGAGTGAGACTTTTATGAGCTCCAGCGAATGTGCACATCCCTGTAATCTAAATGCAGGTGAGTATGCTAGAAAGTGGGAGGACACAGAGAAATAGCGTGTAATCATATATTTGAAATAGTCTTATGGCAGCCAATCGACTTTTGGATAACGTTGTCATCCACTGAGAAGAAACGAAAACTTTTGGTCGTGTAACAAGACCACAGCGTATACACCTGGTGCATTATATAAGTAGATTAATGATTTTGATTGTGAAAAAAATTAATGCTACAAAGTTGATAGTAAATCCCTGTATATTAGAATCAATGCAGACGTTGTTGGTGGTGTCAATGATATTCACGCAAATGAAACTGCGACAACGACAACAATAACAACAAAATTGACAACAACAAAATCATCAACAACAACAAAATTAACAACAACAAAATCAACAACAACAAAATCAATAACAACACAATCAACAACAACAAAATCAACAGCAACAAAATTAACAACAACAAAATCAATAATAACAAAATTAACTACAACAAAATCAACAACAACAACAAAATCAACAACAACAAAATTAACAACAACAAAATCAACAACAACAAAATCAATAACAACAAAATTAACAACAACAAAATCAACAACAACAACAAAATCAACAACAACAAAATCAACAACAACAAAATCAACAACAACAAAATCAACAACAAGTTTTCTCTTCACCTTCCAATTTTAACTTCGGCTAACATTCTGTCAGGTCACTTCACATCTATGATGTAAACAAATATTTACATGTATTTATTCATAAACAAACATGTACATATTTGCACACACACACACACACACACACACACACACATATATATATATATATATATACATATACACACATATATATATTATCATGTCATCCACAGACAGCTGTTTCGATGTATCACATCTCTTCAGTGTGGCTATAGACTTTCCATAATCCCATCCAGTACCGCGAGGGAGGATTCGCTTCAGACTTGGAGACCGATATCCTACCTCTGGGCTACGGAACTGGACGGTCAGTAAAGCTGAACTTGAGCGATATATTTATTTACACGGAAATTCCCTGTCCACCAGAGTGCTCTATTCCTGTGGAAGAGCATTGCATAAGCTTACAATAGATGGGTACACACACACACACACACACACACACACACATATATATATATATATATATATATATATATATATATATATATATATATATATATATAACCAATGTACAGAATATTGTTTCTTTTCAATATCTGCCATTTTCAACTGAACAAATTTTTGCTTTTTTAATCACATTCTGCGTAAAATTTCGAACGGAGTTTATACGCAAGCAGATGTAAATCAGTCTTTAAGATCGTTTGAATTGATCTTTGAGATAAGCCTAGCTGAGCAGAACGCCACCAAGTTCGTGTTGCAGGATTATCTACACTCTTCCTCACACGTATACGATTCACAGCATGTCGGACTAAACGTTGCTCTTTTTTTGTTTTTTTTTCCTGACCGGGGATGATCATTAACAGAGTCCAACTCTCGAAAATGCAAAATCAATCGACTCAGATGGCGGTACCCAAACGTTCAAATAACGGTAACATTCTATTTGGATTAAAGTTATTGATTAACGGTATTCATAGTAAAATTCTAACGTTTTAAATCGGTGCTCAGTTGTGTACTTTCCCATGTTGAATTATCAAGGGTTCCTTTGTATAACTAAAAAGAAGGAAAACAAAGAATATCAAAATATCAATTATCTAAGACAGATTCTAATCAGTACATTCAACATTGGTCCGTATTGTCAAAATGCAGTCGCTTGCACAGTTCCAAGTGGATCACTATTCCCACCCAGTCAGATCTGATCTTGTACTCCCGGGCTAATTAGTTGCATTCGCCTTCTCAATAAAATAACCGTGCTTAATCAGAGACGATCAACCATACAGTAAGCCTTACTGAGTGTTTGATTTCCTCATCTCCATCTCGGCAGTCTATGTTTGCTAATGTCTCAAGTTTAACGTATCTTAGCCCTTATCTAATTGGTTCTTATAGCGTTGTTTTGGACTGCAATTAAGGACAACTAATTTTCTCTCTTGAATTTACCTCTACGGAGCCATGTCTATGTCGATTCATCTGCGAGTTCTGCTTTTCTTTCGCAATTCCCGTTAATTTGTTCTTCTTTTCACTCTAGGATTCTCATTTTTGTGTTTCCTAGGTCTTTAGTCGCCCTCCTGTTAGTTCTATTACAGCCTTTGGATGTTGTAATTAATCTTAATTCACTCTTGTGTAATCTTCCAATCCGGTTGACGCAATCTTTGATATTAACGAGTCTCCTCATTCGCTCTCTTCTCTATACATGTAGTCTGTCGTGTGCAAGGGTTTATTCATCGTCACCAGTTTTTTTTTGTTTTGTAATCCAGGATTCTGAGTTAATTTCTTGCCCAGTTTACGAATGGTCCGGAGTATCTCTCAACGGAAAGTGACCTGGTATTTATACTTTTGATCAAGTTTCCACTCCGAAATTCGGCTTTCAGTATTTTTCCTGTTCTCCTGGGATATTCCTTTCCTGCATCTTTTCCCCTTATCTTGCTCTGCTTAATCGTATCCGTTTTCAGAATTCTTAGGTACTTGTAATTATCTTTCGCGTTTTGCGCTCTGATGACTCCCTGTTTGGGTAATTCGACCCTGTCTGTTTTCCCCTTTTCCCCCCTCCACCTTGTTCATCATCTGAATTAGACATGGATGTCAAACTTCATTCCAATATCTTGACTGAAGATCCTGACCGTTCGTATTAGGGTTTCCAATTCCTTTTTTGTTTTCACAAAAAAAATGAGGTCAACCATATACATGAGGTGATTCATTTTTTGCTGGGACTAAATCTATATCCTTTATATTATTATTATTATTATTATTATTATTATTATTATTATTATTATTACATTTGCCATGTCATGTCCATTGGTAAAATGAAATATTATTATCATCATTATCATTATTTTCATCATTATATTTGATATATCATATCTATTGGTAAAATAGAATATTATTATTATTATTATTATTATTATTATTATTATTATTATTATTATTATTATTATTATTATTATATTTGATACGTCATGTCTATTGGTAAAATAAAATATTATCATTATTATCATTATCATTATCCTCATATTTGATTTTTCATGTCCATTGATAGAATAAAGTATTATCATTATTATCATTATAATTATTATCATTATCATCATTATTAGTATTATTATTATTGTTATTATTATTATTATTATTATTATTATCATCATCATCATATTTGATGTGTCATGTGTAATGGTAAAATAGAATATTATTATCATTATTATCATTATTATTATCATTATATTTGATATATCGTATCCATAGGTAAAATAAAATGTTATTATTATTATTATTATTATTATTATTATTATTATTATGACTATTATTATTATTTGTATTTAATCACTCGGTTTCCTTGTCAAAAGAGAAACCCTAACAATCATGATACGGGTCGGGGAAAGAGCACTATACCAGCAAAGAGCGTGAATGAAAATTGCAAAAACCTGAACATGGAATTAAAAATTACCATTAATCTCGGATACCTTTTTATAGCAGAGCAGTAAAATCCACGGTGATCACGCGTCAAATAATCCCCGGCTCTCACTGAGTGCTAACGTAATGAATAAAAACGCTCGAAGATTCAAAGGTTCTTTTCTTTTCTTTTCTTTTCTTTTCTATTCCTTTCTTTCTTTCTTTCTTTTTTTCTTTCTTTTTTCGATCTGTGTTTGTTAAAAAGAGTCTGCGGCGTTAGGTTTTATGCGTGAAAAACAAAAATTAATATAAGCGGACATATTGTTGTTCTTGCCTCACCTTTCTCTTTCTTGGGGAAAAAAAGAGATCAAGTATTTGATTAGGGAAAGAGGAAAGGGAAGGATCCAGTCATAAAAGAGAAAGAAAAAGAAAAATGTGAAAGAGAAAAGAGAAAAATATCTAAAAAAAGAGGTAAAAAAAAGATTCAACGAAAATTGATTATGTTAATGCAAAATATTTCCAAGATGGAGGTACTTGTTTGGTGTCAGCGATATACACCGAGGGGGCAGCCATTTTTTTTATCGGCTATGACATAAAACGCCACAACCACAATGTGCTTGATGTTCATGTGATAAATGAGATGAATGAATTGGCTCGAAGAGTTTATATGAATGGGTGAATGAGTTGATGAATAACAATATAACTGGTTGGGAAAACTACAACTATCTGAATCAACGGTAAGAGTAAAAAGGAAGACAAAAAGATTCTGGGAAGGTCTAAAATGCTTTGAACGTGGATGAAAAAATTGTATTACGTTTCATTCATAGTATGATTATGGTTCCATTTACATCTGAAAGGAAAACTGCATACAGGTAAACATTTTTCGGGTTCCTTACAACCTATCTACAGAGCTTATCAAAAACAATCAGTAGATAAAATACAAGTGGCATAGCGTACACTTTAGATTGAATAAGAATCTCTTTCTGGATATATATATATATATATATATATATATATATATATATATATATATATATATATATATATATATATATACAGTATATGTGGTACAAATCAGGTTAGCAGTATAACATAATATAATAATAATTCAATAACATAAAGCCACTTCTGAAATATATTGGATTTATTTCATAGAGTGCTCGATACATACAACATTTTACTCATGGAGTTGAGTTGTTTTAGAGTAGAGCTGGAAATAAATAGTAGGTTGTGGATTCACTACACAAACTGACTCATGTTTCAACCCTCTCTGGGCCTCATCAGTCGAATATATATATATATATATATATATATATATATATATATATATATATATATATATATATATATATATATATATATATGCGTGTGTGTGTCTCTGTGTATGAAAAACAGGGACATTACACAAGAAGAACCAAATTTTCATTGCAAGCAGCATAACAAGATATACATTTAGACAGGGTTTGTGACTCTAGATGCTAAATTTCTTGAAAATGTTTTTTCGATAAAATTGAATCGTTAAATGTAAAAGAAAATACAAGTTTTTTTCTATCCTTCTAAAATTTTCTTCAGAATCAATCAAGGCGATTGAAAGGGCTAACAAACGTTGTTATTTGGAAGAGTTGCCAAATAGTAAGTTAATTCGCCTCACCCTGATCAAAACCCTCAATTGCTCCTGCAATCGTAGGCAAAAAGAAACAGATTTTGTCCTTGTTCAAATACCTATGAGAATATACTTTATATAAACAAATTATCGTTTAGATAAAAAGTACTTATTGTTATTTACTAAGTGTTGAGCAAACCACAGTTTTGTAGTAATATTAACCAAGAACTACAACACCAACCTAAAACGCTTAGTTAGAAATGGTATATGTTTCTAAAGAATTTTCTCTCCTTAGTACCAGCTATTGAGTATGTACTTTTGGAGGTGAGTCCCTGGTTTACAGACTCTTCATAGGTGAAAAGAAGATACTAATTTTCTATTTCTCAGCCACTATTTTACCTTATGTGAACCTCTAATAAACTTCACTAATCAGATAGACCATATGCCACTTGTCAATGTTTCAAGAACCTCTTTTTCTTCATGCAAGGTTATGTTTCCAAATTTCCCTTTTTCAGTTTTAAACATTCTGATCATAAAATATTCACTAAGTCTTCAATGAATATCGACAATATTGACAACTTTTTTGTTTATTCTGCTCTTGACCACCGAAGAAAGATATCGATATAAGAGATCCTTCCTTTGAGGATATTGCATTTTACACATGAAGACACACCAGAATGAATCGGCTGAACGCTGTGTCAACGTAATGGATGGAAAGAGAGAGAGTGAGAGATTAGATTATCCGAACAAAAGTTGCTATGGATATCGACGGTATTATTCAACTTTGGACAATCTAATTATGGTGGTGATCTACGAGCTCATAAACATCATGAATGAAGAATAAAAATAGATAAGCGCTAAATCAAGAAAGATGGAACCTTCACTTTGATCATTAATGGGCGAATCGGGAATCAGCTGAAGGAAATAGGCCGATGAGGAAAATAGAAGGAATTAGCAAAAAGACTTAACAAAGTTACGTGACAGCAATTGGATAATTTGATTAGTGGTCGCTGACACCAATTCTGACCAATCGTCGTTCAATTTCTAACTCACGTTCTCGACGCTCGCTCAAATCCCTCTGGTTTTAGCATTTTTATGAGATTTCATTCGTAATTTTTTCGTTTATAGCAGAGGCCCTCCGCTAACTTAGAAATTAAATGAAAAAAAAAAAAGAAATTCTATTTCATTACAATACTTATTAATTGTATTAGCTTTCCCCGTTGTAATCTGCTTATTCTATTTATTCAATTCGCAATATTTATGCTAAATTCTGTGTGAAAGCTTGTGAAAGTTTGCAGATGTTGAGCAGGAACGTGAGAGGGGCAGACAGATTGGAAACTGAAGGTAAGATCATGAACAGAAGCGAGAAAGGATGTAAATTTGATGTGTGTGCGCATGTGCGGGAAGTGGCAATAGAGACATTTTGTTGAACTGTTCAGAAGTCGGCGACTGTCGAAATGGTGTCCAATACTACTTGAAAAACGGCCTGTTAACCAGTGTTCAAGGACTAACGCTCATGACAAGAAGGGAAAATATCATTGAATGAATAAGAGCATACAAAGAGAAGTGAGATACTTGAATTTCGAAAATGTGTAGAGATAAATAGATTGATATACGTGAACAGAATGAGATAGATATATAGATATATTGATATAATCATACAAACTGAGATAGATAGATAGATAGATAGATAGATAGATAGATAGATATGAACACACATACATATGACCAAACTGAGATGGATAGATGTGAACAGACTGAATTAGATAGATAGGTATGAATAGACTGATGTATAGGTAGATAGATAAATAACAGAGGTAGACAGACATAAACAGAGATAGATTGTTACATACATACATACATACATACCTATCAACAGACTGATATAGGTAGATATGAACAGATTGAATTGAATAGATAGATAGACGGATAGATGGATAGATAGATCAAGAATGGTTAAAACTGAGAATTGACAGATGAACAGAACGAAGTTAATTTCAAAAATTGTATTCTTCGTAAACGTCTTTATTCTCCCAACTAACACGAAATATCTTTTCGTCGGATTCGATTTCCTTAATGCATTTTTCTTAATTTCATTGTTTCCCCAGATCTAAATGCATGAATTCTCCGTCAGGCAAATTTCATTTTTGTTTTTGCTTTTTGTTTCGTTTTGTTTTGTGTTTTTATCCTCTCTACTTTCTTTCTTCTTTTTTTCTCATTTCACTCTTTTTTTCAGCCACATTTTCCCTTTTAATTCGTTTTCTTCGATTTTATCTTTCTTTCTTTTTCTACCTTTTCTTCCTCTTCTCCATACCCCCTCCCTCTCTCTCTCTCTCTCTCTCTCTCTCTAACTACCTTGAATAGACTGGCGAGATTTGCAGCTTGCAATTTCTCTGTTCTGGAGCAGCTGACAAAATATTATGCCGATATGAAGTAACACTGTGTCAGGGCTGTAACAACATGTGCAACACGGAAAGTAGTGCAATTTAATTTTCCAGTCGTGGTAACGAACTCTAGTTCTATACATTCACACAAGGTGGCAATATTCATGCCTGTCGCAGCTAAATATGATTTAAACAGCGCCTAATAAAACAACACACTATAATAGAAAGCTTGGCAAAAAAACATGAAGAAATGTCGCACATATACCCCGTGAGGACTTCGCAACATCTTGGTCAGTTCTGGGTCTTCTGATTCTGGCAGTGGCTTGGTTATGTAATTCGAGACAATTAATAGATCATTTTTGATTGTCGTCTTGTGGCTGACATGATATTTCGTCAATATTATGTCAGGACATGATCGTATATAGTGACTTAAGGAGAAAAAAAACGTGATATTTTGCATTAAAACCGAACGCTAGGAAGCAAAAAGATTGATGAAAAAATAGTTTAGAAATAGATGATTCTTCCAATCAGTTCTTTACTCTTTTTGTCTCTGCCCTCTCTAATTCTATCAATCTATCGATCTATCTACTATCTATCTATCTACTCTCTCTCTCTCTCTCTCTCTCTCTCTCTCTATATATATATATATATATATATATATATATATATATATATATATATATATATATATATATTAAAATTTATATGCTTAACTATTTTGTCATTTTCTAATTTTTGTTAAGCCTAATTAATAACAAAGAACTCACTATCGCAATCAATAATTGAACGACCATAGATCATCAGTCCCTTTTGGGCCTCTTTTGAACGGGTATAGTTTATGGATAAATATGTTTCGTTTACTCCATTCAATGGAAAATAACTGTGATGTCATTAATAGAATTTATTCTGACCATATTTATTCTTCGATGTAATGTCTTGCATGAGTTCAAATTTTGACGCTACAGTTGTTCAGCGGTGAGCTTCACTTTTCTTCTATTTCCCAAACCACACCCAAAATCCATCTCGACAAAAAATACTGAGCATTATCTTTGAGGCAGATCGTGACAAGAGACTCAATCAGATGCAACTAAAAGCGTCAACGTGGTTGTTACAAAGACAATAACAGTTAACGTTGTATGACGGATAAATAACTGGTAATATTGAATGTTTTGAAACATCAAGCTTTTGCAGAAAAGTTCAGATACGATGATTACACTCAGAATAATCGATTTATATTGGCTTTGCATCACACTGACCAAAAGATATCGATTTGTTGAATGAACTGGTTTCCTATAAACTAATATTCTGTTTGGTGTGTTGTCAATTGATCGGCAGGCTCTACTTGTACTTTCATGATTGATTTTTGAATCATGCATGTGTGTTATATTTTACAAGTATATGAATGTACTTTCTGTTAGGTGAAGATTGGTCCCAAATTAATCACTGGTTCCAATAGTTCGTGTAAGAGTTTAGTCAAACACAATGTTTTGAATATCATTATTCATGGTAGCCAAACCAGCGTACATGTGATTCGGCCTGTATTGAATGACCCTCCATAAGAGACATTGTTTTTTGCCCAAACTCTGAGTAGGGTTAACGCCTACATGACACGCCATTAGAACTACAGAATTCTGACAATATTGCATTCGCCGGAGGGATGTGTTTAAAGTGTTCACAGCTACCGTAGATAATTGAACCATTACATGATGTCATCTATGGTTTTGTTGAAGTTGCCATCAGAAATTGCAACCGGACACCATTTTGGTAAATGAAATTGAACTCATGAAACTATATGAAGAATGACACCAATGTGACACATCTGTGCGTCTCATTATCAAGAAAAAAAAAACGGTTTGTAGACATGAAAGCAGACAAGCATGTTAAATTGAATAAACTATCCGTTTTCCAATGATTGGAAAAATGCGGCAGTTAAAAATTAGCCATATGACCCTTACTTAAATATGACCCACGTGATCATATGACCCATATGTAACAATGGACCAAAAAGGATTTTGTTTTCAAGGAGAACAATGTATTTCATTTTGATCATTATCTGTTGGGGCATTGTCTCTTGGTGATTTAACATAATTGTATGGTTGGATGGATTAGTGTTGTTATGGTAAAGAAAAAAAATACTGTCGGAATCCCATTCATTATTTTTAAAAAAAAACAACAATGAAATAAACACATACTCTGCTCTGTGCCGTAAGACAAAAACTTGGTCTAGCGCGATTCTGTAACTATTTACATTGTCTAACCGCGGAATGGACGCATTATAGCGTCAAAAAATCTACTCAACATACAACAATGCACACATGTGTGTCCTTTGGCAGAGAATCTGTTAAGAGAAAAGTATTTACAGTCAACAGTTATATAGCAGATGGGAATCCGTTGGTTTTTCTATTAGGAATGCTTAGCATACAGCCGAAAAACATCCTCTTGTTTTTTTTTATTTTCTCACATGAGGAAGATCAAAGCAAAGGAGCTTTTATATGACAGCTGAGATTATAGAAAAAAGGCAATGCAATTTAAAACCCATAAGCTAATCTAAAAACAGAAGAAGAATAACAAATCACGTGAGCAGATTCTCCTGTTCATAGAGGTCATCAATTTCTCTACGAACACGAATGGGGAAACATCGTCATTTTTTGGATCCTATTTAAATATAAATTGACTGAATATTTACGAATTCGTTCGTACTTTCACTGTCATTTTCTGCATTTTATGATATCTTCTCTACCCATGAACAATGAAACCTGATCTAATTTCTAGATCAATTGAATTGGGTTGCAGTGAGGGATTCAACCTCCTCAAACAATGCAGAGGGAAAACTTTAGATGATATTCATACCTGCACATTCACACGCATATAGACGAACGCAAATGTGAGTACCTGGGATGCATTTGATCTTGACTGATCACTATATATATATATATATATATATATATATATATATATATATATATATTGTCTAGAAAGCTTTGAACACTAAAGACATTAAAAACTTTTTTCAAAAGTTTTTGGTGTCACTTCAGTCACTTATTTTCTAATATCTCATATTGCAATTTATGTAATTTCCTCCAGTGTTATATATACATATATATACATATATATATATATATATAAATATATATATATATATATATATATAAATATATATATATATATATATATGTATATATATGTATATATATATATATATATATATATATATATATATATATATATATATATATATATATATATATATGTATGTATGAATGCAATGCTCTTCCATAGGAATAGAGCATACTGGTGGATGAGAAATTTCTGTGTGAATAGATACATCGCTTAGATTCAGCCTTACTGACTGTCCAGTTCTGGGTCTGAATTGAAGGTTTCAATTCTGCCTCATGGTACTGGATGGGATTATGGAAAATCTATAGCCACACTATGAAGAGATGTAAAACAGCTGTCTGTTGATGACAGAATAATTAATACTCCCCTATTCAGGTTTGAGCACTCTGTAAGTCAGGTAACTCATCCATTGTTAGCTTATGCAATGCTCTTCCATAGAGCACTCTGGTGGATGAAGAATTTCTGTGTAAATAGATGTATTGCTTAAATTCACTGACTGTCCAGTTCCGTAATCCAAAGTTAGGATATCGGCCTCCGGGTCTGAAGTGGAGGTTTCAATTCTGCCTTGCGCTACTGGATGGGATAATGGAAAGTTTATAGCCACACTCAAGAGATGTAATACATTGAAACAGCTGTCTGTGGATGATACAATTATATATATATATATATATATATATATATATATATATATATATATATATAAATATATATATTAGGAAGCTTTTCAGAGAAAGAGAGATCCAATCATTTCCCAATGTGATTTACATAGTTTTTCCAGTGGGTTTCATGTTTTGTATTGAATTAAGTTTTTCCATGTTGTGATCAGTTGTTTTCCATGTTACCGTTTGGGGTTTTAAAAACAAAACAGTTATATTAGGGTAGCTCCTCAGCAATGATGATCAAAAACCACTTCCCCCTACGCTATGAGTTATTTTATACAGGGAATTATCATAATGTATAGTATATGGATGTAGGTCATATATATATATATATATATGTGTGTGTGTGTGTGTGTGTGTATGTGTGTGTGTGTGTGTTTGTGTGTGTGTGTGTGTGTGTGTGTGTGTGTGTGTATTGTGGGTTTTCACCATCAACTGAAGTAGTATAGCTCATCTTGAAATAAAAATTATTAATCGGAATGAAAACTTTCTGAATCTACACATGTTTGCCATTCATTTAGGAAGCATAGAATCATGGATCCAAGAAACGAATGAATTCTTTGGGATTTTGAGCTGCTGCTTGGTTGTTGAAGATCTTCCCTTAGAGGTCAAGATACTTGAAAAAAGGGGTAGTCGGTCGGGATAAGGTCAGGCGAGTAAGCTGAGTGAGTTTGAATTTCGTAGCCTGGCCCATTCAATTTCTGCATGGTCATTCGGGCGTTGTCATGGAGAAGAATTGGTCGTTTTCCAGTGACCGAAAAACGTAACAGTCCTTGGTGCATTTTGTCGATTTCCTGTCAATACTATGTTGTATTGGTTTCCTCAGGAGTCAAGTGGTTGTAGTGGATGATTCAAGTGAATACCGAAAATGACTATCATCTTCTTTTGGTGCACGTCTGGTTTGGGGAAGTGCTTTAATGCTTCTCACTTGTCCAGCCACTTTGCTGAATACCATCGAATGTTGCACAGAATCCATTGTCACAATGCTGTCAAAAAATCATATTTTTGTCGTGCGAAAGAAGCACAGAGCTAACTTCAAAACGGCGATTTTTAAAAAATATTTTTCTTAAAAAAAAAGATTTTAATTAAGAAAAAGCTGATATGCATGAAATTGTCCGTTATATAGATCCCATGTCTACAAGTGGGGGTTAGTGATTGCTAATCAAACTAAGTGGATTTAAATGTACAGTGAACTAAGGCAGGGCGTGGCTGTGAGTTATAGATCAACGGGGGGGGGTATCTTACAACATTTTGGTGTGTGTATTAATTAGGGAGTGGATTTCCAAGTGTTTTTGGAGCCTGGGGAAGTGATATGGTTTTTAAGATTATCTGAACTCAGTTTTCCCGGGAATATATTAAGTTGACACCAGTTTAGATAGATAGAAAGATAGATAGATAGATAGATAGATCATCATCATCATCTTTTAGCGGTAGACAAGATTTGCCTGACCCTTCCATCATGGGGGTTGCAGGGCCAATATTTCCTGAATTTGTCTTGCTAGTCACGCAATCTTATTTTCTGTCGGTCACAATTTCACATATGATCTCTGGGAATCCATGATGGGAGTCAAGATGTCCTGCGTTGGTCTGATATTTTTGCATTTTGTCCATTGCCATTTGAGTTTTTTGATAGCTACTATAATATCCCGGACTGACTTTCCTCTAATATACTAAGCTGTCTTTTGATGTTCCCATGTGAGGTTGAGCTTGATTCTCCCATGTGCACGTTTAATGGTCAGACTTTTCATTGAGTTCCATGCCTCTGCTCCATAGGTGCCTATCCGGAGGATGCATTGCTTGTATACCTTCTTTTTGAGACCAGCGAGATTTTCTCGTTCCTAAAAGTCGAACTTGCTCTACCGAAAGCTTGCCAGCCTAGTGTGGTTCATCGCTTGATTTCTTCTTTTGAGGATTTCAAGGCACCCATAATTCACTTTAGAACACGCGTTCGTTTGTTTGTTTGTTTGTTAGTTGGTTTTTGTTTTTATTTTTTTTGTTGGGACGTAAGAGTTTAAATTGAAAAGAGATTTAGTAGCTTGAATAAATTTGTGCTTCTAAGGATTGTTACTCAAAGGAAGAATTGCAGCGCCAGTTTCTGATGCATACTTTTGTCTGTAATAAAACCGTTCCGGATAATTGTAGTCTGTGTAGACACAAGCACTGATTACAGGCACCAATGAATGACTCACTATTGTTTTAACCTCCCGACAACCCCAAACTGCTAACTAGGAAACGAATCAGATACATCATCCGACTAAAACATTACGTAGGTTATTCTGCAGTGTAATAGATAGATAGATAGATGCTGTCAGATACATTGATAAGAAAGTCAATTAATCACGTTGCTTTATCTATCAGTGGATAATTAGATTAAGTACACTGACTGAATCAGAATTACACAGATGCGAGTAAAAAAAGAGTTTGAAACAGACTAATATAGATGGATACTGGGTAAAATAGATGATTACTCCATTAACTATATTGTGTTTTTCTGAAGATATGTGAGATTATGTTTTTGTTGATGTCTACTTCTCGACAGTCAATCACTCTTCTTGGTGGTGGTAGCTGAATTCTCGCCATTAGGGCGATACCGTTAAGAACAAACCTTCAAACTTATGATAAAAAAAAAACATTCTCATCAGACCACAGGCGTCTGCCTAATTGGATTAGGGTTTACTCCAAGTCCGAAACATATTTATCATCTTTTATTTCTCCATCCTTTTCATTTTTCTCAGCCTTTTTAAATCTATTGTTTGATGTATTATTTATCACAATAAATGGCTAATGATAATTACCCACCAAATTTTCTGAGACATCAACATAGTATTCCGATGAAGTTTCAGCATATGTATTCTTCAAAAATATGTGTTCTTCAAACTATCTACTCGAGTGTGAAGCTATGTAGTGAAGAGAGATTTTCATTTATTTTCTGTCAAACTTGGTATGTATTGTGTTGCTAAAAATGTGGCTCATTTCATAAAAGTATCTTTGTTAATATATATATATATATATATATATATATATATATATATATATATATATATATATATATATATATATATATATAATGTGTACTTTAGAGAGTGAGACAGACTCGGGAGTGAGGTTTTTGGTGGTAAGGTTTATTAATCCTTATATGTCAATAGTCCATACATGTTTCGGGATTCTTCCCATCATCAGTGGTGTGTGCTGTGTGAGTGTGTATTGAAATTTACCATGTGGAACCAGAGTCCACTGCCAGGGGCTATGCATTGTGGGTAAGTTTTGTTGCCAGGGCTACTGGAGGCCTCCTGCTGAATGGAAGAATGACCAGCAGGTATCAGGACTTAGGTAAAGCAGCAGCAGTTGGTCTTGGGGAGGGCAGAGTGTGTCAAGGTAGGGGGTAGTGATGTGGAGTTGGATTTTTTGGTATATATATATATATATATATATATATATATATATATTAGAATACGTTTTTGGGGGGCATCTATGTAGGTAAACCCGATGTTTCAAAAATGTCAATGTGTAGTATGAAATAACATCCACTTACAATACATTATGACATTATCTTATATAGAATAACAAAGTATTTGTAGTATGATATAATCTAGGTATCGAAATCAAAACTGAAAGGGGGGTGTTGTTTGATCAAGACTGCTGGGGTACCATGTTGTTATAACTGTTTTGTTTTTAAATCCCCGAAACGGTTTCATGGAAAAGAACTGATGATCGCAACCAGAGAAAATTCACACATAGTACCATAATAACAAAGTATGCGTAAAACATCGTGAAAAATCACATAAACAGATATTGGGAAGTGAGTGATTGAAATGACACAAAAAGATTATGAAAAATTTTTTAACGTGTTTATTGTTTATAACTGTAAAGCTTTCTAGACAATATACTTATATATACATATATGTGTGTGTGTGTGTGCGCGTGTGTGTGCGCGCGCGTGTGTGTGCGCGCGCGTGTGTGTGTGTGTGTGTGAAGAAATGGACGTATTTGGTCCGAGAGAATGAATTATAAATTGCATTATATCATATGGAAACTCATTTGAGATTATCTCCCGTCATCACACGGTTAATATATCGCTCGCCCAAGACAACATGAATTGAATAAACAATTAGAGAAAAATTGTTTCCTGCAGCGACCTTTTTTCTCTAATTGTTTATTCTATTTAACGGTGTAACGACGGAAGATCATCTCAAATAAGTTTCTACGTAATACAACGCAAGCCATAATTCACACACACACACACACACACACATATATATATATATATATATATATATATATATATATATATATATAAGCTTTCTAGACTCTACTTATATATACGTGTGTGTATGTGTACTGGTTAACCCATGTCGTCAAAATGTCGGTAGTATTTAAATAATTTTGCAATTTTATCGAACTTACAATTATCAAAAACTTTATACTGTTCAGCATACTCTCATTTTTGTTCAACCAGAATGAACCCGAATCAAGTTAGGGAGACTCTTCTATATTTCGTATTTAATAGTTATCCCCCTTAACAAATGCAACAGGCTAAAAATATAAATCACCACTTGGCGTTTGATATAAGTAGATTCATGCGAATAATATAGTGAGTAAAAGAAATGATATTCCTAGTAAAATTATTTCATAAACATTTTCAAAATGTAATGACATTTTGGAGATTTTAAAATTCCAACGATCCATTCTGCCAGACATGATGTTATCAATTTGAAATGGTATTTTGATAATGGTGGAAAAATTAAAAAATCCAACAATAATTATTTTGCACGGTAATATCAGTGATATTGTTTTTTAACAAGAAGGTATGAATGTAATATATATGGAGGTTCCGTCGCGCAATAATAAGATCACTTCCCCTTAGACTTTCGCAACTTAACAATATGACCGTCGAGTCGTTGCTTGATTGGTTCAGTGCAATTATCGCATTGAAAAGCACAATAGAAAAGACTTCAGAGGAGAGGAGAAAGACAAGGGGATCTCACAAGAAAGAGTGAAAAAGACAGAAAAAAGAGACGTTGCAATTAAGAGCATGACACGAGAAAGAAAGAAAAATGAACGAGAGAAAGAATGAAAGTATTGGGTTTGAGGAAACGAGAATAAAAGGGGAAACGCCAAAAAGAAAAAGAAAGAAAGCATTGAAAAGAAATCAAGAAAAGGAAGAGCAGATTAATGCAGATGAGATACTGCGAGAGATAGAAAGAGAGAGGGAGAGAGAGAGAAACAGACAGAGAGACATAGAGCGGGGTGGAAGTGATATAAAGATAAAAGATAGAAACGCTTGGTAATTGATATTGATGTCCCAGTCAATAATTGAACCACGATATCGTCAAAATCATGTAAAGAAGATTCTATCGAAGAATAGACAGGGTCAGAATAAGATTCATACATGACATCACTGGCCTTTTTCACCAGAAAAACATCTGAAATAGAGTAAGAAAACATCTAAAAACATTTAGATTCTTGAGAATATAGGTCTAATTATCAAGCCTATCAGAATAAGGCCCCCAAAAGGTTAAAAAAAAAAACAATTTTTTTTCCAGAAATTGAAAAAGATATTCATTGGGGGGGGGGGGTCTAGTGGGGTAATGATACCAATTTTCAACTTTGTTGACAAAACAGCATGGTTGAGAGCGCTAGAATAAACACACAAACATGCATACCAAAAATGAAAAAAATGGCAAGAACCCTTGGCCGTACTTGATGGCTACGGTTGTTTCAAACATCCCGGTTATTTCACCCTGAAGACATTGTATGCTTCAAATCAACGAAATTGAAATCTTTACTTTTGCTCCCCACGAACGACATGATCATTTGTAATTCGACACATCCCCTTGAAATAATCAATATGGTGTCATGTTCTTCACCTCCCTCTAAAATCACATTCGGTCATAATTATCGAATTTCTGATTGGTGACATCTTGCCTCCATAAAACTCTTATCATATTATACTTTGATGAGTTTGTATGAATGTCGACTTCAATGGCTGTGTCGATTGCATAAATCCATTTGGCTCCTCGTAGCGCTTCCCCCACCCCCCGGGCAATGAAAAAAAGATAGAGTGTTTATGTAGGATGAAATTATCTGCTCGAATAATCAGTTTGCCTTCAGAGATGCTGAAAAGACTCGGAGAGTTTTTTTTTTGTTGCTTACATAGGTGTTCAGCAACTTGAAAAATAATTACTTTTTTTGACAACGTATAAGAAGTAGATCATTGAACAAGTACCCTGAGGTGTGTTTATGAAAATCAATACGCGCTTGATATGAAATGTTGAAGACCAGGATTTTCTGTATATCTAAAGAAAAACAGAGAAGGCCCTTTGCCATCGGAACTGGCGAGCAACCTAGCCTGCTGTGGGGAGTTCGATTTCCACTAGGTTCTCGTCTTGGGCAAACTTAGATGATACTAGCAAGAAACAGCGAGGGAAAGGGATAGATTTTGAAGGAAAGAGAGAGAGTTAAAATGGAATTCATGAAGCTAAAACCGTTATTATATAATGTTTATTTATCTTAATCCTAATTTTCTTCAATTGCTTTTTATCGCAACTTTACTCTTTGCACGGATCTGAAGTAAAGAATAAGCTCCCACTGAGACTCGGACTCATATCCCTCTAGGTCAGAGGGAAGCTAGATTAAGATCCTGCTTCTCTTACTAATTGATCCACAAAAAACTAGCTGGCTATAAAAAGTCTGGATCAAACCTTTAAACCAATCTTCTGTATCGATATCTATTCCCTCCGGTATACAGGGACGTGTGAGTTCAAGTTTTGCTAAGAGTTTATTCTTCATTCCAGATCCGCGTTGTACACACATATTTCTAAAGTGACAGCTTCTGTGAAATTGTGATCAAAAGCAAGTGTGGAAAATAAGATGAATGTCAATATTCATTCCTTTTTTTCAATTTATTTTAGCAGATTAAGTATTATAAATCATCATTAATAATTTTTGACGTCTTAATTGTCGTTGCTTTTTATCGCAAGTAAATCCAGGTCTGGGTACTCTTCGATCCGCGCAACAATTAAGATGAAGGTGAATAGTAGTCAAAAATTAATATTAATTAAGGTTAGCAGCAGTCAAAAATTAATGATAAAAACCAGAGTTTGAATATATTTAAATCAAAGCCAAATGCAAATTGGCGGAAACTTGTATTAAAGTTCGACAACCGCGAATGAATTTTCGCAAAGATCAAATAATTAGAAAATGGAAAGATAAAATGAACAAAAAATGTCTCAAAATTAACGAAATTTGAATGTAAAACGAAAAAAAAAATTTTAACACGAACATAAAGTAAGGAAAACAAATTGTTGTTTAAATGTTTCCTGGCTTTGCCTCGTTATCTTATCAAAATCAAATCTCTTACGAACCCGCGAGTTCATTACCTGTACTGCTTGACACTGGAATTTAATCAGTCGCTTCCGACGCAGAAATTTGATGAAAAATAAGAATAAATTAAATGAATTTAGGAAAAACTCGGAAAATCAAAGTTATCGGCTGTCGTTTTAATTTTAATTATTTCCTTTTACAACCCCTCCTTCCCTCTTATTTGCTGCTCACTCATTAGTTGTCCTTTTCCTTTTTTTCCCATTCATTTTTAACTCCTCTTCCCACAACTTCTTCTCTCTCTTCCGCTTCCCCTTTATTCACTCCTTAGTCGTCTTTTTCTTTTTCTCCCATTCACTTTTATCTCCCCTTCCTATAACTTCTTTCTCTTCAGCTTTCTCTCTATTTACTCCTTTGTCGCCTTTTTCTTTTCCTCCCATTCATTTTTATCTCCTCTTCACACAACTTTTCTCCGTCTTCTGCTTACTCTCTATTCATCTCCTAGTCGTCTTTCTTCATTTCCTCTCATCCAGCTTTATCTCCTCTTCCCACACCATTTCTCCCTCTTCAGTTTTCTCTTTATCCTCTCCTCAGTTGTCTTTTTTCCTCCTATTCACTTACATCTTCTCTTCCCACAACGTCTCCCCCCACTCTGCTTTCTCTCTATCCATACTTTAGTTATCTTTTCCTTTTCCTTCTATTCAAACATATCTCCTCCTTCAACTTCTTGTCCCTCCTTTCTCTCTATTCCTCCCTTTGTCGTCTTTTTCTTTCCCTCCCAATCCTTCTTTTTACCCCCTCTTCTTGCTTCAATTTACCTCTTCTCTCACTATTCCTTTTTCTCCATTTTCTCTTTGCCATTCTTCTTTCCCCGTTGACTTTCCTCTTCTTAAAATGCTCTCTCTCTCTCTCTCTCTCTCTCCCCCTCTCTGTGGAACAATGCATCTACCTTAGCCTGCAGTCAGGTCCAGTGACTTTTTATGAATATATTTCTTTTTCTTCTTTATTATTTTTCTCACATTCATTTTCTTCTTTCGTGCATCTTATTTTCTCTTCATCTATTTTCCTTCGAATTCTTTCATCATTTTTTCCCTTAATTAATTCGTTTTCTGTTCTTCTCTCGCTCTTTCCTATTGTGCTATATCTCCTCTCCTTTTTTTTCTTCCTCCTCTCCTGACTCTTTTTTTCTGTCCCTGGTTGGTCTGTCTGGCTGTGATTGTAAGTTTTGCATGTACAAGCCACACTAAATAGAATTAGAGCGCTGAAAATGTATACATTTTCTTCTTATTATGTTTAGAAAAAAAAAGTTATTCTTGTTCTTTTCAAAGACTCCCACTGCCCAGGTTTTCATGGGGTTTCAATCTTTGATATAGGTTTAGGCTAAATTGACCCCTTACTTTGTAAGCGGCAGCATTCACACATTTTTTTTTTTTTTTGAAAATTGGATTTGTAGCTCAACAAAAGATAAGAGACGTAACTTATTTACTGATCACCCCTTTTTCAAGTCTAGTTTTTAATTGATCACCCCCAACACGGCATGCTCCCAAAAGACATTGAAGGTTTCTATTGTGTGACAAAGCAGACCTGTTTCCCCTTTAAATACTTATATCATTACACTCTCCTTGTTTGGCATTCAGTGGATGATCTTCTTTCTTTTACTTAATCAGAAAAATATTTGTCAAAACGGACTCTTCCTGTCATTTTGAACGTCTATACATAATAGGCAGACGTCGTGCGATTACATTTTGTTCACTAAATAACGTTTCTTAATTAAAAACAAAGTAAATTGTCATAATTGAATAATACAGTTACTAGAGCACCTAACTACGCATTCTAACGGATATACCTAAGAAAAGGACATTTACTTTGAAATAATTTCGTAATTTTGTTTGTTTTTCTCTCTCTCTCTCTCTCTCTCTCTCTCTCTCTCTCTCTCTCTCTCTCTCTCACACACACACACACACACACACACACACACACACTTATAGGCATACAGATAAATATGGAAAAAAAAACACGCCCGAGCCGTGGTTCATACCAGTAAACATCAGATGCTTGCACAAAATGACTGAAATGGCAAAATTATCAAATGAGGGGAGAAGATGTTAAGAATAACAGAAGAATATTATCAAAATTTGCGCGTTTCAAAAATAGAAGTATCACGAACTGATAGAACGGTAGATATTAGTGATGTTCTAGACAGAAAACAAAATAGTACTTACACAACGAAATATGAAATTCAGAAATCCGGTGCGTGGCTATGCACATAATGTATACAAGAGAGAAAAATACCTGAAAACCTCTGTCTATGAATAGTGTTTCTACTTCACAAGAGCCTCAGAATCTGCATTCCTATTGCACTAATGATTACGAATATAAACTATACACAAAATTACTTACAGACAAACCAGTGCTCGAGATGTAAATCAACCATACGAACAGTCAGGCTCCAGGAGTGGCTATTCAACAATAGACCACCTACATGCATTAAATCAACTAAACTAAAACTGCAATTCCCCACAAAAAATAAAGCCATAATCGAATTCTACACATCTTAGTCTATCTACAGCACACATATGAGATCGAATTTGGAAAAAAAAATGTTTTTGTTGAATTTCTCGCTTTTTTTCTTCTCGTCCGTGTACGGAATGTACCCAGCCAACAGTTACTTCTAGCAAATCAGTGTTTCAAAAAGTCGTCCATGTGTTTACTCCCGGAGGTTTGGGAGATAAGTGTTCCGCAAGAACTAACTGAAAACTGCCCATTAGTATGGTTTCCAACCAGCCTATATCGCACTTCAATCACCCAAATGTTCATTTTTATCTATTCATTTAAACAACAACAACAGTAATAGCAATCGAAACCGTACCAAAGATACTGCAAACGAGATTAGAGGAACTACGGATAAGAGGAAATATTGAGACTTGACAGACCACAGCACAACTGAGGACCCAACGAATAGTGAAGAGAGTGCTGGAAATATGAGATATACGACCCTCAGCTGGCAACAATGGCCTAATAGCCAAGAAAAAGGCATGGTGAAGGTGGCACAAATCACAGCACTGCTGTGACAGGTGAGGATGATATGAAAGGAGGAGATCTGGAGATCTGAGGAGACTTACTGTCAGTTAGCCTCGAGTGATAACTGCCAGGTAACTGGTGTGAAACCGCAATCCATAGCACTGCTGTGGACTGAGAGGGTGTAAAGAGAAGAGCTGGAGACTTAAGGAGACTTGCTGTTACTTGGTCTCCAGCACTGACCACTGGCGTAACAATGCAAATAGTAATGATGAATCTTAAGAATCTCAATACTCAAGTCCCTGCTGGACAGAAACACTTGAAAATCCGGTAATTATTCCAGCAAAGTATGTCACATCCGTTAAAGGAGAGTCAGGGGAAAATGAAAGTTCTCAATAAAGTCTCTTGCATAACATAGAGGCTTAAGAGCCACAATTACCAACTGTATTTATTTAATGATATAATTATGTGAGTCTCAAAACAGTTTTCATATCATATTTAAAACTCTCAAAAATGTACGTGATCCGGATATCATGGGGTAACCGATTTCAAAGTCTCGGAGCGACTTAGCTAAAACTACCACGCCCGCGAGCGATGTTCATAAAGACAAGTTGTAATGCCAAATCGTCTAAATCTCGGATATAGATATGAGCACAGAGACTTTTGAATACTGCAATTCAGATTTTGAACACAACTCGTTCTTCAATCCTAAGCCCGTGTAGACTGATAATGTTGGTTCTAATAGAATCAGGTTTCCTACGTTTCAAAACAAACCTAACGGCAGCATTTTGAATATTTTTGTAATTTGTTGATTAGCGACTTATTCAAGCCAAGGTGAAGTGAATTAGAATAGTCTAATTGATGAGTAATAACAGAATGAAGCAACGGCTCAGTTTCATTGTTGAGAAATAAGTTTCTATTATTACGGACAGATCCGATTAATCCTTAACAGTGGGAGACAGCATTATCAATATGCCTTTTCAAGTTTAGAGATTTGTCCAGATTGGCCCCAAGATTTTTCGTCCGATTAGAAAAACGTATGCAGTCGTTACGATTAAGGATCACGTCGTTAATGGTTCGAAATCTTTTACCACCTGGAGTAAATAATATAATCTCTCTTTTATTGGGATCAATCTTGGGGAAAGAAGGCATTCACCCATTTAGTGATCTGATCCATAAAGGAAAATGCTTGTTGGTGTTTTTTTAAATAACATTATGTCAAAAACTAAGCGTGACGTAGTTGTCATCCACGTATCCACTAAGGAAGAAACCGGCATGTTCTATTACTTTATATATAAATATATTTCAGTTTTATATCAGGTATAAATATTTGATAAAAAGAACCAAGAACCGAGCCCTGGGGAACCCCAAACAAAACACTTGCACAATTAGATAATGAGTTGTTAATTCCAACTCGTTGTTTTCTACCTACAAGAAAGGACTGGAACCACTTCAATTCTGTGCCCCTGACACAAAATCCTTGGTCCAAAATGGATTGAAGCTTATCCATGTCGACCGTGTCAAAAGCTGCACATTGATCCAAAAGCAATAAGAGACTCTGCAAGTGTTTGTTTCGAAGCCATCGAGTGTGTCATTAACATTCTTTCAATATCAAAGTTTCAGTACTATGAAGCCTTTTATATTCGCGCTGATGATGGCATTAGCCCGTTTTTGGCCATTCAATCTAACCCATGCAGTCTTCTCAATGGGCTTGCTAATTAGAATTATACCAGAAACTGGTCTGTAATGTTTTAGTACTTCAGATTCCAGGCAGCTTCAAGAGAGACATGATAGCCGATTCTTCAACTCCTTCGATGGAGCCAGCATCTAAAGAGAGATTCACTAATTTACATAAGGATAAGAATATCTATAGTCTTTTTTGTTAATTCTGTCGGTAGCATGTCACTGAAGGCTGTTTTGATAGAACCCTGTTGTATAATGCTCCTAAGTTCTGCAATAGTGGCGAGTACAGCATTGGGCTTTTTATTTTCAATCGTATTGCTTTCATTTTAAATTATTATAGCTTCAATTCCAAACATTTGGAATTTAATTTTGCTATTCGGGGTTTAATTTCAATCATTTCGACTTTGTTTTCATTTATTCACGCTTTAATTTTAAATTTCTTGGCTTCAATTTTAGTTATTCGGGGGTTCATTTTAAATTATTCTGACTTTGACTTCATTTATTCACGTTTTAATTTCAAATTAGTTGGCTTCAATTTTAGTTATTCAGGGTTTAATTTCAATTATTGAGTTATTAATATCGATTGTCCATACTGCAAACTCGGTTGGCTGAACTAAAACGATTATTTCGGCAAATAAAGAGTTTCGGAGGTTTCTTAGCGACCATCTATGCATTAATTTAATCCACCATGCAGATAAAAGTAACGTCACCTGTAACGATTCCTTCATCTCACCAATAAGCATTAATTCCAGTCCTAGATACTATCTAATACTACCTGCGAATTTTAATGCTAGAAAACAATGATGCCGAGCACTGTCAATAAATAAGATCCAACTTTCAGCGTCACACCGTGGAGCAATCATTATCAAGTTAGTTTCGTATATTATTTCTAAAGCAATGAACATTAGGTGCCTCACTGTTTTTGTTTGTTTTTTTGTTTTTTGCTGTTGTTTTGTGTCGCCCAAAGCAAGGTTTAGTCTCAATTTTCGATATGTTTATAACATACTTGCTACAGAAAGTATTTAGCCACAGAAACCAATATATTGCTTTTTCCAAGGACGGACTGCGACAAAATGTTAAAACAAACTTGGCTTCACCAAGGTCAAACTCGTTTGCCTCATTAAAATCGAAAAGGAAGACAAAAAAAATTTTTTTTCGCCATACAATATTATTCGAAAACTAATCGTCCGATTTCAACTCTTTCATCAATAGTTCATGTAAATCGGGTTTGCAAACTTTAGCCAAATAAATCGACCTGCGTTGGGCTTTAAAAATTGGAGTAAATTCGTCATCAGTTTTGTGCACGTCACCGTTATTCGCGCACGACGTCCCTTGTTTTTGATCTGGTCTTCATCATCCCTTGTTACGTATGAAAATAAATTTTATAGTAGGAATTTGACAATTAAAAGAACTCAGCATCAAAGAACAGAGAAGCAAAAAGGTGATATTTTTTTAACTAAAAAATATTACGTTCGTAAAATTTTTCAAAATTAAATACAACTCTACTTTTTCTCCGAAAATACATAAATTCGTAAATGAATAAGCTACGATTTAACAATGGCAATATGACTGTTATTCCCCGTAGAAATATTCGCGGATATATTCGAATTTCGATGAGATTCATTAAAAAAAAACAACAACGTTTCTGTCGAAGATCACATTGTTTAATATGGGGGAGGGGTAAGTTGATCTTTCCATCAGCAAAAATGTTACCTTTAAGTGGAAGAGTCTATTGTACTGACAGAGAAAGACTAAACTGCTTGATACGAAATATTTATGTTCTATTTGCAAATTTGAAAGATTTACCGTAGATTTACTTATAATCATACAATTTCAACTCGAGGAGTTTTCGGTACTTTCCCCTAAAAAATGGATTTGCACATTCAAGAAAAATGTATCTCTTTTAATCATTTAAAAGGACTTGACATGAACATTATCAAATCCCATTCTTCCCCATGTTCCTTGTCTAACCTTTCTTCTTCTTCTTCTTTGAACATTTCCTTCGAGTACTTAACCTATCCTTCCTCTTCGTTTTTTTAGTCTGTCTTCTTCTTTCACAGTTTTTCCTGTCTCTATTGCTCTCCGTCTCACCCCAGCCGTTTTATTTACCGCATTTATTTCTCTTAAATTAAATAATTTCTTTTCTTCCCTTCCATTCTTTTTGAATTTATATACGTTTTATCCAAGAAGTCGAGGAAAGAAAATCCACTTTTTTTTATATCTATTCATTGTCTTGTTTTTGAAACGTTCGTGAAATGGCCATCGTTAAAACAAAACAATCAAATTTTGTGTTATTCATTTATATCTATCGATCGTTTAAATTGCTTCTTTGGAAGGGAGATAACTTCCTTCGTGAATGTGCACACCCATTATCTCAGAAATCATCTTGGTGGCTTCCACCGGGGATCAAACGTTTACAAGTTTCCTCAATACACCAATTGAATATTGAGGTGACGATCGTATTCGTAATAACTGTTGAGCTCTCCTAAGAGCTTCAAAAAGTAAGAGATCCAGCTAAGAATTGAAATGAGGCATAAACAGTACTTATGGGATCAGCGAGCATGTTGAATTGTATGCTGGAAAAGGAGACTTGCTGCTACTTGATCCCCAAATATATACACCGGTAAGTGTTGGTATAACTATGCAAATAATAGAATCGCGACAATTAGACTGCAGTACTTATATAAGACTGTCGACTAAAATGAACTTGAAATTGGTTTGACTAAATTGATAAACAATACGATGATATGAATGATTGATCGGAAAATACCTTGGAGCTTTGAAAAGCCTAACAATGATTAGAAAGCTATCAAGACCGAAGAATACTGAAAACACCACGCATTGAAGGAACTTGATGAAAGCTATAACACGTAGGCGGTGTCTCATATGAGATTATTCATTTGAACGATACAATTGACGAATTCAAGGCGTTGGATTAGAGGATAAGAACAACTCGTAAGAATTTACAAAAGCGTGCTCCCCCGAGACAATATAGGTGAACCCGGTGCAAAAAGGAAAGAAAGATATCAGAAATAATTCATAATCAACTATTAAAACGAGTCCTCTTTATGTTGTTAGAATAATACGTTGAAGAAAGATACGAAAAATACCAACGACAGCTTGACAATTGAAAGTGTAAACCCCCAAACGTGATAAAATGCATCCATAACCAAATATAGATGGACCGAAAGATAAAACATACTGTTGATTCTGAAAGCAAGGCATTGATACGATAAGTAGATATTTTGTGAACTGGGCCTCCATAGATACAAAAAGCCACATACACACACAAACACATATATAAGAATTTTATGGAATGTAACGCTAGCTCAATTAATTTAGTAATATGTAAAGAGCGGCGTCGGACCAAGATGGCATCCTGGTGGATACATGTTCGATCCCTGCAGCAGCTGATTTCTTTAATTTTTGTTTTCCTCTCTTTACGCTGTCTGGGCCAGTAGAAATATTCACCGTGTAAAGACGGATTGTCGATTTGAATAAGGTTTCTAATAAAAATAACATATTTATGATCATTCTGCCGGATTAAAATATCTATTTCATTATAATATAATTGTTATCGACAGACGAACATGAATAGAACGAATATGGACTGAAGCTATATAAAACGAGTTCTGGGTATGAAGCAGTAGTTGAACTTCTCATTTAACAGTTGGCTGCTTAGCTCAGACGATAAAGAGTGGCATCGCGTTAAGATGGCCTCCAGTCGACGTATTCAGCGTGTGAAAATATTGGTGTCGGTTCAAACAGAGATCCTGATAAAAATAATATTTTTCATTTATTTATTTATTCATTTCATTCAATATATATATATATATATATATATATATATATATATATATATATATATATATATATGTGTGTGTGTGTGTGTGTGTGTTTGTGTTAATCTTATTCGGATCTCTTCTTCCCTCTCCCCCCTCTCTTTCTCTCTCTTTATATATATATATATATATATATATATATATATATATATATATATATATATATAGGCAGTGGATTCGCTACACAAATAAGTTTATCATTTATGAGGCCCGGAGAGGGCAGAAACATGAGCTAGTTTGTGTAGCGAATCCACATTCTACTATTATATATATATATATATATATATATATATATATATATATATATATATATATATATATATATATATATATGTGTGTATGTATGTATGTATGTATGTATGTATGTATACGTATACATATATTCCATTTTATTTTCCACTTATTAAGAATACAGAAATGAGAAAATAGAAAACTGATTTAATCTGTTGTTGATGATAGTTGTCAACATTTTAACACACTCTTCAGCAACCAGCGATATGTTCTGTTTTTATAATTATGAAAGCAAAAGGCTCATTATCAAAGAGGAAGATTTTTCGAAATTTTTCAGCTAAAAATGATTTGCGTGAATGTTATAAACTCGTAGATGTCTGCGTTTGAAAACTTCTGTTCATCCTTGAAAAACCAGCGCGACGCGATAGTTTGCATGAAAAATTCAGCCCAGAACACATCAAGACTTTAAATATTTACCGTGAATTTAAGGACAAGCTCGTATTCTACTTGAAATGCCAGATCCGTTTTATTCTTTAATTGTTTATAATTCTTTCATATATATTCCTATACGTAGGCATTGTGTTGTTTTTTGTTTTTTTTTTGGTACCAAGAAGAATACCACAATACGTTCCAGGAAGTGATTCGACATTCTAGAACAAAGAAAACCTGACAAAGGCTGGAGATTACATGACCGGAACGTTATGAATAAGTAAACATATAGACAAGATACACCGGAATAGCCTGAATGGTGCAGGTTTGATCCGTGCAAGTTTTGATGAAGCACGTTTGGGGTATTGCTGTGCAAATTAATATAACCAAGTGTACGCTGAGAAAAAAATCACATTTAACTATATTAAGACGGTGAAGAGCGCGGTTTTGAACAGTACAGAACATTTTGGAACGAATTGACTGCACTAATCAAGGTATATCAATACATACCTACCAAGTCAAAACGTAAAGTGAAATAAAAACTGACAGTTCCCACTGTTTATATATCTGATATCACATTACCAAGAGGTGTTTACTTAGAGATTGAGTATCACCTCTTGAAGGCTTGAAGATTAATTTTTCTGGAATTCATTTAATCAAGTTTTGCGTTTGTAATTCGTTTGACAAAGCGAACAGCCGGACTTAGATTATGTCCTTGTTTTGTCGAAATTGAAAACTCACGAAAATGAATTTTAAAAAAGTAAAATTTTATCCAACGGGTCAGAATTCGGTCTGCCGATTGTACACACCGCGTTATTGATGTGAGCGCAAATGCAGATTGCCCAACTAAAAAAAACTCTAGAAATACAATCTCCTCTTATAAAAACTTGAAATATTTCTCATCTCAAACCTATCGGATTTCTGGAAGGTTTGAAAGTCTAATAAACAGAAAGCACATGAAACTCAGAGAAAAAAAATTTGAAATTTACTACTTTATATAATATTGATACATCCAAAATCATATTAGCCCCGAGAGGGAAAAAAAACTTTGTCGATCCGAGTTTGGACTCGGTGCGTTTAGAAGAAAATTTTTATTAAATCTTCCCAGATGACGTTGATTTGAAATATAAGTATAGTCTAATTTCACTGATTCAACTCTAATATATTTTTAGGAAATTTTAACAGTAAAAAAACACAAAGATATTTTTAGACAGACTTGTCTCCTAATAGCGCGAATCAAGAGACTTGTTTTTGTGAAATTTTACCTTCAAATGTATGCTGTAGGCAAATTGAGAGCTGCTGATTTCGTATATGCCCAAAGTTAGGGTCCAGTTCAGCATTATAAGTACATTATAACTACATTTTAAATAGAGCCTCATCGGAGAAATCATTCAATCAAAACTGATAAATTTCCATGAGGTTTGATGATCATATACTTTGAAAGCATATACAATTGGAAGGAAATCCGTCAGAATTTGAACGCAGTTCGTCAATGCTATTTTTCAAAGCTCAAAACATTCGGCTATTGAAATATGACTCAGAAACGACGAATTACTGCCCAAATAGAATGTTTTTAAAGAGCATTGCCACCCACCCCTTGCATGAGAGTAGTTTCAAATAAATGATGAAAAAAAAATCATCTTGGATAATGCTCAGTCAAAATATACGTATAGTTTGATTTTATGTATTTAACACGAATAGTTTTTGAGGAAATCTTTGATGAAAAATCTTTTTCGGACAGTCAGCATAGGAATCGACGATTTCTTTTCTTGCGGAATTCGACTTGAGCAGCGGGCTCTAAGTTATCTGACATCTACTAAGATCGGACAGGTATTTGATCTGTGATAACATAGATCCCCTGAGATCACATGCGAAACTGATGCCGACAGAATACAAGATGGATAGATGAACTAGACAAATTCAGGAAATACTGGCTCCGCGACGCCCGTGATAGAGTAATTGTGGCAAATCCTGGGGAAGGTCTATGTCCAACGACGGACGTTAAAAGACGGATGAAGATGATGATGATGATGATAATGATGAGTAAATCTCATCATTTTAGTGTACACACACACACACACACTAATGCACACGTCAATACTTTATATTGTAAATATAAGATTTCAGTAACCATCTTCAGTCGGAATACAGGTCCTCATCTTCAGCAGCAGCAGCCTTTTAGCATCCGTCGTTTGACATAGACCTCCCCTATCTCTATCATGAGGGTCACGGGGCCAATACTTCCTGAACTTGTCTGTTTCGTCAGGCAATCTTATATTTTGCCGACCACAATTTCGCTTATGATCTCTGGGGATCCACATTGAGAGTCGTGATGTCCAGCAGTTGTCTGACGTTCTTGCAACGTTTTTGGCCCCATTGCTATTTGAGCTCTCTGATGGATTCTATGATATCACTGACTCCTTTTCTCTAATATACTGCGCTGTCTTGTAATATCTCCATGTTATGTTGAGGAGTGTATGTTGACCCCTGCGGGAGCCCAGTCTGTTCTTTTTAGATACATCGCTTACCTTAAATTTGTTGAAAGGAACATGAGACGAAGACGGAAAGAATAAATTAAAGAAAGAAAGAAAAACAATAGATACCACATTGGTTCCTCTTTCTTTTTCCATTGGTTTGTGTATTAGAAGCCGGGGTTATCGAGAAATACAAGCTGTGATGTCAATGCCGATGAAAAAACAACAACTTTAGCGACACAGGGGAACATTTTCAGGATTAGGACTCGGCTAATAAGGAAGTGAACCGTAAATATTGCAATATCCCCACAATTTTCTTGTTGTCAATCAAGTCACATCCCCGGGGATTCGTAATTCTTCAATTGAGTAGTCTGTTAATTAGAGACTTGAGCACTCACCACACGCACACACACACACACACACACACACACACATGCACATGCACATGCACACACGTGTGCACATACACAGCAAACATGCATACGCCTGCTAATTCATTAATCGTTCTTGCAAAAACAAAAAGACAAACAAAAACCACAAAAAGAAGTCCGTCGTTTCGCTCCCTTGAAAAACAAGTCCGTCGAAAAAAAAATTTTCTCGGTGTTTTTTTTTTTCTTTTAAAATTTCCTAAAATATATTTGAGTTAAATATGAGAAATTAAGCTATACGTATATTTTGAATCGGTGTCATCTGAGGAATTTGCTTTTTTAATTCTCATCTGAAAGTCCAAACTCTGTGCTAATGTGATTTGGGATGTGTTAATATTATATTAAGTACTAAATTCTAATTTTTTTTCTTCGAATTTCTTGTGCTTTCAGTTTACACGCATACACATACAATATTCATTCATAGGAACATCCTATATAGAGTTTTATGTACACGAACACATACATATATTTCAGGGTTTTTTGATGGGATTCAAAATGAATTATTTATTATTTATTATCAATTGCTAGCAACTCAATAAAGTGTTACTGCACAAAACTCCATTGAACAATCGACTCGTTTAAATGACGCACTTGAAGAGAAATATTGTCTCTCTGTGCTAGGGAATTTGCCGATGATTCTGTTTCATTTATAGACCCAAACTCTTGTTCCATAGACTTGAGAGGCTGGATTAATGTCCATCCTACCTATAGAATCTAGCCATCTCATCAAATACTAACGTGGGTAAGACCACAGGCAGGGTTACCTGGTTGAGAAGGTCTGATGTTGAGAAACCCGAAGCCCCCGATGACACCAGGTTTACAGCATCACCAAAGACTCGTCTGAAAGTTGTATGTTCAGAGATACAATGCAGCAAATGATCATAGGCTTGAGATGGGAAGCTGTTACACTCGCAAAATATTCACTAAAACTATCACTTTCGGACAATCCTCTGTTTCGCTTCATGCAATACTTTTTATCCCGTCGGTGGCTCAAATGAGCTCAAGATATCCTGGAAGAATTGAGTGAATCGAAACCTGGATCTTTCTTCATGATGAAATGCACAAGTTTACCTGAAAGCCATTGAAAATACTGTCATGGCTGAATAATGATGGTGTGAACCACGTGTAGGCAGCCATAAGTCCACTGGCCAGATTTGGCCCACGGCAACATTTCTCTCTGGCCTTTGGCCAATCTAAGCATTTATTGAAAATGTTATATAATTTCTCGCCGAAAGACAATTGTACGATTTATATTGTAAAATTACTATTGTTTTGTCTTCACAAATCAACAAATAAACAACTGTAATCTATGCTTGTCTTGAATATAGATTAAATAAAGATTAAATTCACTTTCTATAATACGAATTTTTGAAGTGAATGTGCGGCCAGAATAAAGATGAAAAATGTCTTATGTGGCCCGCTAGATCAAAACGATTGCTCATGTCTGCAATAAACTTATATGAACTGAAGATTTTCCCCCCCAAAAATATACTGGAAACTTTTGCATCAAACTAATACTTAATTACTGTCCAAGTCTATCATCCAAAGCCGCGAATGTCTTTAATCAGACTCTGTGTCTCCCACCATCTCTTTGTTCTCTTCGTTGGGGATGTTACGCTGGCTTTCCCAAAGTAGACGTAATGATTCCAATTCTCTAAACTGTTGAACATCTTTTTTTATAATTGCGTATGTTTATGTGTTTATTCATGTGTATACGTGTTCCAGTGCTCGTGGCCATACCGTCTCAACAGACTTGGAAATTGGCATCAAGACCCCTTCTAAAAATGTTGCTTTATTTTTGAAAAAAAAAAGGGCTTTTTGACCTTTGGAAGTCTAATTTGGCGGGTATAGTTTATTTATAACATCTCGATTCTTCAAAATCTTGAATACATAACTTTAGATTTTTACCATGTGGATGTTCATCTCGTTGACTGTAATGATGTGTTATTATTGCTGTTGTTCATAAGTTTCCACTTTGAATCAATAATAACAAATCTTTTAACAATCATATTTTCTTTATATTTTCGCCGTATACGGCAGAATGGTTTCGTATATTCTCTAGTATTTCATGAAAACCAGCTGATAAAGATCTACTCTTATTTATTTAGAATTGTTCTGAGTACCTTAACTCTGTAAACACGAGCTTCAACACAGGTACAAATATATAGATATACACATGTATGCATGTATGTATATATATATATATATATATATGTATGTGTGTATGTGTGTGTGTGTGTGTGTGTGTGTGTGTGCGTGTGTGAAGAAATTTGGCAGTTAGGAAAAGAAAATTGGTTGCAAAACTGGTTCTAGTCAACATAAGATAACTGAAATTTAAAAAAACGACAATGCTCTTGACACTGGTCTAAGTTGCACCACGTTTATGGTTCATCCATTCTCCTATTTACTGCTTATACACACAAACATTTGAACCACCTAACTCCCTTCTTATTAATTGAACATGATTGCATCCATCATTCATTAGAAATGTTCTATAAAAGATATTGCACGACTCTGTTGCAACGTCATACCCATTGAAACAACATTCTTCAATGAAACTTTGCATCAACAGATTTCAAAACAGTTTTCATTACGACGTCATTAACGACAAGAAAAATCCACTGTCACCACATTGCAACACGGCTTTGCTTGATATAAACTTACCATCTTTTTCTCACTCCATTCATCACCAGAAGCCCTGGTGTAATCCAAATTTCGGACGAAACGTTAACCACCAATAAAGAACTTGAGATGTACTAATCAGCCCCGGGTCTTTTCTCTTCCAAATTGTCAACATTCTTCTCATCATCTTGTCGGATGTATATATATTCTTCTAACATATATATATATATATATATATATGTGTGTGTGTGTGTGTGTGTGTGTGTGTGTGTGTGTGTGTGTGCACTCGTACCATTAAGTGAACGAACTGACTTGATAACGGAGCAGACATCGATCGATATAAACTGAGGTGATTGTAAAAGTGATGGACAGGGCATTAATTGAAATAACAATAAAAGTTTTATTCCCAATATTCATGAATAATAAAGTACCGAATGTTGGATGGGAAGGAGTTTGCAATGATGTAATATAATTCAATGGTGGAATCTTAGCTAATTAAAATTTACAGTTGTTGATTTATTGACTGTAGTTATTGTCAAACTCTCAGAGAGTTGACTTTATTATCGCAATAAGTCAAACTTGGAAATTAAGATGTCTCAATTTAAGGTGTGAATAAGAGAGAGAGAGAGAGAGAGAGAGAAGAAAGAGAAGCGAAGCAAAGAAAAGAAAAAGAAAGAAAAAGACAAGAGAAGAGGGGAGAATGATTCCTTGGTGTCGCGTTTACGAGGTCTCCATATTTTTTTTTTTTTTTTTTTTTTTGTAAACAGCAAATTCCCGCAAGGAAAATATCATTTTGATGGATGTATGTATATATATATCTATATATATATATATATATATATATATATATATATATATATAGATATAGATATAGATATAGATATAGATATAGATATATACGGTGAAATTTACCTTGCCACAAAGGATGTCATTAAAACAGTTGATATAATCATAGAACCATTAAACAATAGAAAAACACAAGAATTTTTGAAAGGCAGTAAATATTCAAGCGTGATTTTGAGGCATTAGTCCGACTGTATTATTTATAATTACAATTAAATTTTAAATTTCAGGATTGTTGTCATAGCCTCATCGTCTTGACCGTTCTGCGAATAGTCATATTTTGGGATCGAATCCAAGTGGGAGCAAAACATTTTTTCTCCCTACACTTTTTGGTTTTACCGAAAAATTATCTGAAAATTGTTTTAATGGCTTTTTTTAAAATCTCATTTGATTAATAATGTTCATGCTAAGTACATGCTTCTGAAACATTGTTATTCAGAAAGAATAATTATTTTAATTATCGATAAATGAAAACGTTTGCACAATTGGATAATTATCCAATTCTTAAAAATAGCCGGGTTTCTGATGGTACCGAGTTCCTGGAGTCCGATTTTGTTATGCTCAATTGCACTATGTTGTTGGGATTTTGCAAGCATGTAAATGTTTTTAAAGAAGATTGTTCGAATAGCAGTGCCTGGCTGAATGGACGAATCCCACAAATTTTGAGTCTTGGAGAGACGTTGTCACTTCTGTTACCTTCTGGCTTCAGAAGTTTTTAGCGGGATCTTTGAGTTTATATAGTTCAAGTAGGTATTGGAAGGATTGGATCAGCCGTTCACTGATTGGCTAAAGGAATTACAATGTACAGCTGACTTTCATACATACTATATATGATTGAAATGATTATTCGGTCAATATATAATTCATCAATTAGACAACATGGAAAAACGACTTAATTTTGCATTTTTCATATATTCTTTTTTCATTTCTGATTATGCATTATTATAACCAGTGGCGTCTCCAGATTCAAACATATATTTTTTTTAAATATGAGGTTCAACGTTGTCATGGGGACTGCGTGATGATATCACTATTCGGTGACGTTGTTTGTTTGTTTTTTTCTTGGATACTGCAAACTCTTCGGCTTCTATTACTAAGAAGTTTGGTTCGAGTCCTGCTTCTAGTTCGCCTTTGATGGTATCAACGAAGAACATCACCGTAACGTGATATCATCACGTGATCCCCGTAACATCTTTGGGCCTCATGCATTTTTTATAAATCATTTGAATCCGATCTGAAGACCCAAGAAAGAATTTCTGAGAAATGAAAAAATGTGAGAAATTTATGATTAAGTCGTTTTTCAGAATTGTCAAATTCATAAATTACACACACACACATAAATATTGCTAGATAGATAGAGATAGATATAAGTCCGTCAATAATTATTAGTTTTAGCCATCAAATATTTATTTTCAGCATAATCTCCTCTCTGGTCAATGCACTTAACCTAACCCTTATCTATAACATTTACCAGAAATTTAGATTTAGCTGATTGCTATGGTAGGATTGAACTGCCCTTCAATGCACACACACACACACACACACACACACAGATCAGTGTGTTGCAAGTGTGCAGAAATAGAGGTAAGAAGAGTGTTTCAAATGAGCTGGCCCTGTTTGCCTTGAAAATCATCATTAGTAATCCTGTCTTTCTCATGGGATCGAACAAGTGTTTCTGGTGGCAAATACTTGAAAATCTAACCAGACAAATATGGAATGTGTTATTGTCCTACCCCCTCCGTCTCTCTCTCTCCTCCCCTTATTTTTCCTTTGTTCTCTCTCTCTCTCTCTCTCTCTCTCTCTCTCTCTCTTTCTCTCTCTCTCTCTCTCTCTCTCGTCAATATTCAAACAGTTCGTCATCTAGAATAACTGAGTTATATTTTAACATCATTTCCATCTGTAAAGGCTTTCAAGAGAGATCTTTATATATACAGACATGCATACACGATCGAAACACCTGGAAAACCTTTGTAGAACTCAGTTTTCATAAATATTTGATTACTGTAGTTATACAGCCTTTTGTTCAACAGTCAATCAAACACTTTTCATTCATCAAGACTCTGTAAACAGTATGCAATTTTGAACAGGTTTATCAATGCAGAAATGGTGAAACTGAAAATAGAAAATATAAAAAATAAACTGAGGTTCCTTTCAGGACATTGGCTTATTGACTAATAAAACAAATCAGCTTAAATTAGTGAATGTAACTATTGCCATGACATTGTTTTACTACAAATTGGCGTTCGTGAATGTTTGAAATAATCGTTACGTTAGAACTGAACGTAATTTAACAGCCAGCGTTTTAGTTGCCCCTGATTACGGGTTTGTTTACTTCTCACATTTTTTATTGCCTACCTTGTCGTAATATAAATGTATTTAACTATTTAAAAACATTCTTAATAAGCACGGTCATAGTAAGATTTGTTTGTTCTTTCTTCTTCCGTGAACGTACTACTATACTTGATATTTATTGGTAATATTTTGGCCTCTGTAGTCAACGGCGTATTACAATTGAATCAGAAAAGCGTTACGAAATTTCTTGTCAAGAATCGTTTTTATCAAATAAAACACTCGTGAATTGAGATGACGTGAAATCTTGGATTCCTCTCGTGGAAATAAAACGACCAAACTATTGCGTCACGAGAATGACGAAAACGATTATTCAGAGGACATTTTGTAACGCTTTTATGATTCAATTTGAAAACGGCATTGACCAGCTAGGCCAAAATATCACCATTGAATATTGGATAAAGTGATACGTCCGACAAAAAGAAAAACTAAGATGTATATTCATGTTAAATGTTGGAATTGATCGTTAAGTTAGAACTGGATGTAATTTACCAGCCGGCGTTTTGTTTGACCCGGATTACGCGTTTGTTTACTTTCACTTTTTATCGTCTGCCTTGTGGTAATATAATTGTACTTGCATTTGTTCTGTATCAAATTGTTGAGCTGTCTGTACCAACGGTTGTCATTCGGATTAATCCATACTTATTATGAGCATATATACAAATGTCTTCTCTGTTCATCTGTTTAGGTTCAAATGGAATCCTCTGATCGGTTAATTTAATTTCATATTATGATATAACAATTAAAATTACGTCCTAGAAACTCTCAAGATTCCATATTCGATCACACATTAAAACAGCTAGAGATTAGTTGAGACTTTCAAAAAAGCTCAAAGTAAGGATACTTGAATTATCAAAAATGAATTACTTGATTCAACTTTAGGCTCCCTGGTCCCGATTCCTACGTGAATGACCTCGTGCTAGTTTATGCATAATAAGCCTTCCGTTAGAAAGAATAAAACAGAGTCAACTCCTAAACTGGACCGAGACTTGACAAAAACAATGTAAATAAAACTTGCTTTGGGATCGACGCCGGAATAAGGGGAGAATGAATTGCTAATGTATTGGCCAAAGCTAGATTTAAAGTTTGCAATATTTCGACATTAAAGACCATCGTGAAACAGGAAGTTACAGCCATCGAATAGCCCATGCTGATTAAGGAGAGTTAAATTTTAAGTGACGTATACAGGAAGAGACAGATGAATGGTTAACAAGAGGAAATTGAATTAAAATGCTTAATTGCCGATCATTTATTGACGTACTGAAATAATTCAATATCCCGTAAATAATTGTATACAGGTGAAGGTAAGGAGATAAACAATATTGTATACTAGCGATACAACAAAAAAAGCATAGGATGCGTGCAGGTTTATCTAGATAGCAAATTGATAATGAAGAATTACTATCAACTTCCTATTTCTCGCGTGACAAGTTACGTATTAAAAACCCATGCAAATCACGAATTGTTTGTTCACTTTTAATTAATCATATTTTTTTAAATTTATATCAACGTTCTTTCTTTATTGGAGTCAAATAAAATCAAAACAAGATTTAAAACCTGAGTATAAGAAAATCACTTTTAAAAATGTTGAATTTATTATCAGAACATTTCGCAGCATTCCCAGACCCTAACTAACAGAAACCTTATATGTCCGCCAATTTTACGCTAAACTTAACAACCTTACGGGGTCTCCTCAGATTTTCTGATTAGGACGAATGCAAAAAAATGAATCGAAATAAACAAAAGATGTTCAAAGAGACAGATCAAAGCTCTGGTGTCTTTCATGTGAGCTAAGTGGTGTAGGGGGATCTTTTGTAAAGCGGATGAAATCCGTTTAAACGAGCGTTATTGATTGAAGATTAATCAATTACGTGCTTTAGTTGCAGAATATCTTTGCTTATGGAAGCATAAGGAGAGAATAACTGAACAACTGTAGCCATCAAAGATGGCAAAGCATTCAATACTTTTTTATGTGAATGTGTTTGTGTGTTCCAACACTCCTGGCAGTATCGTTTTGTCCACTGATTTTTGAAAAAATGGTAGCTTCACTTGACCCCTTCTAAAAATATCTTTCATGATTTTAGGTAAAAAGCCTTTTTTGACCCTTTTCGAGCCTTCTTTTGGCAGATTCATTTATAACATCGAGAGTCTTCAGAATCAAGATCTTTCTAGATATTTTTTTTACTCTATTTCCGATGCATTTCGATGGAAAACGCTTGTGATCTCATAAATAGAATATATTCGAACTAAATCTATTTTTTGAAAGAGAAGTTTTCACAAGAATTCAAATCGTCACGCTACGGTTATTCAATTATTGACTGAGGTTGCGACTCTTCGTTGTTATCTAAGGTAAATCCCAGTCATTTTCACATAGGGTTATATAAATTTAAGTATCCCGTGATTTTAATTTACAGAGAAGCGAACTTTTTCCTCCTGTTACAAATATATTCATGTGAACATGTATTGTTTAACAGGATTTAAGCATCATTTTATTTTATGTGATTTATAAATTAATAGATTGTAATTGAAGTAAACTTCCCATTTAAGCTTATGTTACGAGGTACGTTATGAGGTACGTAAATGAAATTTCTATTTGTTATGTAATAACACGTTTTCTTCCCGTTACAGTTATGTTTCTGTGAACAAGTATTGTTCAACACGTGCTTGGTGTAGTCACTTTGATTTTAAGCAAATCGCACAAATGCTCAACTCTGATCTTCGCATGTATTAATCATGGAGGGTCGGTCTATTACTTTATAACAATAGGAAACCAATCACTGACTTTATCAAGTACCGGCTACAGAGACTAAAATGGTCTAAAACCTGCTTTAGATACGCAAAAATATTTTTTTTATCTCAATTTATTTGGATATGTCCAAGAGTTATGTATGCAAAATGTGAAAGGTGTATCTGGTATACAATGTAAGATATGAAAAAAAACTTAGCGTGTCATGTTACGAAGCAATGGATCTCCGTAATTATACAAAGAGAGAGATTTTTGGCTGGTATTTAATTCATCTAAATTCCAATTGGTTTTTGTCGCAACTCCAAGATCATTACACACAGGCACATAACCCCACATTCAATACAAGTATGTAATTTCTGTGTTAAATCTGTCTTTTAGATTTAATTGATGCCATATGTTAAGTAATACTTATTTTATATTATTGCCAATTCAATTCCCCGTTTGCTGACTACATCATCCTCTTTAAAAACCCTTGTGATCTCCAAATCTTGCGAGACGAACTATATGAAGAGAGCAAGAGAGTTAGCCATCTATATGAACTTCAGCAAAACGAATGTCATCTACAACAAACGCGTTTAGGACAAACACACAAAATCGAAATTGCCGAGATGGAGAAAGTAGACCATATCTACTTAGGAAAAAACTCAATCAAGCGAAAAGTCACACTAGGTTGGAAAGCTTTCACCAGAGCAAGCTCAACTCTCAAGAACAAGAAAATCCCAGCAGTCTTATAAAATAGGAGTATGCAACAAATGCATCAATAGTCATCTATGGAGCATAGAACCTAATAAAAAACACAGTAAATTAGAGGAAAGATGAGATACCATAGAAATCATTAGAAAAAAAACTCAAATGGCAATGGGCTGGTCATGTTGCAAGAATGTCAGACAATTGCAGGACATCACGACTCGCAACATGAACCCTCAGAGATCAAATGAGAAATTGTGGCCGACAGAAAGTAAGATGGCATGACCAGATAGACAGCTTGAGAAAGTACTGGCTCCGCAACACCCGTGATAGAGGGGTCTGACTATCTTGGGGAAGGTCAAACGACGGACGCTAAGAGGATGATGATGATGATGATATACACATATGATGAAGAGAGGGGGGGCTTACATAAAAACAGATGGACAAACAGGTAAATCGATAAGAATTATCAGAATCCAATTCACATTGTTACCGTTCAGCAGAGACTTGATTTTTAGAAAAAAAATCTTGATTTGAAAAATGTTGTCTCAAATTTTACACATAAAACCTTGTCATTCTCCCGTGAAATATTTGGATTTGTATCATCTTGGATACTGGGTGAGTCAGATATCCAAGGAACGTCAAGGAAATAATCAACGGAAAGGTCGTGACAAAAACAATAAGTATCAGGTTACTAGCCGGATGATTTTTTTTTTAAATCATCGAGATTTCAAGCAAAAAGCATCTGCATGTGTGTATGCCTAATACACAGGTATATTTACATAATTATAAAGGCGTTATATATCTATTTCGTCTATTATCGTCGGTTCATATATCTATTTCTTTATGATGTAATTGTCCACTATAAAGAGAATGGACAGTGAATGAACAAGAAAAGATTTCGGTATTAAGCAGTTATTTGAGCCTACGACTCATCAGTCGACTGATTAGCTCAATAGTAAGAACGACGCCGCGTTAAGATGGCTTCCTGGGAGACACATGTTCTGTTCCTACGGCTATTTTTCTAATTGTTTTATTATATTTACGCTCTCTAGGCCAACTGACACATTATCCATGTAATAAAGGGATGTCAAAATAGCTTTTCAAATAGAAATACGTTATTGTACTTATTGTCACATTATATATTCATTTCTTAAATATATATATGTGTGTGTGTGTGTGTGTGTGTGTGTGTGTGTGTGCATACGTGTGAGTGCGCATGCGCTTGGGCGAGTTATAATCTATCAACAATGTTCAATGATAATATCGATAGTTCCATTCGATAAAAAATGCAGCAAGGAAACAACTTTTAATTATGAAGAGTTCTCTCCCTTGAGTAGAAATTATAATTTTTTTTTGTTTGTTTCTTGTTTGTTTTTTTCCCCCCGACTTATCGCTAATTGTGATTATGTTCAACCAGAATGAATCCCAGATTTATTTACTTGTTTGCAAAAGAAAGCTTGGGAGCTTATGCCATGATTAGTATTTGTTATCCATCTCCGTACACAAATTTTACAGACAAAAAATATTGATAATTACGTGGCGTATTATACAATTAGATTCTTTGGGAGATTCAACTTATCAACTATTTCTATAAGTCTATTGATTCTTCCCCAGAATTTAGCCAACTACACTCACTTCTTTTGCTGTTTTTTCTGCCTCTCCCGTTCTTTTTCAAGTTTTTGAGCACTTTCTCTACCAACAAATTCTGAATGCTGGCTTTTTTATCAGAAAGTCAACCAAAACTGTGAACATAGGTTTCTTCAGTTTTTGAGTTGGTCGAACTGGCTGGTTGGCTATGTATCATATCATAAATGCTGCAACAATGGAGCTAGAGGGCTTAAGATTTAAACATTCACTCCTAATTATGTCTAGGAAAAAAACATTTCTTTGTTGTTTTTTTATTGAAATTCTTACCAAATAGGTTTTTACGGGGGATGGGGGGTGTTCAGTTTGCTATGTAAGTTTTTACTAAATTGGTCTCTTGTTTTGTTTTAGACAGCATTCACGCTTGTTTTGTTTTGTATAGGTTTTTTTTTTCAGACCAATTTAGCATAAACTTTAATGGCAACTTTACCCCCACCAAAAGCCTAATTGGAGAGAATTTAGAAAATAATCTGCCTACAATTTTCAATGATAATATCAATCATTTCATTTCATAAAAAAATACGCAAAAGTATTTTTTTAGTATCGATCTGCATAAATATATCAGTACACGCACACACACAATTACTGACCATAAGAATCTGAAGTTACCTCCCTTTATTAAAAAAAATGATGTCGATCTCCCGATGAAATTTCAGGGCAGACCTATTATAGTTTTTAAAAACTAAAATTTTATCGCTTAAAAGTCTGCAATTCTTTATAAAATATTTATAAATTAATCCCCTATAACCCTTCTCCATGCCCCTAATTTTAAATTTCTGTTTATAGAAACACTTAAGCATTACTTTTTTTTTCAAAATAATTTTGCCACTTTCTGCTGTGTGATAACAGAAGACATTACACATATGTATGTATGAGTGTGTACACATACAATTGAATTTATGTGCATCTCTGGGTAGGTATACACAAACATAATATGATTATAAAAAGCGGAGAAAACATGCAGATACCTGTGTTATAGTTATATACACTTATATGTACATGTACGTATTTAATGAATGGACGCATTTGGTCCGACAGAATGAATTATAAATTGCTTAATATTATGTAAGAACTTATCTGAAACGATTTCCCGTCGTTACACGGTTAATATATCATTCAATGCAGACAACGTAAATAGAATAAACAATTAAAGAAAATAGGGCTACAACAGGAATCGAACTTACCATCGATTGGTAGCCGCTTCAACGTAGCCATGCGCTTACAATTGTGCTAAACATGATGTATTAACCATGGAACGACGGGAAATCATTTCAGATGAGTTTCTGTGTATTACAACAATTTGTAATTAATTCTGTCAGACTGAATATGCCCATTTCTTAAATACATACTGCTGTGTTGAAAGAGAGGAAAAAAGACTAAGAATGAACGAGATGAGAATTTGGGTTGAAAGCAGTTATTCGGCCTTTGCATTATCGGCTGACTGTTTTGTACAATGGCAAGTGTATGGCTACGTTGAAGCAGCTACCCTATCGGTGGCAGATTCAATTCTTGCCGAAGCCCCATTTTCTTTAATTGTTCATTCTATTTGCATTGTCTAAATTGAATGACTTATTAACCGTGTAACGACGGGAAATCATTCCACATAAGTTTCTGTAAATTATAACGCAATTTTATAATTCATTTAAACGTACGTATTTTTCTCACCAAAAAAAGAGATGAAAAAGAACCTGAAATTACTTCCCTTTACTTGAAAAGTTGCGGTGTCGATTTCCCGATAAAATTTTCGGGTATACCTATTACTGTTTTGAAAAATTGAAATTTCGAACTGAAATCTTATATTTACATTATTGAAATTATCTTCTCTTTTTTTCTTTTTTTTTTTTCGATAAGAAATCGATTCGATGAAATGTTGTTCCGATGAAACGAAATACCTGCTTTCACTATTGTTATGCAGCTTTTTTGGGTTTTTTTCATCACTGCTTATGTTGTACTTTGGATGTTTTCCGAATGTGCGGTATCCATTTGATACTAATACAATGTTATTGGTGCCCTGGGCAGTTACACTATCGTACATTGAATTGTTTGTAACCTATCTTTGATATTGATTCAATCTTAATGCTATTGTTGAAAATGACTGACTTGTAAATCTTGCACTGTCTTGTAGGTCGCTTAATTCATGGAGGACTGAAGTGTTCCTGTAGTTTTACTGTTTTTGTAAACATTAAGAGATGCAATTGTATTGGTGCGTTGTCAAATTATATAATTCTCTCTCTCTCTCTCTCTCTCTATCTATCTATCTGTCTGTCTGTCTGTCTGTCTGTCTGTCTGTCTGTCTGTCTCTCTCTCTCTCTCTCTCTCTCTCTCTCTCTCTCTCTCTCTCTCTCTCTCTCTCTCTCTCTCTCTCTCTCTCTCTGTAATAACGAATAGTTCTGTTGATTTTTATCTACTTATATACGACGTCACGTATGTGTCAGTGTTTTTTCATAGCATTTGACACGGGAGGTAACAATGAATTGCTAATTGTAGAGTAGCCTCCCCTTATTTTTCTATCTATTCATTCAATCAGTCATCAAAAATGAATTTTTTTTTTCAATTCAGGTTCATTCTAGTTGAACTTGAACGAAAAAATGCAGGGCAACATGGCATTTTAGTATATTTTTTTTCAAGTATGATGCAATTGCAAAATAATTGAAATATCACTATCATTTGTTGATGACATGGCTGGACTAGTCTAACCATATAATGAGCTCACATACAATTTTTCCCTGTTTCTTGTCACTCAAATGGGATGATATTATTGGTTGACTTACGTTCATAGCAATGAAAATCACGTCATAGAAACCCTTGAGATTTCATGTCTGATCACATATTACAAAAAGCTCAAGTTGGAGACTTAAAAAAAAAACTAAAATTAGAGTACTTGAATTATCAAAAATGAATTACCTTATAAAATAGCTTTAGGCTCCCTAGTGTCAATCAATTCATAAATAACCCCGCCATCTTGGACGAGTATATTCTGGTATGTATACGATTGGTCACGATACTCGTTGGTCGTTTATTAATAATGATTCTCTTTCTTTGGTTTGTTTCTTTTTGTTTGTGTCATTCTTCTGTCTTCATTCGTTTTTCTCTGTTATACATTTTATTTTTCTTCTGGATTCTACGTATTATTATTATTATTATTATTATTATTATTATTATTATTATTATTAGTAGTAGTAGTAGTAGTAGTAGTAGTAGTAGTAGTAGTAGTAGAAACATTATTATTTCTTTTATCAACAAAGATTTCCAATTACCATCGCTGGGGAAGAAGTTTCATCAAATCCACTCAATTTTCTTCCGTTTTCTGGCTGTGATTTCCCTTAAATTATTTTTTTTTTAACTGCACACAGAAATGTTCTGATTGTATTGACCTTTAAATTGTTTTGTAGTTGAACGACCGTAGCCATCAAAGATGATAGAAAGGGTTCTATCCTTAATTATATATCCGTATGTTTGTGTACTGACCATACCGTCTCGCCTACAAGCTTGAAAATGTTTGGAGGGAAGCGAAAAAAAATGTTTTTGGGCCTTTTCTGGGTCCTATTACGACGGCAGACATAGTTTATCAAATAACTTTTAGATTCTAGAGAATCTAGATAATTCTAGATATTTTTTTATTATTATATTTCATTTGCTTTCAATGGAAAAAGCCTGGGATGTCATAAATAGAAATTATCCTGACCATATTTGTTCCTCGACGGAACCTTTTTTTTTTTTTAATTTGATGCTACGGTAATTCAATTATTTACTTTGATGGCAAGTTTACATGATTTATTCTCAAAAGATGATTCAGCATCTGAGATCAAATGATTATAAGAAGAATTGTCTTTGTCCCGTTGGGCACCTTCAGGGGTCTGTTAACATCTCTTATTCTTCTGTTTAAGGATTCTCCCTTCAGTTCCAGTGTTATCGTCATATTAGAGACCACCAACCAAAAATTGCTTGTTCCAACCCAAATTGTCACTAAATCTGTTAAGATAGGTTTCTTCAATTTTTAAGATGGTCTGGTTGGTTGGTTGGCTATGAATGTCTGTATCGTTCGTATAGATCTCACCAATGGAGCCAAAGGGCTTTAAATTTAAACGTGTATTCCTTATGTAAAAAAAAAAATTGTTTCGTTTTGGTTTTTTTTTTTTCAAAATCACCAGCCTAAATAAGTGGGGATTTGGTTTGCAATGTAAGTTTGTACTAAATTGGTTCCTGATGTTTGTGTCTGGAAGTGTTTACGCTTGTTTTTTGTTTGTTTTCTTTTTTGTTTTTGTTTTTTCAGGTTTAGAATTTTGCAGTGTTCTCTACCCAACAAAAGATGTGGAAAGTAACCTATACAATGATCACCTTTCTTTCCAGTTTTCTAATTCATCATCCCCATCAAAGCATGCAACCAAAATCTGTTGGTCACGCGACGGTTTCTATTGTGTGATTAACCAGACCTGTCCACTTTTTTCTTCTCTCATCAGTTCCAATACTTCAAATTTTCCTTGTTTAAAATGAGGGATCTGTTTGTATTTTGAAATCGCAACATTAATTGATTACATTAGAGTTACTGTTCCTAATAAAACGATTACGTTTCACCACACATGCTTCAAGTAACCCACTAGAAATATTTCACTGCGATATCAAATATTACGATCCATCATCTGCTGCACCCCACCCTTTGAGAAATCCAGTCTCCATCTCCAACTTATTACGTAAGATTGAATAATTTGAATAAATCAAAATACCATTCTGGTCAGCTAAACAACGCTGTCTCTCTCGTTGAGAAACAATTGTGTAGAAATGGACAGTGAAAGAACAAGATAAAACGTGGAATAATGCAGTAATTTGGACTTTCACCCATTCTGTTAGTTGTTCAGGTCAATGGAAAAAGTGATGCTTCACTAAAACAGGGACCTTGGCGATCACAGGTTCGATTCCTGCAATAGCCCATTTTCTTTAATTCTTTATTCTAATCATGCCGTTTTGACGAAGTGATGCATTCTCTTTGTAATAATGGAAGGTCATTTCAAATAATATAATGCATTATTCTGTTGGACTATGTATATATATATATATATATATATATATATATATATATATATATATATATATATATATATATATAATTATATATATATATATATATATGTATATATATATATATATATGTATATATATATATATATATATATGTATATATATATATATATGTATATATATATATATATATGTATATATATATATATATATATATATATATATATATATATATATATATATATTAAAACTCCATTGCTCAGAGAGTTATTCTGCATTCGCGTCCCTTGGTCTATACTCCTAATGTTGTGGAAATCCTTTCCAGTAATGTTTGCTTGCGAAGCCAAGCCATGATCCCGGAGATGATTAGAAAAACACAACATTGAACTAAAGAAATCGGCATTGTGGCGTATTTCAAAATCCGCCATGCCAAAAATGCTTAATGGGAGGTAACTCGTATAGCCATAGTCTGAATTGCAACAGATCGATCAAGGGAGGCAACTTTCGTTATATCGATTTAATGCATGAAATTTGACCATCAATGGTTGCCCTTTAATACCTAGAATTACTTGAGTCTCCTTGGTTTTGTTCAGAGTTGGTGGTGTTGCTTATTTCAGAGGGTTTTTTTTCTAGATGAGAGAAATCTCGTTTTCATGAAGGTATGAATTATTTTTTCTCTTTATCGCCCAGTAATTTTGAGTGATGCTACGATAACAGCGTGTAATTTCCTTCAAGTTAATTTGGATAGTTTTCTTCTCGCGAGAGGCTGAAGTTGTTCTTTATTTGTTATGTATTAACTCCTTATCACATTTTTTTTTTTTACATTTTTGTCGTTTTAAATAATACATTCATTAAAACAAACAATCGAACATCCGAATATTCCAGGAGCCATTAATGTTTCCGAGCATACTTGAACACTTTTAGGTACAGAGTTGGCGGGAAATGAAAAATGGAAAAAAAATCATACCATTTTTAGCCATAAAGGGAAGTAACCTATTTTTGATACTTACCTGATTGAATATCCACATTTACGGTATTTTTTTCATAGACTTATTTTCTGGTTTTCTCAGTTGCTTTTCTTCTTCATTTTCATCTGAAGTTCATATTCGAGTGAAAAAAAAAAACTAACTCACAAGGCCTGAAATTGAATCACCATAGCCGTCAAAGATGGTGAAGGGTTGTATTCTTTTTCATTTATATTTGCACGTGTTCGTCTGTTTACGTTTTAGTTCGTGTTTTCCAGCGCTCCTCATCTCACCGTTTTGTCTACATACCTGAAAATTGGCATCAGTACTCCATTCCTTCTAAAAAAAAAAAAGGATTTTATCATATCTTCGGGAAAAAAACTTTTCTGACCTTTTTGTGGTTTTATTCTGACGAGTTTCTTAATAACATCAACTTTCTCCAGAATCTAGATGCTTATTGATATGGGGGGAGTTTTTGTTTTGTTTTTTATTCTGACCATATTCCCTCTTCAATTGAATCTCTCTACGTGACTTCAAATATTCAGGATGCAGTTGTTCAATCATTACTTGTGAACGCGAGTTGTTTTTATCATCAGATCAGAAAAAGTACCTAATATGTATAGTTTTAATATTAAAAACTGTCAACCTAAACTCTTATCAAAAACTGTTAACATACATTTCTTCAGTTTTTAAGTTGCTCTAGCTAGCAGGCTGGCTACGTATGTTTCATACGTACAGGTCGCTCCGATAGAGAGAGAGGGTTGAAAATTTGAATATTCACGCCTTTAATCCTTCCGAAACCCCGTTCCATTGGAAGGAGGTTTCAGTTAACAATGTAAATTTATGCTAAATCCACCCCTCACTTTGTTTCCGGTACAGTTAACGCTTGCTTTTGGGAAATTCGGTATTTTTTGTGATCATAGCCCAACAAAAAGCGAGGTGAGTGACTTATTTGATGATCATCCCTTTTCTAATATTTTAATTGATCACCCCCAACAAAGCATGCTACTTGGAAATTCTAGTCACGTGTATATTGAGAGACTTACCAGACTTATTATTTATTACAACATAAAATAATATCTATCAAGAGCTCAAACTTCCAGTCCTTTCCTTCTGTAATTCTCTTCATAAATATATTGATGAACGTTTGACGTTCGTAGAGGAGATATTGGTAGCGATACTTTTGAAGGCTTTCTTGTCAGGTGTGTACTTATAAAATCTGTGATACCCTAAAATTTTAGTTAACTTATCCTACATATCTCTCTCTCTCTCTCTCTCTCTCTCTCTCTCTCTCTCTCTCTCTCTCTCTCAAAGGGACGGGTGAAATTTAGCTAACTTGATATAATCTTTTCAACTCAAACTATTTTTACTGATTACAAACACCAACCATGTAATCAGAATTTCATGAAGATGCACACACCCACAAATGCGAGTGCGCATACTTACGTTAAATACACACACACACACACACACATATATATATATATATATATATATATATGTGTGTGTGTGTGTGTGTGTGTATACATATATATGTGTGTGTGCGTACATTAGCAGCAGTAGTAGCCGTTGTAAGTCCCACTGCTGAACAAAAGCCTGTCTAATCTCGTTGAGTGGTTGCGCAGACCTCTGTTATGTCTCACTGGTATATATATATATATATATATATATATATATATATATATATATATATATGTGTGTGTGTGTGTGTGTGTATTTCTGCCTGTCTGGTGAGTTAGAAAGTTGTGAATATCCAAACGGTTTCACTGATCGTTGTGCAAACTGAGATAAGTACTGATTCAGTACGTAGCTTGGCTTAGCCAACTTACAACGTTTTACCATTTCTCCTACTAGTTATTTCAAAGTTGCTGGGTTTTTTTTTTCAATAAGAACAATAACAATGCGGATAAATTTAGTGTGAATTTTATTGATGATATTTATACATAAAAATTCAAAAGGAAATATTTCATGCTTTCATTATATAAGCGTTTACAATGAAAATGTAGTTTCCTGACTAAAGATACAAAAGTATAAACATTCAAATATATGAATACTACCTCTGAGAATTAACAGACAAATTTACGAGATACAGGGTGAGTGAGAATTTACTCCCTATTAGAAATAATATGTAACTTCTGTAAATATTACACCATTTTCGTGAGATCAAATTTCTTTTGATTCTTAGACTGGACAAATTCTACCAATGCATGATCCAAAGTAAAGCTAGGAAAACTAGTTTGACCACAATCGACCCATAAATACAAAAGTTATTATCAATTTCCAGTAGGGAGTTTGTTTTTGTTTTTTGTTTTTCACCGGCCCTGTATATTACAAATATCACATAATTGTTTTCAAAGTTTTTTTTTTACACAAGATTAAAACAACGGGTTCTAATGTTAGAGTGTTCATCGGTATCTGGGAGAATTAAAATCTTTTTTTTAAGAACATAATTCTGCGATGATCAAGTAAAAACCTTTTATATACTGTCAACAAGTACAATTGATTTTACTCTCATCGCTGACAATTTGATGATACCAACGAATTAGAAATATTTCAAAATTTTGCCCTAATTCGCGCGCAGAAACACACATACACATACACACACACACACACACACACACATACACACACACATACTCACACACACACTACAATATTATAGTTTTCCATTACATAAGGATTGTTTCATTATGTTTTTAGGTTTTCTAAAAATAATATATATATATATATATTACATGAGTATTAAAATATTTACAGATTAGGTTGATAGCAAAGACCGTTTTGTAAAACAATTTGAAGAACTCCATTTTCGAAAGTATAAGGACATTGACTTACGTCTGGTGCGAAATAGTTTTTTTTAATGCATTTACTAGCGTCTGATGCAAACTTTCGGCTGTTATAGCTATTACATAAAGTTTTAAAAACTTGAAAAGTCGTCGCATAATCTATGTATTTCCTTGTGTCCCTTCTAAGGGGAAAGAAATTATTGACAAAAGAAAACGCAACGATTCTGATGATCAACGTTTTTCTTACGGGGGTTTCCAAATTGAGACCAGCCTTCATGATAATTTCCCGAAGTTCTTACTGCCCTTTTTACGAACTTGAAAAGTCAATGCTACCAATTGTTCAAAATGAGCCGTATTTGCAGTTTTGAAGAGGGAATAAAAATGATTTTATAGAAAAAATTGATATGAGAAAAAATTGAAAGTTTCAAATTGTTTGATATGGACTTAATAAAGTCTTCATTTTTTTTAAACAAGAGGTATAAAAATAATTTGTTGTTTCGAAAATACAGACCATTGGTGTTTAGGGATATTTCTTCTTCACCCCAAAATATCAAAACTGTCGACTTTTAGGTGTAATTAGAAAAAAAAAGAGAGCGACCCAATAAACTGATTTGCTATTTCCAACTCTGTTGATATAAAAGAAAAAGGAGCAAAAGTCAAATATCAGATTGATGCAAAATTTCCTGGAGGCCACTTTGAGGAGATCTTAGGAGTGTCTTTTGAAGGTACATAAAACATGTGATACAAGCCTTCGAATAATTCTTAGGCTAGGAAATCATTTTCCTCATTAATTTTCGGAAACATCGGTCATCGTTTAAACACTTTTCCCGTTCGTCACAAAAAAAAAAGTTATTTGGGACAAGATAATCCCCGGCGATGAAAAATGATTTATCAGCTCAATACAAAATGAAGAAAATAGTGTCTACGTCTGGAATATCCTTCAACATCTCACCTTAGAAAGAATCTACAGGAAGGGGAATTATCTTCTCTGTTTTCAGTGAGATTAAAGATTTTTTTATGACGAACTGTTGTAACCGGGACAAACTGTTACTGTTACGAATGCTGTGTTGGAAATTAAAATGTGTTTTGGGCTCGAGGAATTGCAAGGTTGGTTTTGTTACATGACAAAAATCGCCCTCGAACGCCATAAAACTATTATGCAGCTGGGATAGGAAGTTCTTCTACATGCAACGAATTCTTCATACCTGAAACTTTCAGACAATCACCTTTTTCACTCCATGCATCAATCTTTGTCTGGTCAGCAGTTCTAACAAGATGAATATATCGAAAGGTTCATCGGTGTATTCATCCAATCAAGACCGGAATCGCTCTTTTATGATGGAATACACAATTTATCTGAAAGGTGGCCAAAGTAATGGAAAGCCAGAGAAAATTCTCCGATGATTGAATAATGATGCTACGAATTTATGAGTTTGGAAGATTTTGCACCAACCTTATAAATAGAGAAATTAGCTGTGAAAATGAATTATAAACGCAGGAAAAAAATGCTTCAGTTATATTATGATTGTAACTTCTACAATAAGAAGATTTACAGAAAGTATGAATGATACTTTTTTTGATAATTGTTATTTAATCAACAAAAATGAGTTATTTTGTTTTGTTTGTTTTTTGTTTTTGTTTTTTGTAAATATTACCCTATTCACTTCACACTAAGGTGACCAGGAATGGAAGTAACTTTTGCTGCTTACTTACAGAATAACATAAGTAAATAAGTAATCTAGATAGACGGGAAACTCTTGAGATTTCAGCTGCAGTTTTTTTTTAATAAGCGACAATCTCAAGTGGTTCCTGTCTCTCTGCTGGATACACAGAAATGAGAACTCTCTGAAGAACCAGCATATTTCACAAGGGTAATTTTTTGAAGAAAAAAAAAGCAACTTATTGCAATTCGTCCCAACCCCCAGCTGTAGAGCTCAAACCCTTGCCACTAAGACTCCCATCTGTAATACAAGCAAATGGAAAGCAGTGTGATAAACGAAGAAAAAGATGCACCTTATACACTGGGGAAAAAAGGGTAATTCAAAATTTGACAAATGAGGAAAATCAATGTTCATATCCCTTATTCATTTTTTTTTTTTTTCAAAAGAATTATCAGGGTTTTTTTTTATATAGATCCCCGAATATTCTCTGACGCCTAGCGGTCATCTTCCATCTCCGAATCAATACTTTCATACGTGATATCATCCTGCTGATCCATGTTCATATAAACCTGAAATAAGAATGATACTAAACATTAAATCTTTAGAACCAAGACGAACAAAGCTCTACAGATGTGGGTTTTTTCTTTACTTTCATATAAGTAAAACGTTTTCGTAATCGTTTACCGGCATAGAAAACTTCAGTCAATGATTCTGTCCTTATTTTTCCAACAGTATAGAAAAAAACGTATATATGCACACGAATATGCTGTGTAACCACACGTATTTATATACTTTAATACATACACTCATACACATATGTATATATATATGTATGATATATATATATATATATATATATATATATATGAGGTAACTCATCCATTGTAAGCTTATGCAATGCTCTTCCATAGGAATAGAGCACTCTGGGGGATGGGGAAATTATCCGTAAATAAATATATTGCTTATATTCAGCCTTACTGAACGCCCAGTTCCGTAGCTCAGAGGTCGAATATCGGCCTCCGGTTCTGAAGCGAAAGTTCCAATCCTGCCTCGTGGTACTGGATGAGATAAGGGAAAGTCTATAGCCACACTGAAGAGATGTAATATATCGAAACAGCTGTCTCCGGATGACACAATGATATATATACATATATATATATATATATATATATATATATAATTGTTTATTCTATTTACACTGTCTAGGCCAACAAATAATACATTCACCGTGTAATAACGGGAGATCATTTCAAATATAGTTTCAAATAATATAACGTATTCATGATTTGATCAATCTAAACTAGTCAACAGATACACCGAACCAAGTTCCATAAATGTTGCGACTGCGTGGGCCATGTGGAACTTTCCTTTTTACGTTGGTCCGGACAAACACGAAAAAGTCCCTTGTCGGTGTAACAGGAAACAATGACCATGCTGAATATCATTCTGTCATCTATACTAATATTTGAATGACTTGCTTATTCGTTCGTCCCTCTTTTCGGCAAAGACTTACGAAATCGATTGACCTGACATATGGGTAATCAATGAAAATCGACTTCTCACGTTGACTAAATTTCAAAGTAAGTTGAAGTCAACGGAGGTTATTCTCTTAGGTTCTAAACACCAGAAAAAAATAATCTTTATGGCAAAATTTTCGTCGCTCATTCCTCCTGGTACACATTTTTCATACAAGAAAATCAATTCTCAACCAAGTTTTTGGTTGGTTATCGCTTTTTGGCAGTTAGACAGTTATAGCAACAATAAAACTAATACGGTCTAAATCCGTGGAGGTTTTCGTTCCTCCCTCTATCCTTTTCACTTTCTCATTGATAAGAATTCAACGTAATGCAGTTCACAGCGAAGGGAAGGTTGCCTCTACCTCTTTATCATCATTGAGAAAATTCAACATAATTCAGTTCATCCTGGAGATAATGCATTGTTGAAGACTACGGGCACATGACACAATTTCTAAGATAAACTTGGAAGTAATTATTCTATTATTTTTTTTTATGTGTGGGATGAAGTATTGTAATACATAATTTTTACTTTTGACCATTGTTTACTTTCATCTCAATTTTTTGTTGATTTCTTTGATCATTACTTTGAGAAAATAATAATTTTCTCCATTGATTGTGTTGGCTGATAACTAATTAGCAACATATATTTCAATGTGTTCCGTAATTTCCCTGGGCAATGCCAGACATCCCTGCTAGTTTTTATTGAATTCTCTTTCAAAACAGACAATAGCATGCTATCACAGTCAATAATTGGACAACTGAGACTCAAAATTTGAAGTCATGTGAAAATAAATTCCATCAAAGAATAAATATGGTCAGAATACATTCTATGTATGACATCACAGGCGTTTTTCAATTGAAAATAACTGAAATAGAGTTTGTTTGTTTGTTTTTGGGGTGGATTTTGTTTTGTTTTTCTTTTAAATTCTAGTAACGGGAAATTCAGATATCATTAATAAACCAGTCAGAATAAGGTCCCTAAAAAATCAACTGATCTTCTCTCCTGAAAATGGAAAATAGAAAAAAAAACTTCGGAAGGTATCTAGTGGAGAACTGATGCCAATGTTCAAGTATGTAGACAGAACAGTATGGTCAGGAGCGCTGTAACAAAGAGAAAAACAAGCAACCAAACAAACTGGCACAAACAAATGCACATATTAACAAAAGAATATAGAACCTTTCGCCATCTTTGATGGCTACCGTTGTCCAGTGTACGTAAGAAACACAATGATTTTATCAAAAAACAAAAAAGCAAACTATAATTTGTTCTAATACAAAATAGTGTATTAGCAACAATCTATTAACAATAATTGTTTACAAAGCTATTTTTTTCCATTCTATTTAATTTTTAAAATAAAAAGGCGTAAAGAGTCTCTACCAGTTTTCTATATCCAATACTTATCTTCAACTTCATCTACATACAGGTTGAAAAAAACTTGAAATGAAATAATCTTGCAAATTAATGGGAGAAATGCAATAAAAATCGATAATTAGTAGATTATTAAAATGGAATTGAATTGTACTGAATGAGGTAAAGTATTTATGATTTTCACCACTGACTTGAAAATCTTTCCCGGTGAATTTGATTAAATTCTGAATTCGAAACTTCAAAATTTTGAACAAAACATTAGATTTTGAATTTGAGTTTTAAATTCTGAATTTCAAAAAGCTATGTCAAGTGACTTTTGTTTTGAAATTGAAATAGAATTTGCAAAATTGAATTAAAATCAATGAAAAATCTAAATCAATTAAAAATTCTTGAAATTAAAATTGAATTCAAAATATATCCGTTGAACACGTAAGGTAAGGTTGAGAATAGAACGAAAGGCAACCGAACTGCCTTTGGATTTACCGAACAATGCTTTTGAAAAGCAGAGAAACACTGGACTTGCTTCTTATTTACAGAGCCAGAGACAACCATCGGGTATAACGAATTTTCGGACACAATAGCAATTAGTTCGTTATAGCAGGATATATATATATATATATACATATATATATATATATATATATATATATATATATATATATATACATATATATACGTGTGTGTGTATGCGTATGTGTGTGTATAAACAAAGTTTAGAACGTTTTTGAAGAAAAAAATCAAAGACATTAAAAGGTTTGTAGGCAAACTAATAAAAATAACAAAAAATTAAACAGACGTTTTGTCTGATATTTTTAAAGGATTGCTACCTCGTTAGACACTGGGGGCTCCAACATGAAGGAAGCTTGATAGGATCGTCTATGAAATTAAGGAAACCATTTCGAATCAACACTGGCAGACACATGCACACCCATGCATGTACGTATTTCAGTGAATACCTATATTCATTTGGTGTAAAACTTTTGTTTTGAAAATTGAAATGGAATTTTGCAAAATCAATCAAGAATCGAGTAAAAATTCTTGAAATTGAAATTGAATCGTTCTGTCATTAATCTGTCATTATTTCAATATGTCAGAATTCATAGGTGCAGTTATTGTTCAAGTTAAAGTTCGTGTAGGATAGTCGTTAACATTCACGTAGGATAGTCGTTTATTTCTCCCAAACAATTAATGTCATTATTTTCTCAAGATTCTAAAGAGGTTTTGGTGCCAGGGCAACAGACGAAAAATCATCAAAGAAAAACGGCGCTGGAGTACAAAACGGGAATGATGACTCATCCCAACTTGTCACTAACTTAATAAGGTTTTTTTTTTCCGTTTCCAAATTGGACATCAAAAACAATATACAAATCTAAAGCAATTATTTTTAATTCATTATTTTTATCAGACGAGGTATTATGAATAATCATTTTTTACTACCATTTACCTCCATCTTAATTTTTCTGTCGATAATTATCGCAACTTTACTTTCGGCAGTCATATCAATTTACGGCAGTGGGTGAACGGTGTGGGTCAGAATTAAATTTTAAACTCTCTGCTATCCAGGTTGGTCAAGATCAGTAGGGCGTTGACCTGCCTCCTCTTAGGCATAGCCAGAGTTGAGATCGAATCTCACCAGGACTTTATTCTTTATTTCCGATCTGTGCTGTTCATTCACTGTCGTAGATTGGCGGTCAGAGTAAATATGCGATGAATAACCACTGAAAAATTAAGATGAATACAACTATCTATTTATCTATCCATCTTTCTATCTCCCCCCCCTCTCTCTCTCTCTCTCTCTCTCTCTCTCTCTCTTTCTCTCTCTCTCTCTCTCTCTCTCGTCTATAACCCTTCTCGGGCGCTTGGTTTTCTTTATTATAATTTTTAGAATTTGAATTTTGTGATTTCTTATTTCAAATGTTTTGACTAATTAAAAAAAAAGGAGCGAAAGCATTTTGCACAGTATAGCCCATACGTACCGAGCTGTTTATTGAGCTTCTGCTGATATCACCAAGATTTTTCAAATATTTGCATAAAAGGTCCTTGATATGTTTTTCATTTCTTTTCTTTTGCCTTGGCTTTTATTCATTAAGGCAAGGCATAACAAGAACTACGAACCAAACAGGAATGAAAGAATCTTCCACGAACTATTGTCGGAAACGGAGATTGTTTCATCCGCTTCGCTGTAATAACTGTAATATTTTTCTAAGATCTTTATGATGAATCGAACTTCTTCCATGATCGTCCATCGATAAAGATTCATCAGTGAAAAAGTTTTTATTGGAATCCTTGGTCATTTGCAGTGTTCGAGAGTCAAGACCTTTGATTTTGAAATCAGGCGTTGTAACTGTGCCTTTACACAAAAGGAATTTGGTGTCCATCGCTGCGGATCATATGATAGCCATTTTTTTTTTAACTCACAATCAGTATTCTCACTGACTCAACAATACAATGTTCTGCAACATGCTTGGTACCTTAGCGATGTGGTCAATACCCTCTCCATCTTCAGTTACGCTCAAGTTTGTTAAATGTTTTAAATTTTCCATAATTTTTTTCGGCATCTTGTATTTCCACCATGTGGTCTCTTGGCACAACTGCGCCATTGGTTTTTATTTTCAATGAACAGATGCTTGAATTGAGGCGGTTAGTCAGGATAATTCACGAGTCAGGATAAGTCAGGATAAGTCACAAACTCTATTTTTCAATGAAGGCCTCTGTTTTGTTCTCATACTATTTTTTTACATGGTGGAATCCAAGCCGTCGTCGTCGTCGTCGTCGTTGTTTCAGGGTGACACTGCTTTAATGCGGGCTGGGTTGTCTAGTCTTTCATTGCTAACTCGAAATCAACTAGATCCTAGGAGTTCAAGAGGTCTCCTTAAGAGTGCAGTATTTTGCAACTAGATGGTGCTGATGTCATTGGTGTTCAGTAGATACTTTTCGAGGTATGTAGTTATTGCTTCCAACGCGCCAGTAACGATTAGCACGTTCTTAGTCGATTCATTATTATTATTATTATTATTATTATTATTATTATTGTTATTATTATTATTATTATTATTATTATTATTGCTGCTGCTGCTGCTGCTGCTACAAAAAGCTTTTTTAGTCATCATAGCAAATGCTGAATTTAAGGCACTCTATTCAGAATTCTTTTCAACGATCTGTACGGTATCCATTCTTCCTTGAATCTTTAAATGTTACAATCTTTTTGTTAAGGTCATTAGGGGCCTTTCCGAGTATCCCCCCCACAGTCGTTAGGATAAGTCAATAATCATTCTTAGAAAATTTACAAATTTGAAATAACCCCCCAAACTAATTATTCAAGGACCTATATAACATGATGCAATGAGATATGCACCCGGGGTGATTGACGCTCGTATAAAGTGAAATCTTTTTTTTGTAAAGCGTTACTATTACATCCATTATTTTTCATATTTTCTTCTTGTTCTTCCTTTAACGTCCTCTTCTTTTTTTTTCTTCCTCTTGTCGTTCTTCGTTTTCTTTATCTTCCTCTACTTCTATTTTTTTTGGGGGGGTCACTGCTGTTCACTTTTTAGTCAATTGAATAAAATCGGAATTATACCCAAAATATGATAAAATTGGACAATTGGTGCCCATATACACGGTAAAACATCTGCAAAGCGAAAAATACCGCATATGGAAGCAAAGATGAGCAGAATTATTTTCCAAATTCAAACATGATTGAACCTTGTCAATGACTATGATGGTAACAGTTATTTGCTGCTACTAACCTACCTGAGTTGGTAAGGTATCAGCAGGAGAGTGAATTGTTTACCCAATTGCACACTTATTCAGTCTTTTCTCCACCAATATTGCATACTAGTGATGAGGCATTTCGTCCATATATCTGAGAGAGCGCACAGAGATGTGGACTCAGTGCCTTTCCCAAGAGCAACAGTGCAAACTGAACGAAGACCAGCCTCAGCCAAAATTCGAAGTCGGTTGGTTGATCTTCGCCGATAGCCATTACTCTACCTTGCACACCTTCGAACATATAGACACGTATACTCATTTGTGTGCATACTTATGCAATAATTCTATCCAAATGTGTTTTCCTCATACTGTCAAACTCCTAGAATTGGCTTTATTATCTTGAATTCCTCAGACACTGGAATTTGAGACTTTTGAAATCAAGACATGATCAAAAGAGAAACAAGAAAAGGGAAAGATTACATGGTGTCATGTCGTGTCAACTCGCTTTCACGAGTTTTCAGTATTTTTGTGAACATTGAATTTCTGTTATGGGAAATATTGTTAAGCCTTTACAATTGAGTTTTGACTTCATTTTCGTTTGTCACAACAATGGCAACGAAATCACCAAAACCAGCGACGTCATGACGATTCGAATTAGATTTACGTACGCAAAAAAACTGATGATGAATTCAACTCAGGTCGACTTATTCTATTACAGGAAATATTAACGAAGGAATTGAGATGAATTTCGTAGTTTTTAGAATAACGTTGTACGGAGAATTAAAACCTGCTTTGTTTACCTTTTAGATTTTAATGAAGCGAGGTGGCTTGACCCACACGTAGCCAAGCATGTCTATATTGATTTTACTCACGTAAATGGAATATATAGTTGATAACAGCTTGTTATCATTTTCTTCTCTTGGCCAACCAGTTTAAACGTGCCTTGAAAAATGATGATAGTTTTGCAATTATATAATTGTCTTTGAAAAACATAAAAATACATAGCTTTGCTTGTTCTTGTTTATGTTCGACCAGAATGAACACAACCTTATAGTATATATGTAATAGTTATCTCCCTTCACTGAAATGTTACAGACAAAAGCATAGGCATATACGTGATATAGATGAGCTTCTACTCCAATAGCAGGATGTAGAAAAAACTACTCAATTTGCCTTTGGAATGGTAAAGAAGTGTATTTTGATGGTTACATATTCATGGGTAAATTACACAAAACCACGGTTTTATAACACACTTATACTTCATTTCCTTAGTACTCGAAATTGTCGTCAGCCCGAGGTAGCTCTGTTAATGAGGTGGAAGGTGGATTTTAACCTTTCACCCCAGCTACTGCAGGGTGGCCACAATTTTGTGAACAAAGAAAATAAAGCGCGTTAATATCATTATCAGTCTTTTTTAACGTCCGTCGTTAGACATAGACCTTCCACGATCCGCCAAATTTCTGTATCATGGGCGTCGCAGAGCCAGTATTTTCTGAATTTGTTTAGTTCATCTCTCCATATCTTACTCTGTCGGCCTCGGTTTCGCATGTGGTCTCTGGGGATCCATGTTGTGAGTCGCGATGTCCATCGGTTGTCTTTCATTCTTGCAACATGACCAGCCCATTGCCATTTGACTTTTCTTATGGATTCCACGATGTCTCGGATCCCTGTTTTATTTCTGATATATTGTGCTGTCTTGCGATTTCTCTATGTGAGATTGAGCATGATTCTCTCATGTGCTCGCTGAATGCTTCTCAGTTTGCAGGTCTGTCTCATGGTTAGGTTCCATGTCTCAGCTCCATAAGTGACAATCGGGGGAATGCATTGATTGTATACTCTTCTTTTTAGGATTTTTGAGGTCGTCTTGTTTTTTAAGTTTGAGCTTGCTTTGCTGATGGCTTGCCATCCTAGGGTGATTCTCCGCTTGATTTCTTCTTCTTTTGTGGGTTTCATAGAGATTCGTTATCCTAGGTAGATGTAGTGGTCTACTTTCCCCAGTTTTGCATCTCCGATTTTGACAGTTATGTCCTTATTCTTGATGTGGTCGTTGCACATGACTTTTGTTTTACTGAAGTTCATGTGTAGGCCGACTCTTTTGCTTCCTTCGTTTAGTTCATCTAGCATTAGTATGAAACTATGAAAATACGACTTGGCACAAAACCCGCAGGATTTCATCAATTGAAAGGCAGAAAAGACCAGAGACCGAAAACAATGGTCAAGAGATCTCAGTTACTTCGGGCCTATTATGCAGAAAGAAGAAAAGGTGGGGGGGACAAAAAAAAGGATGAATTTTCTTATGTAATCGTCTGAGTTGAACCAGAAAGAAGTTCTGTTCATCTAATTCCGTCTAAAAGCAAGGGGGAAAAGTGTTTGTAACGCCCTACCCTATGTAGTTCAAAGTTCAGATAATGTTTAATACGTAATGAAACGGTCGATCACGAGACCAACTGAAATGTTTGATCACAACTTGTAATTTTATCTTCAACCAATAATTTTTTAGTCAAGTAGTGGGATGTAGAAGAATACAATTCAATTATTTGTGGTAATGGTCGAGGTATCTCGTTTGTATTTGGTGCTACTATGCTGAGAGAACAGAAAGAGAGGTCAGAAAAAAAAAGATGATTTTTTTCTATAACTGTCAAAGTCAAACAACAAGGTCACTTTGTGTCCTTTCATCAGCCCACGTCCGAAATACGCTTGGGTGATGTAATGGCCAGAGTGTCTGCCTCATCATGCAGAAAGTCCCCGATTCGATTCCCGGTATGATCAAAGAATGTGGGGAAAATACTTTGAGGCAAAGCCCTCTGTACACAAAGCAGTTAATTGAGTATACTCCAAACTGCGTGATTAAGGTGGAAGTATCCTTTTGTTAGACTTGCACCCTACAAAGAGTATGGCCATTTGTAGGAAAAAATTCGAGCAGACTTGAAACTTGCAAGCTGGTTTATCCAAAGGAAACTGGGACTTTGTCGCCGACCGTTCGTACTCCGATGGGAATTGTCTCTTAAGAAACGGACGCTCAACTTTCTTTTATTCCCAACTGCACGGAGCAACAAGAAAGAAAGACCCTGTGTGTGAATGTTTCCTTGCGTAAATATTGCGTGCTGGGGGCTTATTGATCGTTTTATTCGTGTGTTCTTTAGTCAAAGCCTCGTAATCATGACGTGTACTCAAGTCATGTGAATAGCCCTCATTTAACTGCGTGTGTCATTGGCGTGTCCCGCTAACAATCCATCCACAAGTTCTATTATAGTTGGTCCACGTTGATGAAAGTAACTTACAGTAATAGATGCGTGTCATCGTTCTTAAGAATAGATTAGTACATTATCTATACTTTTACTTGTGAAATACTGTTACTCTGTCCACCTCTTCCTTACAAACGTTGCTTATTTAAGGTACCCCTGCAATGCCCAGGATTAGACTGTGGAAGAAATTTGGGGTGATTTCAAAAGGGGTTTGAAGGGGTTCTATTTATAACATAATTATAATGCTGAACTGGACCCTCAATTCATGTTTCAAATCGAGAAACGATGCAGTTTTAGAACATATATTCCGTTCATATTTATCCTGCGAAAAACTTTTTTTGAATTGATGACTCCCTATACAGACGACACTATTTTTGTCAGTTTATTTTGATTGGCGAAGAATTAAAATCATTAAAATAGTATGAACATTTAAATCAATTTCCACTAAATTTAATAAACCTAATTTTGATAATGCTAAGAAAAACATTTCAGGCAAAAAATATTTTTTTGTTTTTGTTTTTTTTTTAACATTTTAACACTTGAGATTAACTTTCGTGAATTTGTAAATTTCGTGAATTAAGCTCAGTAGACATTTTTATAATAATTTTTTTTCCGTACAGAAAAACAAAAGAGGACTGTTCATAACTATCTATGCACTCACTCAGTTTATTTTAGCGTATTATAGACTTTTTTTTAAATATTTTTTTCTGTATATGAATTAATTGATTAATAAAAAAAAACAAACAAAAGATGTGTGGATTTTGTTCTCTCTTTCTCCAATAATAATCATCTAATTTCTGTATCTATCCATCTATCTATGTATCTAACGCCAATCGACGAGAAACAGAGAGTATATTAAAAAATGAATGAAATAAAATATAGATTCTTTGAATTCATTTTTTTACATTATGCCATATTCTTTTCTAATTTTCCCAGAACACAGAATTTGAGTTGATAGAGGGGTTTCTATCTACGAAGTAATAATACTTCATTGATGTATATCATTTTCTGGAAACACAAAATTTCGTGATCGATGGTTGTTTAGATTATATTTTTCACTTTTAAGGGTCAAAACCAAGAAAATTTCTTCTTTGCAAAATCCAGGGTAATTCTCTTCACTTTCAAAGGTCAGAATCGGGGAAATATTTTTTCAATTGTAGGGGTAAAAATTGGAAGAAAGATATTTATTCTCTTTTTTAATCTACTGGTCAAAATTGAGGAGGATTCGTTTTTATTCATAGGTTTCAAAATCAATTTCTGTCTAATTTCAGTGGTCAAAATAAAAGGGAAAGATTTTTTCTGCTATTGGTGTAAAAATTGACGGAGATTTTTTTCGCTTTCAGGGTCAAAATCGAGGGGAGGTTTTTTTTTTTTCACCGAGGGTTGGAATCAAGGGATAATTTTTTCTCTCTTTCAAGGATCAAAATCGAAGGGTAACTTTTTTAACCTTCAGGGGCCAAACTCGAGCAGTTACGTTTTCTCACTTTTAGACGTCAAAAGCGAGCGTAACATTTTTTTCCTTTCGGGAGTCAAAAGTGACAGGGAGCTTATTTTATTTTTATTTATTTTTTAGGGTCCTAGAGCATAAGGGAAACAGTGTTGTTATATTTGCAGATATTTTTCTTCCGGGCAACACTGGGTATTATTGCTAATTATTCATAGTTTCACTTACAAAAGCAACATTTGACTGATATCTACACATATACACATATAAACTCAAAGCCGTTTCTGTATGATAATAATTTATTTTTACATCGTTTCATTTTATACAAAAGTATACAAGAATTTCATTCAATACATGAAAGGAAAGAAAATAACTCAAACAATTGTCACTTTGTTAACCTGGGCAGACTATACCCTGGTGTAAAGGGGATTAACAAAATACATACAGCAGTTTGGTGGATAATTTTTTATACATTTGAATGGGTTCCCTAAATATTATCATACTTCTCCCTCTCAACCCCAACGAAGCATCTGGATGAAGCAAAAGCCATTTTTTCATATCTACGTACATATGTATATAGATGAACACGTACACACGTACATAGGTATTTCCTGAATGAAGATACAGGTGCATGTACATAGAGGTATTTACCAAGTTTAGGATGGTTGGTACAAGTCCACTATGAAAAGCACCCAGTAAGGATTGCTGTAATGGCTTGTGAGACTAGTTTACTAAATATTGCTCCATGACGAGGCATCCTATACATACATATAGGTGTGCGTGTTAGTGGGTATATGTGTGTGTGTTGTGTGCGTGTACGTGTGTGTGTGTGTGTGCGTACTTGCGTGCGCACACGCGTAAGATTCATCACAGATCTTTGTGGAGACCTCGCTGACCTGACATTTTTTTTTATCCTCTTTTAGAATCTGTGATCGCAGTGTTTTCGGGGGCCTCTCATCTAATAACGCTCACAGAGCCACCCCTCCACTGCTGCCAAACACAGCAAGAGAGAGTCAGGTCGCATTATTTTTTGTGGTCGGAAGAAGCACTGACAATTTTAGTGGTTGAAAAAAAGATTTGTTGAAAAATAATTTCAAAAAGAAGTGAAAAAAAAAAGATGCATATAAAATTAAAAAAATAAAATCCCGTGAGAACAGCTTTAAATTTACGAAAAAAAAAAAAAGTATAGAAAATGGAGGTTTTTCTTCTTTTATTTACTTTGTCTGTGAGCTCGTGTGTATGTGCTTGTATATTCGAACACACTGGCCCTAACTTCATTTCATTTTAATAAAGATCGATTTCCAACTCTTATATCTGCCCATTGATTAAGAATGACAATGGCCGTCGATTATTTTTGAGACAGTTTTCCTTGTTGCAAACCATCGATATACAATAACATTGACAATGAATATCAAGTTACGATCATTTTACCAATTGAACTCTAATAAAAAAAAATGTCTTCAATCACATTTTTTTTTTTTTTTGTAAATAGTGACAGGGTCCTCAGCCAGATAATAATAATCTATCTGAATGGGTTTATCAATATCTAAGATTGACATTTCCGCTCAAATCGAAACCAAAGGTGATGCAATATTTAGATCCCCCCCAAAAACTCAACTTTTAAGTATGTATGAATGTATATGTTTTTTTGTGTGTTATTGATATATTTGGAGAAAAAAAACTGAATAAAATTGTTTTTTTGGAACATTGAGAAGCGTAAATGCTCCTGTCTCAGTTTACAACGTTAGTTAAGGCGATTACGTAGATTGTTGAAGCATTGAATTAAAAAAAAAAATACATTTCGTTAGTCAACCTAAGGCGTGGCCTGATCCTATCAAACAATATTGTCACCCAACAAAGCAAAGCATTGAGCATAAGATCTTCGACATTTCCTTATATAAAAATAATAGTAAAAGGTTACTCTTTAGATGATACCATTTTGCAGAAGTACCCTTTCATACTTTTGTACCTCTGTCAGGCTTTTATATATATATACATATACACATATAGATATGTGTACTTGAACAGAGCCAAGTACCGGCATTCACTCTGTTTTATAGAAATTAATAACCGATTTATATGTGGCAAATAATACCGTTCTTAATCAATGGTGGCAAATGTGCCAAATTCAAATATCTTATCTCTTTGTTTCTTTTCTGGTTTTTCTTCGTTTGTTTTCACTTATGTTAGCTTTTTTTGTTTTTGATTGATATTTACATTTTCATTTGGCTGCTTGTCGACAAAATAGTCTAAATTCTGAGAAATTTTTCATTCAATTAATAGTTTCAACGTAACAATGCATTCAACCCGACGCCACTAAATACAGATTATTATACATTTGATAAACATTACTATTCGGCCATTGAATCGGTTGAAAGTTGTCTCCCCGGATAACAGATTTGAAATCTAGGGAAAACACGAATCACATGTCATTCACATATCGTTTCAGTTTCAGGTTTTGTTTATAATAATAATAATAATAATAATGATAATAATAATAATATACCCGCTTGGTGAGTATATCATATTTATCGAGCATTGTCTCGAAAATTGCAAGAATTTCGAAAAAAAGACTTTGGCAAACATTTTGAAAGATCAATAATTGGATGTGAATCCTAGAACTCTCTCCTCGCAACACACGAACCTTCGAGGAATGACGAACGATCCACAACATTTTTGTCTTCTTCTGGGAATCGCAAATTTTCACGTAAAAAGACTGGGCAATAAGATAATGATTTACTATTACTTAAAGAATGATCTTATTACTTAATGTAGTAACAAGTATCACTCACCGAACGAAGAAGAGAAGATTCTGGTGGTCTCCAATGCTATATCATAATTAGCATACCATCTTTACAAACTCAGAGATATTGCACGTGATTTTTACACCAATTTTAGTAAGCTTCATATTTTTCCCCGAACTTGAGTGCTGGACGATTGCTTTTTCTTTCGTTTTTTTTGTTGTTTTTTTTTCTTTTTCAAAGCCCACACCATTACGAAACGAGCCTTACCAGAAAACATTATTAATTGCAGAATTCATATTAGCTACTGTGGCCAGAAGATCTCAAGAACCTCCCTGAAGTCGACTTAGGTAGTTGCCCGTTTGAAGACCTCTGTCAGTTGTAAGAGTAAATAACATTAGCCCTATCTGTGTCAGAAAATAAGTCCTGCAGTGCTATTGTTTTGCTTTCTAATTTTGTTTAATTTGGGGTTATTCTCGAAAAAAAATGTCTTTATCATTCACTGATATATTTGGACTCATATCCTCATTTTGATTGTTATCGCAACAATGTCTCGTTTGCTATACCCTCCCCCAGGCCTCTCCAGGTGTCTGTCGTTCACTGTAACCTTCTAGGAATTCCGAAACTAACCCTTCGTTCGCAGAGGTAGGTTATTCTCATTCCATCGTCCATGCTAGGGAGTGGGGGATATCACGTATCGGTCAATTTTTCCTAGTCGATTCGAAATTCTCTGGAAATTAGGGAATATGGTAAACACTTGGACAATGCCAGAGGCTATAGCGGCCGAAACGTTGGAGGCTTTATTTTAAATAAATCAGAGAATAATAATTATTCTTCATCTTAAAAATTCAGAACAAAAGAAAAAATTATTTCATAAGTGACAAGTCTTTTCAATCATATTGTTCTAAAAATGGGTCCAATGAGTACGTAATCACAAGCATAATCTTTCATTTTTGTTCAGCTTTTTTATCAGATTTCAATTGCCGACAACAATACTTAGGAGATGGGTTACTTTGTTTGGAGATGTCTCTAATCGAAAGGGTTTATGAATAAAATTAGAGACCTAATGATTTTGTTCATACATGCATTGTTTCAATCGGTTGAAATAATATGGTAACCAGAATTTCTTGAAGAAAAAAAAGCACTTTAAAAGTCATTCAGTGCTAAATTATGCCCTGCAATGAATTAATCAAATAAAATTCAGAATAATATGATAGGAGAATATCCAGATTAAAGTCGATAGGACAAGTCATTGATCTGATACAGAAAATTCCTTGGTTCGTTCCAAGTATGGATCATTTAATCGAAAATCTATAACATACTAATAGATTATTTCAATTTAATGAAATTTTATGTAACTGACTTCAGTAAATTATCATCAACAGAAAGTTTGAATTAGAACCTCAATTAACCCACTGGTTATTGACCATTTTTTTTCTCTATGTACCTTGATAGCGATAAAAAGATGCCCCACCCCACCAACAATGATAAAACGAATTTGGAAAGGTATAATAATATAATGCAATATTTGGAAATTTACCAAAATTTAAAGTTTATAATCAACGAGGAAATAATTAATCAACGAGAAATAATTTCAACGAAAAGACAAAACTTTATCAAATTTATCAAATCCTTTTTTTTTTTTAATAAATATGACTTGCTGTAATAACTACCTTAAATTTATATTATCTAAAAGATATAACGAATCCAACTTCGGTAGAAATTTTTTAAAATACCGAAATAGAGTAGTTACTGAAATGTTGTAATTACTTTATTGTGTGAAATTTAGTAACGACAATGCAATTACCTAATCGATTTTAATCTCACGAAAGTAATGAGCTAAGCATTAGCTTCTGTTAAATCTATTGTAAGATTAGTTATTAATAGTATTGTATATTCAAGAATTAATTGTATTATGTGTCTGGGAATTAACAATACTCTATAATTAGGAATTAATCAGTCGAGCTTTCCTTTCTTCACACCTACCCCTTCCCTAACTTGAAATACCTTGTTGTTAGGTATGTGCTCCACGTTCAGAATCACTGAATTAACCAAAGCTGTTCACTTGCTATAATCTTTTTTTGTTAATTTTAATCATTCTTTGGAATTAGATGTCGTTTATCTGCTCAACGTAGGTTTTCCCGCAGATCCGTTCAAATTATTTACACAAATCTTGCAAGTGGTTATGGCAGAAGAGAACACAAGAAAGAAGTCGACAGAACGTCAAAAATGGAGGAAGTTCGACGGAGATGAGATTGTAAATTTACGTATAATCCTTCTTGCCTTTTAAATATCATTTCTGATTACGCAATGTTCATTAGAATAAAACCTTAATCAACTCGTTCTGGTCATTTTTCATATTATATGAGCAAATCAATGTATAGTTGTGTGACATCTAACTATTTTAGAGAATATATATGAGTTGGTGAATGAGTGTGCGTTTATGTGTGTATGTGTGTGTGTGTGTGCGTGTATGTGTGTGTGTGTGTGTGTGTATGTGTGTGTGTGTGTGTGAACTTGTGCATCCCGAAACGCTCGTGTCTGCAGATTAAACGTCAATGTTCGGTTTTTATTTCCGAGAGAATTGACTACAAAGTCTTCACTCCAATGAGCCATATAGCTATATCCCCTATTTCTCTGGTCACTGCACCTCCACCATCTCGTTTGCTTATTTTGCTAGTAGTATTACACGTAATATTCCACAAATATCTCAGATAAAGCACTTCCATGATTAAGACAAACCATAAATCAATAATGCTTTATCTAAGAGACTCGTAGAATATTATAGCTAATCGGTCTTCATTTTCATATTAGAGACATTTTATAAAGTGATTCAATTAGTCCCTACAAGATGTACTGCTGATATTATCATGGCCACAGAAAGTATGAACGCTACGATAGTTGTTTTTAATCACATCGAAGAAAAAAATTTCTAAAAATTTCACTGCTAATTGGAATTAGTTTATTTACTTTTGTCAGAACGAAAAAAAATTCGAACAAGTTTCAACGTTAACTGTAAGTTGATTATTTATTTATAACATACCAAAAAAAAATTCCCAAAACATCCAGTATTGAGCGGAGGTTGTTCATTTACATTTATTATACCGAAATATTTTTTAGAGAATTTCAGTGTTGATTGGAAGTTGTTCGTTTATTTTTATCATACCGAAAAGAATTCTTCAAAATCCATGTTAACTGGACATTGTTTATTTATTTTTTCATCAAACCGAAAAAGTTCAGTGTTAACTGGAGGTTGTTAATTCATTTTCAACATGGCAGAAAAGATTCTGAAACATCGAGTGTTAAATGGAAGATGTTTATTTATTTAAATCATATCAAAAAGAATTCTGAAAAACTTCAGTGTTATCTGGAGGTTGTTTATTTGATATTTCAATTATATGAAATAACAATCGTATGAACGTTATCAACAATATTTTTTGCTAAAGAATTCATTTTTTTATATGAAGTGATTCGTTTGAAATCCAGAGCAATTACATGTTGATCAAGGTTTTTTTGCTTTTTTGATATTGCAATGTGAATGTATATATTATGTCCATGAGCATAAATATACATGGGATTCCAATATATATATATATATTTATATATATATATATATATATATATATATATATATATATGTATATATATATATATATATATATATATATATATATATATATATATATATATATATATATATATATATATATATATATATAAGTAGCATAACTGTTCTTTCCAGGAAGTATTTCCCCGGAAGAGATAGTTATATAGTTTTTTCAGTAATGATAATTTTATTAAAAAAAATCTTCAATAGGATTTCATTATGCAAATACGGTGGGGGTTACCAAAACAGAATTTATATGTGGTGCATAAACTAGATGTAGTCTCATATTGCACCGCTTGATGTTAACTCAGGTTAACTTTATTCTGAACCAATCTGCCACTTGGCAAGGTTCTAGATTGATTCCTTCGTTTCCAGTTGCTCTTTTTTTCTTTTCTGCTATTAGCAATCACATTTGGAGATTTTCATGAGGACAGATGGAAAGAAAAAAAAACAGAGAGTGTGCGTGAAGTATTGTTTTTGGTTTGTTTTTTTTCCTTTCAGGGAAAACTACAACTAGAACTGTTGTAATGATTCAAGAAGCTTTCAAAGAAGAAACTTCAGGTAAAACACAAATGTTTAGAGTGGTATCAAACATAGCTCAACGTCGCTTGAAAACCAACCACGATCTGGCCGTCTTTCAACAATCCGAAATGACGAAAATCTTGTAAAAAAGGTTCGCCATGCAATAAATGAAGATCGTCGTTGAATTATTAATGAGATATCTGAGGTGACTGGTTTGTCTTTGAGTTCATGGGAGCGAATTTCAACAGAGATTTTTTAAATGAAACGCGTTTCCGCAAAATTCGTGCCTCATTTGCTCACAAAGGATTAAAAAGAATCGTTTGGATGTGTGCCATAATTTGAGGGGGAAATGACCCTCTGCTTATTTCCAAAGTTTTTTTTTTACCGGGGATGAGTCTATAGTTCCGGTTATTTCGGGGCACCCTCACGTATATATGGAAGTGGTTGCAAGAATCGAAATTTGCAAATGATTTAACACACAAGAACAGTGACTTACGCAAATGTTTCGACTATTTTTTTTTTCACCATCGTCAAGATGAATAATATATACGGTCACTGGGGGTTTTGTTCTTTTTTTTATTTTCAATTTTTTTTCTCTTAGATTTTGATTATGTACAACCATGATCCAGTGGTTTCTTTTCATCTATTAATTACGTAATGATTGATTATTTATGCATTTTTTGTGGGGATGTTGTGTGTGCGAATGTATGTGTGTGTGTGTGTGTGTGTGTGTGTGTGTTGATGTGGAAGGGTTGGACATGTGCAACTGTACAAAGTATGTACAAGGCAGGCAGGTAAGTAGGTAGGTAAATAGGCAGGCAGGTGAGCAGGCAGGTGGTCGTGTTTTTTTTTCTCAGTGTTTCAATGGCAGATCTCTATGTACACGTGTGAGCTCACCTGGCTGTCTTCAATTAGACGTTGCAATTGTCGGCATAAAACGGGGAAGGTAGGACGCTTTACCGGATCGACATGCCAGCATTTGAGCATAATGCTGTACCTGTAAAATAAAAGATCAAAAACCCTTTTAATAAAAGAACAATGTCATATATATATATATATATATATATATATATATATATATATATATAGAGAGAGAGAGAGAGAGAGAGAGAGAGAGAGAGAGAGAGAGAGAAATGTGCGTATGTGAGTGTTTTCAAGTATTAAGCTAGATTTTTCAGTGTCACCGAAGAAATCGAGGTGCAGCAAAGGACTATGTCACCCACCTCGACGAACCATAAAAATCATAGGCATCAGATATTTTTCTTTGTTCTCTCGTTGCTTCGATAACTGCCATCTATAAACTATTCAGCAGAGATCATTGAATACTGGCACTTCTGAACTTCATACAAGACACCCTAAACCCTCGACAAAGCGTTACGCGGCGGCGTTGAGCCCGATATGCGAACATTACCAAATTCAAGCCCGAAAACACTATGACTATGTATCTATCTCTATTTCAGTCTGTTCAAGTCTATCTTTATCTACTAGAAGTTGGGAGGTAGTTCTTGACTGTCGTGGTCACAGCGTTGCGGTCGGTATACTTCCTTACCAACTCCCGTGATATTTCGGTAACTTGGGAATTTCGAGATGATAAGAAAAAAACTACAAGTGAAGTACGTCGGAGGTTACAACGACAGTAATATTGTGGTTATAACAATTAGAATGAGAGCATTAGTCGTAATTGATTACTTTATTATCCAAGGATTTGTTCAGACAAATGAGCTCATTCTTCGAGCTGTTGAGGTTGTAACCACGATATTTTGGCTGATCTATTCTTCAGCCTTCTTCAGGTGTACGTATAATCCGCAAGGAAAGAGAGTGGTGTCTTTTTAGTTCGTTTTTTTTTTTTTTTTTTTTTTTTACAGAACGAGACAACGAAGAGAAATTCTAGCTAATATACCAACTGGCTCTACTCATTCCAGCCGTGCAAGACACAAAATGATACCATTTACTGTCACCTTTGCAACACAGATGATTATGATTTTGATATCTTTTTTTGATTTCGATACCTTAATTCTCTCCCTGACTCGTGCAACCAGTCGGCGAGTTAATACATGCCGCTTCAATTTTCTCATTCACAAGCGCTGTCTCTTGTCAATTACCTGGACATTATCTGCTATACCAGATTGTTCAACCTCACCTTTAGATATGGCTTTTCTTAACACCTGGTTCAACCCTTATATTCTCTTTCATATTTGCATAGGATGTTACAAATACAAACTCTTATCTTGTAAAGGACCAACTTCGGTAAGGCGGGCTTGACTGGTGTTTGTGATATTGAAAACCACACATAACCAGGCAACTGGTGTGAGATTCCAAATAATAATAATAATAATAATAATGATAATAGAAGCAAAAGATGTGACCATATCATGGGATTTAACTATACATACTTATAGAACTTTGAACGCGAACAGGCCAGATATCATGGTGAGAGACGGAGAAAAGCGTGCCACCAAGTAGATATTACTGTCACAGCGGATGAAGAAATTGTTGTGAGGGAATACGAGAAACTCTCAAAATATAAAGACCTTGAAATAGAAATTGGTAGAATGTGGCATCTCAGGACCAAATAATACCGATTGTTGTTGAAGGCCTTGGAGTACTCAAAAAAGGGGGGACCAGCGAACTATCCGACAGCATCACCAAGTATATATAGAAATATGTTTGGGAAGGTGTTCTATCGTTTATATATGTGAAAGCCCCGCCCATCCCGTTTTTATCCTCTCCCTCTCCAAACCACGGACTGTCATAGAGCTGGCTGGTGACTTACATAAACTGAAATCAAAAGCCAACAACAACAACAACAACAACAACAACAACAATCATCATCATCATCATCATCATAATAATAATAATAATAATAATAATAATAATAATAATAATAATAATAATAATAATAATAATAATTGGCTGAAGACATGAGGAGACTTATTGTCACTCAGCCTTCAGCAATAACCACTGGGCAACCGGTGTGAAACTGTAAATCGCAGTATTACTGCGATCTTTGAGTACTAGGAGAGAAGGGCCGGAGACTTGAGGAGACTTGCTGTCACTCAAACTCCAGCGGTTACCACCAGGCAACTGGTGTGAGATTGCAAATAATAATAAAAATAATAATTACTCATCACAGATATTCAGACTGAGATCGATCCTTCTGACTGAAATATCATTATGAACTCTTAATGGAGGTTATAAGAAAGCAGTAAGGAAGTAAAGTTTGTTGAGTAAACAGATAACTTGATTTAAAAGAAAGAAAAAAAAGAGCGAAGACTTACAAGGCGGCATCACACTGAGCCGGTCTCTTCATTCGAAATCCTTCTCTTAATCTGTTAACTAGGTCCTGTGTGTCGATGCCTGCAAATGGAGTTCCTCCTAGGGTCACGATTTCCCACATCAAAACACCAAACGACCAACTGAAAAAGAAAGATAAACGCTTTGAAAACTTCTTGCATCTGGACTATTAGCAATAACCCAAAACTGAGCGGATATTTTTAGAGATCAAATAGCAGAACGCAAATTATAATGAAGGAGAAAAACTGAAAGTTTACAATGAGCGTATTTAGCATTTAATACTATATACCGGGTTGGTAATCCTAAAAAGAAGGGTGCATAACCAATGCATCCTCCCAATAGTCACTTATGGAGCTGAAACATGGAACCTAACCAAGAGACAGATCCGCAAATTGAGAACCATGCAACGTGCACATGAAAGTATTATGCGGAAACTGCTTGCAATATCAACCGAAAATTTGGCCAAGCGATCGTATACGAATCAACATAGTTTCCGAAAATTCCGGACAGAGGCAGGAGTCTTGAAGATGCGCATGTTGCAGAGGAACTAAAAGTTAACCTTTCAACATTATCTCAGTTTGTTTCTGTGTAATGTTGTGTGCGTTCGAGTACGTGGTTATATGTGTGGTTATGCATGGCTGCAAACGTTTTAATGAACCTTTTGCCATTTGTAAAGACATATGTGCGCCATGTCGTAACGTGTGCAGACAAAGAGTTGCCAGAGACCTACCCATATATATTGTTTATCAGTTGGTGGATATAAAGCAATATGGTAGAAGGTTTTTCTTTTCTTTTTTTTTTTTTTTTTTTTTTGAAAAAACAAGCCCTTAAGTCAAACCATAGATGTGCTAATTCTTTTCTTGTGTGACGATCTAGCAACGAGTTTCCTACACTATTTTCAATAGAGTAAAACATCTTAAAACACCAAGAAACATCTATATTGTCCAGATATAATATGGGAAACATATGACGTATTATTGATGAATTAAAAGTGATTTCTCTCTTCAACGTTTATCTAATCAAAATATTACTGAATATATTAAGAATATTACTTATTTATTTACATAAATAAAATCTTTAAAAAATTACTCATTTTATCAAAAATCTTCTAAATAGCAATTTCTGACATGTAGACGCAACCAAAACCAATCTACTTCTTAATTAAAAACGTATAAATTGGTGGCACCGACGTTACTCTCATTTTGGTATGTCAGTCTATCGGTCAATGGCAGCAATCAGCACTAGTGGTGCTAGCGTACCTAAAAATGAGATTAAAGTGTTGCAGCGACTTCTTGGCAGTGAGATGGACTTTCATTAAAAACAGGAAAGAGCGAGCCATTTGTAGACGGGATTGGAGTCAAATATCCGCAGAAGGAAACAAATAATACTTACACGTCACTCTGTACCGTGTAGACGTTGTTGAAAAGAGATTCAATAGCCATCCATCGGACTGGAACTCGAGTCTGTGATGGCCACAGGAAATTATGGAAAAAGATAAAGAAAACAAAAAGTGAGTGAAATGAATATATGAATGTATATATATATACCTCTGCCAACGAAGTTGGAGAGATATATAAATTCGGTCGTGTCTTTCTGTCTTGCTGTCTGTCTGTCTGTCAGAACGATATCTCCAAAAGTACAGAATGAATTTCATTGAAATATTGTGATAGGGTTGGCAATGAGGTAAAGAAGAATTTCTATCTTGCCGTCTGTTTTCCTTCTTTTGCTGTATAAGTGTCTGCACAATATCGCCAAAATTTCTCAATAAATTTCAATGAAATGTTCTCAAACACTGGGTAATGGGGTAAGAAAGAAGTGATGAAATTTTAGGGAGGATTCAGGAATACCTTCTTGATTGAGAGATATTTTCCCCCTTTTTTTTCACACATTCATATATTCTCCCATGACTGTCCACACGATATCTACAAAAGTTCAATATGAAATTCAATTCTACGTTGTGGAAGGATGGACAATAGGCTAGGGAAGGAGTGTTTGAGTCTTTGGGTGGATCCATACATAATTACTTCCCTTGACAATAGCGTTGGTAGAGGTCTGCACACTACAACTGTCATTTTTTTTTTTAGTTAAATTCAGTTCTCAATCCACGTCACTTTAAATAAAGAACTTAGACGCGGAAAATCTTGGAAATAATATGAAAAACAAGAATATCGTCGGAGCTTTTTCTTTCTTTCTAGTTTTTCATCCTTCCCAATCATGGTAGAAATACATAGAATAGTATTATTTGTACTGGTATCTAACGTAGAAGTGAAGTTTTGGGTTTGTAATTGTATACCCCTGTCAATAAAGTTTGAGAGATATGTATATCTCACGTCTTTCCGTCTTTCTAGCTTATTTGTCTGTGCTCAAATATCCAAGGTCTCTCAATGAATTTCCAACTTTGTGCAACTTTATGTGGGCAATGGTGTGTGAAAGATATGCTCAAGTTTATGGGCAGATGCAAGGATTAGGTTTCCATTTAGAGATATTTTCTATTTTTTTCACATACATTTATATATTCGCTCATGACTGTCCACACGATATTTACACTGGTTCTAAATGAATTTCACGGAATCTTATGTAAGGGTGAGCCATGGGGTATGAAAGAAGAGGTCACACTTTAGGGATAACTTTGAATTCTTTTGAATGATAGATATTTTTCCTTTATTTTTTTTTCATCTATTTATGCATTCACTCATGTTAATCCACAAGAAATCTATCGATGTATTCCAATGAAATGTTGTGGAAAGGTTGGTCATGGAGGAGCAAAGAAGTAATTAAAATTTCAAGTCGATCCAAGAACTCTTTTTCAAATGCTTTGGCGTACGCCGTTGGCGGGGCATGCGTTCTCCGAATGCTTTCTAGTTATATAAAATGTACCTATCCCTTCAAATCAGTTTTCTGTCAAAAAGAAGGGCGAACGTTCTCGATTTACGATAGCTCTTCACGTGCTGAGAGTGTGTGATTTGATTCATACGGATAATATTCACCAACACTATTTACACGTTAGCATGTAAGGACAAATATATACAGGGTGGATGAAAAATAAACACAAAATAGAAATAATATACCATTGGAAGCTTTCGTATACACTTGTACGAAAAGTATATAAATGTGTTCGTGCATTTGTTTATAATCATATCCCTTTCCCCGACATGTCACCTTTTTAGATACACATGTGTACACATAACAAGTATAAATGATGATGTATAAACATTTATGTGTACAACTAAAATTATTCCAAGGTGTGAAAGAACTTATTCTAGTAAATGCATAGTCGTTTATGTATTCACTATAGATTTGTAATTAGATAATTTGATACAACAAAGTGTGTCAAAGGGAACAACCAATCAGAAATAGGTAATAATTCTAACGTTTATACGTCAACTGTAATCAGACTAACTTTTCTTTTTAGCCATACAATGGTAGAATGAATCGGGGTTGATATATTGTGGATATTCGGGTAAGTAATTGGGAAAGACAGAAAAGTATCCAGACAAATAGTATTCAATTTATATGGAAAAGAAATTTTCGAGTTATGTTACGCCTTCTTTTTAATTACTTACATTAGAGACTTTCACGTAAGTGTCATCATTCTTCGACAGTCCGAAGTCGGCAACTTTGGCCACTAGATTTTCACCCAACAAAATATTCCGTGCTGCAACGTCTCGATGGATAATCTGTAAAGAAGCAAAAATGTGTGGTTTATTTTTTTTTTTAATAAGAATTAAAAATCAAAAATTTCTGTGAAAAATAGTGGATAATACATATAACAAATGAACCACCATAGCCATCAAAGATGGCGAGGGATTCTATCCTTAATAACCTCTAGATTCTACAGAATCTAAATTTTTCTAGATGTTATTTTTTGCTCTATTTCAAGTGTTTCCCAGTGGAAAACTGAAGTGATGTCATTATTAGAATTTATTCTGATCATACTTATTCTAAAATTGAATTTTTTTTCATGACTTCAAAATTTGACGCGACGGTTGTTCAATTATTGACTGCGATGGCGTGTATTATATTAATTCTTTGAATCCTTTTCACCAGCATTCAAAATTTTTAGTTGTTTTTATCACAACTCAACTCGAATCATCACTCTACGGCACCAGATTAGAAATTGTTAAAGAGGTAAACACAGGAACTACGAAGTACATTTTAATGCAATCAGAGCAACAAGGCATGCACTTAGATATGTTTTGTGGTGCTCAATTTTGATTTTCAAGAAAGTCATATGAAAATTGAATTAAATTGTTAAAACCGAGTAATTTTTCAATACTGACAAAAAAGATTTTCAGAATCAACCAGCAAAATGATTGAAAATGCCAAAAGACATTTTTATTTAGAAGAGTTGCCAAACCAGTTGGTTAGAGATAAACTTAAACAAGACTGATACCTAAATGAATAGAATGCTATCAAAAAACATAGAGTACGTGCTTGTTCAGATACTTATGAGCATTACCATACATATATATATATATACATATTATTGTGTCATCCACGGACAGCTGTTTCGTTGTATTACAACTCTTCAGTGTGGCTATAGACTATCCATTATCCGTTCCAGTGCCACGAGGTAGGATCGAAAACTTAGCTTCAGACCCAGAGGTTGGTATCCTCCCTCTACTCCACGGAACTGAAGTAAGACTGTAAGACTGAATTTAAGCGATATATTTATTTACGCATATATATTCCCCTTCCACCAAAGTGCTCCATTCCATATTGGAAGAGCATTGCATAAGCTTATAATGAACGAGTTACCTCACTTGGAGAGTATATATATATATATATATATATATATATATATATATATATATATATATATATATATATGAATATCCTGATTAAAGCGGTTATTTCATTCCCGAATCTCTCGTACTGTCCAAAACCGCACCGGTCAAATCTAATTATATTTTAATATTTTCACGTTTTCAGCTTATACTTAGTTAGATTTAATTGTACAGCAATAACTCGAGCGTACTACCCCGAAAACCCACGCAAATAAAAAAAAATACTATTCAAGGTATCCCCGTACTCACCTGTCGGTCTGCCAAGTGGGCAAGTCCAGTTGCAACGTCAAGCGCCAACTGGAGCAGCATGCACTGATTCAGGTTTATGACTGGCAATCCACTGTTTGAGTAAATACTGCCTTTCTCTTTGCGACTTCTCCGTAAGTAGCTTCGGAGATCTCCGTACATAGCATACTCGAGAGCGACGTAAAGAATACCTGGAAAGAATGGAGAAGAAATCCACATCATAATGACATTTGTATTTTAAAAAAATGAGCATTAAAAAACGCCGACGCAAACAATCGACGCCGGGGAATGATTTACTTGTAAAAAACCCCAAGCAAACCCGGAGAAGAGCAAACTCAGTTATGAATTGTCAGAGATACTAAAACAAGAACACATTTTATTGATATGATAAGAGTAGATAAACATGCCTCTCCAAACTTCGTTGGCGGGTGAAACAATTTTTACAACGAACTTCAAATTTGAAAAGAAGATGAACCAAGGTATGCAAGTACCTATTTGCTATCAGCAACTGCCCGAACTCTGCAGTGGAGGAAATTATTGAGACCATAGCAAGATCTATTTTGAAATCTCAAAATCTCTTTGATTAGTAAGATAGTGAAAATGAATAATCCTCTTGGGGGTTGGAAAATAGCATTAAACAGAAAGAAAGAAGTGATATAAATCACGATTCGATAACGACTAGAGATATTTTCAACGTTGAATTATGCGAAATAAAGCAATTGTTCTTCATAGATAATGATAGAATGTGATATAAGAAGGGGTGCGTATTTGTACTTATATTATTTTGAAATAATAGTAATAATATAATGCTAATACAAGCTATACAATGATAATACAAGCTATAAAAATCAGGAGAGAGAGAGAATAAACAGTTGGCCATCAGAACCTTATTTGATAATCTCAAGAATGAGATAAACAAGCGGAGACTCTCCAAAGAAAAAATTTGGTATAATTTTTTCGGATGTGTAAGTTATCGTCGTAACTGTATTTGATTGTTGTATTATATTCCGATTACAAAAGTAATACACGTTTTAATACCTTGGATAATTGCATATTGATTTCATTGATTTCCTGATTTCTGATATTAGTTTTAAAGAATCCGATGATTCCTAGACTTACCGTGAATGTGGCATGCTCCTACAAGGCAGACGACATTTTGGTGATAACCAACTTTCTTTAGAATGTTGAGTTCGTTCATGAAATCTTGTTTGTCTTTTTCTGATGCATTTTCTGCAAGCAAAAGTTTTTTTTTAATTGAATTGGTTTCCTTTGAAATAAGGGAAGGAAAATCTTACTTATTTTACCTATGGAGGGTCTAAATGGGACTGGGTAGAATTTATTGCTTTCTAAGCGAAAAAAATAATATAGATGAATAAATGGCTATAAAAAGAAAAGGAAAAAAATGGAAAGAGAAAGAAGGTGGAAGAAACAGAAAGAGGATGAAATAATAAGAGAGAGAAACAGAAAAAGAGAAAGGAAAAAGATGGAGAGAGAAAAGAAGAGAAAGAGTGATAGAAAGAAGAGAGAGGAAAAAAGTAAGAAAGAGAACGAGAGAAAGAGAGAGTGTGAAAAAAAGAGAGAGAGTGAGAAAGGGGAAAGAGAAAACGAAATAAGAGAGGATTAAATTATACTTTACAGATATTGCAGATTTTGCAAGTACATTAATGTTTTGACTACCATAGAAAGTAGGACGATTCTGTTGGGATTTGAACTTCCACATGTGACATATTCCCTAAACCTGTCACCTTCAGACCATCGTTCGTGTCACACAATGCTCCCTGTCTGGTAAACGGCTCGAAAAAGTTCGAGATATCGAAGAATCTCTTGAAGACTTCATCGAATGACAAATCGTTCTGTATGGGGGATTTTTTTATGTTGTTTTTGAATAAAATACACAATTTAGCTTTAAAATTGCATAAGCAAGAGAATATACTTCAATGTTAGAAGAGAAATGCTCTGAATTTGTATGAAAAAAAAAGATTTTATCTAAAATGCTGAAAGCTCTTGCATCGACCAATTAGTACTTTGCGGTAAACGAAACCAGATTATGGCAATTTTTTTCAATTTCCTATCAAACAGTATTTTTATTATATATTCGTGTTTAGGTCTAAAATTCCTTGAGCTGTAACAAACACCCATATTCCATACGGTACCATAAAATCAATTTTAAAATGTGTTTAAATCTCTTGAAACCTCATCTTCAATTCCTAATTTGTTCATTGAAAAAATAAATCTTACCTTTGAGAGATTTGACTGCAACAGGGATATTCTTAACGTATCCTTTGGTTACCTGACCGAAGTGGCCATGACCCAATAGTTCAGAGGTCAAAATGAGGTCAGACCTGCTGAGTTCGTAGCGACCTCGCTGCATTCTTTCGTAAACGCGTTCTTCTAAATTGCGCGGCTAATAACCAAAGGAAAGAGCAAAACAGGTTAGAAAACGATTCTATTAGGGCTACAGTTATTTCTTATTTGGGATTGTGCTAAGCAGAGTAAGTGTTTTCATGGATAAGATATTAATGAGTAAAAGGAAGGTCGTGTGTCCATATAAGTTACGAAATCGCGTGATTAAAGGTATAGCAATGAATGTGGCATGTTTTATTAGGCAGACGACATTTCAGAGATAGGAAACTTCATAGTGTTAAGAAAAGCAAGCCACATTTCAGTTTGAATCCCAGATGCTTTGCAAAACATATGTGAACATGTTTTGAAGGCTTTTGATCTAAATATTCAACCGATTTAAAGATTTTGCCGATTCATGATAAGTATTTCTCAAATTCATCTTTTTTTTTTCGGTTTAAGATAAGAAGAAAAGGGAAGGTTTACTTACAGTCTGGACTTGGTCAAGTCGGCAGAACGGGCTCGAGACAGTCGGACATCGCGGTCGAGGACAAATGAAGTAGATAATCATGGCAGACAATGCAGTGATTAGTACGACGACGGAAACAGCCAACACGGGAACAATGGTTGACATCTTGTTATCCTCATTGCGAAACACCATCACTAAGAAAGGGAAATCAAGTAAACGCTCTTAATGGAAGATCAACTGAATTTCAGTGGATGAATTCGCCTCTTAAACTAAGTAAATTTACGTATCCACTAAAATAGTACCGCACATGCATGTGTATATATTTTTTTAATCTATAACATTCGAGGGGAATGCCCTTCATATTTTACGCCAGAGTTACTTTTTTAGAAGACTATTTCATCGTTTTGTTGTTTCAAATGGACCCTTTCAAAATATTTTGATGTATGTATCCATATATATATATATATATATATATATATATATATATATATATGTATATGTGTGTATGCACTGCGACCAACACAGATCTATGACTTGAGAAAGACCAGTGATGGTTGAAAGTACTTGGATAACTAAAAAACAACAAATACAACATGAACTTTGGAAAATCCATACACTCTTTCAAACTGGCTATGAAGATCAACATCTGCATATTGATGAAGAAACGTCGATACTTTTTGATGAGACCTGTCTAAAAGAACTGCTGCCTAAATACACTATGTGTATATGTACACATATATATATATATATATATATCGAATCATTCGCCCGAAGAAACCCAAAAAGGCAGAAAAATCAACATGTTTATGCAGCGAATCCACTATTCCATCATATTTAAAGCCCAAACTCAATGTTAGTGTGTTGAGCACTTCATGAAATAGACCCACCACACATCGTATATTGAATTACTGATTTGTATTTTGGTATATATATATGTATATATATATAAATATATATATATATATATAAATATATATATATATATATATATATATAAATATATATATATATATATAAATATATATATATATATATATATATAAATATATATATATATATGTGTGTGTGTGTGTGTGTGTGTACATATATGTGTGTGTGTGTTAGTGTGTTTATGGTAAATAGGTTAATAATAAAATTATTCAATTCAAGAAAACTATTTTTAAAAATCCCTCTACAGACTCAAGCAAATCAAACCTCATTCTAAAAAATACTAATCCTTCCGTACATTCAAATGGTCACCAAGTTTTTATTACAATGTGATATACTAGTATGATAGACTCTCCTTGAAACTTCCATTGCAGGTAGACAGAGTTAGACATGGACAATTCAACGTACCTTGTCCTTGACAGGTGCTGTCTTTGTATCCAGGTAGACAACCCCCTTCACATGTCCCGTTAAATCTGTTGCATTTTTCCGGAATCAGACAGTGACCACAAGTGAATTTACAATTCTCGCCGTAGAAATTGTCCTCACATTCTGTAATGAAAACAAATAATGAAGCATTCAAAATAATCGATTTAGAAATACTTTTTACAGTCTCATCTCTCTCTCTCTCACACACACACACACACACACTCACACATCCATACCCACCTTACACACTTCATACCCTATGCAGCCATGCCAAGTGAATCTCTCTCTCTCTCTCTCTCTCTGCATCCCTATCTATCTGTCTTTCTATCTATCTTTCCATATATCTCAGTATATATATATATATATATATATATATATATGGATGCCCCTCCAAAGGCTGAGGATATATATAAATATATACAAACATATATGTAATGTGTATCCATACATACATATATAGATTCAATTTCGAAAGCTCCGAGATAGATAGATAGATAGATAGATAGATAGATAGATAGATAGATGCAGAACAGAGCGAAATAATCAAGGCATTAAGTAGAGGTATCAATACTTCTTTCACTAATCTAAACCTCGAATCCTTGCAAAATACTTACCTTTGTCGCATTTAGGCCCTGTCCATCCTGCTTGGCACTCAAATTCACACGTACCAGTGACCGGGTCACATGCAGAGAAACCTCTGCAATAATGGCAACTACTGTTGCAGTTATGGCCGTACGTTCCTGGTTCACATCCTGGAATTGAAATGAAGACAAACAATAGACACACTTTTCGGATATTGACTGTTCATAACGAAATATTATCATTACAGTTTTGGTATACCAAGGGCTCCAACTACGACCTACACAACAACAACATAGGCCATACTCCAAATCTTTTTGATTTCTCCCCTCAGTTCAATATGATTTTCAATCTTTGTTCGCTCTGTCTACCCCACCCTGTGCTCCACGGAAACAGCAATATATATTATCTGGTATTTCACCCCATCTTAGTTCAGGTTCTATCAGGTCTTTTAAGAGGCAATTTCTTTTACTGACCGAATTGACAAAGTTTGAAAACATCTATAGATGCTTAATACTTGCAAAGACGGGTTATATACTTTAAAACGAGAGTGGGAAAAATTGCTTGAGGGTGGGGGAGAACAAAGGAGTTTGTAAGAAGAGGATAGTCGCCAGGTCTATGAGAGCCAAATTCGCTTCTTTCCATACAAGATGTAAGGTTGAAAGCATCCATATTTTCCACTTTTGATTACAATTACCAGCATTTGGCAGCTTTTTACGACTTTTGTCAACATCTGTTAAACTTTAAAGAGATGGACCTCTGTAATTCTGATAATCTGATGGTTAAAGTGCTTTCACTTCAATCACAAATCCAATTTCACTTCAATCAAACACACAAATTCTAAAAGATTTTTTAAAATTTCGATAAAATTGGATATTTTTGATCAATTATTGAAATTCCGGTTAGATCCTGTAATTTTATCAATAATGTCAAAAACAAATGTCAATAAAATTGTGTCAACAACGTCGCAGATTTGAGGCAGAGTCTTTTGTAGATAAAATAATAAAAGTGAAAAATGAATACTCACTGTCTTTACAGTTTTTGCCACGCCAACCACTGGGGCATCGTTTTTCAACTTCAGATTCCTTTGGAAAGGTCAAATCGGATCGGAGACTGCTTGTGCTTCTGTCATTAAGATCGTTGGTTTCATTCTCTGTCTCATTGCAACCTCCAAGAGAATGATTGCACAATGGTTTCCCACATTTACCCCGAATACACTCTGTAAAAAAAAAAAAATTAATAGATGAAAATAAGATTTTTTTCATCATAGTCAAAAGCCACTCGTCGAGACATCTTGATTACCGTTATCAGAATTTTTTGCCATCGTTTTTATTTGGAAGGTTTATATGTATTCACTCCTATCTGTTAGTATGTTTGTTTGTCCACATACTCCAAGGGTCATCAATGAATTTCGATGAGATTTGGTGGAAGGTTGGGTGATGGACTAAAGAGGAAGTTATCAAATTTGGGGGTGGATCTGTCGATTTTTCAGAGTTGCCTCCCTCTAATCGATCTAAATGTCCGCACAATATCTTCAATGAATCTCAGTTAAATTTTGTGGAAGGGTAGGCCATGGGATATAGAAGAATTGGCTAAATTTGGGGGAGGGACTAGGGATTCATTTTCGATTGAGAGTTTGTTTTTTGTTTATGTTTTTCCACTTTTCTCCATATATATATATATATATATATATATATGCTTTCACTTATGATTGTCCATGCAATATCTCCAGAATTTTCCGAACAATTCCAATAAAATTTAGGTTGGTTATTGGCTAAGGAAAAAAATGATCCAATTTAAGAGCAGATTCATGAATTTATACAGTTATTTATCCTACATCATAACTATTTGTAAACTGATTTTCATTCCGTTTTCAGTGACAAAGACGTAAACAGTGGCACGTCTTCTCTGAGTACTTTCTAGTCTTATGGTGCATGAATATTGCATTTATTATTACTTGATCACCCTCTGAATAAAAAAAACATAAACAGCCCAAATAATGTATACGTAAGGTATCTGAACAAAAGGAACTGAGGAGTTCGTCGACTGATTTCAGATTGTAGAATTGTTTTCATAACGAAGCTAATAGTCAACTAGAAAGGAGAAATACAAAACTCATATATTTTTCATGATGTGTTTCTGACAGAAGATAAAACAAAATAATCACACTTACTCTTCTCGCAATAAGATCCCCACCATCCAGGTTTGCAACCATTCGTACAGATTCCTGTACTTGGATCACAAGAGCCATTCACGCAGGATTTGCAATCTAACCAACGAGAAAATAAAAAAAAAACGTTTTAAAACTTTCAATAAGATATTTTCTCATAAAATAAGTGTTGAATTAACTGTTGTAATTTTACTTGTAGAATTACAGCCCTTACAGGCAGAACGTTTAGAATACAGTTAGTCTCCGAGCTACGACTGGGTTCCGTTCGAACCACCTCGTTGTAAGTCGATCCTGACGTGAATCGAACAGCTTCTGTAGTGTACTAGTATCATGTAACAATCGTCTTTAGAAACTTTTTCTTTATTTTGAGCGTCAGGGAACATAAATGGCGACATAAACTTCAATAACAAATACCATTTGACATTTATCGTAATAGTAATGAAGAAATAATGTGAAAATCATGTGATGCTGACTACAGGCTTATTCACATGATATCGCTATTAAGCGGCTGTTGTGAGAACTAAGCTGAGATAATGCATGTGAAGTGATAGCACATCCATTATCACTCAATTATATCTCTCCACCTGCATAACTAAACGTCCTTAGTACACATATACTTGGTCCTTTTACGGGGGTCATAACTAGTGTACGTCGTAACTCAGGTACTATCTGTGAAGTAAATTATAGAAATGTGTATATCTATGTATATGAAGCGTTTTCTTTGGCATATGCAGACAGTGACGTAGAAAGTCTTTCTAGATTGCTCTGACTGAAGAGAAAATTTAGGCCAAGCATGTTTTAGACCCTATCTTAGCAAAATATTGATCCGGCCACCATCCCTTCGTCACAGGTAGAGTAGTGCTAAGGAAATAAAGATATATATTTTATTGTACACGAGAGTTGTTTACATGAACACATGCTGATTGCTGTAGTATATAAAATCATCAATATTCAAGAAATAATTCCTGATCTGGCCTTCCTTTTGACTGAAATAGTCGAGTCATTCATTGTCAGATGTCATTGAACGACCCCAGATAAAAGCCAGAATTTCAGTCGCTTAATTTTGAGGCAGTCAGGCCATCTGCGCTTAGAGGATTGGCGTTACACTATTGTCATTATTCAATCCATACCCGTTTGGAAATAAAAAAAACTTTGTAAATATCGGTAAAGAATTCTCAAAAAATAGACACTTAGGTTCAATGGAACTTCTTTTCAAATATAGACACTTATGTCCAACTATTTGTGGCTATCTGCCTCATAATGGATTGAATTAGGGAAATTGAGATACGGTCTCGCTAAATGAAGTGAGAACATGAATCTGCATCCCCACGTGTCGCCCAATCGCTAGATATTTCGACAAAAAGTCTTGTCATGATATCCATTCATTTTACACTCTACATACACCGGAAAAAAAAGTTTGAGAACAATTGATTCATGGAATTCAGAAATCAGCGTGGATCGAAAATGACAACCGTAAAATGATGGCCTGAGAAGTTGCGATGAAAAGCAACTGAAATCAAAATAAAATATTAGTCGAAAATTATTTATGATAGACAATGCTTTGTCTAATCGTAAATTCAATATTGTGTTTCTACTAATACAACCAGTGAGTATAATCATTAAAAGAAGGTAGCCAATCGGATGTTCGGCGAAAATAGAGAATAAAGCTATATGGTTAGATATGGGTTTCTGTAATCGATTGCCGTCATGGCTCAATCAGTAAAGCAGGTGTCACAATGACAGGATTCCTAAGGGGAAGGGGTTCAGGTTCAGGATTGTGTCTCATCAGATGCTTATTTTTCATTTCTGATCCGCACTGCTTGCTGGTGACCGTAGAATAGCTCTCTTTTTTTGCGACAAAAAGCAACAGCAATGAAGATGAAAAATTATCGGTAATGAAAGTAAATCTCGTTACCTTTATCGCATTTGGGTCCATACCATCCTCCCCGGCACCCGCCACTGCAATCTCCCGTGGAAACATGGCATGGTTGATCTCCGTGGCAATTCCCACATTTGAATCTGCATTTCAGGCCGTAAGTGTAACCCTCACAAGCTGAAAAACAAAACAATGAAGTGAAACTTAAAAAACAATATTTTCAGAATATATGATCATGTATCTATATAACTGCTGGCATATGGGGTCTTGTAGCGAAGAGAACTGTTAATGTTGCAATTGGAAATGATGTGAGCGATCCTAAAGACTATGAGTTGCTCTTGCCTTCGTCAACGCCTCCTGTGTTAATAAACTACGTAGTTTCATTATTACGTAGCAATAGTTGCACCCTTTTGTCAAACTCTCACTATTGATTTTTGACTTCGTTTTCGTTTGAACACAAGAATGACAATGGCGTTACCAAAAACCAGTGACGTCATGATCGCACGAATAAGAGTTGCGTACGCAAAAAATGATGACGAATTCACTCTCTCAACTTGGATCGACATTTTATTACAGGAACTACGAACAAAATTTGGGGATAACATTGTACAGAGAAATGGATTCTGTATTGTTTACCTTTTAGATTTTAATGAATCAAGGGAGTTTGACCCTTGCCCAATCAAGCTTGTTCTTGTTAACTTTTACCATGACCCACCATTACCGGTTTTCCTTTCTCAAAACACTCTATCAAGCTAACTCTTCCCTTCTCACATTTATTTTTCACTGACACAGATGGTCAATACTATACAATGGACATCAACTAGTAAAAAGGAAAAAAATATATATTCGTCATGCAACCAGTCCTTGGTCTGCTGCTGCCATCATCGCAGGACCTTAGGCCAGAAGAAGCTGCGGTCTTCCACTCTGCTGGTCAGTCTGCAGCCTGCACCAGTAGTTCCGATATGACCATGACAGTCCACTCCTTCAAGCTGTCGAACCAGTTCTTCGGTTGCCAACCTTAGCAGCGCCTTCTACTGACGGTTCCCTGCGTGATCGTTTTGCATTGACTATCAGACGTGAACAAACTACATCAGCTTCCGTAGCTGTACAACGACGATGGGGAGGGGGGGGCTTCCTGGGGACTCGCTACCTTCCCCGACTCCGACTCCTCATTAGTCCTGTGCCGTAAGTAGGAGCAGCAGAGTAGCTCTCTCTCTCAGACGTTTCATTCAAATCGCCTGGTATCGTCTTTCTACCTCTGTCAGCAGTGTCCACAACCGACACAATATATATTCAAACACTTAATAAGTTTTGTTACATTTCCAAAATTTATGTCATTTCAGTCCGTTATTCCCAAATATCTGTTTATGCAATTTACGTAAGTTTTTCAGTGAATTATCTGTTTTACACGGAATTAGATATTACGGTAATATGTGTTGTCATCGTCACTTGTTAGTTGGGTATCCGTTTCGGGAATTTAAAAACAAAGTATATATATATATATATATATATATATATATATATATATGCCTGTTTAAGCGGCTGTCTATCGGTCGTGGGTTTGATAGCTGCAGTAGCCCATTTCTTTAATTGTTTATTCTATTGACGCTGTCTAGGGCCAAGTGTCTCATTCTCTGTGTAATAACAGGAGGTCATTTTAGATAAAGTTTCAAATAATGCATTGCATTCATAATTCTGTCGGATTACATATCCATTTCTTGATAATAATGTAACTGTGCCTAAAAGTTGTTCATATACTCGGAAGACAACTTTCACTATGATACTCGGAAGGTGACTTACCCTATGTATATACGAATTATGATATATATATATATATATATATATATATATATATATATATATATATATATATATATAATCCTTTGCTTTTTAGCACAATATCCATCGATTAAATATTCTTGGGCGAGAGTAGCGAAACTATACAAATACGAAACAGAGCGTTTATAAGTTGTTATTTTTCTGTGTTTCAGTTGAATTTTTCTTAATGCTTTTAGATTCTTTTCTTTGACACTTGATAGTAATCAAATCTATTTTCCATTCAGAAATGAAAAACTCACAGAGGATAAGAACTTTAGAAGATCCATTCCAACATAATGGCCATTAGTACTTGTAAACAACCACTCTATTATATATATATATATATATATATATATATATATATATATATATATATATATATATATATATATATATATATATATATGAATATGAACATGAAGAATCCTATCGCTCTACTCGTTATATCGATCAAAGCTTTTACGGGAAAATAGATTTTCCAACTGTGAACAAGAGGATTTTTTCTCCCCTTCCTCTTCCATTCATTCTTTTTTTTTTCAGGAAAATTATCAATTAATGAATCGACTGAATAATGGACTATATTCTTTAATTCAATTGATTGATCTGATTCTCCGCAACAGTATTTAAGACAAGCTTGGCTGCACTAGGGGGTCAACTTACTTTGCTTTAATAATATCTAAAAGGTGAACAGAATAGAATTAATTTCTCCATGCTATGGAATTCCAAAACTACGTGCCCCATTTCAATTCCCTGATTAGTAGGCAAGTCGACCTGAGTCCAGAAAGTGAATACGTCGTCATTTTTTTGCGTACGCAAGTCTTATTCGTATCATCATGGCATTACTGTTTTTGGTGAGGTCATTGTCATTTTTGTGACGAACGAAAAGAAATTCAAAACCCAACAGTAGGGGTTTGACAAAAGGGCCTAACTGTTGCATCGTAGTAATAAATTCACTCAGTTTTTTTTCATGGACGACACAGGAAAGAAAATTTAGGAAAGGTTCTTATTGCGTTTTCAAATTTTAGATAACGTCTTCTTATTCAACTGCAAGTACACATTAAGTGCACGAATTACACACATTATATGCACACAGACAAGTGGTCGAGATAGTTGCATGTTTTGCTCTGGCATCAGCAGTTGATGTTTCAAGTACAAGTAAATAGCCAGAATGTTAATTTTTTTTCCTTTTTCAAGGCAGGTAGGCGCTATTGGGAATTAAGGAGTAACTATCCCCATTCCTTACCACTCGATCAATAAATTTCCATAAACAATAACACTTTACGCAAGCACATAAATAATTTGTCCGATTTTCGTATTTTATTTCATGGAATCATCGCAAACAAAATTTTTTTTCAAAAACGATTTTTAACAATCATTTCAATGAATTCATACATTACAAGACTGGAGACCCAAATCCATATCACCAGAAATGGGTTATATTCACAATATTCTAACTCTAAAAGAAAAGGCACACGAAGAAATGGAGAAAAATTGCCACAAGGGAGGCTATCACAGGGTCCAAAAAGATGGTCAGGGAGAGGGAGTCCGCAAGTTTACTAGGTCGAAACTTAATAAGTAAACCCTTCACTTTTTGTGTGATTTGGACCTGGGCACTTGGCTGCTATTCGGCTGGGTCACAACTCTGAGGGAGTAGACCACTATACCTCTATAAGTGCATATCTGCTTTGTTGGGGCATCTGGGATCTTTACTCATACGTTGCAGGCAGCCATACTATCCGGAGTGTCAGTGTTTATATATTGCACACAGTTATACTATCCGGGGTTTCTATGCTTCAAGTTCCAGACAGCCTTCCAGTCGTTTCCCCCGCCCCTTCAGAGGTACAGTAAAACTCTACAGCCAGCCCAACATCTACCAACTGTAGATTGTTCACGTACTGTGGTCTGACCATAGGTCAGACTTGCCCTTGGAATACTCCTGCAAAGGGTCGGCAGACCCGCCACCCCTAGCTAGCTTACATCTGCAGGGAGAGGTCTTACTCCTATCCGTGCCATTCATCCATTATGTGGACTAACAGATAAGCAGGTAGAGGTCTTAATCGATCTGAAAGGGTGCTCATTCAGGCATATAGACTGTGATATTTTGCGGTGATATTTTTCACGATCGATCAAGAAAAAGAACAGATGGCGACGTTATATGTTCTAATTTGTCAGCATTTGGGAACATTTGTTTCTGTGAATGGAAGAAATTCGATAATATTTGGAAAATATCAAAAGAATGTGGATCAAAAACGAGTTAGCTAGCAGGGAATTTCGTCGCCTGTATTGAGGGTAATAAATTACGTACTCTATTTAGAAACTTGTTGTCAGTGTCGTTCATTTGAAGGTTCTACAACATTAACCAAAACATAACACAGATCCTTACCTTTGTTGCAACGTTCTCCGGTCCATCCAGCCACACAGCCGTTCTTGCAAAATCCAGTGACACGGTCACAAGCAATGTCGTTGTAACAGTGACCACAGGCAGAGAGACAATTGGCGCCGTATTTAAAATCGCTACATTCTGTGGAGGATACACATAGCATTAATTACATATGGTCAAAATGGCGGCGAGTCAAACCAATATAAGGGCTGATTAACGAAGGAAGACGGATCAAACGTTATAATGATTATATTTTTTTCAGTAATCTTGCACCATGAACATCCACTCGGGGAATATGTACATAGACACTTACAGGGTGAGTGAAGGTCAACTCCCCATCAGAAATTATACGGAACATTTGCAAAGATTACTCTATTTTTCGTGACATTTTCCCGTAGGGGTGGTCGAAGGAGGAAATGTACCGCACCAAACCACAAACTCTGGATCAACTGGAGACTTGACATCTGACTTGACATCGCCAACTTATCGCTGGGTATCCTGCAAAGGTCCATCAATGCTGAAGCTGGTGGACAACGCCGGTGCTTGTATTGAATTTCAACACATCAGGCGAATTTCACTACTGTATGTAAAGCTAGTTTGACAACAATCGACCAATATATAAGAAAGTTGTTTTCAATTTGGGATACAGAGCTTCTTTTTGAGAAAAATCCTGTATATTCAGACACTTTACATAAATGAATACACTTTTTATCAGTCCATATCTTTGTAAGCCTGTACTTTTCTTATGTGAAAATTGAACTGAGAAAAGAATGATGACAAACATTTAAAACGATAGAAGTTTGTACTTGGGGACGTAACAAAAAACGTAAATTCAAAAAGGAACAAAGCGTTCATTCATTTATGGGTATTTTGTACATGTGTAATCCTGATTCAACCAGAATTGTTTTTGGCTTTTACTAAAAGGTCAAGAAAACCTGAAGGAAAAACGAAAAACATCTCTGGTTGGCAAAGTATTCCATATGTAAAAGGTATCCCTAAAATGTATAAACACTATGAAATTCGCACAAGAACGCGTCATGTGCAATTATCCTCTGAACTCCGTACCAATTTCAACTGCACTATTGATGATCGGATGATTCTTGAACTGACCGCTTCATTTGACTTTTTTTTTTAATTTCTAGTGAAGAGAAGGGGGGACGCAGTTAAGTCAGATTACCAACCTTTTTCACATCTTGATCCATGATGGCCGGGTTTGCAACCTCCAACGCAAATTCCGGTCTGGCTGTTGCAGCCCACCCGACAGAAGCGACACCAAATATGAGTGCAGTTAGCACCCTGACACCTGGAGATGATAGCAGCATCTAAAATGAGACAAAATATATCTTTAGAATATGAAAATTAGATATCTATGTATACATATATATATGTGTGTTTGCGTATGAGTTATAAATAAAATGATATATAATCCAACATAAATAATATATAGATGTGTTATATTACTTAGAAACTCAATTTGGAATGATCTCCCGTTTTTACACAGTAATTGCATCATTTTGGCCTAAACGGTGTAAATAGAATAAACAATTAAAACGGAATGTCGGATTTTAAATTCATTTCTTGATAATATAATTGCATGAAACAAATAGAGCAGTTATAGGCAGTGAATGAACAAAATGAGAATTTGGAGTGAAAGCGGGTCTCTGGGTCTCTGGATCTCTGGATTATCGCTGGCTGTTTAGCTCAATGATGAGAGCTTTCTCTATCTGTCGCAGGTTCGAATGGCGTAGCAGTCATATTTTTTTTTTAATAGGTAATTCTATTTACACTGCCTGGGCCAATTGATTCATTCACCGTGTAATAACGGGAGATCATTCAATCAAATGGAGTTTCAAAGTATATATATATATATATATATATATATATATATATATATATATATATATATATATATAAATACGGCTTATTTTTGTTCATTAATATTTTTAGTTAACTTTTCTTGTTCACGTACAAAAGAACGCATGCCTGAATCCAATGAATGTAAATATGGCCCAAATGTTTCTTATCAAGTGCTTTCGACCATACTTCCAGCCATTATGAAGATTAGTTCTCTGGCGCATCTTACGCGTGTTTCTCTTCTTCTGGAAGCAAAGAATAACACATACACACGCTCGGGTATGCATTCCCTTGACTCGCATTGAAAATGTAAATTCAAGAATAATAGTTCTACGCCGTTCAAGTGTCATTTCGACTTACTCGTAATGGGGATACTGCGGACGAGAAACTGCCTACGTTAAATCAACACGAGAGCGTATTATATGACAACAGCTAGCTTGTTGTGCCGTCTCTAATTGCCCAGATACAGGAATCAATAAATAAAAGCATAATCACTTTTCTCTCGTCTCACTAGCGAAAATTGCCAGCCGTCACTTGCCAATTTTGGTTGTTCGCAAATATTATTTACTTAAATAGTACAACACGTGTATGTCTATATTTTCGTCCGTAACATTTGTAATGAGAAATAACAATAAAACGCTAATTATAAAGTAGTATTCTTTTTTTTTTTTCAATTACACGTAAAAATTCTGGTTTGTGAGATTTTCCAAGTACAATGCAATTGCAAAAAATGTGTAATAACACTGTCATTTTTTGACAGCGTGGGTGAATTAGTTATTGCTCATTTCAATTCTTTCTTACTGGATAACTGGCTAGTTTCATACATTGATTCCAGCCAACGATCCATCAGCAACAAGAAGTAGATTTCAATGCAATGTTCTTCTAATTTCTCGATAAAAAACGATAGCCGCAGTATTCCCGCCGAAAAGTTCAAGTTTCATCTCACTGTCATGGGGCGTTAGATTTCAAACGGACGCTAGATGACCAGAGGTCAAAGAATGACGTAAAAAGCTATTTGACTGATTTGTAGCTTACTTCTTCTACCTCCATTCTTGATATTTACAAAGCCTGGTTTAATATGGCACACATGGGTAGGGAGATTATGTTACGCCAATTTTCCAAGTGGGAAGAGCCAGTCTGCTATGTATATCAGCATTTGAAATCCTGGCGGTAGCCTAGATTTCAACGATATCCAGTGAGTGAAGCCGCCTGTGACTATGATTTACAAGTTTAAAAATACATAGTTCACTTCATCAAGGGACAATAAGCTATTGATATTTACAAAGCTTAGCTTGATACGACACAAAACTAGATCAGGGTTAGAAAGTTCTGCTGCATCGATTGAGGGGAGTCTGGTTGACTTGAAAATCAGCATTACTGGCGCCGGTGGAAAATGAGAAACTATTTGACCACCAAGAAAGCCAAACAGCTTTATTCAAAATATTGTTGTTTTGTCTTTTTTAAAATAATTCTTTTCATCAAGTGACAACACTCAAAAGGCTTCTCGTGACTTTTCCAACGGTATATTTTGGGACACAAGTTTTAAGTATGTTATATGACATTTTCCGAAGTAACCAAATCAAGATGATTGTTGTCTGGAATCTTCTCAGTGAGTGGGGGTAATTATTCCAGAAGAACTATCATTTTTTAGACCTCTTCGGTTATTGGATTGGTCAAAAAGTTCGGTCTGTATTTGTCGTCAGTTGGAATCAAGAGCATTTATTCTTATCATCATCATCATCATCATCATCTTTTTGGCTTCCGACGTTGGGCATAGACCTCACCCAATATTCGCCAGACGTCTTTATCATGGAGGTCGCTGAGTCAATACTATCTGAATTAGTCTATCTTGTCAAGCCATCCTATATTTTGCCGACCACAGTTTCACATATGATCTCTGGGGATCCACGTTGTGAGTCGTACTGCCCAACGGCTGTCTGACATTCTCGCATCATGAACAGCCCATTGCCATTTGAGTTTTCTGATGGATTCTATGACAAGCCTGACTCCTGTTTTTCTCTAATGTACCACGATGTTTAGTTATCTCTCCATTTGATTGCACTGAGACAGCTGACGTGTCAGCGTGAAATTTTTTTCAATCACTAAAATTGGCGTTTATTGATAACATTGAAAATAGGAAAGATAAACATATTTGGTTGATTATTCTTCTAAGAAAAAGAAAAATATGACTCGAATGTAAAAAAAAAAAAATATTTGTGCAGACTAGATCAAAATCGAAGACACAGAACTGGAGAAAGTAGATCACTACATCTACCTAGGACAACGAATCTCCATGAGACGCTCAAAAGAAGAAGAAATCAAGCGAAGAATCACACTAGGATGGTAAGCCTTTGGCTGAGCAAGCTCAACCTTCAATAATAAGAAAATTCCATTAATTCCCAAAAGAATGGTGTATAACCAATGCATCCTCCCAATAGTCACTTATGGAGCTGAAACATGGAACCTAACCAAGAGACAGATCCGCAAATTGAGAACCATGCAACGTGCACATGAAAGAATTATACTGGGCTTCCCGTGGAGAGACCACAAGACAGCACAATACATCTGGGAAAAGACAAGTCAGGGACATCATAGAATCCATTTAAAATCTCAAATGGCAGTGGGCTAGCCATGTTGCACGAATAGCAGACAACCGATGGACATTGCGACTCACAACATGGATCCTCCGAGATCACATGCAGAACTGAGGCCGGCAGAATATTAAATGGAGAGACGAACTAGACAAATTCAGAGAGTACTGGTTCCGCGACGCCCATGGTTGAGAAGTGTGGCGAATCCTGGGGAAGGTCTATGTTCAATGATGGATGTTGAAAGACTGATGATGATGATTTGGAAGGCGCCCCAATTAGACGAGTTGAAGTAAGTAATAGACCAAAAGCTCCCGGAATAAGCTGATAAGAAGAGCGTGATATTCAACCAGGATAACGCTTAGGTGACTTGATGAGAATTGTTATAAGCTTGGCTCAGAAGTTTTCACATGACTGGCGCATTCACTAGATATCGCACCTTCAGATTAGCCTTTTATTCCAGAGATAAATCTATTCTCTCAATGTAGAAAAAAAACATGTTTCTACGTGGAGCTAATGTTGAAAAATCTTTTCTTTTCGTTTTTAGTTGTTAACCCGAACTATTCGGACACTGCAATAATTAGTCTGGAGAAATTTTCATTAATCGTGTCCTTTCCAGTTCATAAATGAAATCTATTCATATGTCAATGATTAAATATTGCTTCAGAGACTTGTTGAATCATGTTCAAACTGAAGGGAGTGGAAGAAACTAGGATTCAATCAATTTTATTTTATCAAGAATTATTAAAATTATCATATTGAGTAAATGTTAACTGAAGTAATGGAAGTTATACACAAATCTTTCAACGGTATTACAGAATTTACTTTAACAAGTTACATTTAACTTTATCATATGGTAATAGATATTTTGAATTATAATTTGGTACGGTGAAACAGGAGAGGAGCCTTTGGACAAACCTGTTGAGCCAAGAAACAGACAGCTTCAAGAAATTACTAAGTAACCACTGAAATACCGCATGGGGCTTGAATTACCCTATTCTTACAATTCTGTCATTAGGAGAGAACTTAGCGTTAATGTTTGTATTCTTGGGGAGAAAAAAAGAGAATAGCTTCAATAAAATGAATGTCTCTATTATATTACTATATTACAAACAATCTTTGAGAAAAATAACAACGCAGCTAGCGGATCCACGCAAGACATAACAGTGAAACGGGGGGTCTGAACTTCCGTCTCAGATTCCAAGTCGGTGGGACAAGTTGGCCTACATTCGCTGCAAGAACTAAAACCATACTAATCAAACCGAAGCTTTTCATTCCTTATGACCAAACATCGATGGAGCTATAGTACTAGAGATCAAGAAGTTGCCAATGAATATAATACAGAATTTAAAAGGCACCCAGAGAGCGCATACCTCTGCTTATGTTATTGTCACTAGATACTGGGGGGGGGGGGGAGATCAGTTCATCAGTTCGATACAGGGGAGGTAAGTTTTTGAGAACTTCTAGATCCGTCTCAAAATTAGATAAAATCTTCTTTGAGCCAATTCCTGACCCTAACACGAAATGTTATTGAATTTTATTCAGAACTTCATTTAAACATATTTCGATTTTTATATATTTAGTGTAAAGCTGTAAATATATATATATATATATATATATATATATATATATATATATATATATATATATATATATATATATATATATATATGTATGTATTTCTCTCTCTCTCTTTCTCTATCTATCTATCTATCTATCTATCTCTCTCTCTCTCTCTCTCTCTCTCTCTCTCTATATATATATATATATATATATATATATATATATATATATATATATATATATATATATTCTAGAAAGCTTTACTGCTTTAAACACTAAGCATTAAAAAAAACTTCAGTCACTTATTTTCCAAAATCTGTCAATGCAATTCATGTAATTTTCTTCAGTGTTTTTACCCTATTTTACATATGCTTCGTTATTATACTACTTTGTGTAATTTTCCTCTCGTTAGGATCATCAGTTGTTTACCACGTAACAGTTTCGGGGATTCTAAAAGCAAAACATTTACATCAAGATGACACTAAATATATATATATATATATATATATATATATATATATATATATATATATATATATATATATGTGTGTGTGTGTGTGTGTGTGTGCATGTGTGTGTGTGTATATGTGTGTGTGTGCGTGCGTGCGTGCGTGTGTGTGTGTGTGTTATAGTTTGGTATGTGTGTTGATGGATTGGAAAAACGATTGAATTATGAATTTTTCATTTACCTTTTTGTATTCCCGATAATGGATCATTGGGAAAAAGAATTTAAAAAATATACGGAGAATCTATATTTTCCAAATTGTCAAATAGATACTGTCGGAAAAATCTTTCCACTCATAGACATTATATATATAAAGAGAGAGAGAGGGGGGGGTTGTGTCAACAAACTGGAGTTGATACATGTGTGAAAAAATGAAAAAAAAACTCTTAATCAAAGGTTTGCCCACCCAGAAAAATTCATTGAAATTCATCGAGGAATTATGGAGATGTAGTTGAGACATTGAGCCACGATCCAGCGGGGGTGACTGTAAAAATAACCCTGGATCTGTCAGAAGATTCAATCAATCATTTTTCTCAGCCTATAGTCCGCCCTTCAACAAAATGTCATTGGGATTCATCGATATATTTTGTGGACCAACTGACACGAGTGAACACTTGCCCAGCAAACAGCATTAACACAAATGACAAAATCAAGGCCACAATACATGCTGTTGAGCGATCCGTTCTTTACAATTTTCCATTTGTACTCGAAGTGACATAGAGAGGATGGATAGAACGGGGACGTTATTTTGTCTGTTCGTTTTTATTCTCCATTGTTTTTACTCGAGCAGATAATTATAATCCACTTCCAGTTTGCTCGACCCGTCGAAGCTTCATCAAAGCTTCATTATGACATACATTTTCAAAATACGTTCTATACTTCATCTGTTGCCCGCCTCACCTGACACTGGGCTTTACCGGTTAAAAATCGAAGTTGTCTGTCTTCTAGACTGGTGGTTAACCAAGGTTGAAGAGCCCAGCATGCCCAGTTATTTACCCAAAACAGGGCGACGAAGAAACGAATTAATGTCTTTCCGAAGGGTTCTAGAGTGACGTGAAACGTAAACTGCTTCAGTCGGAGTTTGAATTCGTTTCGCCGAATCCATTTTCCTGCAGTTGATTGTTATGCCAGCCACGCACTCCCGAAAGCAAATGATATCAGACCTGAAAAGCTCAGATGATGAGCATCCAAATATTTTTCAACAAACCATACTTGTTATTATCAAGTGTTTGGGGTCAATTTCATAGTTTTAAATGCAATATCAGAGGCGAATGTATGCAAATTAGGAACGACAGCCACTTTGAATAGTGATATCCGTTCAAATTCAAGTAACAACTACAATTTTTTTTCCTATTTTTACCTACGGGGTAGTTATAAATCCTGTTCTCCTTGAGATTAGTCCCATCGCCACTCTTCTTGACTATGGTATGACTGCATGGAAACCAGAACAAAAAAGTTAGAAATAATTATCCACCATAACACAGAGAGTGAATGACTTTTGTATCTCTGGGTAATAGTCGGAAACCAGCGTCATTGAACTTTTTGAAAACTCTGTTGGCTATAAGTACATGAAATATGCGAAATTATCATCCTAAATGAGCAGCAGACGAATTTAAAATAATGTGAAATGATCATCCCAAATGAATTATGAACTAATAAAAAATTTGAAATTTCATCACAAGTAATTGTAAACAAATATAGAAAGTAAGATTATCATCCCAAATGAACTGTAAACGTATAAAAAATGTGAAATTATCATCACAAATGAACTGTAAACGTATAAAAAATGTGAAATTATCATCATAAATGAACTGTAGACAAATAAAAATGTAAAATTATCATACCAAATAAACTGTAAATATATTAATAGAATGTAAAATTATCATCCTAAATGAACCGTTGACGTAAAAAAAAAATTGTTAAATTATATGCCAAAACAAATTTAGTGACTGTATTTTTCTAATGACAACACAGAAGGTGAGTCAGCATGAATCAAGTGAACAAGCTTGTGTCGTTTAAGGTCGTCGAGGGCACGCGAAACTTGGCACTGACAATCCTCTTTCCATACAGAATCATAATGGAGTAATTGTATTCGGCAAACAACGAACCCTTGCAAAGGCAGGAGATCGAATTTCCTTGGAATAGCGCCAGAAGGGATCAAAATCGGGTGATAGACACTACCTATGTTATTTATTTGGGGAAGCCCACAAACGCTGGTAGCCATTGTGGCTACAGATAAGATATGACCCCTGGAAAGGCCAGTCGTTGGGTCTTCAGAGATCTGCGTTTGCAGTACAGAACAAAAGACAGATGGACTGTTTCTTACACTCACACAGAGACCCACTCTTAAACGGATACACAGACATACAAAAAACGCACAAATACACGAAAGTAAACATACACACGCGAACACACATACACACATACGCAAACACAAATACTCACACACACGCGCATATATTAGTTATATAAGTGAGAAGTGTTTGTGTTTTTTTTAGATATATGAGAGGCGTTTGTGTGTTGGTCTGTCACGGCATAAAAAGAGCCTTAATATGAGCGCAGCCCAACCAGATTTGGCATGCCCACTCTACGGACCTTGGAAGAGAGGTTCTTGGAGAAAAAATGTAAGAGTTGGGGGGCGTTCTATTCACAGTGTAACTACTTTCCACCCATATACATACCTTAACTTACATGTTTATGTATGAATGATTCTTCAGGGGTGTAAAGTGACGGGAAACCCAACCTTTAAGGGATCGAAAGTGAAGGAGTCTTTTGCCTAAATTAAAATTAGATTAAAATGTTTCGAAGAAAACGCATTTTTATAAGTTCGTTCTCTATTCATTATGTAAATATAAAGCAAAACTGGACCCTTAATTTCCGTTCAATGGATATATATTTATATAAATACGCATTTTTTGATAAATAAAAGGCAAGAACATACACAGCAAGCATCCTTACGTACAACATGAACAAATCTGTCTTAGTAGGGTACGTAATTCCTATTTAACGTATTGCTAATGAGATTGAACCCGTTTGGCACTCGTTAAATGTGATCCGGTGTCTCTGAGTGACAAATAGCAAAAGATCTTCTAAGCATAAATTTTCATCGAGGGCTACACGTACATGTATCAATATATGGTTTATTCCACAAAATTAGTTACGTACATCGAACGTCATTGGGTGCCATGATATTGTGGCTCCATGCCATACAAAGCTGTTGGGTGAATATCTACGTGAACAAAAATGCATTAATTATATAGATCAGACACATTGCTATCTAAAGCGTTGTGTGTGTGTGTATATATATATATATATGTATAGAAGTGGCTTTATATTATTGATATATTATTATATTATGTTATACTGCTAACCTGATCTGTACCACATATACTCTGTGTGTGTGAGTGTGTATATATATATATATATATATATATGTGTGTGTGTGTGTGTGTGTGTGTGTGTGTGTATATATATATATATATATATATATACACAGAGTATATGTGGTACAAATCAGGCTAGCAGTATAACATAATATAATGATATATCAATGATATAAATATATATATATGTGTGTGTGTGTGTATATATATATACACACACACACACACACACACACACAGAGTATATGTGGTACAAATCAGGCTAGCATTATAACATAATATTATGATATATCAATAATATAAAGCCACTTCTGAAAAGTAATGGATTTATTTCACAGAGTGCTCGATATGTACAACATTTTACTCTTGGAGTTAAGTTGTTTTATAGTAGAGCTGAAAGCTAGTTTATCCAGCGAATCCACAATCTACTATATATATATATATATATATATATATATATATATATATATATATATATATATATATCACCTCCCCCACCCCATTCTTCCTAATTAGTAAGACTACATACGGAGAACTTAGACCACCATCCCACCCAGAATTGACAGATAAGCCAACTGACATATCGGAACTCATTTAGCTCTCGCTAACCACCCCCTGTAATCTCCCAGTCCTCTACACAGGAATAGAGAACAATTAGAAAAAAAACAATTATTCTAAAACAACGAAGAAAAAATCTTTCCAAAAAAGCTCCAGTTATATATAAGGATAGAGTGAAAATAGAAAAAACAGTTGCCTGATGATCGCAGAGGTGCGAAACTGGTCAGTAGCAACAATGTTGTGCATATAAATGCAACCATTTTCATTAGTGACAACAACTACTATGATGTTATTGTAATAGTAATGTCTGGTAGATCTCACTGGAGATAAATAGACAGCGGGTCTTCTGGGTATCTTTATAGATATCTCTTGGCCTGAATATAGGAGCCTTTTGTTTCAAGACTCCAAAATTCCACCACCTGATTGTCCAACGGGACAATGGCCAAGCGGATATAAGCGTTGGTTAAGTGATGGTTAATTGTGCTCAGTCTACTTGGTAATCATGGATTCAATCTCTTGCTTAAATCCAGATCCTCTGGTTCAAGGTAAACGACCAAAAGAGGTATCACAATGGAGAAATGACTCATATGAGATATCGACTTGTATGGACAAAGGAATAACACTCTATACCCGTAGATTGAATGAAGGTTTGATTCGACAACGTTACCAAATAAGATAAGCACCCGAAGAAGACCAGAGATTACATAAAATGAAACGTTGTATTTTAACCAAGATGATGCCATCAGTTGATATAAATCAGTTTATAACCAAAGATTACCTCTCTAAGTTGTGATTGGATGATGCCATAAGAAGACCTGTCATTTGGAACAAAGGGACTTAGGATTGGCGCCTTTTTGTCCTTAACCCCTCACACCCTGTTCTCTCTGTCTGTCTGTCTCTCTCTCTCTCTTTCTCCATCCATTTTTCTCTTTCTCTCAATCTATCTATCTCTATTTCTCTATCTCTTTTTCACTCCCCCACTTTGTATATCTCAATGTAACTGTATAACACAAACAGTGTCAAGTACTATTCATGACCAAGGCAGGAATCGGTTAGTGCTGTTTCCCCTTTGCCTTCTCGTTATAGAAGTACAAAGAAGTTCACCAGACGCACCCACCATCTCTTCATTACGATGGTGCTTTTGCGTGAATAACTTCCTCCTTGCCTGGTTAAGACATCCCTATATCCTGTTGTCGCCTCTATCCATCCTATATTTGGGTGTTTCTGAAAGGTCTTTCGGCAAATCTTGAGCTACAGCGTACTTTTGGTATAAACGCAGCCTATTCGCAGGTTAATGACTGGCAAGCACATCTCTTATGATTCAATACTATAGGAGTGAACTTGATTCTAACTGGGCGCCAGGGTGCAATAAATAGATAAATGAATAAAGAAAATGATTGTATGCTTCGTAACGCATGATTCTGACCAAATGTGTCCCACCACACACACAAAAAAATGTTTGTGCTAAAATTTTGTTAATGACACAAATTTTGCAAATCGTTTTCAACTAAAATTTCTAATCAATCAACCAATGTAGAACTGATTGGGACCTTCAATGGTTATTTATTCATAAAAGATAACTCATTCTTCGTTTCAATTTGCTGTCTTCTGTGTGTGTTCAGCAGGTGTGCTTGTGTAAGTATTTGTCTCGTGTCATCTCAACCAAAGACAGCGACTTCTGATTCAGGTCTCTACGCTCTCTTATCGCACATTATTCTGATCATTTGTGGCTATCTTTGAATAGGCGTGCATCGTGATGGTACTACTGCGTCACGATGCCTTTTCACACGCGATAGAGTTGCCCCACACTTCTAGCCTTGTAGCAGACTACACTAATCTCGAAATCAATCAGCTGACTAGTCACTGCGGCTGAATTGGTAAGTCGTCAGACAGGCTCCACAGGATACCGGATGCGAGGTCAGATTTCGTCGGAGACTACTTAACAGTCGTAAAATGTAGAACGACCTGAGCATTGCCATGAGAAGCAACAATAATAATATGAAAGATGAACTGGTCATAATATAAATCAAGTTATTAACGCTGAACACATTGCCCTGAAAGTGTGTACACACTTCATCAACCTGCGGATTTAGAATATCTTTCTTCTTTCTTTCGGGTGACGATTTGCCTTTGAAAAGTATAATAAGAGATTGACGTTTGAACAACGGAAATTATTGAGAAACGATACAAGAAACAAGAAAATGAAAATGAAGATCAGAGGCAAATGTAGACATTTTGAGCATCTTCTAGCAAGTGCGTTCGCTGGGGTGGGGGCGAACTGGGCATCGTCTCCCACCCTGCCTGGATCTGACATAGTCAACGAACGCAAGGATGTTAAAGTTAGAACCTCATAGAGACCGGAGGATCGGAAGGTATCTCTGAACAGTGACAGAGATACTGTCATTGTTAACGAGTACTCTGCCAGTATTTGTATATTAGAAGAATCGGAGGAAATCAATTTCATTCTTCCTTTTTTATAATTCCTTTGACGAGGGCTTCAATCGAGACACTTATCTATGGATGACGTTTGTTATCCAATTAGGGAGTTCCAGTTCCCTGCTTTTTGGAGGGGGAGGGGTTAGACGTTGCAGCTCTAGAGAATATTTTGATATAAATTGAATAACCTTATCTTTCTATGTAGAGTGTCCCAAAAGTGACCATAAATTTTCTTTTTCATTTTTCTAATAAGATTTAAGTACGATCTCTTAGAAATTGATGTCAATTGGTAGATGGGGTCAGTTATGCATTTTGAAGGGGCCACATCAAGAGTAAAGTATACGCAAAAAGGCCAAGAGACAATAATCAGAGATTGTTGTGCAAACATCAAACTTGAAATACTTGCTGATGTCAAGAATGTCTCTGCCGGACTGCTACGAATAAGTCCCATACAGAAGTCTACTATCAAAGTAATTTTCATCTGAACTTGGCAAAATTTGATTAACAAATCTCTCAAACATTCTAGTTCATGCATACCGACTTTCAAAAGTTTTCGTTGGTTTGTTTTGAAAGATTTCTTTCCTAGATAAGTGTGCAGAAAATTTTGAAACTGAATATTTTCTGGTTAATTCATGTATTTCCTCGAGTTGATGATCTTTCTATATCTTGTATTATCAAAGTATACTTTATATGAGTGATCTCTGATTGTTGAATTAGAGTAAGGAAAAACACGAAAAACAAGAATGAATATGAAACGAAATCATTTTGAATGAACACGAAGAAACAGTACAATAATTTCAAAATCCTGTTATTTTTATGATCAGCGATGAGGAATAAAAAAGGTTTTTAAAATGTGTGAAAATAGAATTGTAAAATAAAAAGCAGTCGAAGGATGGACGATACATTGATTTAATAAGTTCATATAGAAAAAAGAAAATAGGAATAAGTTATTTCATTTTAAAATGATTGAACTAAATTCATTTCTTATTTTATACACTATATCTTTTGTATGAATCTACAAATATATTCTAATGAGTTTTGAAGCTTAGAGAACCATTTTAGTCCAGTGATAGAGAAAAAAAATGAGCATTTAGCACGTCACAATAAATCAATAATTTTCAACTTGATCTTATGCTTACTTAATGTACTCTATAAGGATCGAACTTACTAAATTATTGGGACAAGCTTACTAGGTATCACTCTACACCACGAGCCCTTCTCTAATAACTTTATAATTAATAATTACTCATCATTAAAAGAAAATCATCTCGACTCCTAACGTATATGGCTGATGCAGGCGTGGTAAGAGTGTGCCTCCAACCCTTAGCTCTATCTAAAAGTGGTTGTGAACAGAATTACTCATATTTTATGATTATTCTTTCATTAATTTCCTTTCTGCTTTGTGGTGTGAAACTATATCACTTAATCACTTTTTGTTTATCCAAATAGGATTTCAATAAATATAGTTCTCAAATAATACTTTTTCCGAATGATTTTCTTTCTACTTAATTGGATCTGTCATTGTAACGGCTGAGTTTGACATCAGGATACAATATGGCTGCATATCGAGTATGATGACGTAGCCTGGTTGGCAGCCATTATAAATGTGAAGTGTGACTTCCGGCCAGCCACCAACGCTAATATTTTCATTACCATTTTTGCCATCAGCATAATACGGTGGGCGTATTTTTTTTTTTCATTAAAATTGAAACAAGACCTACTAATGACTTTTAGAAAGAATACACACCCCAATTCTTTCAAGAATGACTGGATTTTTTAAATACTCCGTTTACGAAGTCGAAGCTTTTTAACAGCATGTATTTGTACCATGTAGACACAGCTAAGTTCATTTACGACTCATAAAATACCCACTTTCTGTTGACTCAGTGGTAGAGGCATAGGCAAACAGAGAAAGTAGATCGGATCTACAAGCGGATAATTGTCGGTGAGGATCTAAATCTATATTTCAAAACCGTCATCCATATAGAAACGCATACCAAGGTAGAAAACTTAGATCAAACCTTGGGGAAAAGAGCCAAATAATTTGCAGTATCATATTTTCCATTGAGTGAATATTTGGAAATCTGCCACTCTCAGGGTATTTAACGGTTGGAAGTCAAGTTTTCAGAGACTTATTGTCAAGGATAGTATGGCGGGAAACCGTCATCTTTGCACAAGCTGCATAACCGACTAAGGGCTTTTTCGTGTCGACTCATAGTTGAGTTGTGACAGTCTGTTCTCAAGTATATGACTAGTAGTCTTAAACATTCAACCTTAAGACTCCAAGTATTTACCCATGGGCTAAAACAGAAGTCAAAGCAGTTGCCAGGTGTCTAGAACAGTTGAATAACTAACTCCAACAATGTAAAAGATATGAATGAATCATGGGGGACTTGAAACATTTATTTGTCAAGTAGGAAACTAAGCTTTAATCGGCTTTCTTGCAAGTGGAAGTCGTAATTTCCAAAATAAACCTTGCAGTGGGAAGAGGGAGAAACACGAGGAAGGTAACTTCTCAATGTTTTTTTTTTCCGGTAAAAACTGTGTAGAATAAAGGATGGATTGACAGGTCTGGTTATTAACTCTTTAGAGAACCGTCAGGCAACCAATGTCATTTGACAGCAGGTCGTGTTTGGGATAATCAGTTGAAAAAATTGGGAAAAAGGGATGATCACTGAATAATTCACTTCTCTCGTATTTTGTTGGATGGTGATGACTAAAGAAGACCGAATTAAAAGAAAAAAGATCAGCGTGAACATTGGCAGACACGAAGTAAGGGGCCAATTCAGCGGAGACTTGGATTGTAAATTGAACCACCATTACAAAGCATTTTTCTTTCATTCTTTTCTAGAGGGGGGGGGGTAAAAAAGAACGTATTTGATAGTCGTAATAACGAGTAAATTTTATATTTTCCGACCTCTAGCTCAATTGGTGCGACCTGTACGTATACATACATAGCCAGACCCACTTAAAAACTGAAGAAACATATGGTGAGAGTTTAGTGACAGTTTTGTCTAACAATCGCGGATAGATGGATAGATAGATAGATAGATAGATAGATAGATAGATAGATAGATAGATAGATTATATTTTTACGTGTGTGACATCTACATCAAAAATGTTCCTTCCTCAAAAAATATTACATCATGATATAATTCAAATTGATATTCCTTTTTCTCTGTGAGGAATTACTTTATGTTGAATGCATTAAAATTCTTCCACGTGTGAGACTGTTTGCGAATATTTCAGAAAAGGCTCATACACAGGGTTGACTTGTATATTCATTTTTGCTGGGAATTATAAATATCAAAGTGAAAAAAAAATCTTTTTGGATTATTAAAGCTGACTTATCGCTGACACTTGTGTTGGTCTCCGAAGAAGATGAAAGTTTTTAGAACTCTTAATGGCAGTCGTGTTTGGCGCTATCAATCGTTCCATGGTAGCTTGATGGATTTCTAAGTTTCTGTTAAACCTGAAATGTTATCTCGCATTGTAGAATTAGAATTTAACATTGCCGTTAAGAACTGCTCTTTGTTTTTGTGTGGTGTAGATGGGGGAGTGAATTCGAGTTGGGAAGTGAAGAAACTGTTCGTCTCTCACATATGGCCCATTTTTCTCCGATTGATTTTACACGCCATAAGTCCTAGTTTTATATCCAATCTTTTCTTAACTAAGGACAATAAAGTGATGAACTTGAAATGACCAAATTGATCACAGTATAAAGTATCCCTTTTGCAAAATCAGAGATTCATGAGAGGGGATCGTAGTACTGATTCACAAGTGTAGTGAGTTTCATCCTCAATGGATGTCCAACTACGAATGAACTTGTTAAACAATCATAAGACTTTTCAGAATACTAAAGCGTCATAGTCTTGTTAATCGGTGATAATGAATTCGCATGTTACAGTGTTCTCTACAAATTTAGCGTTATTTTTTATCGTCAAAGTATCAGGTTGTAACGAAAGTCTTGTCCAATGTTTCAATTTATTTGAACACAAATATAGAGGTGATCAATAAATAACTGAATAATACCTTCGATTCTGACCTGATTCTCAACCCTTTCTCCTGCATTGAGTATTCGCCCATAAGAATTGTTTTCCAAACTCCTTCAAAATGATATTCAGTTATAGGAGGGTCAGGAGAGTATGGTGAATGAATCATTCCCCCCCCCCCAGCAGAATGCCTCAATGAAGCTCTTGGTTACTCGAGCAGTATGAGAACGTGCATTATTGTGAAGAATGACCCATTTTCTGTTCACTAAGGATGTGAATTTTCTGTTCAAAGCTGAAGTTGTTGACTGTGAACTTCAGATTGTTTAAAAGTTCGTAATGGATAATTACTTGTATATCAAACCAAACACTGAACATTCTTTGGATGAAGGTCAACTTCCGACTGGGACACAGGTCTATCACTAATGAGATAGCTGAACATTGTGGAAAAAGATGCATTTCTTATCCCCAGTAACAACTCGATCTCCAAAAGTGCCTGGGGCTGTCGAAAATTCAGTGACTGATAACAATTGTTGCTGGCGATTTGCTACAGACAGGTCATGTGGGACCAATATAACCAACCTTTGACACTTTCCCCAGTTTCTTCAAATTGCGATGATATATATATGATACGGCTATTTATATATATATATATATATATATAACATCAAATTATTCATTAAATTCCCTGACAGTAACAACAGGAAAGGTGTAGTATTTTACCTATCATTAAAAGAACAGACAGGACCAAATATATCAAGAATAGGCCGTTTAATTTTGATAGTTCTACACAAGACAGCACAAGTCAAAACGAGGCTGAAGTCATTCAATGACACTTTGATTTCTTTTGGAAGCGTTAGGTTGTTAGGCGGGTACATATAATCATATTAATATTACCATCGATAATTTGGTAAATCTATTTGTAATTTCAAATCTCTGGATTTGGTTTGTAATTGCATTTACTAAGCTCAGTAGTTGTGAGACGCCCAATGAGGATCGAACCCATTACATTAGCATATTAGTCCAAGGGAGAGGCTTGATAACCATTGAGCTATGGTAGATAACCAAAAAAACAAACTCCTGCTCATCATTGTGGTTAAGAATCATGTGAACAAAAGGTTTTAAAATTTATAAAAAGCCAATTGATTTATTTAATCCTATTTCATTTTTATAAGTAATATTGCATTTAAAAACAATAATATAACAACCACCAAAAATGTTAAACCTTAATTGCACCTCAACATTTAATGTAAAGAATGCTAAAAGTAACTCCGATAAACATTCTAGTGAGTAAGCAATATTTTGAGAAACGAAGTAGCAAGCGATTGATTCTTTTGATATTCTGACGTTTAATCCCATCATTCTCTGAACAAAAAAAAGCAGGTTTTGAAATATCAACATTTTCTTGTTCAGTTCCTTGTTCTTTTTCCTATTTTCTTTTTTTTTTTTTTTTTTTTGTAGTTACTTTCAACTCCGGGCTTAGTTTTAAAACTGTCTGATATCCAAGGCTCAATAGTACTTATATTTGTTGTTGTTGGCCTATTTTTTTTTTACAATCGAGGTTCAAGAGAGGACACCCCATCCCACCTCCCTTAGACGTTTATTCGAAGAAGAGATCAACTCGTACACATCTAGTTCACTCTTTGAGCCTGGTAACCTTCCGTAGTAGCTCAGCTGTCCAAGACAGCCAAGATGGCAGCCAATCTGTAGATTTTATGTCATGTGATATTTGTTAAAAACGTGTGAAGAAAACGTTTTAAAATTCAGAATATATTTAATCTTATTTCATTTTTATTCAAATGGCTGCCAATATGTGGATTTTATTTCAGAGTGACATTTTTTAATGGACTGCCTGACAAGGCTGAAAGGATCCATCTGCTGTACCAATTCACCCATAACTGGGTACCTGGAGGTGGATGCTCGCCTACCTTAAGGGTACTAGTGCAAAGTGAACTTGAACTACCAAAGCTGGAGTTCGAACTCAGTTTGCTGATTCCATTTCCCGTACTGTTAACGATTAGGCCACTCCATACCTTCAGGACTCAAATAATGAACTGCGACCTTGGAACCTGACCCCTATATGACCATAGGATGCTAACCTAGGTTTAGAGGATGGGTTGGCCCTGAGCAAGCTGGCCCCCACCTTAAAAATCCATTGATCGGGCTGGAAGGAAAATCCGCACATAGGCTTCGCCATCTATGGTTCAACTACTGCGGTTATCTCTCCAAACAATCTTCGTTCGCGAAGCCAAGCCATTCATTCATTTATGTACAGGAAAGAAACTGGTTCCCAGCGACCGAGCAATCAGGACCGAACCATCGTAATGCAGAACAAAGAGATCAAATGAAACGGACACATGTTTTTTTCAAGATCCGCATGCAGTGAGGCAAGATATAAGATGATTGATCAGTAAAACTCGCCCTGTTAAATCAATAATATTTGTTCTATCTGATAAGAAATGATCTGGTCTTAATCAAATGCCCTCATTATGATCTCTTCGACAAACAGAAACGTATCAATCTTTCAAAAAGGCTGTTTGAAAGAATACATTCGAAATGTTCTTTCTTCTATGTCCTTTGCTTTCTGTTAAAGAATTCAGCGGTTAAAGGGACTGCAAAGTCCGGGACACTATATCAGACTACAGGGTTTGCTTTCAAAGCCTCGACGCTACACTTATACACTATAGTCAGTTGCAAAACGCAGCTGTAAAAATGCTGCGAAACCATACAAAAAGAGGCTACCTAATGTAAAAACAGAAGCTGTAGAGGTCCATAATCACTACGGATTAGTGTCGGCATGATAGCCTGAACGAGAGACAGACAGAGACTCAGAGAGTGAGAGAGACTCAGAGAGTGTGAGAGAGAGAGAGAGAAAGCATTAACACTAAGGAAAGGGTAATGCAAAGAGAGAAAGGGGATTGGGGGGGAAACAACGAAGAAAGTTTCAGATACATATTGGTAAATAAAAGAAGCGACGATCAAGAAAAAGAAAAAGAAGAGAGAAAGAATTGGTACCGAAAACGACCAAGAATGCTGAAAGGGTTTTTGTTTTCAAAACACGAAGTTGCCTCCTACTTCGTGCGAAAAACTCTTTCGTGTGTTTCAAGAAGCCTCTCAAAACAGTATCTGAACAAGGCCCAGTAATGCCCACTCATTCGCGTGAGTGGCTTCACGTGTCAAGTTAGGACGAAGGAGAGAAACGCTGAGTAAAATTCAAACACGCACATCTAAACGATGATCCCTCGAACACCCGATTTCCAACTTATTATCAGTCCTATGATTTGGGAAGTAATTTAAAAAAAAACTACTTCGTTAGGATTTGTTTGAACACTATGAGAAACAGAAACCAATCTTTTGCCAGATATCACCTTCATTGATATTTTCTGATAATGATCAAATTGCGTTGAAATGATTTCATTAGGTTAAGCAGGAACGGCTACCGACATGAATCTGAATAACAGGTAACAATATTTAATACGATGATGTTGATAATAATAGATTATTTCTGCTAATTCATCTAGATTCCTCATGGAGCATAGGGTCACGACCACTGTGCTGCTGTCTCAGTAGTAAGTAGGTTTTTACGAGGTAGAGGTACTCTGGCTTGGGGCCGTCTATGGCAACTGCCAAGATACGGGGATTATTTTCTTGTCAGAGTAACCTTCTCTTGGATTAACTGTCTTACAGTGCTGCAGGGCTACAATTGCCCTACAATTTATCAATAGTTGGGGGAGGACTGAATTCATGCCTTCCCCAGGAGCATTAATGCGGAGAGAAGGCAAACAGCCTCGGCCGAAAGCCAAACTCGATCCATCGATTCCATTTTGGGCTGATTATTACTGTTACTCTAGATTCTAATTGGCTTGCTGGTGTCTTGGAGTACGTGGTCGGAATTTGGCAAAGGACAGAAAGCAAAAGCATTTCAAAAACTTCCAATCTTCCTTCCAAGTGGTAACGAGTGACACAAACCTACATCCTTGAACAATGATACGTTGACTTACGTCCATACGAGCTTAAGACCTATTAACTGCGGATGACGAGAATTTCAGTCATTGTAGTTCTATGGCTCAACTACGAATGAAATTTTTAGCTTGCTAAAGAGAATGCATTGTATACGTCACGTTTGTTTAAAGATCTCAACATGGGGTAGTCGAGAAAGAGGAGGGAAATGAGCAGACATCTTGCTGGGTTGAGCAAACATATTTCATTGTATTTAAGCTTGAATCTCCTTTGTGTATCTCAGATAATATTAAACCACATTATCAGAGGAAATAGTAATGGAACAACATGGCCTACACTTCCAGAAAATTTGATTGAACTTGGATAACTTTGATAGATATTGTGCGGTGTTGACGTAGAGAAACGATGCAGAGGAGATAATTGTACACGGATCAAATCTAATAAAATCACTTCTTCCGAAGCTCATCGTCCACGCTTCCGAAAAATCTAATTTGAATTCATTGAGAATTTTTGGAGATAGCGGCAATTTAGGAGAGGAAACTGGGTACGAATCCACCCACCTCAATTTGATCACTCTTTCTGGTACCCATTGTCAAACCCCCTTCAAAATGTCGATGGAATACATTTAGATCTTTGGAAATTATGTAGTGTGGACATATAACTACGATGTGTGGAAGGTAACTGTGAAATAATCCATCCGCTTCTTTCCGAGTCCATGGTCTCCTCTTCCGCAAATCTTCATTAAAATACACAGAGAACTTCTAGCGAACTCGTGTACACAGACAGATGGATAGACTGACAGACAGACGGATATGAGGTAATACATATACCTCTCCCAAGTTCGTTGGCAGAGGTATATCATTATAACTTCCTACGTTTTTTTTTACTTTAACCTATGTATATATATATATATATATATATATATATATATATATATATATATATATATATATATATATATATATATATATATATATATAAAAGAGTACGAATGTACAGGATTTCTTCCTAAGCTCAAGATCCTACCCTCTATATAGAACTACATTGAAATACGTCGAGATTTCGTTGGTAATAGTAAATAGGCATAGTAAACAGTAAATGAGCGTTGCACCATAGCTACATTTAATTGCTTGTAAAACCTGTGATACCCAAAAGGTTTAGTGTCTTGATTTTACAATGTTAATACAGAACAGGGTCGGTTCAAGTATGCGTTACAAGATTGGTGTACGAAAAATACTAATCCTGAGATACACACTTGAACCAACCGCCGTAATTATATCACCCATGCCCTTTCGAGGCAAGGGTGCAGGAAGCAGAATCTGATTACTTACAGGGCGCACCTAGTTTATGCAACACTCGAACACCAACCCATGTATGGACACTAATTTATACAGTGACGTGGTTTCAATTTCGGCGGTAGGCTGTACCAGAGATCCACTACTTCTTCGGGGGATTCTCGTGAGGATTATCAGTACACATATATTTTCAAAGGCATGCACACATATCCACACGTACACGAAGACACTCAATCGTTTTTGTACACGATACATTTCTATGTCAAAATTATGCCCGCATATATTTCTTTGCATTTAACCACACGTTGTCGAAGTGGATATGTCAGTGGCCTCGTTTTCAGTTATATCGGTATATCTTTAATAGATTTTTTTTTAAATGTAATGATTTGCGTATAGAATGTGAGACATAATGGTAATAGTTAACACAAGCATAGAAGCATCCATGTACAAACCACCAATGACACATACGCTAAGATATTAGCACAGACATATGCCGGTAATTGTAGTACGTATATATGTTCATATATGTGTTTGTGTGCGCGTGTTTGTCTGTATGAAGCGGCCTTTATATAAAATGAGAGCATACACACATTTATAAGTATGTGTCTTGTGTGTATGTACAAGTCTTTGCATAAGATGGAAGTCAAAAACATCTATCTATCTATCTATCAATCTATATATATATATATATATGTGTGTGTGTGTGTGTGCGTATGTGAGTGTGTATGTCTATGTGTGTCTGTGTGTCTGTGTGTATGTATGCGTTGTCTCTATAAATACATATATATATATAAGATTGGGGCAAATACATACATATATTATTCAAGTCCGATCTGATGAATCAGCGAAACGAGTTAGATGAAATAAGATATAATTAGCTTTTCCAATTTTTCAGATCATATAACTTATATCTTTTCGGAAAATATCGTTCCACATATAAAGAATACATATCTATGTATATGAATTAGGATATGGGTTTTATGCAAACTAGTATACATATAGAGACGTAGACGTAGGTAAGTTTTTGATGAACATGTTTTTTACAGGCACAACTCAGGATGGTCATATTTCCTATGCCAGTACCCTATACATGTATATATATATATATATATATATATATATATATATATATATATATATGTGTGTGTGTGTGTGTGCGTGTGTGTGTGAGTGTGTGTGTGTGTGTGCGTGTGTATAGATTTATGTGCCTATGCATTAGATGAACCGTAGATACATGCATGTGTAGGGTGTGCTGGTATAGAAAAGAGCAACCTTTCATAAATGTGCCTGTAAAAAAAAAAAGATGCATATGTTCATTAAAAAAAAAATAACATACGTCCTGCACCGATTAGAGGGTAGAAGTAGATAGAATTACTCAGTTACTGGTTTTAATAATAGATGGGTTGGGGACCTCAAAACAGACTCATCCTGGTTATAACTTTTTTTTTTCTTCATTGGCCCTACATACGGCTAAGTCATTGTGTGTACATATAGCTCACACAAGCATGCTAAGATTTGCACACAATGGCTACGTATGCATTTCAAGACAATAACGTTCGCACAATGTCACATATATACCAAAAATTGTAAATTTGAACATACATTAAACATGCATTACCTGTCTGTCAGTATTTACGGCTGTCTGGCCGCCTGTCCGTCGGTCTATTTAGAGACAGATCAATAGATGCTAATATGCTGAAATATATACGAATGGACGTGTGTATGTGTGTGTGTGTGTGTGTGTGTGTGTGTGTGTGTGTGTGTGTGCTTAGACGGACAAATATGAACATATATATATGGAGAGAGAGAGAGAGACAGATGAATACATAAATGGAGAGACGGAGGTATAGATTGATAGATACATAGATAGGTATGCCTGTCACATTTCCACACGCCTTCAGAGACTGATTTATTTAGACAGGTGTGAGCGACCACGGAGTCGTTCGGAGCAAATCACACTTGCATTAAGCGAAATGGTTATTACTCGATGGAAACACGTAGAAAAGAAATTGAAGCAGCATCGAATGGGATTTGCCAAGAGACAAGAGAGAGAGAGAGAGGGAGAAAGAGAGAGTAAGAACATATTGGAAAGAGAAAAAAGAAGAGGATAACGTTTCCATAGAAACAAAAGGAAAAGAGAATACGTTTTTCAGTACGACTGTGTAATACAGCACGCATGAACCAAAATGTTTTTTTTTAATAGCAAATAAAATCGATTGAAGCAAAATGTCGACTTGAAAAAAAAAAAAAAAAGAAATTAATGGAATTTTTTTCTTAAACATAAAAATATTTCACATTGTTGTCTGATCATTTCGAAGCAATTATCCAGTTTCCATGGGTTTAGAAATGAATCTGTGAACTGTCATTAGACATAAGATTGATATATCTGGAAAATGTTGAACATCAAGTTTTTACGAAACAGTTAAATTTTGAAATAATGTCAATGATCAATAACAGATCGGACAGATCATGGCTTGCTTTACGGTCTAAGTATATATATATATATATATATATATATATATATATATATATATATATATATATATATATATATATATATATATATATATTACAAATCAGGAACGCAATATAATATAATGCAATACCCGATGAGTGATGGGTTTATTTCATGCATATTTTATTCCATATATATATATGAATAAATGGAAATAAACACTTCCTGGATTTAACGGCTAATCATTCTAATTATATATACGTATTCACACACACACACACATATATATATATGTATATAAATAATAATGATAATGATAATGATGATAATAATAATAATTATTATTATTATTATTATTATTATTGCTGTTGTTGTTGTTGTTGTTGTTGTTGTTGTTGTTATTATTATTATTAACTGTTAAATCCGAGAAGTGTTTATTTCCATGGGTGAACAATTATATAGTATTTCAGTAGCGATAATTTTTCCCACAATAATCAGTAAGCGTGCTCGGTGACTTAATTTTGTAAATCGTGAGTTTTAAGATTTTGTCGGAGCAAATATAGTAGGAGACAAGAAATTAGATACTCGGGGAAAATTCATATATTTGTGTGTACGTATATTCAACAAACCAGCTTAATGTGAGACTGGGGTTTCAATAGATGATAAACGAAAATCGTCGACTGTCGAACAATTCAATATCCAGCCAAAAGCAGCCCTACAAGTCGTTCCACTTTTATCCCCAACAATTATGATCTTATATAAGAAGCAAGAAGATGTTTTATAGGTTGAATGAAAGAAAATCGTATATAGTCTGTTGATGGGATGATGTTCGGCGACTGACGATGTTTGCATACATTGATACGAAAGACGCTTATTGACAACACCTTAACTGCTACTCCGAAACTCCCTGCACGCTTTTAATCAAAATGTGGTTGAAAATTAGTTCACATCTCAGATTCTATTTTCATTAAATACATTCAACATCATTGTTCAAACCTAAAAATAATGATAGGATCGAAAAAGAAGGAGACAGATTCGTAAACATATTTTTTTACGGTGTGGAACGTATTCTATAGCTTGACATGCATCAGATGCAACGAATGAAAAGAGTAAAAATTGAACAAAAATAATTTATTACCTGCTTTCCCGTCCGAAGGTAAATAGTCCCATAATGTTATTAGTAAGGACAGTACAGTCAAGAGATTACACAGCGGAGACATTATAAAAAATTTTTTAAAAACTCTCCCTGGCTTTCAAAATGATCTCCGTGTTCTATGTTGAAATATGCTGGGAAATAAAACGCCGACTACACTAAAGCAAGTCGCGTGTCTGCAGTATGTAAAAAGGCGGATCCTTGTACTTCGTGAACGTGTGCGTTTGATGACAACAATAGGAAAAAAAAACGTCTCTGTTTTTATTTTCCTCCTTATATGTTTATTCGAATTGTGAACGTATTCGTCGACACACTCATTGAGAGTATGTCCATTACATTTCTTTTAAAAAATAAACCATCTGTTTTGGTTTAACAAACGCTGTCTTGGGTGTTGTGTAGCACATCGTAGCATACATTAGTATTTTCCATTCTGACAATATCCACTTGGATTGTTAAATTCCCGGCTTATTAGAAAGAAAAAAAATGAATGAATAAAAGCAGTAAACAGAAGTGTTATTTGAGCAAGTGTATCAGAGTTTTGCAATAAAAAATCAAGCCTGTAAAAAAAACCGCGGCTGTCACAACAGTCACAGTCACAACAAGCTGGACATGGTTGTTTGTACTGGTTGGTCAGATGTGTCGTCCTGTTGTACTGACCTTACTTTCCTTCGTATTCTACTAGATACATCCACGCCTTCTTCTCTCCCTCCTTCCTTCTTCTTTCTCTTTTCCGGTTGCTCTCACACGCATAGTTGGTCGCACGCCTGGTAGTCATCCACTTTCGTGCACTCTCTCTCTCTCTCTCTCTCTCCTCTCTCTCTCTCTCTCTCCTCTCTCTCTCTCTCTCTCTCTCATTCATTTCGTTCTTTTTCTCAACATAACTCTCTCTCTGTCTCTATTTTGATTCTTTCTCTCTATCTCTCTGATTCTTTTCATTCTTTGTCTCAATATATTTCTCTCTCTCTGACTTTTTAAAAAATTCTCTCTCTCTCTCTCTCTCTCTGATTTTTTAATTCTTTCTCGCCTTATACTTCTCCTCCCTCTCTCTCTCTCTTTGTTTCTTTTCCGTTATTACTCTCTCTATTCCCCTTTCTCTCTGTTTCTGTTTCACTCTCTCTCTCTCTCTCTCTCTGTTATATTTTTATTCTTCCTCTAACTTTATCTTTTTCATTCTCTTTCTCTCTCTCTCTCTCTCTCTCTCTCTCTCTCTGTAACTCTTTGTCTATATCTTTCTCTTTCTCTCTAGATCTACCTTCTTCACAAATACACACACACACACTCTGTCTCTCTCTCTCTCTCTGTCTTTCTTCCATTTCCTCTTCCTCCTCCCTCTCCCTATTCCTCCCTCCTCCCCTCACTCTCTCACCTAGCCTCCCCTTTTTATTTACTATTCTCCATCTCTCTTTCTTTCTTTCCTTCGTTCCTTCCCTCGTAATCCTTCGGCTCCTCTCATCCATCTCACTCGACATAATTCGCCGTTTCCCGTTTTACTTCTCACCTATCTAAGCGCTCACATAACTTACACTTCTCTTGTTCAATTTAATTCATTTTTTTTTCCTACTATAAATTTCCCGATTGTTTATTCTTAATTAATTTCCACCTATACTCTTTCAAGGGGAGAAGATGTATCAGTTCAGAGTGCCAGGAATTCGATTGGTAGCGGACAGGGACGTGAGATTAGGAGTCGATGGAGGAAAAAAGCGATCTCAAAAAAAAAAAAAAATTAGATCAGTTGTGCTGCCGAAGGAGCAGAACAGAAGAGGAAGACACTGTATAGAAGATAAGGAAGCCAGAAACAGCAGTCGGTGCTGACCATAAGCGAACTGACAACAACCCGTTCGGAAAACTATCATAACGGAAGCAAGTAACTGTACGTGCGCAGGTCGCGTTGTTCCAAGAAGACAATACGGGGAAATACATCTGTTTATCAAAATTGATAATTTCAGAAGATATCGAAATGTATATTATCATAAATGATGGCGACAGTCGTCAGAGAATCGTTGTATATCTGTATTTAATGACACACGCGCATTTAGAGATTACACTGGATATTTTTCAGCATTAGTTAAACGATATGATGTATGTATATATCTGTCTCTTTCTCTCTGGGTCGCTCTTTCTATATATATATATATATATATATATATAGAGAGAGAGAGAGAGAGAGAGAGAGAGAGAGGGAGAGATGGAGAGGTACGTAATTTGGTGAAATACATACGACAAAACATGTATTAATCCGAAAAATCTCTCTCTCTCTCTCTCTCTCTCTCTCTTTCTCTCTCTCTTTATATATATATATATATATATATGTGTGTGTGTGTATATATACATATATATATATAGATATATATATAGTGAGAGAGAGAGAGAGAGAGAATGTATGTAAGAGGGAGTGAGGTAGGTAGGTTGGGGAAATACATACCACAAAACGTATGTATTAATCCGAAATCTCTCTCTCTCTCTCTCTCTCTCTCTCTCTCTACATATATATATAGAGAGAGAGAGATAGAAAGAGAGAGAGAGAGAGAGAGATAAGGAAAGGGGCACGAACCACAAAACGAATGTAATAATCTCTCTCACTCTCTCTCTCTCTCTTTTTTTCTCTCTCTCTTTATTTATATAGAGAGAGGAAGAGAGGGAGAGAGAGTATGTATGTGAGAAGGAGAGAGATAGGTAGGTTAGTGAATATATACCACAAAAAGTATGTATTAATCCGAAAAATCAGAAATTTGGGTAGCGATAATATGTCGATTAAATTGATTTTAATTTGTATATATATGTTTGTGTGTGTGTGTGTGTTAATCCGACAAAATGGTGGAGATAAGTTGACAATGTAGGAGTGAATGATTTTGAAAGTGTGTCACATCTCAAAGAGAAAATTTATTTATCATCATGTAAGATACGCTTCATGCATTTCGCAGGAATTGTCCCAGCGTTTTCAAAAGCACTTAGCGAAAAGAACATGTAGCTGTTTACACGCGAGAAAAATGCAGTGTATATAGTTGTCTTCTGATTACTTTGTTGGAGAGGAGATGATGGGGATGGGGATGGGGATTCGTTATGTGTTATGTATTTTGTTGTTGTTGTTTTTTTTTCTCACAGCAAGAGTGCGAGGTGATATGCTTTGGCTTTAAAGAAAGTGTGGATTGTTATTGGGGAGTGGAGTGGGTTTTGTTTTCATTCTTTGGGTGTGTATGTGAGTGTGATCGGATGGTGAACTCGTGTGTGTGTGACTCTGTGTTTTCTGTCTTCATTTGGTTGTGTGTGAGTGTGTGTGAGATAGATAGATGCTTCATGAAGCTCTGATTTGTCTGTACATCTATTTACATATGCTCTATTTCAGATATCGAACTCTTTCCTCTCGTAGGTTACTCAATCTTTAAGATAAGAACTGTATACATACTAAGGACTACCCTATCGGTCGCAGGTTCGATTCCTGCAGCAGCCCCATTTTCTTCAATTTTTAATTGTATTTACGTTATCTAGGCCGAGTGATACATTAAGTATGTTATGATATGAGGGGGGATCATTTCGAAGAAGAGTTTCAATATAATATTACGCAATTTTTTAATTATTCAGTCGGATCATATACCTATTTTTTGATAACGTAACTGTCGCATTGAAAGAAATAAATAGAGAAGATATAGAGCATGAAAAAGAAAAAATGAGAAATTAGTGTTGAAACAGTTATTTGGGCCTTTGCATTATCGGTGGTAGTTTAGCTCAATGGTAAGAGCAAACGGCTGCCTCATCGATTGCAGGGTTCGGTTCCTGCAGCAACACCATTTTCTTTCTTTATTCTACTTACATTTATATAGTTCATAATATATGTTCTAAATTTGTAAAAAAAAAATAAATAGAAAACAGATTTAACACAGTAAATAAAGCTATTGATTTATAAAAATGATAAGTGCGGTAGGCACGAAATGTTAACATTCACCGGGAACATATCCTTGTAATTCTTATGTATATATATATATATATATATATATATATATATATATATATGTATGTATATATGTGTGTGTGTGTGTGTGTGTGTGTGAGTTCGGTGTATTTGATGCACGAAATGACTCCTTCAAAGGCGGCAAAAATATAGTAAACGAGGTTCTCTAATCGCTGTTGGTGTGATCTCGAGGGATCTTCCATGGTGACTGTGATTGTGCTAATCTCTGCCATGTCTTGCTGGCAAACTGTCTATTTCATCCCCCCATCTTGTATCAGGTCTTTTACTACTGCGTTCACTGTCCCGTGGACACCACACGGTTCACTTTTTGCTTGATCTGTTGTCCTTTCGTCTTGCTAAGTGCTTCGCCCATCTCCTCCTTTGACAATTGATTGCATAATATCCTTCACCAGGGTCCTCTTACAAATCCATATCGATCTTCTATCGCTAAAAGTTACTCCTAGCATTACTCTCTTCCCATTGCCATCAGTGCGATTCTGAATTAGTTTTCGAGAGGTTCTGTGAGTTCCCTGGTGTCTCTCCCGTACGTCTGGTATCATGCATTGATTGTATACTTTACATTCCAATCTGCTTTCCAGTATGTCTCTATTTATACTAAATGCTTTCCAACCAATCGTTATGCATCGTTTTATTCTATTTCCGTGGTCTTTCTCTAGCTTTATCACCTGACTAAGATAAATGTCTTCCTTAACATCTTCAAAGACTTCACACTATTCTGATGAGAATCCGGAACATTTTTACTCAACATCACTTTTGTCTTAGTTCTGTTTGTCCTTAATCCTATTTTTGCATTCCCTATTCAGATCATCTAACATGTTCTTGTAAATCATCCATTGTTTCTGATATTGATGCAATATGATCACAAAACCTTAAATGGTTCAAATAGCCTTCAACTATTTTACTCCCACGTGTTCCCAATCTGTTTTTCGAAAAGTGCTCTCTAGGCTTAAATAGTTGCTTGTATCTTTAAGATATAATTATTTCAGCGCTAATTATATATATATATATATATATATATATATATATATATATATATATATGCTCAATCACTCCTCTATGCATCTTGTTTAGACCTTGTTCTCAGATTGAGCTGAACACTGCTATAAGGTTGCAAATGTATTTGGAAAAGTTCAAATGAAACAACACAAAACGAAATTAGTAGCTGTTGATCAATTATCGTCTCCAACGAGATAAACGTATGAAGTGACCACAGAATGGTAGCAGGCAGAATCAAATCAAACTTCAAAGCAGAGGGGAACAAATTGAAACATACAGCAGTACGATAGAGAGGATTACCGATTTCTGAGTTGCAGTTCAGAACTGATTTCATGCCTTGTGGAATGACAAATGTAGTACAGAGAAAAAGAGTAATAATTTGACAAGCTTGATTGGAGAAGCCACAGAGATGGTAGGCGAAACAAATGAAAACAGTAAGACAGGGAAATACACATGGACAAGTCTAGAACTAATCAAAAAGATGAGAGACGTGTTCGTGAAGACTAAAGATGATGAGACCAACAGAGCTGAACTTGCTAAACAAATAAACAAAAATGAGGCAAGAAAAAAAAAAGAAAAACATAGGGAGTATTGTTAAGGCCATTGGAATAGGGAAGAGTCTGATATGCGCTCGAGCTATGGATCACACTGGCAAACAACAGATTTTTGCATGATAAGACAGAAAAGGCGATACTAACAAAAGTAGGAACAGTATGTTGAGAATGATGGAAGAATATTACGAGAATCCGTGTGCCTCGAAAATAAAAGTACCATCAACCTACACTTCGATAGAGAATAGCGGTGCTCTGGGCGTGACAACAAACGAAATAGTGTTAGCGTGATGAAATATGAAAAATGGAGAAAATAAACAGAAGATAGCATAATGACAGATCTTTCAGACGATGCAGAAGAAATCTATCACAAAATATATTACCAGAAAGAAAAGTTCTCGGAAACTTCTGTCAATGAATAGTGATTCTACTATGCAAGGAAGGGTAAGATAAAAATGAAAAAAATAAAGAAAACTTGGCTATAACCGCCCTGTCTCATTACCACCAAACGTTTACAAATTACTATCGAAAATATCCACTAACACTGTAGACGGAAACCAACCGTGCGAGCAGGCGGGCTTCAAAGGTAACTATTCAACCATAGACCATCTAAACCAGCTAATCTAATAGACATCAGAATAAAACAAACTTTGCTTGGCAAATTTAGAGGATAAAAAAGCCTTTGACTCAATAAAACAATATATATATATATATATATATATATATATATATATTGATAAGTACTGATAAGTACTTGAGCAGGCAGGGATAGTGATAACAAACGTCTGATGTATATTGATGGAATAGTCCATATAGATGTTATCAACTGCTAGAATGCCATTTGGCTTTGTCTCAACCATTCATAAAAGGCTATTTTAATTAGATCATGTTGATAGAAGTGAGATGTTAATGATTCAGGTCTCAGGTTAGTGATATTGAAATATTTTCCCGAATCCTTCGGTTGAATATGTCGGTAGAAAATCAACTCAAATTCTCAAAGATGACACAAATCGGTTTGCATGCTGTTCTCGATTAAAACTGATGTAAGGGATTTAGTATTTACATGAGTGAAGACTCCATAAAAGTGACACGAACAAGGTTATAGTTATTGATCCAACATTGTCAAATACGTAAGTAAGCCCTCTGTTTGAAAAGATCAAATTATGTGTAGTATACAATAACATCTTTATATATCACAATATGATAATAGCCTACATAAAATAACAAACTACATGTACGGCCCTGAAATTAATACAAGAAACTTATAAACTAAAATCATTGATTAAGTGGAGTTAGTGTTTCATCAACCCTGCTAAGGAGCCGTGTAAATATAACTGTTTTGTTTCAAATCCCTGAAAGAAAAATTCACACATAGTACGATGATATCTATTTGGTTTGATTCTTTCCCGATTGGTGCTAATGTTTTTGTCATCATTATTAGTACACACTGCTGGTTTTACTCATGCTGTCATCTGGATTTTCAATTATCAGTGCAATTGTTACCTTCAAATTCCACTATGTTCAAGTTCTCTGGCAAAGTCAAAATATTCGTACAACCTTTGAATTTCACTCTGTGGTGTTATAGAACAGAAACAGACATTATCTTACAGAGCAACTTTTTTTTACAATTACAAGATCTGGTCTCTTAGCCTGTGTTGGGTTATCCATTTGAATTTCCAAGTCTTAAACAATTTAACATCTTTACATTTCCTAGGACAACGCAAGGCCTGTATTTATAACATAAATCTGGATGTCTGCATAGTCCCAAGTTAATCACTGCTCCGACTGAATCATATCTATTTTTGTACCCCTTGCAAACTAGTTTTGTCATCTTTACATACTATGTTACTTATATACCAGTCTTCTTACAAGCGACATGTGCTATTCTAGTGCCATGTCCATCTTGGTTTCGATGCACTTCGTTCTGATCCATTTCTTTAGGCTGCCACAATTAGAGATTCTGTTTCTGTTTTCAAGTCTTCTCAGCGCAGCCATATCAAAGTCATCTCCTCTGCAATTCCTTTTCCTGTCTTGAATTTCCCATTGTCTCTTTTTTCTTTCACTTGTCCTCTTGTTGCTGTTGTTGTTTTTTGTTGTTGTTGCATTAGTTTTGTAATAGTTTCTGGTTGTCCTAATTACCTTTTCTTTGCATGGCATCCGCTAATCCTTTGACTGTCGAGTCAACACATTTTTCTACGTTGATGATTCCTTTTTCTCGTTTGTCTTTCAATACAATCTATCCGCATCGTCTCTTGAATGGTGAACCTAATGAGAAGTCATTAATTATCTGGTTCTCTAACCAAAGTACTCACTACTTTTCTCGTCCAGTTCAAGAAATGGTCTAGAATAACTTACTTACAATCGGGCATATTATCTTTAAAAATATGTAGATATCACACACACACACACACACACACACACACACACACACACACACATATATATATATATATATATATATATATATATATATATATATATATATATATATATATATAAACATGCATGTATATATATACATGTGCAGGTTACCAAAAATTTGTTTGCCCCCTCTGGAAATGAAATTGAAGACAGTAGGTTCAACGGCAGTGAGTGTTTCACTACTCATCCCGAATTCAAAAAGTAGGACTTGGGTGGAAAAAGTATTAGGCACCCGAGGGCACGGTAAAAAACTGTGATTGGCAGTTCGAATTTTGTGTCACCGGAGAAGGGACCAATCAACAGAAAAGTCAAAGGACTTGTTGTCTAGAAAGGCAAAGAATATTTGTCTGTAGTTGTCAGAATTCGGTGTTGATAGGCCGTGGTGTTTAGCCCACAGTCTAGGAAGAAAATGGCAGTATTCAAATTAAACTCCCGTGGGTTTTCGATCCCCCCACCCTGATATTTAAAAAGGAAAACTGTAAACAGGTTAGTTTAGAGAAATGATTAAAGCCTTGGTCGCTTACAGCCACATCCGAAGAAGCAAAATCGAAAAACGTAAGTAGATCTTAAACGTCATTTATGCAAAGGCCTCCTGAAATAGTCTCTTTTGTTGCATTTCTCGAACAGCGCTACGTATTCTGTTGTATCCAGATGGCCTTTTCTTCGGGATCAAAGTGTAGTATCTGTTCCACGTCGAATTGGCCGGAGATTGGGATGTGGGTGGTGTCAAGACTGAGTGCGCCGGTGTAGCGCGTTAGTCAATGAGGTTTTACTGAGGCTACGCACTGCTATGCGCATTGGAGGCCTGTGGACTCGTCCTTGGGCTCTCCTAATATTACTCAGCCCAGCTGCGGGGAATATGGTACCCCGGGGCAGCATTGCTCCATTGTACTTACAGGAGCTGTCCCCGAGTGGACGCTTTCGTGGTGGAGGTTGTTATAGCTTCTACGGTCGCTTGGCAATCGAAGTCGCGTCGGCTTGAGCCATTTTTGGATGGATGGATCCTATTCTTCCCACTTTAAGCCTCGACCTTGTGTCACATTTTGCTGTAGTGGGACAGCGAATAAACACCCAACCCCCAACTCGTCGCTGATTTGTTAATCCTTTTGAATGTGCCACTTGTTGATTTTGCCTTTGATCCCCACACGCGCATAAATACTCACCCGTCATCATTTTTCAGTGTCGGTTCTTTCCATTCATTTCATGTGCGACAAATGTCTGGGTAATCTTAAAATGAAAGGTGCCAACGCCATGACAGGCAGTTACATTTTGATTTAGAGATATGTTTCGCCAAGATATATGGAAGGACGTGAGTGTAATGTGAAAAGTTATACAGCGGCAAATACAATAAATAAAAATAATTTTGATTTTTATCATTTCCTAAAATTGTAAACGATTATTTTGACGGGAAACATTATTTTTGTTTGAATTTCTTTATTTTCTCGAAATCTGGTATTTGATGTGCGACCTAGTGCATTAATCGTAATGATATTTCAATCGCTGCATTTGTTAACTTCAAAACAAAGTCAAAATTCTATGAGTGTCTGCTTTTCGATTTTTTTCATTCCCTTGAATTTCCGTCATGGCTGGCTGAACAAATAAAAATTTAAAAAATCTCTCACTAGAGATAGATTTCTCCCTGCTTATCGCGATTGGTACTATTTATCGGCAGGTCAGGCTCTTAGTTACTGACGTCCTGAATCGCAGAATACTGCTGGCTTCAAATTAAAGTAAGATTAGAGTCAATAATTTATTTCAGTTGTTCTAGCAAATGAAGTGGCAAGCGATAACTAGAGAGCACTAAATAAATCATACTAATAAAACACGTCTGTGGCATTAAATGTCGAAGGAAAATAATACAAAAGACCAATAAGTGCAATTAATAATAATAATAATAATAATAATAATAATAATAATAATAATAATAATAATGGAAAATGCTAGAAATATAAAGCCTGCAACACTAATTGTTAACATTGACCGAACAAAGGAAGGGAAATGAAAGTGGAAACGTGAACCACAGCACTGGCATGATAGGCGAAAGAGAGAAGAGATGTTGGCTGAAGACCTGAGAAGACTTATTGTCACTCAGGCTTCAGCAATGACCACTGGGCAACCGGTGTGAAACTGTAAACTGCAGTATTACTGTGGCCTATGAGAACTAGGAGAGAAGGGCTGGAGACTTGAGGAGACTTGCTGTCACTCAAACTCCAGTCGTAACCACCAGGCATAATAATAATAATAATAATAATAATAATAATAATAATAATAATAATAATAATATTTTCGCTTTATCTGCAAAGGTAAAGACTTGATTATTCTTCCCGAAAGCCTTTTTTGATTCTTGCCGAACAGATGAAGATTTTTATTTATTTTTTTCTGTACTAATCAAACTATTTGGTTGAAAAAGGAAATGGTCTTGGACTCGAGAGAGCCCATATCACGAAACAAAGAACGGAATAGACTACATCCTGACGAACAAAAGTGATATCGTCAAAGACATCCAAGTCCTGAATGAAGTCAATGTAAGCAGCGACCACCGAATGGTACGGTGTAAAATGCAAGTAAACACCAACAAAGAACGCAGGAAAATGTTCCACACCAAAGTGCAATCTCTAAACATACCAAAAGGGCACACTCGATCCTTCAAGCTCGAACAGAAAAACAGATTTAGAATTTTTACTGAACAAGACGACGCCAACATCAACGAACTAAACAACAAAATGACAGCATCTATAATAGAAGTCGCCACTACATTCAAACCAACGAGCACACAAAACAGTAAATTAGTAAACTCTCAGATGAAACCAGGAATCTCATGGGAAAATGCAGAAGCCTCAAGCCACCGACAACAACAAGAGAGAAAATTGAAGAGACTGAACTTAATAAATTAATCAGGAAAAAACGAATGGAAGACAGTAGACGATACACGACGGCAGTCATCGAATCGACTCTCGAAAGAGGCCGGGGCTTCAAAGCTATAAACAAAAGCCTCAATTCAGGGCAGAAGCAAATAACCAGCATACTCGAGGAAAATGGAGACCTAACGTGCCAAAGAATTTTACCAAAAGCTCTATTCATCCAAACAAGGACTTCAAAACAATGAGCAGGATATACCAGACGCGAGTAATCAACTCGAGGACTTCCCAGAAGTAACCCCCGTGGGAGGTGAAACAAGCCATCAAATAGACGAATAAAGGAAAACCCACTGGACTAGACAACTTCACCATCGACCTACTCTAAAAAGCGGGCAAGATCATCACCACGAAACTGGCCGCCCTTTTCAACTTGCGTCTAAAACAGAGTAAAGTCCCAGATGATTGGAACACTGCAATCATAATGCTCTTATATAAAAAAGGAAACCTGAAAGACCTCAAAAACTACAGGCCAAAAAGCCTACACAGCTGCGTATACAAATTTTTCAAAAAAATCATCACCAACCGAATCGCAAAAACACTTGATGAAAACCAACCATGAGAGCAAGCTTTAGAAAAAGCTACTCGACCATGGACCACCTGCATTCGATTAATCAGCTGAAAGAAAAAGCAGCAGAATATAAACTACCACTCACCGTAGTGATTATTGACTCCAAAAAGGCCTTCGACTCGGTGGAAATCCCTAGGGTCATGTAGTCACTCAACAAGGTGTAGATCCAGTATACGCCAAAGTGCTGAAACATATGTACAATCACAACAGCTCCTTTATCAGGTTACATAAAGACTCAGAGCCTATTCAGCTCCAGAAAGGGGTAAGACAAGGTAATACCAGCTCATCGAAACTCTCTACAGCCTGTCTCGAGATGATCTTCAGAAGACTTGACTGGGAGAGTAAATGGAATTAGAATAGACGGCGAGTATCTGAACAACCTCAGATTTGCAGACGACATAGCCTTTTTCGCAGAGAACCTACACGACCCCCGACTAATGATAGATGAACTAAATGAAGAGAGTAAGAAAGTGGGCCTACACATGAACTTCAGCAAGACAAAGATCATGTGCAACAACCACATCGGAGATAAAAACACTAAGATCAAAATCGAGGACACAGAACTGGAGAAAGTAGATCACTACATCTACCCAGGACAACGAATCTCCACGAAACCCTCAAAAGAAGAAGAAATCAAGCGAAGAATCACCCTAGGTTGGTAAGCCTTTAACAGAGCAAGCTCAACCTTAAAAAACAAGAGGACCCCATTAATCCTAAAATGAAGGGTGCACAACTAATGCATCCTCCCTATAGTCACTTATGAATCTGAAATATGGAAACTAACCAAGAGACAGATCGGCAAATTGAGAATCATGTAACGTGCACATGAAAGAATTATGCAGGGCCTCACATTGAGAGACCACAAAACAGCACAGTACAACCGGAAAAAGACAAGAGTCAGAGACATCATAGGATCCATTAAAAATCTCAAATGGCAGTGGGCTGGCCATGTTGCGAGAATGGCAGACAACCAATGGACATCGCGACTCACGACATGGATCCCCCGAGATTACATATACAACCGAGGCTGTCAGAGTATTAGATGGAGAGACGAGCTAGAACAATTCATAGAGTACTGGCTTCGTGACGCCCACGACAGAGAAGTATGGCGAATCTGGGAAAGGTCCATGTCCGACGACGGACGTTGGAAGACTGATGATGATGATGATGATGATGATGATGATGCCCCCTGCTTTAATCTTTCTTTTTCAACTCTGGTTTGAATTTCTTACATATCAATTTGGTTTAAGTCTCAGCCTCTCTAATTATCTGTTAACCTTCATTTTTCAGGTGTCATTGCTATAGGTGTTAATAACTGATTTTTTTTACTTTTGGATGTGTAAAAAACATAAAAGCAGTATGATTCATCCATTAACGCCATATCAGGTGGGATTAGGAAGCAATTGAAACCTCGGAATAAATTGAAAAAATGAATCTGGTCCAATTATGTATTTGCTAACCCCAGTAGCTATCACTTTAAGTTAAACACCATGGTATTTTTTCTTGAAGTTTTGTTCAATTCTTGAGTTCAAAGTTTCTGGCTCAACTGTACCGATGAAGATTTTAATGTTTTCCTGTACTGAACTATCCAGTCGGGAAATTCATTCTAAACTTTCTGATTTAATCTTTTTTTTCTAGTCTTAAATTTTGATTTCCTTGCCAAACAATTCGGTCCAAGTCTCCGCTCGTGAGTCTGATTATCTCTCAGGAATTTCCCTACTCACCATTATCAAGATTTTCTGTGACGATATCAAGATGGAGTTCTGGATCAAAAAATGTGCCAAAGTCACTTTCAAGAGAGGAACGCCGACCGAAACTGCGGAGAGAGACCTTTACATCAACACTACCATCAAGGAGCTAGATCAATCAATATGGCACGTACAAGTACCGTAGAGTGAACCCAGCTCTCAGATATGGAGCTCAATGCAGCCATTAGGTTTAAAGCTATAAATACCCGAGTGGCACCCACAGTAACATGCAACTTCAACGTCATCATTCGGTAGCTGAATGATATGAGGAGACTGGACACTAACCAAAGAAAGATGCTAATGAAGAAGAAGAAGCACCCCCTGAACATAGATGTCAACAGGCTGTACCTACCAAAGGATTCAGGGGAACATGGCTAACGTTTAAGACAACCACTTCCAGATCAGATGCATACCTGTCAAAAACATTTGACCCACTCTTCTAAATACCAAAATACCGGATCCATTCCATCAAGAAAGAGACTATACTTTTCAAGAAAGAATTTAATGTTCCCGAAACTCCGCCAGTAGGAAAAGAGGTGACTACCATGTCCGTCAAAAGAGTGAAACAGAAGGCAAAACATCACTAGCAACAAGAGCAGAAAATTTGAGAATACAGGATAATGTATGGGAAGCGCCCCAAAAGAATGAAAGGGGCGAGCGTGGGGCCTACAGAAGACACAGCAGCGACTTTAGAAGCACCAGGTTGAAAGCAGAGATGGCGAGGAGGAGCGTGATCATCTCTGCATGAAGTCAAAGCCTCGCAACCAGATCACATCACGATCACGTGATTAAAGATGGAAGAGATCTCCAAATGCATGGTCTGTAGAAAGTACCGGGAAACGGTCGACCACACTATACAAGGCAAGCAAAGATCAAATACATCCATAGCCACAACAAGACAGCGACACACCTGTACAGGGAGGCATGCAGGTAATGCAATTTTCAAACACCCAAAAGGTGGTATGAGCCCCAACCGCTGACTGTCTCTGGAAACAGTATTTCATCATCTTTCACAACATTCCCGTCCAGATTGACAGGAAAATAAAAGCGAACAGGATGGACATCGTTTTCAAGAACACGGTGTTAGAAGGATGCGTACTCATCGCTCATTTCAACGCCGTCTGAGAGAAATACCTCCGTGAAAGTTACGTAGAAGCTGTCCTGATACGAAGACCAGGAGATCGAGATTGACAGGATGTGGGATATGAAGACTGGAATAACATCAGAGGTCATAGGGGCTCAGGAACTCGTGAAGAGGGGAAGGGAAAAGTTCACTAACCGTATCTGAAGTAACATCAACACGTCCAAAAGATCGCCATACACGTAAAAGCCTACATACTGCGCAAACTATTGTCAATAAAATGTGACTAAACCATAGCATCTTAGGATCATAATCTAGACCCAGCTTCACAGGATGCAATCATCATCATAATCATCATCGTTTTGGCGTCCGTCGTGAAGCCTTGCGAATATCAGCACCATCAGCCTGTTAACGTCCGTTGTTGGACATAGACCTTCCCCTCAAATTCGCCAGACCTCCCTATCATGGACGTCACGGGGCCAGTACATACTGAACTTATTTAGTTCATTACGCCATTTTCGCAAGTGATCTGTGGGGATTCACACAGTGATTTGTGATGTCCAGCGTTTGTCTATCATTTTTGCACCATGAGCAGCCCATTATTATTCAAGTTTTCATATGGGTTCTATGATTTCTTAGGCTATTTTTCATCTAATATACTGTGCTGTCATGTGATCTCTCCATGTTATGTAGAACATGATTCTCTCTTATGCATGTCGCATGGCTCTTGGTTTAAGGGTCTGTCTTTTAGTTAGGTTCCCTGTTTCAGGTTTCAGGTTCGAAATCCCGCAAGTGCTCTGACTATCTGACTTCTTCTGATCTACGGGATTTTTTGTTTTTGAAGAATGATCTTGCACTGTCGGAAGCTAGCCAACTTGAAATAATTCTTTACTTAATTTCTTCTTTTGGGGATTTCATGGAGACTCGTTGCCTTAGGTAGATTTAATTTTCTACTTTCTCCAGTTCTGCATCTTCGATTTTGATTGTTGGTTGTTAGTTCTTTACATATTTTTTGTACATGACATTTGATTTACTGAAAATCATTTGGAGCCCAACTTTCTTGCTTTCTCCATTTAATCTGTCCGCCATCAGCTAAACGTCATGAAGGTTCTCAGCAGAAAGGACAATGTCGTCTGCAAATCTAAAGTAGCTTAGGTATTCGCCGTCTATTCCGATTCCTTTATTTTTCCAAGGCTCTAAAAAGTATTGGTGAGTTGGTATCTCCTTACATGATTGGGTAGCAACAGTGATATGCTGGGAACTGAGCAAACAAATGTGATTCGACCATGCAGAAAAGAGGTGTCAATACAAACTGGTGAAAGCCACAGAAAACGGGAGCCATAGGTAACTCTGGGACTTTGGCATCCACTGACCGACCTATCCGAGCGAGGAGACCGGACCCGGTAATCGTGGAAAGAAAAGTAAGAACCTGCCAAATAATAGACGCGGCCATGTCTACGGATCACAAAGTAAATAGGAAAGAGAGTAAAAAAATCAAGGAAAATACCATGACCTGGTAAGAGAACTGAAGTCAGGGTGGTACCAGTAGTAGTGGGTGTACTCGTAACCGTACCAAAGACTCTGATAACAAGATCGGGGGAACTGGGGATTATAAGAAGGATTGAGACTATACAGACAATTACATTACTGAGGACCACGTGGATACTGAGGAGAGTACTGGAAATATGAGACCCACGACCCTCAGCTGAGAGCAACGGTCTAACAGCCAAGAGAAAGATATGGTAAAGGCGGCACAAACCACAGCGCTGCCGTGAAAAACGAGGACGATATGAGAGGAGGGCTGGAGACCTGATGCGACTTGCTGTCACTGAACCTCCAGCCATAACCACCGGACAACCAATGTGATAATAACCAAAGCACTACTGGGAACTGCAGGTGCTAGAGATATAAATACTGCAACGAATTTTAGCCCTGACATAAAAGGGAGGAGACGTTAGCTGAAGACCTGAGGAGACTTATTGTCACTCAGCCTTCAGCGATAACCACTGGGCAACCGGTGTGAAACTGTAAATCGCAGAATTACTGCGACCTATGAGTACTAGGGGAGGAGGGCTGGGGACTTGAGGAGACTTGCTGTCACTCAAACTCCAGCGGTTACCGCCAAGGAAACTGGTGTGGGATTCCAAATAATAATAATAATAATAATAATAATAATAATAATAATAATAATAATAATAATAATAATAATAAGAAGAAGAAGAAGAAGAAGAAGAAGAAGAAGAAGAAGAAGAAGAAGAAGTGAAACAAAAAAAAGAATATCAATGTACAACAACAATAAAATAGACCCAGGTTCTGATTCCAAAATTTACAAAACATCTCTATAACAATTGTTGCCATGTTACCAAGACCGTGAAAAACCACAATAAACTGTTTCATTTTAAAAATCGATTCGACGAAACTAACATCTTTAGTTCGTCACGCCATCTTATATTTTGCTGGCAACTGACTGTTCTCAACTCCAAATTAGGAAGAGAATAAAAACTTTCAATATTTTTTGTATAAATGTATTAATCTATTTACTTGAACGAATAAGCCCCAGTGGATTCGTAACATAAATTTTCGTTGATATGTAAGACTAGTCAGTTTGGTTCAGTCGGTATTTATTCATTAAAATGAAAAAAGCCCTACTGTATTTCTTATATGAATTTCTGTAAATTTATAAGCCTAGTCAGTTCAGCTGCGACGGTAAGAGAGGCGCCTGCCAATCACTCGGTCGTGATTTCATATCGTGGTAGAGAAACGTTAATTTCATAGATCGGATTGGTTTAACATGACGGTACAAACAAGCACTGAAGAGTTTACTCCCTTGTATTTGGTGAGGATTGTTCTTGTTCTTGTTCTCACGGTGGGAAAGCAAAGTCAACTCCAGACTTGGAATGGAGTTTTAACAATTAAAAATAAAGGTGGTTTATAGACCAGTAAGCAACATTTCTATCTCTGCTGACATTACATTTCTTCTTTTCCGAACACTGACAATCGTAAAATCGAATGGTATGGATTCTTCTGAGTTAAATAACCTTATAAAGTAAACTTTTGACATTACGATACCTTCGGGGTTTTAAGAGCGTTGTCAAGACTAATTTGCCGTTATAACGGATGGATTTTTATATTGAATTGTATTAATAATGAGCAGTACCGGATTAAGACATGGGCTTCAAGGGCCTCCACCAGCTGGAAGGGCCTCCAGAAATTAAGCGAAAATTAATTTTATTTGTAAATGCTCACTCAAAGTGGATTACTCTAAATTATCTACTTTAAAAAAAAGTTCAATTAATACATTATATATATTGGTGTAATATAATATGATTGTCTGCGTTAGAAACAACTAGTGCAGACATGAACACAGAATGAACAAAATGAGAAGAGTGGTGTAAAAGCGGTCATTTGGGCTGTTTAGCTCAATGATTAAGAGCGACGTTGAAGCGGCTACCTCAACAGTTGGGTGTTCGATTCCTGCTGCAGTCCCTATTTCCTTCTATCATTAATTCTATTTATGCTGTCTAGACCAAATGACTCATTCTACGTGTAATGACAGGGGGTCATTTAGAGTAGAGTTTCAAAGAATATAACGCATTCATAAATATTCTATCGGATTACAAATCCATTTCTCAATATTATACACACACACACACACACACATATATATATATATATATATACATATATATATATATATATATATATATATATATATATATATATATATATATATATATATTCTATGAAGGTTGGTGACGTCTTAAAATGACAAAAACAGTCTTGCTCTCCAGGCAATCCAAGAACAATATTCCCAAGAAAAACATACAATTTACTAATGTTAGGTAGAAATTTGTTTCCAAAAAATTATGCGAAGCAAAGGTTTGAATTTGATCTGTGGTTCGCCTTGGAAAAATAAATTCAATTTTTTCCAACTTCTCTTTTGAAAGTATTATGGGGGACCCGACAGTACCTGTAGCTCAGGAGCCCTCACAATTTTAATCTGGCTCGATAGTTAGTAGCCAAAAATAACTTTTTATTACCTTTTCATAGTCTAAAGCCTCATATACGGGTCATAGGTCTTAAACCGAATGAACCATAAAGTTTTTTTGGTTTTTTTTCAATTATGCAATACTGATGCTGCGAAATATTCCCCGAAAATAGTCTTGCAGGAATATAAAACGAACGTACCGCTGGAACGCATGTGGTATCAAATGATGCCGTCAGGACGAATGCCGTTATAACGAGAGTAAATTCGTAGAACATCTTATCGATTCTAGCGGGTTGGTCTCGTCGGTCATTGCTATTGAGTCCGTTCTCTATTTGGCGAATGAATGTAATCTTTTGTTGCTGATGACATAGTCCCTAAAATATCTGTCTCAGTATACAAATTGTTTCTTGGTAATAGTACCCGATCTCTTATCTTGGAACCAAATACTTTCCGGTATTCGGTATTCTCACGGATTTCGGAATGGTACATCAGTACCATTTATGGGGAAGACAATAAAGTCGATTGTTAGGGACTGGCAGTGTCTCTCTAGTGAACCCTGTCAATATTCACACTGAGAGGGATAAACTAAGACTAACAATTGACTATAAGATTACTATAAAGATTAAGTAAAATTTTTATCCTTTATGGAGAAAGTATTTGGTTTTCAAAGCTTTTCGATTTTTTAGAATTTCGGATAAAAGATTGCGTACCTTTATAAGAATTACGTCTATTTCTAAAGTTGTTTCAAATGATATTTGAAAGATATCCCTGCATTCTGTACGTAGTATGATGAGTTTTAATCTTATTCCTGCAAGAGTGATTACAGTCACCGCGATCTGAGAAGACTGAGATTCATTGAACAACTGAAGCCACCAAAGGTCGCGAAGGGTTCTATAGGTGCTTGTGTTCGAGTGTTCTAGCGCTTCTGGCCACACCGTTTTGTCTAAATACATAAAAATTAGTATTTGTACTTCCACAAAAAAAGAATTAAGCTTTTTTTTACATTTTAGTTGCATTATTTTGACTGGTTTGTGGTTTGAAAATGGCATCAGTACTCTATCAGAGCCCTTCTAAAGATTTTATTTGTTTTATTTTTGGAGCACAAGCATTTTTTTTACCTTTAAGGGCCATATTCTGAAAGGTTTATCAAGAACTACTAGATTCTGGAAAATATCGATGTTTCTACTCTTTTCTAGATGTTTTATGGTGGGAAATATCTGTCATGTCATAAATGGAATTCATTTTGACCATATTTATTCTTCGATTGAATTCATTTACTTGACTTCAAATTTTGACTCTACGGTTGTTCAATTATTTACTGTGATGGCGAGTTTCTGTTGTTTTTATCACGTCTCGGCTGCTACGCCGTAATGATGTGAAAAAGACAACAAAAAAGATCTAACTGGACTTTGATTTCTTAATCACTGGGTCATTGCTTCGTATGTATCGAGGATAATACCATCGTTACAGTGATTCATTGCGTGCGTCCGATTCTGATGTCAATCCTCTTGTGATTGGATGCTCGTATGTACAATTGAATGTTAATGAATGATGTATCTCTTTCACTCTTTCTTCGGAAGAGAAACACGATAATGACCAGTGACATTACTATTCAACGCTAACACCATCCAGAAATTTGAGTTCATGCCTTTCCTTTAAGAAAATAAAGGTGTAAAAAAAAAAACTATCAGCGAAGAACCAGAGCGCCCGTGAGATATTTATCAGTTGAGTCCAGCTGACCATTGTTAGTGAGTTCGAACGTCATTGATTAGCGCACTACAGTGGCTTTGAGTCAGCCGGAGCCAAACTTTGGTTGCCTACCATAGCACGCAGTTGAAAAGATTGTCGCGCAGACCAATCCACGAGTAGAGCGACTTTGATCCTCACTGAGTTCTCTATTGTCCTGGCCTTGTGCCATATTAAATTTACAAAATATTGAGATCAAACGTTCATTATTAGAACGGACATAATTATAATGGGCAAATAATTGATTATCAACATTGATTTCCTTCAGGATTTTGATCGAAGATGTCTGTAATCTTAATCAAATAATTGAAAATAGAAATGATAACGATATTATTCTAGACCACGAAACCTCAGATATCTAATATCTAAAGCCACGGAGAGAGTTCTCGAAGAAACTAAAATCCATTTTTTTGTATTTGTTTTTTGTAGTTGTTTTTTTTTTCCTTGCGTTCCGTGGCCCATATTTCTGATTCCATGACTCATTCGAAACCGGTCAGCGTCATGGATATTCTCCATTATCCTCGATTGTCAATGGCCGCATAGTTCACGGATACCAATTACAGAAGCAGTTCGTTAATCGAAGCGAGGTATTGTTAAAAAAAAAAAGCATTGGCAGATTTGAAAGAATGATCAGCCATGGATAGCGTTCTTTCCACTGTCGTCTTTCATTAAAAGTTGCACGCCGGTAAATCGATATGTCATCACAGGCTCAATATCCAAGCTCACACAGAGCTAGTCATTCGCCAACACGACTGACTGTTTTCCCCATCTCTCTAGTTGATTTTCTTCAGAGTCTTATTCCAAAATCATTTCTTTGAACTGATACCGCGGCATTCTACCTAATGCCAACGATAACTGTCTCTAATATTCAGTTATTTAGGCTTGTCTTCGCCGAAAGGGAAAATTGTCTTTTCCTTGTTGCCAGTACAGATGCAACTTCCTTCCGTTTCGCCTTTGCCGCCATGACACAGGGGAATCGGTAAATATAGCCCAGCAATTTCGTTCTATTTTCTGGATTTTCGAGATTTCGTTTATTGATTTCACTGTCAGATTCCCCTTCTTTTTCTTTCATTTTTCCTGAAAATTCCCTGTGAATGCAGGAAGTAATAAATTTAATTGATCACATCTCGGGTTTCAATCTTGTCTGAAAACTTGATCCTTCCTTTGAAGGCGATATAATACCAACTTTTGCCTCTTAAATATTGGTTTAGCAGACGATCTGTGACGTTTTATATTCCTAAAACAACAGAAAATTTGAGATTAAGGTAAATAGTTGTCAAAATTAATTCAATGGATTATAATACTTCATCAAATAGTTTTAAAAAAATATCTATATAATTGATGGATCTTTTCTCATCTTAATTACAGTTACTTTTCATCGCAAGTACTTGGACTGTCACTCTCCGACCGTTAGTAAACAGCGGGGATCAGAAATGAATTAAATGCATTCGACAAGACACGAACTCACATACCTTTTTCTTCGGAAAGCTTGATAATAAGATATTTTTTATATTTAACATTGAGTGAAGTTAAATTATATAATTGATAATCCTTGATTCATTTCAACTTGTAGTATTTTGTTCTCGGTACAAAACACCAGAGATTCTTATTCAATTAAATTAGATTGAATTTACCAACCAATTAAACATTTTGAGAAAGCGCACTCGTTCTGTTTGCGCATGTATGACTGCTGAATTCTGTTTTTCTCTCTTGAAGAATGAATTCAAAAACATTTTCCTAAAGAAACGGAAGTGTGCGCAAAAACTGAATCTTGGTGAATTATCGCATTGCGAATATGCCGTATTTCATACTTTTGTAAGAATTTCTTTTCAAAGTATTTTTTATTGGAAATAATGTTATGAGACAACTAACATTTCAATAGCGCAATGAAGGCAATTTTCGAAGGAAATTTATCCTGACTTGGTCACATGATAACATAATATAACCCATTCTTCAGTACATATATATACATTTTCATTACAGAGTAGAGGTGTCACAGTCAGTGGTTTTGCCTGACGTTTTTTTATCTCATTAAAATATATCAACATCTTTGTTGAGTATTTTGTTTCGTTGAGTTTTATTGTTGTTAGTTTATTTTCTTGTAAGAAGTTTTTTGTTTGGCTTGTTAGTTGTTTTTGCCTTTTATTTGTTTGTTTGGTTTCCATTTTTTTTTCTACTTTCCTATCAAGAATTTTGTAAGATGATTCTCAGCTGAAAATCCCCCTTTTTTATCCGTCAAAACAAAATTGGTAAATGTCGAAATCATTTATTTTATGCGATTTCGTGTTGGTGTTAAGTTTCTCCGTCTCAATCCCATGCATTCTTTCAGAACATGTGAATTCGGTCGTAACTAAATGAAAGTGAATATTTTTTAATTCAAACTTAGAAATATCATTCCTTCTTCCGTTTTGTTTTTCTCTTTGTGCTAGACAAACCTATGCATGATATCTGCACCTCGTTTGAAACGCGATGGTTAGCAATCTAGACCCGTTGACTATGTGAGTTTCAATCATCACAAGATACCTCACAACTGTAGCCTTGTGCCAGACTAGGCTAAACTTTGCTAATAACTATTTGGGTGCCTTTCGAATCGAACTCACTATATTAGACAATGGTCTGCCAAACGATATTGCCAACGATGTAACTTAGAAAGGCTCCCAAATGATTATTCTCAAAACTTAGCTTGGTTTGACACAAGACTACAGTAGAGAGTTATCAAGTATTAATTAAAACTCACATCACTAGAGACTACCCATCGCGTTTCGATAGAGGCGCAGATAGAATGGCACAAGGCTACAGTACTTGAGCATCCAGTGAAAATCGAACTCACTGTATAAGATAATTGATATACGATACGAGCTCACTAATTATTGCACTAGGTAGGTCAGAAGTGAGCTCCCGGGATAGTATCCACTTCGGAAAAGAGTATTAACCAAAATAAGCGACTCAGCGTTCTTCCCCGTTATTTAAAAATCTGTGATACTGTAATTCCAGTGTTCAAAAAGTTAAATAGCCACATAGCTCAGAAGC
>OY735204.1:60453273-60455773 GCA_963457665.1 Thysanoteuthis rhombus
CTCCCGAATAAGTTAAACGACAGGCGAAGTGTGCATCGTTACCCTCGGGTCGTGATTGCACCAGGATGCTCTGTATGAAAGGAACAAACTGGGGGGGGGGACACAGTGCGATGGTTGAGGCAACGTTCTTTAGTTAAACATTGTGTTCCATTATTTAGGTGGAAGGCGCTTTGTCCAATACCATCTACTTCGACATCAGTGAAGACCAGACACACGCCTTCATGATTAGAGCTTTTTTTACAATGGCATTGGCATCTTTCGGCATGACAATGCACCCTGTCCTGCTGCATGAATTGTAAGGGAATGATTTCAGGAAAATGAAACATTACCGCATCGCCCAGGCCATCACACTCCTCTAATCCCAATCTCATTGACCATTAATGGGATGAATTGGACTAACAAGTTTGCTCAGCAGAACTTTCACCACCTGTCTTACAGCAGAACCTGTTATTAACATCCTGGCGCGAAATTTTAGAAGAAACCTTGAGGAGGTTTTGTACAGTCCATACTTAATCGGGTAAGAGATGTTTTGTGGGCACATTGAGAACCAACAATGTATTAATCAGATTGGTCAAAACATTTCTACACATCATTGTACACTTTGGATAGACTTAAGGCGGTAGTATGTTAAATATATTTTCTCTAAATGATCACTATAGAAAATACGCTTGAATCTGAATTCGATGGTAAGGCAACAGCATCTTTGTATGTGCAAAACTTCATGACGCTAAAGATTTTCTCTGAATAAACATTTGGGAATTCGTTGTAACGAAAGTCAATAAAAAGTACTGGCTATGAAATTCAAAATGTCAGTCCAGAATAGCCTTATCTTTCATCGTGTATTTTTGGTGACGAAATATATTTATTCTGCTTAACTAAGGTCCGTCACGGAAAGAGATAGAATTCCGTTTAGATTCATTCTCTTTGGAAGAGAATGTCAACGTCAACTCTTCATAAGTTAGTATTCGAATCTTGATGGTTTACTGACACCGACAGAATAAAGCTGTTTCTCTACAATGGCATCCTAGTATTAGATAATATTTATTCTATTTTTCGAAAGTAATGCGATGCTTTTTCTTCTAGAATTGATTAATTTACACTAATTAAATTAATAATTAGAACAGCGAAATTTCAAAATTTAGGATGGGAATCACAGATATAAACAAAAATTTTAAAGTAACGATAATTTGATGACATCTGAAAGGTGAAATGTTTCACTTGTTAAAGAAAATTAAGATGGAAAAAAACTTGACAATGCATTTAAAAGTAAGACACTGAAACGGTTTATACTTCGATCGGCAAAAATTTAACTAGTATCGCGCTTCGGCAAAATGAGAACTCAGCTGCAAATGAGAACTAGAATGGTAGACAACTGTATAGTTTATCTTATTAAAGAACAAAGAGGCCCTCTCGGTATTTTATTTTGTTTGTTTTGGGTTTTTTTCCGTGTTTGTTTTTTTTGGGAGGGATATATGTGGTTCTTCTCAACAGTTCACGAAATGGCTCCCTCAAATGGGGAAAATTTGATAGGAAATGATGTACTTTATTTCCTGATGGTGTAACTTTGAGTAATGTGTAAAATATTCAGTGAGATACAGGTGACTTGACAAATGATTGATATTAAACACACACGCGCGCAAACACATACGCACATACCAATATATATATATATATATATATATATATATATATATATATATATATATATATATATATATATTGAGACACGTTTTATTGATAAGATTATTAAGATGTGGGGTCTTACATGGAGTCAAGCTATTCCTTCACAGATAAATTTGTTTTTTTAAAACAATCCCAATACCCACCCTTCTTCACCCAGCTTCTTTTGTCACCATTTCATTTCCCTTTTCTTCGCCGAAGTTTTTCTAAGCGAAACATGTCACAAAAATCTGTTTGAATTTTCTGCTCGCATTGCATAAGCATTTACTTGTCTCAGTTTGACACATGGTCCCAAGTGTGGTGCTACCAAGGAGAGGAGCTTCATAACCCCTACCCCTAAGCGATGCATTTGAGTTTATTGTATACAATCTCTAATGAACAGAAATTGTAGCTCGACCCCTATTGATGAAAAGCAATGATTCTTTGCTCTGTTGCGTTAATTTTTCTGCGACTACCTGAATGTTACACCTTTCTCCTTCTATTAAAAATCCAACAACTTAGGGAAAAGAATTTTCAACCCTAATCTGAAGTAATATTTCCTACTGCCTCGAGTGATTTGGGGGTAAAGCTTGAAAAATTCAGCCTTAAATATTCAGCTGTCTATCCTCTTGGTTTCTATAAAGAAATAGTTCCATATAATGAAAATAAGCAGACTTGAATTCTTACACTGAAGTTCTTAGCTATGTCAATTGGCAGAGAAACTCTTTTTGTATCAACGTGATATTAATGCTTGCTCTCCTACCGCACTTTGCATTAGCGATATGGACGAAGAAAAGTGGTTATACCCCCACCGAATATAGGCTGTATTCCAGCACAACAG
>OY735204.1:60460773-60915773 GCA_963457665.1 Thysanoteuthis rhombus
AGGATTCGCCACAATTCTGTATCATGGGCGTGGCTGAGCCAGTATTTCCTGAATTTGTCAAATTCATCTCTCCATCTTGCGTTCTGTCGGCCTCGGTTTCTCCTGTGATCTCTGATGATCCATATTGCGAGTCATGATGTCTATCAGTTGTCTTTCATTCTTGCAACATGGCCTACCCATTGCCATTTGAGTTTTTTTAATAGTTTCTATGATGTCACAGACACCTGTTTTCTTCCTTATATAATGTGCTATCTTGTGATCTCTCCATGTAAGGTTGAGCTTGATTCTTTCATGTGTACGCTGCATACTCCTCAGTTTGTAAGTCTGTCTCTTGGTTAGGTTCCATGTTTCAGCTCCATAAGTGACTATCAGGAGAATGTATTGGTTGTATACTCTTCTTTTTAGGATTATTGGGATCACCTGATTTTTGAAAGTTAAGCTTGCTCTGCCGAAAGCTTGCCATCTCAAAGTTATTCTTCGCTTGATTTCCTCCTCTTTTGAGGATCTCATAGAGATTCGTCGTCCTAGGTAGATGTAGTGGTCTACCTTACCGAGTTTTGCATCTTCTATCTTGACATTTATGTTCTTATTCTCAACAACTAATGGGCCGAAAATTTGGGAACTACCTGCGCCTTATATGAAGGAGCTGAATATTTTGTTGTTTTTTAGCACACGTATAATTTTTATTTACTTTATTCCATCATTCTGTAACCATTTTTGGGAGGTGTGATACCTTTTAGCGGCAATTAACTGATGCGAAAATGTTCAGCTCTATCTCTGTCCCGATCTTAAGGAAATCTAAACGGCTTGTGGAATCAGATAACTGTTGTTAATCTCTTACAAGTCTTGCGAAAAGTTCAAAAACTAGGGTTGAACAAATCAACTTACAAAAAGGAACATCGGTCAACGTTTATATAGATTTGTTTTTCCCTTCCTGCTTGATAAAGAAGAACGTCATCTTAGAATAAGATCACTGGCAATGAAAATTGGATTTATTACGAGATTACCAAATGAAGAAAATAGAGAATAGATCTCCATCAGCCCTCGACATCTCATCCTCAACGGGATCTGATAGGAAACTGGTATTTTTTTCTGTCTACGATTCAAAGTGATTTCTTTGTCACGAATTGCTGGAACCTGAAGAAAAAAAAAACAACTGTTACTAAATGACGCTGAAGTGAGCGGTTGGCTTGTCTGAATGGAAAATTCGAACAAAAAAGACCTCTTTCAAGGCAAAAGATTCGACCAGTAACGATACTTTTTTTTTTCAATTCTATTCTTATAATTGGATGAAATATCGAAACATTTGAATTAATTTTGGCTACTTTTTACTTTCATCCTAGATATACTACGAAATTACGGTTATAGTCTAAAATGTGACAAGAAGCAATAGAAAAATAGGACGAAGGTAGGAACTAGACCAAATTGATTTTGTTAGAATATGAGAAGAACAATTTATGAAAAACAAAAGGGGGTAAGCTTTCTATGTCTTCGGAGTAAGCCCTTCCAAGATAGTAGGCCCATGCTAACTGGTTCAGCCAATAACCCACCCACCCAGCACACACACACACACACCAACTAAGCCCGAGTCTGTTCGAGTTACTTGTTGTCAAGTCCCCGATCCAGCTGAATAATTCAGCTGCCTTGAGATCAATTATACATAATGGAATTCGTCCGTTAGGGATAAGGCTATCTTCCTTTGTTCAAAAGCCAAAGGTTGATGTCCAAACCCACGCATTTCTTCCCAAAGAAACGCATCGTGCCAATCCTACTCGAACAGATAAAGGGTAATAAAACATTTTCCTTGTGTTTCGCGCTAATAGGTTTGATCAGCAGATTCAGCAAAGTAGGAGGTTGTCCTCACTTGACATGAAGCAGTCGGTTTGGAAGATAAGAATTCGTTGAAAGTCCAACATATCCATCTCACCAACAAAAACTTTACTACGTATATATATTCCGGGATGCTGCGCTCATCTTGGTTCATATACATAATAACGTTTCGTCCGCTGTACCGTACGGACGACCTTCTTCAGGTTGGTACCTTGATATTGGGGGGGGGGATGTTGGGACGAGGAGCCCCCGTCGAAAAGAGGGGGACAGGATGTCCTCATTCCGCTGTCTATTTTCGGGTAGGAGTGTTCACGCCAAATGTCTGCGATTATTTTCGATTATAACTTCTTGTTATAAGTTTTTACATTACATGGATATTGCAGATTTGACCAATACTCTCATGTACTCAAAAAAAAAAACGTTTGCAGTGCCAATCACACAAGAAGTTGGTCCGACTACTCTGAAAATCAGCATTCAAAATCATGGCCTCTTCCTGGATTTGAACACCAATCACTGCTATTATCTATCAAGCAGAATAATGGGCAGACAGATAAAATAGACAAAAAAGCAACTGAGAGTTTTCTAAAATAACAAGAACCACAAGTTCAAAGATGTGTCCACCATCCTCACGTCCACATTCGTCCATGTGGTTGCCTCAATTACTAGCAACCAACAATTAGAGACGAACATTTTAACAAAGGATTCTTTAGCGATACCCAATTAATTAGCAACTATATCGATTAGTGACTTTTGTTTTTGTGAAAATATAAACTAAGAACAAAAAAGTAAATGTAATTGAGAATTAACAAGTGCAAAGTTTCGTATCAACCCAACATGATACAGCTGAGAAAATTGATATTAAACAATCTAGGGACCTACAGACAAAGAAATCTTTTAAAGTTAATTATGCAAAAAAAAAAGCAACGTTATATCTCTAAGCAGGGCTCGATCCTACGCTTGTATCGAGAGTTTACAGTTTAATGCATTGTAGCGAATTCTGTCTTAATTTAATTCCTCTCTTACAATCTGTTTTAGTCTTTATTCTTATTCCTTGAGGATCAGTTACTTTATTTCATTTAGTTCTTACCAAAACCTTTCTATGACAATGGGTTGTCTATGTTGCAAGAAAATCAAACTGCTGGACATTAAAACTCATAAAGTGGATCCTTACAAATTATATGCGAAACTGCAGCCGACAGAAAATGAGAAGGCAAGACGATTTAGACAGGTTCGAGAGGAATTGGCGACGCGATGTCCGCGGTGGAGAGATCTAGCGAATCTCGGGGAAAGTCCATGTCCAACGATTTATATTGAATATTATAATTCATCATTTTACTTGGGAACATCTTATAAGTTCACAGCCTTATGATAAGAAGAGCATTTATTTCAGCAAATATCTATTTTAAACATAATTCCCTTCTGCGTCAATGTAAGAAATATTCCGTTGAGGAATAAATATGGTCAGAATAAATTGTATTTATGACATCACATTTGTTATCCACTGGAAAATATCTAAAATACAGTTGGGTTTTCAACATATAGACACATCTAGATTCTGGAGAATCTGAATGATATTGATGAACCCGACAGAATGAGGTCCCAAAAGGTAAAAAAAAAACCTCTTTTTTTCCAAAAAATCAAAAAACTTTTTAGTAGGGTTTTAGTGGATTACTGATGCCAATTTTTAAGTCTTTGATAGCTTCGGTTGTTCAATATTAACGGCGTCATTGGGTAATTAGTATATCTTTGTGGCTTAATATATGTATGGACGGAATCAAGCGATTAAAAAAAAATCGACAATCGAGTATACAGATATACCTCGCTTTTCAAACGATGGCTTTACGACACTTTTCCGCTTTAAAAAACGAAAGCGAAAATAGCGATCAGCGTTTGTTTTGCAGCGAGCCGTTATAGACACCGTGCGCACCATCTTCCTCCCTCTCTCTCTCTCTCTCTCTCTCTCTCTCTCTCTCTCTCTCTTACATCCCTGTTCTCTGAACCTTTCACCGCCCTGACCTCAAGCATCTCAGCCTAACTTACTATCTTCCCCATTTTAGAGTATCCTTGGGTCTTGGAACGCTTAAAATCGTTTCCTGTGTCTATCAATAGCAATTGCTTCTTCGTTTGATGCCATTTCGACATGAAAAAAAAATTAATAGTAACACAATTTTTGAATCATCAGTAGAAGCGTTCTAGTGTTCATCGTTTAACAAAAACATCTCCTAAGATTCGTCAGGCCGGCGCGGCGCCAGTAATTTCTGAACTTTTCAGTCGACTCCACTTTCACATATGATCTTTGGTCATCCACGTTGTGAGCTGTGATGTCCAGTGTTTGTCTAACATTCTTGCAACTTGACCAGCCCTTTTCCATTTGAGTTTTCTGATAGATTCTATGATATTTCTGTCTCCTGTCCTTTCTCTGATGTACTGTGCTGTTTCGTGATCTCACCACAAGAGGTTGAGCATGGATCTCTCATGTGCACGTTGCATGGTTCTCAGTTTGAGGGGCTATCTTTTGGTGAGGTTCCATGTTTCAGCTCCATAGGTGAATATAAGGGGGGTGCATTGGTTGTATGCCTTTCTAGAAGACAGGAAACCTATATCTTATTAAGCTCAGTCTGGCATAAAGCCACATTAATAGAGCACCCAGTGAATATCGAACTCACTATACTAGCCACTTGTTTGCTAACCATCACACTCTGTGAAGAATAGTAAGTCTGTTCTATCATCATCATCAGTCTTTCAACGTCCGTCGTTGGGCATAGACCCTCCCAAGGATTCGCCACACTTCTCTATCGTGGGCGTGGCGGGGCCGGTACCTTCTGAATTTGTCTAGCTCGTCTTTCCATCTAATAATCTGACGGCCTCGATTTCGCATGTGATCTCTGGAGGATCTATGACGCGAGTCATGATGCCCGTCGATTGTCTGCAACGTGGCCAGCCCACTGCCATTTGATATTTTTAATGGATTCTATGATGTCCCTGACCCCTGTCTTCTTCCGGGTTTATGTGCTATCTTGTGGTCTCCCCATGTGAGGCTCAGCATACTTCTTTCATGTGCACGTTGCATGGTTCTCAATTTGCAGATCTGTCTTTTGGTTAGGGTCCATGTTCAGCTCCATAAGTGACTATTGGGAGAATGCATTGGTTATACACCCTTCTTTTTAGGATCAATGCTATCCTCTGGCTTTTGAAGACTTGGGCTTGCTCTGCCAAAGGCTTGACATCTTAGAGTGATTCTTCACTTGATTTCTTGTTCTTTCGGGGGTCTCATGGAGATTCGTTACTCAAGATAGATGTTGTGAACTACTTTCTCCAGTGCTGTGTCCTCGATTTTGATCTCAGTGTTTTTATCTCCTATATGGTTGTTGTACATGATCTTCGTCTTGCTGAAGTTCATGTGCGGGCCGAATTTTTCGCCTTTTTCATTTAGTTCATGTAGCATTAGCTGGAAGTCGTGTAGGTTCTCCGCGAAAAGGGCAACGTTGTCTGCAATTATGAGGTTGCTGAGATATTCGCCATCTATTCCGATTCCAGTACTCTCCCAACAAAGACATAAATAAAGCTTTTTTTAAATTTTTTTTCTCTTTTCCTAATTGGCAGGATCCAGAGATTTAGAGAAGAGGATTGTCCTTAATGGCACAAGGAGGTCAGCTCAGTAGATAAACATTGATTTGTATTAACAAAGATACATTTTTTCTGCGCATTTTGATCTAGGCGTTGAGGTGAATAGTTCAAAGTTCCTCCAGTACTTTTTTTTATCTGACAAGTGTCGTTGGTTCTCAGAGGCGAAGACCCATGACCAGAGCCTCTTTCAAAGATAGAAGATTATGGGGTAATGATGATGAGGTGAGGTCGAGAGAAAGGAATACAAAGATTAAAAGAGAAAAGAAAACAGAAAAAGAAAGAGACTATGTGTGTTCCTGTATGTGAGTGTGAGAGAGAGAGGAGGCAGAGGGGAGAGAGAGAGAAAATAGAGTCTTTCAATTATTGAATTTCTCTTAGCCGAATCTAGTAATTATTTCATCACCGTCGTCTAAGTTCAACTGGAGTCGATCATGTTTCGTTAACAAACCACGTTGTAACATCTGCCTTTCTAAATGGAAGCGATTCTTACATTCTACTTACCAAGTTCTTAATATTCTGTTGGCGCTCAAAATGATATCAACAGTCATTTGCACAGCCATTGTTTAAAATGGCGGGAAATTGAAAGAAAGTTCTTGAAAGCTCTGTGAACCCACAGGTCATTCAAACATTTAACTCAAGTAGAAGTTTCAAGAATCATTCAAATTGACACACTCTTTTAGTAATGTATGTATGTACGTGTGGGTTTATATATGCATGTGTATATGTACATATTCTGAAGTTAAAAATATAATTTTTTTTTTCAGACGAAGAACAATAAAGGAAGATATTTACAGTCAATTGCAATAAATTCGATTCGACAGTACCAATATAATGAAGTACTTCGCCGTCGTTTTTCTTTTAGTCAACTGATATGATTGAAAGGGTTTTTTTTTTTTATATCTGCTTTTCTCCCATGGTGTAATATATTCGACAGCGTGGCTGGCATCACAAGTTGCACGTGAACGTTAGATGAAGTCCGATGAAAGCAGTGCGTGATTCGGTCATGCAAATTTTGATATATATACGACTAAGTGTTTTGACGACAAGTACGCATAGAAGAGGATATTTGACCACATCAGTCGGGAAGATTCGACGTTTGACTATATGTATTAGAGTTTTAAGAGGAACGGCCGTCAGTCCGCCTGAAAGGACTGTGCCAGATATGCGTTAGCAGATATTTGAAATCTGTGCCATCGAAGGCGGCCATTTATTCCACTGTCAACACACTGGTAAAAATCCTTTGTACACTAGTTTACCCATACTGTGAAAAACGATGGTGGTCTTTAAATAATTTTGCAACCGCATTGTACTTATAAATATCGAAAACTTAATGTGCTCTGCATTTTCTTGTTTATAATCAGCGAAAGCGAATCCGAATTTCTTATACAATTTGCAAATAAAAAGAAGTAATAAAGGGAGACTATTCTATAATTCTGTTTGTACATTGTTGTGTCATGATTAGAGGGTAAACCAACCAATGAGAAACAAATAAACAATAAAATTTGCATATAAGCTCATTATATGGTTAGATGGCAAAACTCTGTCTTCTGTAATGGTTGGCACGTCTGCTTCACTTGCAGAAGGTCCAGGGTTCGATTCCCGGTGTAACCGAAGAGTATGAAAAACTCTTCATTAGGACAAATTTCCAGGAGCACTCAGCAGCTAATTGAGTACATTCTAAGCAGTTTTATTAGTACGGATGTATCCGTTCGGTGTACTTGTACCCGTGCTTTATACCTATAAGTCATAAAACACTTGTTGATATGAAGTCCTGGTCTCGACCAGACTTGAGACTTGTAAGTATCACTAAGCTGACGCAGAAACTAGGACTTAGTCACCAGCCGTCATACGCCATTGGGTGTTTTCTCGCAAAAAACTTCACCTTACTCAATAATTAATTGTTGATAACTATCCCCTATGACAAAAGATGTAAACATGCATGAGCCATATTATATAATTAGATAACTCTTTCACACCTTAAAAATAAGCGACAAGAACACGCTTGGAAATTCACAAAGGTAAAATTTAAAAAAACAAAAAGAAAACGCTCCCTTCCGTTGCTCAATTCTATTTATTCTGTTAATTGTCTAATTGAAAATATAGATATAGGATGCAGTGATTTCTCATTGAGCAATTTACTTCCGTCATGACTACTGGCCACGAACTGACAACAGCAGCTGCTATATCCACAGATAGTTATGACAGATGAAGATTCATTTTTTTCTTTTTCTGTTAGCCCATTCTAAACTCTGAATAAGCGTACGTTTAGGCGTTCGTGTTATTCGTTGTCTAGAAATACACACTATTCACAAAAGGGCAGATGGATCTCTCAAACTTTGAATAAAAAACTTTTAAAATTATGTTTTATATTAAACTAGCGTATACCTGTGCCAAAGTGACGGGACTACTTATGTATGGATCGGCACTCAGGAGCCTAGAGTTATTTTATTAGGTAATTTGTTTTTGATGATTAAAGTATCCCAACTTTAAGAATCTCTATGGCGTAACTTATATTGTTGTGTAGGAAGGTTTATCAACCAATGAGATCATCCGATTTGAGAGTGAATAAACAGATATATATAAATAAGTAGAAAGATTTGCATATAAGCTCATTATATGATTAGATGGTAAAACTGTCTTCTACATTCTCTCTCTCTCTCTCTCTCTCTCTCTCTTGCGTGTGAGAGAGCAAAATTGTATTGATTATGATAAACTTTCATAAAATATACCGGGGATTTTACATGCATCTACAAAATCTACACTAATTTTTTTGACGCAATGCCCAGCTAGCTAAACCTGCTGTCCGATGTTAATGGGTTCGATCTTCATCGGATTCTCTGAGTATAGATGGTTTGATACCAACCCATGCTACATTAATATCTTTATATAACGAACATTGTGACCTGGTCTCTCCCACTCGGGGATAAAAATTTCTCTAAAAGAAATACCCTCTATTCATCATTTGAAAAAAATGAACTCTTCAACTGAAACAAATGCACTATTTCTTTTCTTGAAAAATATCTTCATAGAAATTCAAATACATCCATGAATTTTTTTCACGGGTATTAACAAGTACTTATATAATTAATTAATATTATTATATTCCACCGCTGCTCTTACACGCAACACCTATCCGCTGATAGGGGCTGTGTCACTCTGTACGATAAATCAAATTCTCAAACAAAATACATATATGATATTCATATATTATATATAATTTCTATACACGCTTTTAATATCTTCTCGGTCAATATACATATATTCATATATATATATGTGTGTGTGTGTAATTTATTAATCTAACAATTTGGAAAAACGAATAAATAAATTTTTCATATATTCTTTTTTATTTCTGATAACGCATTTTGCAATCAGGAGCGTCGTCAGATCGGATTTTTAATTTGTTCTAAATATATGGGGACCAATGGAAATCTTGACGTATCGGCTTAATACGTATTACTTATGATATCATGGGTTACATAAATAACTGGAACAGAAATACAAATATAAATGAAAGTAAAACTAAATTACATGCAACAAGAACCTAGAATAATAAAACAAACAATCATAAGATAACAATTTGAAATGTCTCAGGTCAGATTAAAAGTGGCTTGCGGGACAGATTTTGGACTATATATAAGAATGAATGAATTATAAATTGCGTTATAGCTTAATGGTGAGAAGAAAACCCCTCTTGACGAATTTTCTCCATCAGCTTTGAGGAAGCAGCTAATTCCCCACGAAAGTTTCGTGATCTGAGGTGTCAAAGGGAAATTTTGTAATTTCACTCGTAGAAGCGTTGAATCGGCCGCCCTATCAGTGGTAGGTTCGATTCCAGCAGCAGCCCCATTTTCCTTAATTGTTTATTCTATTTATAGGGATATATTAACCGTGTAAAATAAGTTTCTATGTGATATAACTCAATTAATAATTCATTCTGTGGACCACCCATGTCTATTTCTCAAAAATACATACATACACATACACACACACACACACACACACACATATATATATATATATATATATATATATATATATATATATATATATATATATATATATATATATATATATATATATATATATAAGCCTTCAAGTTCCATTGTTGAAGCCTTTAAAAAACTAAAGCTTATTAGAAATGAAAATATATGTGTAATTTTCAAAAATGCATCTCGTATATGCAGTGTCTCTAACCCCACGAAAAGCTTTTTTTTCTGCGAAGCCAAGCCATTGATATATGTATACATTCATCATCATTATCTTGCAAGTCTCCATCGTTGGACAAAGACCTTCCCCGAGAATCGTCAGACCTCTTTATCATGGGAATTGAGGAGTCAGTACTCTTTGAATTTATCGGCCACTGTTTTGCATGTGATCTGAGGGGATCCACGTTGTGAGTCATGGAGACCCAGTGTCTTAGGAGTCGCTTAAAGTTTTGATATATTTTTTCAATAAATCCTGTTCTTTCCATTTCAGGTGACATAAACAGCTGGATGCTAGATGCTAATGTCCTGATAATTATTGGTATGTGGAGCTTTGCATTCTCCCGAAACTGATTCTTAGAAAGCATTTTTTAATAAATTCATAAAAAAATTGAGTCGAGTGATGATAAAAATGTCATTTTTTGCTTTACTGCTATTTGGTGCTTTTGTGATAGTCGGGTCCATCCCAGCTGATAAGCCATCCCAGTCAAAAATTGAAGAATAAGGAGAAATAAATATCCTCCCTCTCTCCCTTTCTTTTGCTCTATCATAAAAAGAAATAAATACACACTCTCTCTCTCTGTCTCTCCCTTCTCTCGCTCTATCATGAAGAGAACTGAATAACCCACTCTCTATCACTTTCTTTCCCATTATCTTTTAAATAAATAGATATTCTGCCCCTCTTTCTCTAACTTTATTTCACTCTATCGTAAAAAGAAGTAAATAGCCTTCCCCTTCTATCTCCTTCTTACACTTTATGGTAAAAGAAATAACACTCCCATCATCTCCCGTGATTCCACTCTATCGTAAAAAGATTGTTTCTGGAAAAACAGCTTGAATTTCTGGCTGGGATGGCTTATCGACTTGGATGGCTCGGGTAAAAAATAACGCCCAATAATATACATAAAAGGCTTCCATTATTGTACTGAAATTAATTATTGAAATATGTTTATAACTTTGAGTAAAGTTGTGTATCAAATTATTGTTGTTGAACTGTCGTGTATTAAAATGAATTTTTGTGTGCTTCGTCTATGCCCAGATTCCAAAATTTAGAAGAAGTCTTACAAAATGAATAACTTAGCTTTTCACGCAAATTACACCCTCGACTCCACTTTACAAGAATACCCACCAGTTTTATCATTTTATATTGATGTCATAAAAACAATAAATACAAGAAAAATACAAATGATTACTTTCAACCAAATAAAAACAGACCCAAGGCTTAGTTGGCTGTTGATGATATCTTCTCGAAAGTTTTATTTCTCCTTCATCAGATAGTTTAAATGAATTATTCAAAGCATCTTTCAGTTTGATAACTCATTAAAAAAAAAACGTTATAGATCCTTAATATCAGTTCCATAGAAGGAATAAATACAGTTGGCAGGACTCTGATTCAGTGAGAGAACATGTTTTTCATACCAAATTGTCTCTTGTCTCCATACGTTCATATACACATTAAGAGATTTCCCATACAAACACATGCAAGCTCAAACGCGAACTTAATCCAAAACCAAGGTCTTAAAGAAAAGCACTTGACCATAGTTAATGGCGTCCTTTGGTCACGAGTTCAACTGGTCGTTGATGTTCTTTGTCGGGGGCATTTTTTTGGCGCCTAACTTATACAAAGCGTGCCCACCAACTCCTCCTTCTCAATTGACTCTTTTCTTTTATGTCAATGTAGACTAATGCTAATTAGCGACGATTTGTGCTTCACGGTTCGTGGCTTTTTTTTTTTTTTTTTTTTTTTACTAAACATCGCCTCGACTTAAATCAATTCTCAGGGTAACTAGTTTTATTTCCTAATCACTGAATACAGATTTTGCTAGACTGATTGCACTCAGTTGAAGGTAGAAATGATTGATCAGTTTTCACAACTACTTAAAACTTCATCTTAATTTTCAGGTTGTTTTCATCTCGACTTCAACTCAAGCCGTCTCTCTACGGCTGCGAGTACGGAGAGAGTGACGCACGTTGTCCACTTTTAAAACTGTCAGATAACTGCTTTTTTGACGAAGTATCAGACTCTAACGCTGGTTGATAGTATTGCATCTTGCTTAATGTTATCCAGTACCTAGTTTTTTCCCGAATAGTGCCGTAAAAAGGACCAGAGACAGAGAAAAAAGTGAGAGAAAAACGCAAAATCTGTTTCTGGAAATACATATCAATATAACAACCCGAACTTACAGAAGCCAACTAGTTTCAATTGGAATTTTATTGACTACGAAGATCTTGTAGTCTGGCATGAGTTAATTGCCTATTCAAAATTGTTCTGGTAATCTAATAGCAGTTGAATGCTGTTGTTAACAGAAAAAATGCTGAATTAAGTTTGCACATTTGGTACCTCCAGATGAGATGGGTGAAGACATTTATTGCGTTTACATCTTATCTTCTATGTATATTTTGCATGCGATGCTGGAATCTTGCTTCGGGGCAGAATGAGTCATAAAGTTTCTTTTCTTCTATCAGTGTTAGAAATGTTGGCGGTGACTAATTTACCACGGACCTTTCTGTATTTATTTAAATACCTAACAACAAACTCTCTGTTATCCTTGTCAATCACTTGAGCGACAGTAAAATTGTTTAGCAGAGTTTTCGGCAAACATTTTCACCAGAACATAACCCCCAATATCTGGCACTCTATGTTCATCAAAATCAGGGTCTTCATCTACCTGGTTACTGTCATTAGCATAGACGGTCTCTTGCACTACGTTCTCAGATAACTTTGTTGCTCTTTTCCTTTTGGTCTGCTTGTTCGGCCTCTCAATCGACATCTCTACTAAATGTTGATTCTCGGATGTGCAGATTCCTTGAAAGGTTCAGAGTTGTCTCGGGAATTTGCAGATCTTTCGTACCGTCTTTCAGAGGTTATCTTCCCCAATCTCTTTCAATGCACGCTGAACCAAGGCACTATTATATGTTGCACGATTAGTCTTGCGTTGGTAATTTCTAACCATTTTTATCTGTAAGAAGTTTTGCGCCTGATGACACTTTAACTAGGTTTTCTAAAGATAAAATCAACGTATAGTTCCCATATATCAAATGTTTTCACTGATAGATATAATAGCTTCACTTCTGATAGCTGGGTATACATTATCTTTGCAAAGAAAATTCCATGTGACAGGTTGGACCACCCAAAACTTTATGGCCGATCCTGCCCCTAAGCAAGATTCTAGCATCTGATGCAAAATACTCATAGAATATAAGTTTAAACACAATAAAGTAACGACCAACTATGTACAATCTATGACAGATTGAGACATTATAAGTGGGTAGTTTATATCGTCAGTAATTTAGGTAAAATTACACCGTGAGTGAAAATTATAAAATTTCCTTTCGACCCCTCAAATCTGGAATATTTTCGTGGAGAATTAGCAGCTTCGTCAAGGCTGATGGAGAAAATGGGGTCTCTTCAGAAGGGAACTGCTGCCACTGAGGGGACAAAAGAATTATCGGTGGCACACGTAGGTCCATTTATCCCACTCTCTCCTGAAGAGCACGGATTTGAACTTGCTTTTCCCTTTCCATACTCCGTCTGAAAATTAAAGATAATTGAAGGAAAGCTTTGTTCTGACATTTTGTTCCCGAATTTCTGAGATGTGATATTGTTACTCTCAGAGATTCATTTGAAACTCGTTTCTGCACCTTTGTGACCTCTGATCACGATGGTTACTCTATCCCTCGATCTTTATAGGATATAGGATGTATGTTGCATTTCGAAATGTCAACTGGAATATTTGATCCACCGGGATATCTTACTTATATGATACGCCACGAGTATGTTTATAATCTTTGTCGTGAACATGTATTAAGGGAGATAACTATTAAATCAAAATTATTATTATTATTATTATTAATATTATTATTATAATTATTATTATTATTATTATTATTATTATTATTATTATTATTATTATTATTATTATTATTATTATTACTCGTTTATCTATGAATAGCAAACGTGTAAAATGATCAGTGTTCATTTCATGAACGAGAAAATGATGAATAATATAATGTTTCAGTTTTATTTATTTTTATTTTTTTAAGCTCAGTACAATTGCAAAATCATTTAAATACTACTGTCATTCATTCGCGGTAGGGGTAGAAATGTTTTGTTTTGTTTATATATATATATATATATATATATATATATATATATATATATATATATATATATATATATATATATATATATGCGTAACTGGAGTAAGGTCGCTGTAATTTCACCGTGACGAACCTTCAAAACAACCTCCACAGACACTTGTTTGATTTGCAAACATCAACGCGTGCAATATACTTCCGTTTGCACAAGCAATGACTAATGTTTCTCCGAGGGGGATATCAACTGAAATCAGATTAAATTATTTTTAGGTATCCAATGAGCCAATAAAACGGGGTGGTAATGTAATGCATAGAGCGGATGTAAGGGGTCCGGCGATCAACAAACTAGTTTCTGTGTAATGCGGGGGTTTTGAATTGCATATCAGGCAGGGGAACTCTCACTGTTAGGAGTGACCAACATAGATTGACTTTCGCCGGTGGGTGAGATCACACACTCTTTAATTCAACATCAATAACAAAACATTTATGTTTCACGAGGAGAAAATATAAAACACTTTAGAAAAAAAGTTGTGCGACTTACTCTGGCGGGCTTATCAATAACTTTTAGATAATTTGTTTATTCTATATTAGATGTTTTCCATGGGAAAACGCTGGTGGTGTCATTAATAGAATTTATCCTGACTATATTTATTCTTCGAAAGGATTTTTTTCTTACTTGAATTCAACAGTTGTTCGATAATAGTTGTCTGTGAGGGAGAGAATGATTCAATGTTATATGTGTATGTATGCATACCTTTGTATGTATATATAATACATACATCCACAATTTTAAGCATACAAATGTCATGGGAATATATATATATATATATATATATATATATATATATATATATATATATAGAAGGGGGAGAGAGAGAGAGGGGGGGGGAAGGGAGAAGAGAATATAAATCAACTTCAAATGATATGACACACTAAAAGCCAGACCGACGGTCTCTAGAAACACATTACTAAAAATAGAATGGTACTGATGTCCGGACTAAAATGTGTCATGATTAATTTAAATGCTAATGTGAAATTCCTCTCCCACCACATGGTTTTACAAATCAGCGATTGACGTATGCTTTCTAGCTTTGGAATGGAGCACTCTGGCGGATGGGGTATCGTGCGTAAGTAAATATATCGCTTAAATTCAGTCCAGTTCTGCGTAGGGCAGGGATAAAATGCTAGCCTCTGGGTATGAAGCAATGGTTCCTATCGTGGTACTGGATGGGATGATGGATAATTCTTATAGCCACACTTCCGCCTATGTTGCCACAATTTGAATACTGATGCAAAATTTACCTTAATTGAAAAGATTGAGGAGAATACATCTTACAAGGTTACCAAGATTTTTGAATCCCATAGAAGTAAATGGATGAGATGCTATAAAACACTCTCAACTTATGGAATTAACATCAAATCAAACAAAGCAAATTATTGATGAAAAAAAACACTTACCGGTATGAATAAACTTGATAACACGAGACCCATGTCCAGATATTCTTCCCTGACAACCACATCTAGATACTCCCATCTATCCATCATCATCATCATCAGTCTTTTAACGTCTGTCGTTGGACATACACCTTCCCCAGGATTAGACACACCTCTCTGTCGTGGGTATCACGGAGCCAGTATTTTCTAAATTTGTCCAGTTCATCTGTCCATCTTTTATTCAGTTGGCCTCGGTTTCGCATGTGATCTGTGGGGATCCATGTTGTGAGTCGTGATATCCATCGTTTGTCAGTTATTCTTGCTACATGGCCTGCCCTGTGCCATTTAAGTTTTCTAGTAGATTCTATGATGTCTCTGACTCCCGTTCTCTTCCTTATATACTGTGCTGTCTTGTGATCTCTCCATGTGAGCTTGAACATGATTCTCTCATGTGCACGTTGCAAGCTTCTCAGTTTGTGAGTTTGTCTCTTGGTTAAGTTCCACGCTTTAGCTCCATAAGTGACTATCAGGAGGATGCATTGGTTGTATACGCTTCTTTTTAGGGTTATTGGGATTGACTTGTTTTTTTCCTCTGCCTAAGGCACGCCATCCTAGAGTGATTCTTCGCTTGATTTCTCCTTCTTTTGAGGATCTCATGGAGATTCGTTGTCCTAAGTTGATGTAGTGGTCTACTCTCTCCAGTTTTGCATCTTGATCTTGACAGTTATGTTCTTATTCTCAATGTGATCGTTGCACATGATTTTCGTATTACCGAAGTTCATGTGTAGGCCAACTTTTTTGCTTCATTTAGTCCATCTAGCATTAGTTGGAGGTCATGTAGGTCCTCTGCGAAAAGGACGATGTCGTCTGCAAATCTTAGGTTGCTCAGATATTCGCCGTCTATTTTGATTCCTTTATTCTCCCAGTCCAGGTTTCGGAAGATCATCTCGGGGTAGGCTTAGAAGATTTTGGGTCAGTTGGTAACATCAAATACATGCACTCACAAATACGGATATATATCATCGAAAAATCTTATACACACCTGTTCTGTCATGTCTTGGACAGTACATCCCTATATCTATATACACATGAGTATGTGTGTATATACATATACATCTATGTTCATACATATGATGTATATGCACAAATATCAAATTGCTTTCGCACGCCCGGAACGGCCCAATCACTCGTCAGCATACAGCTAAGCATTATTCCCTCGTTATTGTTATCGAATTTAAGGTGTTTTTCCCTGTTATGGCCAGTATTTGCTGCTAAGTATTTTATATAAATCTTATCTCTCAGCGTGCAGCAGTAAACGCATGGAAAACCCAGTTTAAGTTGAATTAATACTTCACTATTGTCCTAAAAGCATTATGATAGCAGTGTTCCGATCATCTGGAACTTTACTGTGTTTTAGACACAAGTTGGAGAGGACGGCCAGTTTCCTAGTGATGGGCCTACACATGAACTTTAGCAAGACGAAGATCATGTGCAAAAACCACATCGGAGATTTTAAAAAACCACTAAGATCTAAATCGTGGACACAGAACTGGAGGAAGTAGACCACTACATCTACCCAGGACAAGTGTAGTATCTATTATTCTCGCGTCATCAAGACAGCATAAACTTCCTGTTTTCAAATTTAAACGTTATTATAGTTGTATTTTAATTGTTTTCCTCATTAATTCTACTTTGATTTTCTACTCAATTGAATAAAAAGTTAAATTATGGTTGTATTTTGGTTGTTGAATTTTTTTTGTTTGATTTTATAAAAGTATTAAAACAATAACTCACATACGAAACACGCAATGATTTAATTGCAAAAATACAACACACAATAATTAATACAGAATCTAATAATAATTAATGAGCTGAAATTGAGTCGAAAAGAGTATTGAAGAGTCATCCTAAGTAGAAATGATTTAGTGCAATCAAATTACTTGAATATCTTTTCTTATAAGTGGGTTGAACTTCAAAGTTTAAAACGGGAAAGCTAAACGCGAATCTTAAGTCATATGCTTTTCCGTGACGACAATAAATAAGATTCACTCAAACGTTTGTTTTTGTCAATTGAAAAAGTATTCAAATTGAATTTAAAATCCCGGAGAAAGCAATTGAAACAGAACAATAGCAACGTTCAAAATAGAAAACGGGATGTCAATGCTGTGTTTCGTTGATGCGAGACGAACAGGTTCTACACACTGATCTTGACCTAAAGACCGAAAATGGCTGGATACGAAACTGGTATAATGCCAAGTTCGTTATCGTTCACGTGTTCGCCGCAATTATTAATTTTCGTTCGGCAAATTTCGTTATTATCCACGTGTTCGTTAAATCCGATTTCGTTGTATCAAAGATTCATTGTATACTTACCTCAAAGACACTTATTGCTCAATAATTTTTCAAAAATTACACTTGACCAAAAAACTGATTGTTGTTTCTCATTAACAATCTCTCTCTCTCTCTCTCTCTCTCTCTCTCTCTCTCTCTCTCTCTCTCTCTCTCTCTCTCTCTCTCTTAAACCGCTAACAATTGCATTTCTCTATATTCTATTACAACCAGGTGCGGGAACAGATAATTTTTGGCGGGCGATAATGTTTCATGTTAGCGCTCCTAAAATTTTTGAACGTGTATTCCAGTTCGCAAGTTGAGTATTTTGTAAGAGGTAAATGTCTCATCCTTGCTACTTGAACAGAAAACCTAAGCAGAACCTAAAGATTAACAATAAGTCAATGATAAACAAGTATCAAAAGTGCTGCCTTTGTATCTTCTGAAGTACGCAGAAAACTTGTCTATACAAAATTATAACTTTCAATATCCTGTACTAATTAAAAATCATTTGTTTTTTTCAACATACCCAGTATTAGTGAGACAATTCACGCACTACAGTGAAAGCAACAAAAAAAAGTAATGGCTTTGAAATTTAGGGATGAATATATCCGTTGTTCTTTAAAAAAAAACGCATTGAAAAAAAAACTTTGACTGTTACTAACAGGGATTCTTGTCTACTGACATTTGAACACCCTGGGAAATAATTTTAATACTTAGCAATATACATAAAAGAAGATTCCCCTCTGATTTCATGCGAAAAGGAAATGTTGTGTATCTTTTGAGGTACGTTTATCTTTGGCAGAAGAGAAATCACCAATTCTGATTATCCTGTGAAGAAGGCAAGTGCTGGAATTATGAGGGAACGCCCTAGTTACCATCCCCGCGTGACACCAACCCTAGAACGTCACTGACCCGGCGCCATGGTAGCCAAGCCTACCGGTCTGCTTGTCAGGCACATCTCAAAAGCTGACACAAAATATGAACCTTCCCTTCCTATCTCACCCTAGTGCCAAGTATGGTTGTGCTTGATAGCTAAAACTGTCTTCAAAAATGACTAAAAATCAACAAAATTTTGTTCATTTCCAGCTAACTATTCCAAGAAATTCTTTCATGTGCACGTTGCATGGTTGCTGGGCCTCACATGGAGAGACCACAAGACAGCACAGTACATCTGAGAAAAGACAGGAGTCAGGGACATCATGGAATCCATTTAAAATCTCAAATGGCGGTGGGCTGGCCATGTTGCAAGAATGGCGGACAACCGGTGGACATCACGACTCACGACTTGGATCCCCCCGAGATCTCATGCGCAACTGAGGCCAGCAGAATATTAGATGGAGTGACGAGCAGGACAAGTTCAGGAAGTACTGGATCCGCGACGCCCATGATAAAGAAGTGTGGCAAATCCTGGGGAAGGTCTATATCGAACGACGGACGTTGAAAGACTGATGATGATGATTCCAAGAAAATAACTATACGCTGGGGATCCAGAACCAATTACTTTTATTCCACATTACATTATCAGATTTAATTCGGGGAAAATTAGTCAGATTTAGTCGAAAATGGCTAATCCAGTCAGTCTACTTTTTCTTCACTCTTTCATCAACATTCCACCCTAGGACTGTCAGACAGAGACGGAATAGTGGTTGAGTAGGGGGAGAGGCTCCCTGGGTGACATAATCAGAAGAGTGAATCTTAGATTACAGCCTAAAAAAAATTATATAGTTTCTTGGTAATTCTTTTTTCTTTCTTTTTTTTTTCTAGAAGAAACATCTGTCTGTTCATACTATCTCTCTGAAAGTACTCAGTCGATTTGAATGAAATTGTTTGGAAGGGGTAAGGAAGAGTTGGTAAAATGTTGGGCATTTATTTTTTCATCAAAAGATGTTTTTACCCTTTTTTCCATACATTCATATATGCGCTCATGACAGTCCACACGATGTCCGAAGTAGTTCTCCATAGATTCCAATGAAATTTCCCCAGGAGGATGGATAAAATGCCATAATATATATGATTAAACTCCAAAGCGGATTCGTACACTATTATTTTCCCTACCTCGTTGTTATATGAATTTCAATGAAATTTTGTAGGATGGTGGGCAATGGAGCAAGGAAGATTTTGATTGAATTTTTGGGCAGATCCAGGGATATTTTTTCGATTGAGAAATATCTCCAACAGTTCTCCATGAATTTCAATGATATTTCGTAAAAATTCAAGGAGAACTTTTATCGCAGGACAATGGACCACAAAATATGTGATTGAATTTGGGGGCAGAGTCACGTGCAATTAACTTCTACATATTCCACGTCTACCCACAGAATATCTCCATAAGTGACCAATGAATCATAATTTAAATTTGTGGTAGGATGATCCATGCACTATTAACCCCCCCCCCCCGCTGTAGTTATAAGTCCATACCACATAATATCGTCAAAAGTTCACATCTGTCTACAAGATATCTCCAAAAGTTCCAAATAGATTTCAATCAAATTTTATGGAAGGGTAGACAATGGGCTAGGGATGGAGTGATTCAATCTCGGGTGGATCCATGTGAAATTTGTCTCCTTGACAATAGCGATGGCAGAGGTGTGCGCTCTCGGGTTTTTTTTTTTATAGTTTTATTGCAGTGTTATTCAAGTACAGAATAGAAACATTCAGATCAGGAAATTTGGAAAATAAAGATGAATATAATAGCTAGGGAACATAGACGTGTGCTATCACACCCAATGCTATGGGTGAATCATGATCAATCATTAAAAATATTGATACAAAAGGTTCGCAAAAATTCTAGATATCCTGGGAAGAGAAAAAATTCTGGAAGGCTGGGGATGTCACCAACCATAGGCCAGCCACAGCTGACTGCTATAGCTGACAGCTCCATCTTTCCTTTTCCCATTCCCTCATTAACATTCCCATCCAGGCCTTTCGGGCCATCTTTATTCTTCCAATACCATGGGTGAATGATGATCAATCATGAATAGTATTAGTTCAAAGGGATGACCAAAATTCCAAATATCCTGGAAAGAGAGAAAATTCTTGAGGGCAGGGAGTGTCACTAATCATAGGCCAGCCACAGCTGACGGCCACGTCTTTCTTTTTCTCAACTCCTTCATTTAACATTCCCACCCAGGCCTTTCAGGTTATCTTTCTTTTTTGCCACCTTTCATTGAAAGCTTGCACGCAACTATATGAACAGATATCCAAATTTACATATATATATATATATATATATATATATATATATATATATATATATATATATATATATATATATATATATATATATATATATATATATATATAAAGCCTCTTCCATCAGAAAACCAGGAAGAAAGTGGTGCCTGTTGTAGTCAGGTCAAAATATTAGCTTAGAATACGCCTTCACATCGCACTAGTTCATTGGACACAGGATATTTTTTTCAATGAAGTACATCTGGTATGCCATCAATCACGGCATGTGTTGTGTTCAAGATTTTCAGCCTAATGTTCAAAATAATTTTGTATCGGTAGGCAAGAACAAAAGATTCAATTTTGTGATAATCCAGGCAAGGAAATGTAAATAGCCAAATAAGTATGATCTCCATTTCATGGTTTATGGCTTGTTATTTTTGTTTTGTTTTTGTTTTTGTTTGTTTCGGAGGGTTGTTTTTTTCCTAGGGAAATGGTTGAAGTGTCTCCATTGCCATCTCCATTTCGTCTGTGATCGGCAACAGACAAAGAATACTCTTTTTCATGCGATTATCCTGAAGCCTCGATGTCGAGACTTGCGGGGAAGTTTGACGTTATTCAGCGGTTCGTTTTGACATCAACGTCTCGTTGGGAACGCTGGTGCTTTGTTTGATATGACATACCGTTTTCCACCTCTTCCCTTGAAAAAAAAAACAAACAAAAAAACACTTTTTTTTAAGCCAGTATGTAGACTCCAGTAGTTGTCAAAATAATCCTCGATATTTCCGAGAACAGACTACTTCATGAATGATAAGGTATTGTTTTCATAGCAAGGGGACCGTATAAAATATCCTCGATACATATCGAAGTTATTTAGAGGGTGAGAAAAGAGAGAGACGGGGAGAAATCTTGCAGATAGATATTTTCTCGATTGCATCCAACAACATTGCTAGTGACATGGCGTTCTCTCTTTCTCGTATGAGAAAAGTAGCCGTACACAAATCAATTTTTCCGACAGAACTAGATACGTTTATTGGGAAGTGTATTTATATACGGTAGCAACTCTTTTATCTGTAAGGAAACATTTAAAAATGAGATCCCTAGCGTCTTGAACGACCATCTCACGGACCATTTCACAAGTGTAATGACGTAGAGCATCACTGGGTGTCCACTTCTCTCTGTCTGTCTCTCTCTCTCTCCCCCCTCTCTCTCTCTCTCTCTCTCTCTCTCTATATATATATATATATATATATATATACATATATATATATATATATATATATATATGCTCCCTTCTTCAGGGTTGCACTCGTCCATTATGAGCTATAAGCAGTGTTCTTCCATGTTCTAATATCATGTTTCAAACGATCCTCGGAGGTAACTAAACTAAACTTAAACGTGGGATGAGACGAAGTGGTTAAAAAAAAATAGAACTGTTATCTTTGAAGACGACAATATGTCTTTTGGCGCGTCATTCGGGTGGCACAGTGTCTGCGAGAACAATGTGCCTGTGTTGTATACTTAGTCATCGTATCACCCAATCAAGTGATATGGTCCTACTTTTTAGATCCCTCTTCGGATTGTACAAGTAAATTGTTTATAAGATTAGGGGCGGATGGGTCTTTACTATCGGAAGTGCCGAAAGAATTGAATACCACGCTCTGTAAGGGTGGAAATCTATGATCTGAATGTTGTTTTTTATTATTATTATTAAATGCTGTTATCATTATCGATTAATTTCGTTTAATTTGATCATCTTTATTGTTTTGTTTTTTCAATTATATCACAACTTATCGAGCTGTCTGACGTATTTTGGAACCTCGAATTTTGATCAGGCTGCGCATGCGCTTTATAAAATATTATTTTCAAAACTTTTATCGTTACTATCTCACCGAAATGGTCAATCTCCGAATCCAAAGAAATGATGGGATGAACTAAAAACTCGTGTCCTCTTCTTATCTGAATCTCGTTAGACGGTGTGTACTAATCATCATGTATGAAATGGTCATCCATACGTTTATTTTTTTACAACGTTTCGGTGGTGTAGCCCACGGCCTTCGTCAGGTTCTGTTGGTTCTAGATAGTGGAATCACTACCCAGAGCGCGATACTCGGTTGGATTCGACACGTCGTAACCGGTTTTGTCCTTGTTTCTGTTAAACTCCAGTTCAAGTCAGGAGTTGAGTTTGTTTTCCAAGAACAATGAAAACAACAACAATCCTCACCAAATTTAGGAAAATAGACTCTTCACTCTTTGTCTATACCGTTACATTAAACCAAACAAGTAAAATTGCATTCCTCTACCATGATTTGAAATCACAACCAAATGATTCCTAGACGGTTCTCACACCAACTGAGCTAAACTGCCAACTGCTATGTGTATATGGATCTGTTTATTTCATATAAAATACAAAAGTTGTGGTAATCATGTACAACCGGAATAGAAGTAAGTTTGATCCTGCAGCAACCAGGCCCATTGTTTATTTTTGTTGTTATTCTTTGTTTGTTTTCATTTTTGTTTGTTTGTTTGTTTGTTTGTTTGCTGCTTTCGTTTTTGTCTTTAAACTACAACCAGTTGGTTAATCTTCAAAACCATTTATTTCTTTATGATGACGTTTTTATTCATGCAGAATCTGACCAACCAACTGGGAAATGCGTAACTATTTCAGCCACGAACTTGACGTACTTGTATTTTCTTCTCTTATCGATTCGATTGGTTTATGGTATATTTGTCTGCCTTTACGTCTTCCCACCGAACGTCTACATGTCCGAGCATTGTATTGGACTCGGGGCCTTCTAGGATACCAGGCACAACGTATATGGTAAGGGGAAATGCATCAACTCTCAGATCAAGTTTCGATAGAAACCGAAGAGAAGCTGAAGTGCACAGCTGCCGAAACGCAGTGAGAATTGAAAAAAAGGGAAAAAAAAAACAAATAAAACAATATCCACGATGAAGTTAATCGATATACAATAGGAACTTTTTCTTTGCTCAACCAACGACTGAATCTAAAGACAAACGCTAAGACAAGTTTCAATGCTTTTATTTAATTCGACTTGTACGTACTTCCGTCATTCATTGAGACTCTAATGATTTAAGATTGACTACTTAGAAGAAAAGAAATGAGTGGCTACTTTCCTCCGACGTGTTCATGTGTTTATAGATGTTGAAAAAGTTGACACATAGAAACAGAGCTTATATTTCTAGACTGTCGTCCGTATACCCGATGCCCGGCAATAATAGCCCTGGTAAAAATGTCTCAGGTAATAATGGTCCAGGTGATAAGGGCATAAGTGGAAAAATAGGGAAAAATGACCCAACTAAAATAAATATTCTTTAAAAATAAATATCAGCTGAAAATAATGTATTAAAATTTTTCAGACGCAATTGAATCAAATTTACCTTTTTACGTTTGAAAAACATTTAACATGATTTTTGGTTAACATTTCTTAATTTAAATTACGTTTTTAAATAGGATGTCAGTACTGTGGATCTATATAACCTAACATTATAAATCTGGCCCAATTACGCCTGAATAATGTTAATACATGATTCTCAGTTTATATTCATTTTAGATGAATTATTTATTTTTGTTGTTTGTGCCATTTTTTTTTCTTATTTTTCCACTTCAGCCATTTTTAACAAGGTCATAAATACCGGGAGAATTTTTACCGGGAGCATTTTTTTACCGGGCTCAATCAGAATACCCGCCACAGTGCTACTTTGTTTGGTTGTTGAAGTATGTTACGTCTGGAGCGGTAAGAATAGGATTGTCACAATATTTAATATCTTGCCACAAATAGCGAATATCTTCTTGAATTTCACTACTTTTAAATGAATCTGCGCTAACTTGGACTATTGACGTGAAGAAAGTCAATGGTTACACACTTATGATATAATATAATTACCCTTTGAAGACACATTAAAATAACTGTTTCGAATTTATCGTATCTATGTCATTCATATCTATATTTATCATGAATTTCCTTTGTAAATTTCTCTCATTCCTATATTGATCCCAAAGAACAAGGTAAGCAACTATTGGTAAGTTATTCTATTTTGGCATTTTTTTTCAATTAAATATATGCAGTGATATTTAGATCGCGGGTTGTGCTCCATACATTAAAATATATTCCTCTGAAAAGCATATCAATTAGTGAAAAAATATATATATATATCGGGCTACTTTCATTACAAATTTGCTTCCTTCGATCCTTCTGTTCACTACTCAGCAATTTACATCTGGCTACCCCGAGCCAGTATGGAGCCGAACCACTCGATAAAATCATTCTGCCCACGCACTTAACAGTAAATCTAACATCACTCAGACGCCATCCCTAAACTGTGAGTTAGCCTCCCGTGTGCGATTTTATTTCTTTCCAGTTTTGTTGAACTACGCTGCGTCTGGAGCGGTCAGTATGGAACCAGACTACTGGATAATATCATGCCTCCCACGCAAGGGCTGTCCAGTGACAAACAAATACTGAGATCAATAAATATGGCCGCCGCTAGACGAACTAATGTCGGTGGTTTAAGGTCAGTCAGACCCCTTCCTATGCAGATTCGTTTCAACCCACAACCCGCCCACGTTTCTGATTTTACTTACACTTCTATTAATCTTCCCGAATTCTACCCACGTCTCCCCACAGGAAATCGATTTTCTTCCGTTTTAACCCTTTCTTTCAGATTTTTTTCTTTCAATTCGTCCGACATTCCGTTCACCATTCACTCTATCTAAACTTGACATCGGTTGCTTTATTCCGGTAGATTATTTAGGCTTATACAATTGCAATGTGAACACAGCTCACAATATCTAATCATCTATTTCTGTTTGTCACGCTCCGTAAACGTAAAGGTTTGGGAAATTATAGTCGTTATCATCAGACCTATTTTCCCCATTTCTAGGAGCTTGTTATCGATATTTTCTACGCAATGTAATGCCATCCAAGCATCTTAGAGTTGAACAACCGGAGCCATCGAAGATGACGAAGGGCTCTATCCTTCTTCATGTGTGCGTGTATTTGCGTGTTTCAGCGGTCCCTTTTTCTCCACAGACTCCCTCCTCTAGAATCCCTATGGGAAAAAATATCTTTGGAAAAAAAGCTTTTTTGACCCGGTAGGAGGGGGATGGGTATTTAGAGCAGGTTCATTAATAACATCAAGATTCTCTAGAATCTACATATTTCTATTTGTTATATTTCTTCTCTATTTTAGATGTTTTTTCCGTGGAAACACCTGTGATGTCATAAATAGAATTTATTCTGACCACTTTTATTCTACGATGGAATTATTTACATGACTGCAAATTTTGATTGGTTAGGTTCCATGTTTCTGCTCCATAAGTGACTATCGGAAGGATGAATTGGTTGTATATTCTTCTTTTTAGGATTATTGGGATCGTCTTGTTTTTGAAAGTTGAGCTTGCTCTTCCGACGGCTCGCCACCTTAGGGTGATTATTCGCTTGATTTCTTCTTCCTTTGTGGGTTTCATAGAGATTCGTTGTCCTAGGTAGATGCAGTGGTCTCCCTTCCCAAGTTTTGCATCTTCAATTTTGACGGTTATGTTCTTATTCTCGATGTGATTGTGGCACATGACTTTCGTTTTACTGAAGTCCATGTGTAGGCCAACTTTTTTGCCTTCTTCGTTTGGTTCATCAAGCATTAGTTGGAGGTCGTGTAGATTCTCTCTTGCAAACTGAGAAGTATGCAACGCACGCATGAGAGAATCACATTCAACCTCACATGGAGAGATCACAAGGCAGCAAAGTATATCAGGAAGAAAACTGTAGTCCGAGACATCATAGAAACTAGTAGAGAACTTAAATGGCAATGGGCCGGTCATGTTGCAAGAATGGCAGACAACCGATGGACATCACGACTCACAACATGGATCCCCAGAGACTACATGCGAAACCGAGGCCGACAGAGTAAGATATGGAGAGATGAACTAGAAAGATTCAGAAAATACCGGCCCAGCGATACTCATTATGAAGAGATGTGGCAGATCCTTGGGAAGGTCTATGTCCAACGATGATTGATAAAAGACTGATGATGATGATGATGATGATGATGATGATGATGATACGGGAGTTCAATTACTGACTGTGATGGCGAGTTCTTCTGTTTGTTTATAGAGCATCATATATTTTTACTTCCTTCCAGGCCTTTTTAAGATACATCGATAGTGTTCCTAGTTTCTGGACTATTATAGGGATGACAGTCTTACAAACATTCTTACGGGTAAGTTGTTGGTATTTTCTATTTTCCCACATTCTTTCAACTTCACTTGATTTACTTCGCTTGGCTTAGTCTGGCTCGAGGCAATCTATTTACATCTTCCATTATTAATTTTTCTCCGGTGTTTCTTTTATCTTAATGTCAACTACTCAGACTGTCGGTCTACGACCGTTGGTAAACAGGGTGAATCGGAAATAACGACTGACGATCTGAGATGTCCAGACGAGAAGCAACAAAGCTTATGACAAAATTAATACTAGTCAAAAAATTAATAATGGTTGACAACGTTTCATCAGATGGAAATAGAGAAAGAATATTTCTACTCGTGGCCTCCGTTCAACTTGTTGCAGACGGTCCACGAGGTTCATGCCAAGTATATGGATATCCAGTGATGCCCAGTGGTCGAAATTCCCCAGAGGAAAGCTGAGAGCCATTCGTGTGACATCAGCTTGGTTATAGGAGATACCAGACGTCCCATTGGGCGTCAAACCACCTCGAGGAGTTTGGAATCAGTGCTGTCCTTCTCCTAGCCTGAATCCCTTCCCAATTACCAATATACCCCATTGTTTTACCCCTATCTGAGAGGAACAGATGCTCGGCATGCTCTTTCCCAAGGACCTTAGTGCAAGGTGAACATAATCAGCCCCGACCTAAGATTGTTCTCAGTTCATCGATTCCGTTGCTGGTACTGACTATGCCATTCGCACGTCTAGGCTTATTGCACATCCCTTGCATACTAGTGTATGCACATCTTCATTTCATATTCGACGATATTTTGATCATCTCAATTATGTGAACGACGATGATTTCTTTTTAATTTTGTTCATCTTGTATGTGTCTTTTTCATGGAATATGAATGAAGCACACATAGGTTGGCTCTTTCTTTGAATCGGAGATATATTTATTTTTGTTAGTTTGTACGAGGTTTTTTTTTTTGTTGTTTTTTTTACATTTTTCCAGAAATCTCTATAAGATGCTTTTTTCACGTGGTCGGTCGGTCAGTCTATCGGTCGGTGTGTTGTTCGGATCCAGTTATGTTGAACAACAGGAAGAGGAAGGAAGGGGTTCGTGTTCTATTCATCAGCGGCTATAATGTCATAAGTGGTGTGATGTCATCAATAAAAAAACGTATCAAACGTATATTGTTTACTGTGTTGCCAAGTATCGTTTGTTAATACCTAAAACTATCTTCAGAAATGATTAAAACATTTCAATTTCAACATTATAGATAAAATGTTTTATATACACATTTAAAGCCATTTATCAAATAAACTCATCATACGCCAACACTCCACTGCAAATCATCGATAAAAATTGTTCACTCACTTTAATTTAAACTTACTAATTGTTTTTTTATAACAAGATTTTCGGGCGAACCATCCTCTCCATCCTCTTATTCTTCCTCCTGCTACTACTATGACAACTGATAATGCTACTAATATGTCATCAGGAATCACTCTGAAATTGGAAATCACAGATATGGACGTAACAGTGGTGGACACATCGTTGACCTTCTGATTGTTATTTCATTATCATCTTCTTCATCTTCGTCGTCACTAATTTTTCTAACATTATCATTATTATCGTTGTTATTATTATTATCATCATTATTATTATTATTATTATTATTATTATTATTATTATTATTATTATTACTATTGTTACTATTATTATCGTTGTTGCTGTTATTATTGTTTTTGTTGTTATTTCAAGTTCTTTCTGCATATATTTAAACTGGTTATTTGTCAAGAAATAGGTCTTTGGAAAAGAGAACGCAGGGATTCTCTCCCCAACCTTTCAGCAGATGCCATTTGAAGACAATTGCTTGTGACTTGAAAGGTGCTTTTCTCCGGTGGTCTTATACGAGGCAAGTTAACAATTTAAGTATCTCGAATATTTTCAGCTATCAACACGGTGTCAGTTACAGATTCCCCTCGCTATCCTAAAGTAGTTGTCTAGTTGGAAAAGTAGGTTCTCAGGCACATCCCTGGATTTTTTTTCCCCAACATGATCTTTATTGTTTTATGGAGTGCTTGCTTTATGATTCTGTCTGTTCTTTAGCTAAAATGATGTCCCATGGGGTTTATCTTTAACAATACACGACACCTCGTCCGTTTTTGAACCTGAACAGTGGAATGAGAGAAAATTGCATAACTTTTGTAGTAAACAACATACTGAGACAAATGAACACATCATTTCATTCAACTTCGACTCAAGGAATTCAGTAAAATGGTTATTGTTAAGATTCAAACGCATCTTGGCTCTAATTCAGGATTTAAAAAATCATCTATGCGTTATGAGTTGAAAATCAAGAAAAATGGAGTGTTAGTTGTCAGGAATTGATGCAAACCTTATCGGACTGTCATGTGCAGAATTTCAAGACACTGCTAACAATTTTACTATAGCAATGCATTCTGAATTATTTTACAAAAGAAATGCATTGAAAATGAGGAAGAAAGTGATTGTTTGTGGATTATTGCAGGTGTTAGCGTAGGGCTTTATATCCACAGCAAATAGTTTGCTCCTTTTCTTAGGTGAACAAGAGAGGGATTGAATTATCGAATTGGCGAACTAGGAAATTACTGTTGACGCACAAAGCCTTACTCACCAGAGAGGATACAAGCATATTCTATGTAAAGATAAAAGAGATGGAAGAAAACTTATAAGTACTGAAGTCTTTATTGATTCGACTATGAAAAGATTTCACAGACAAGAGGAAAGAAAAACGTAATGGCGAAAACTAGTAACAGGTTTCAACTCATATTAGGTTTAAATAAGCATAAACGATATTTGTCTGTAGATTAGTGAAGGGTTGTCAACGTTCTAAGAGTTTTTAGGACAATTGAACTCCTTGTTATTTGCTGCTAACACAGCGATTTGGTCGATCCATTCGACAGCCTTCTTCAGGTGTACTATCAGAATATAATGCTGGTAACCAGAAAAAATCTTTCCTCTCCGGTGGTATCAACGATTATAACGTATGATTCGGGTGTTTTCCTTTCCTTTCCCTAAACAGGACTGGATTTCTACACCTTGTCCCTGTTGAATAGCTGAAATCCAACTGGAAACAGAGAAAAATCAAAGAAGCAACCCACATCAACATGCCGACTGAGAGTATGTCAGAAAAATGTGGAATTCAACTCGATATGGTTTCCGTGCCGGGGACAAGGTATGGAAATCCAGGTATAACATGAAATATATATTTAATGAATGAAAACTATTCGAACCTTCTGGTGAATTTCATCACGGTGCGGACCTGTACCTGATTTATTCAACCCGTGTAGTTTAGGTTTTGTTAACCATATGACACAGAGCTCATGACAATCCTGCTCCTTATTAACAATTGTGGTCTACGTCTGTAGGTAATTCAACACTCAAGCAGAATAAATATTAACTACACCTAAACTCTTCAGTTGCTTAAATTCTAAAAACGAAGTATTTTTATTAATAATTTTCATCATTTTTTCATCTCTTTGTCTGTTATTACCACAACATTTTTGGTCAACATACCTTCCGACCGTTAAAGTAAGTAGCATGAAATCACGATGAAGAAATAGCTTACGAAAAGACTTGAACTAGAATCCCATGTCTAGGGAGTTCGTCTTACATGGACGGCAATTTAACCAATTCGATAACGGAAGCCAAATAGTTTAATACAAACTAAGTCCCCTGCAATAACTTGCTGCGATTGACAAGGCAACTAATGAGGATTAGTTTTGTGGGATACTAAATCCTTATGAAGTTGGAACTGTACTTGGAACAAACATCGTTTGGCTTTACTTCATAAGATTGCAATCGGTAGATAAACATAAAACAGGAACCACTCCCAGATTAAGCAGTTATCATAGTTGACAGCTATTTCTAAACCTTTCTTCCCCTAGCCACCTTGTTATCTTTTTTTCTTTTTTTTTCTTTGGTCCCTTTACCCCCCCCCCCGCCCTTTCTGGCACTTCATTAATTCTTTTTTTATGCGGTTCTTTTCTTGCCACTTCGTTCGTTTCTCTTTCATTATTCCGACTTTCCGATTAGATCAACTGCCCCCTCTCTCTCCCTCTCTCCACCTTTCTCTACTCCTTCCTCCCCCTCCTCTCTCTCCCCCTTTCCTCTTTCTCTCCCCCTTTTCTCTCTCTCCCCCTTTTCTCCCTCTCTCTCCCCCTTTTCTCTCACTCTCTCTCTCTCTGATGTTTCTATTGTCGGCTATCTCCGATCCTCAAGTGACCCGACTCCTGTGCACTGAATTTCCTGCACTATCTCTCCAAACTGCAGAACTTGCCAACCAGAAGGTCCCTTTGATAACCCATGACGATTTTCGGATCGCAAACACACTTTTCCAGATACTCTGTGAACTTCTTCGTGCCACCAAAATCACACGTAAGTAAGTATTTTTAGTGTAAAAAAAAAAGGAAGAAGAGAGGGGTTTTCTTAAGACAACAAATTTGACTAAAAAAAAATTACAAAAAATAAATGATATATTTTGACAGCAGCAAAGTAGCGAGACAAAGGAGTCTCCTGTAAGAACCTCGAACTTGCACGAGGTCTGGGTCTACCATCGGTGCGCGGTGCATTGAACGCCAGCCATCCGAACGTCAATGGAGGAAGCTGTGGGATGAAGTAACGAAATCTAACTCTTAATTTCTTTACCGCAGATTGGATCCGATCAAGGTTGAGAATGGAGGTAACAGTTATTTTGTTACTACTACCGGGACAGGTAAAGTGGTTATAAAAAGGCACTTTGCGCTCTCTTGTCTATCGAGACCATCGTAGCATGCCAGTGAGGATACATTTTGTCATGAATCTGGTGGTGCGACAGAACACGGTGAGAAGTCGGTGCATGCCGTTTATCAAGGATATTAGTGCGATGTGAAGGTAGAACAGCCGCAATCAGAATTTCGTCCATTTCATTTTCTGTGACAATAGCCATTTCGCCAAGTTGCACCTTAAATATTTGATTTACTTTTCTAAAATATCATATCGATCTTGTAAACATAACTGTGAACTTTTCAAAAATAAATCTTCGTGCGACTTTGACAGCATTTTCCTCTTATCTCCTTTGCAATTTGTGGAAAGTAAAAACGGGGGATCTTGATTTTTTTGCAATGGGGAAAATTGATATAAAAAGTATTCGCAGGGTCATCTAGATCCCCTTCCTTTGAATCAAGGTGGAAGAATCACACAAGAAGGTGTCGGATTGCCTGAAAAACTCTTTGAATGTCTGTCACAGTTCTCAAAATTAGACTCAAGGCTTTCACATGGTTCAACTATCGCAGTGAGAAATGTTAGGGATAAAGCGGCATTTTCTGTTACCTCGAAACCAAAACAAAACTCATTGTAGTATACATGGATATCTCGTTTATATACTATATACATTTCATCTTATCGTGTAAATAAGATGGAGAGCTGTTTTTATGAATGAAGTGTCGTCAATTTTGTAGAAACCGTGTGACTGTCTTCACATCCTAATACCTATAAAAATGACTGGAGGCATGGAATGGAAAATAAACGCCAACTATTCGCTCCAACTTCAAAACTACCTGACCCCCCCCCATCCCCCAAGTCTCTAAAAATAAAACAAGGGTTTGGCTGCAAAACATTCGATTAAAAATGTCATTATTTTTTCCCCTTTTTTCCCCAATCCATAAAAGAGGACTTTTAAAAACTAGATTCACGTTTATAGAAATTAAATCAGAACTTTTCAATCGAAATAACCCCAAAACATTTATATCTTTACATATAAATATATCCAAAAAAGATTTTATGCATATAGGAAATATTTGAGCATGGTGTGTTTCGGATGTGAATGCTTTCCAAAATCAACATTGTAATTTATTCAGCAACGAGGTTTAAGAACAGATATTCGGAGTGACGTGATCAAGATCTGGTCGTCGACGGGTGACAAGAAAAGAGCAGACAATTGCTCGGTCTGCGATGCCTCTGTCAGACAACTTTGAGATTCTTGCCGAACCTACAAGTCAATAGGCGTACCGCCAACAGACACCCCAAATGTCTTAGTTTTCGGAACCGTAGACCTGTCTGGAAGCCACTAATAACTCAAAGGTACAAGTGTGACAAATTGACTGGAACAACATACTGTCAGTCGTGGAATATCTGCGCCTGGAGGAGAGTCCCTGAGACCGACGGTCGGTAAACTACAGCCCGCAAACTAAGTCCAGCCTGCAGTCTCATACCATGCGATCAGCCGAATCAATTGAATATGTAACGTGCCAATCCAAAATTCTTTGTTTTCTCTATCTCTCTTTGTTTAATAGAACCATAAAATTCAGTATAATAAAAAAAAATCTCATTTAACAGGGGCTTTAAACGAATCAATGTTTTATAGCTAAAAATGTTTTAACAGTGCGCATCCCTACAATCCAATCGATATCCTCGACGGCACTGAAATCAATTTTTTGCTCCAACATAAAAAGAGAATTTCATTGATTGATAGTGCGTATATGTTTATAAAAAATTTCGTTTTGCCAATTCGACTTCTCCTCTCAATCTTCGATGTAATCATGGCGTCTCGGCCGATTCTACGACCATCTTCTGACGTAAATAGTAATATCTGTGAGGAAAGCGAGACTCTCTCTCTCTCTCTCTCTCTCTCTCTCTCTCTCTCTCTTATCGGTCTCTTCTTCCGGTGATTCAAAGCAAAGACTCTGTTTCCTTATGGATATTACAATTTACTCCTGGAGAGGGTCACAGGAAGGAATCGGTCGAGACGTCGTGACTTCATCGAAGACGAAAAGAAGAGATCGAAGTGTCCAGAATGAAGTTATAGACAGTAGGTATATTCTCTTATGTTGAAAAATATTGCAGTAATGAACAATAAAAGAAAGCTGTTCCAAGAGTCTCCCATAGCCTTGTATGTCCCTTATTTCCTTTGACGTTCGCCTTGGCCCGCAAGACATGAAATAAAAATCCCAATCTATTCTTCATTCAAAACCTTCTGCAAACAAATCTTTAATCTTTCCTAAGGTATTCATCTAAATTATTTTCCGTTCAGTTTCTATAGTCTCCGAATTGTCTGAGTTAGGGATTCTCGAACATTTTTACCTCACGACCCCTTTTGACACCATCACCCGTTGTTTTAAAAGCAATAGATTTTAACACTAGTCTTCAGAAATAATCTAACACTAACTAAACATCATCATCATCAGAATCCTTTTGCCAAACCTCTCTATCATGGTTGTTGCGGAGCGAATACTTACTGCACCGTGCTGTCTTTTAATCTCCCTATGTGATATAGTGCATGATTCCTTTGTATGTATTGCAAAGTTCTCAGCTTGAGAGTCAATCTCTGGGTTAGGCTACATGTTTCAGCTCCATAGGTGACTATCTGGTGATGCATCAGTTGTGTACACTTCTAGCAGGGGAAAACAATATTTTATTAAGCTCAATCTGTCATACAGTCACAGTAATAGGACACTTAGTGAATATCGAACTCACTATACTAGCCATTACCTGCGAGACTTATTTGCTAACCATCAGACTATGTGAAGAATAGTAGGTCTGTTCTATATTTGGGGTTAAATGTGTGTAAGGAACAAAGATAGAAATGAACCTTTATTTGAAGTTTCCTTCTTCACTTCTTCAAATTGGTAAGATCCAGAGATTTAGAGAAGAGGATTGCCTTTAATGACGCAAAGATGTTAACTCAGCAGACAAACAGGTATAGAGATGAGAAAAAAAAAGAAAAGAAAATTCTAGTTATGGGATTACTCAAAAAAAAAAAAAAAAAAAAAAAAAGATATTTTCGCGAACCACAATATTCTTTACTCGGTCCACCAGAGCGGTCGCAACCATTACATCGGCGACTAAGAGACCCTGATCTGAATGAAATTTTGAGAAGAAAAAAATCTGTCGTCTGTCTTCTTGCAAATATTCTATCGGCATGGGAAAATTACGCATATGCTGGCTTAAGTTGTAGAAACAACTTCTAATATCGAAGGCAGATCTCGAGTGACCCGAGAGGCTAACATCTGCGCCTTTAACAATTAGTCACTTAGATTATATCTTTCCCTAATTTATGGGAGGATGTAGGGCAACCCTTCCCCTTTTCCATCCCTGAATGAGTCATACTGGCCCCAAAGTATTTGATATAGTCTGTTTAAGAGGGAGTCTGAGTGGTGTATCGGCGAACGAAGCAGTCAGTGGTATTGGCGTGAAGAGGTCAAACTCCCGTCGAGGCTGTTTACCATCATCATCATCATTATCAGTCTTTTAACGTCTGTCGTTGGACAAAGACCTTCCCCAGGATTTGCAACACTTCTCTATCATGGGCGTCGCGGAGCTGGTACTTTCTGAATTTGTCTAGCTCGTCTCTCCATCTAATATTCTGCCGGCCTCGGTTGCGCATATGATCTTGGGGAATCCATGTCGGGAGTGACGATGTCCATCGGTAGTCCGCCATTCGTGCAACATGGCCGGCCCATTGCCATTTGAGATTTTTAATGGATTCTATGATGTCCCTAACTCTTGTCTTTTCCTGAATGTTCTGAACTGTCTTGTTGTCTCTCCATGTGAGGCCCAGTATGATTCTTTCATGTGCACGTTGCATGGTTCTCAATTTGCGGATCTGTCTCTTGGTTAGGTTCCATGTTTCAGCCCCATGAATGGCTATTGGGAGGATGCATTGGTTATACACCCTTCTCTTTAGTATTAATGGGATCGTTTGGTTTTTGAAGGTTACGCTTGCTCTGCCAGAGGCTTACCATCCTAGTGTGATTCTTCGCTTGATTTCTTCTTCCTTTGTGGGTTTCATAGAGATTCGTTGTCCTAGGTAGATGTAGTGGTTTACCTTCCCGAGTTTTGCATCTTCAATTTTGACGTCTATGTTCTTATTCTCGATGTGACTGTTGCACATGACTTTCGTTTTACTGAAGTCCATGTGCAGGCCAACTTTTTTGCCTTTAGTTGGAGGTCGTGTAGATTCTGTTGCAAACTGAGTTTTTGAAGACTGAGCTTTCTCTGCCAAAGGTTTGCCACCCTAGGGTGATTCTTCGCTTGATTTCTTCTTCTTGTGAGGGTCTCATGGAGATTCGTTGTCCTGGGTAGATGTTGTGATCTACTTTCTCCAGTTCTGTGTCCTAGTTTTTGATATTAGTGTTTTTATCTCCGATGTGATTGTTGCACATGATCTTCGTCTTGCTGAAGTTCATGTGTAGGCCGACTTTCTTGCTCTCTTCATTTAGTTCATCTATCATTTGTTGGAGGTCATGTAAGTTCTCTGCGAAAAGGGCGATGTCGTCTACAAATTTGAAGTTGCTCAGATACTCACCGTCTATTTTAAATCCTTTACTCCCCCAGTCTAGTCTTCTCTTCACTTAGCACTGATGCCCTTGGAAAAGGCAATAACCCATCTATTCTCTCCCACCCCAAGACACAGGTAAAGTAGCGGGGCAGACTGGGACACTCAAGCCTTGGGTAGACCATCAGTCTGTGAGAAGGACAACTATGATTCCAAGCTAGGGAATGGAACAAAAGACTCACCGTCAAACTGAGAACCATGCAAGTGCACATTAGAAAATCATGCTCAACCTCACATGGAGAGATCATTAGACAGCACAGTATATAGGAAAGAAAACAGGAGTCTGAAATTTGATAGAAACCATTTCAAAACTGGCCATGGGCTGGTCATGTAGCAAGAATGTCAGACAACCGATGGACATCATGACTCACAACATGGATCCCCTGAGATCATATGCAAAATCGTGGTCGACAGACAGTAAGATAGCATGGCGATCTAGACAAATTCAGAAAGCACTGTTCTCTGCGATACCCATGATAGTGAGGTCTGGCGAATCCTGGTAAAGGTGTATGTCTAAAGGCAGACTCTAAAAGGCTGCTGCTGCTGCTGATGATTTTTACTAGTTCTTGCTTATCTTATTTTTGTTGCATTTTTTTTTCGGATCTATATTGCCTGTTTAACGTCGTACAATGTAAAAAAGTTCATGTTATATATATATATATATATATATATATATATATATATATATATATATATATATATATATATATATATTCTCTGGTTCGGACAAACTAGTTATGTCAAGTTTTATACATTTCAAATTTGTATTCCTTCGAGTTTGAATGCAGTCAAGTGTTTCCCCGATTCACCATGTTTTTTTTTAATGCCACAGTGTTAATTAGACTGACTGCAGATAGAAACAATGGACTGAAATCAGAATTTCATTTCTTCCCAATAAGAATGACGAACTTCAAACTTACGCCGGCAGGTGGCGCTCAAAACATGGGTGGGCTTCTCTTACGATACATCAGAAAAAGATCGTAAATAAAGATTCAAATGAGGCATAAATAATTCTAATTAGATCTCTATCTTGAAGACAAAAAACTGACAGCAATTTTGAAAAAGTTAATTGCTATTTGAATTGAGATTTTTTCTTTTGCAGCCTCTCAATGCGTTCTGGCATAATGAAGTACTTTTAAAAACCAGACGACATTTGTTTTACTTGTTTGTCATTCTACTCTTTCCTAATCTTAAATTATTTCAGCAGTCGACAGGATGTTAGATTTGGCGAGAGTTAATCTAAATGATAAGAAATGAGCTTATATATAAACTCTTAATCTCTTTTCTTGTTAAGTATACTTGTGCATTGACCCCATTTAAAATGCCTGTCTTGATTCCAGATTGATATTAGTGTCTATGATAAGTGACATGTACATTTTCCAGACTTCCGGCGCATTTGTAGTGTATCAGCTGAGCCAGGTTTAAATACAAGCGAGGGAAACGCTGGATAATAATGTCTAATAAGAATTTAAACATGATATACCAGTCAGGAATGGGACCAAGATTTGGAAACAATTAGATGTAATCAAAAACCCTGTTTCAAATACGAGGAATTTGGCCAAAAATAAAGGATATTTGATTTGATAAGCCAGAAGTGATTTAAATGCGATTTAGCGTCTTATATAATCATTCAATGGAAACATTCAAGCAAATATTATTTCATATTGTTATGACAAACAATATCTTATGGTAACACATAGTCATACGATATCACTTCTCATGGGTGCACGTATACAAGAAATATATGTATATACACTGATGAGTCAAAACGTTATGGCCCCTTACCTAGAAAGATATTGTTCGGTTCTTGTCCCACATAGCATAGATTCTACAAGACCTCTAAAGGTTTCCTCTTGAATCTGGTACCTTGATTTTCGCATCAGATCCTTTACCAACAGCAAGTTATGTGAATTAGAAATGACGGAGATGGTTAAATAGCTGAAATCAGTGTTCAAGTCAGGATCTCGAAAATTAATTTTCAAAACTGACCAAAGTCGTTGGAAATACTGGTGCCACACAATCTTCCTACTCTAATTTGGCTTTGTACCGAACTATGTTAAGTTTAGTAAATATCTGTGATATTGGTTATAATGACCGAGCTGATAAGTTGAGCTCAGTAAATATCCGTGATTTTGGATTCAATGGTAGAACTGATAAGTTCAGGAAATATTCTTGATTTGGGATTTAATGCTCGGACTGAAAGGTTGATGAATTAAGCTCGGTAACTATCCGTGATTTAGGATTTAAAGGTAGAACTAAAGAGTTAAGCTTAGTAAATATCCATGATCATTGATTTCGTGGTGGAACTGGTAAGTTGACCTCAGTAAATATATGTGATTTTGAATTTAATGGTGGAACTGATAAGTTAAGTTTAGTAAATATCTGTGATTTTGAATCTAATGGTTGAATTGATATCACTTTAGGGTATCATACGGTATCTTTTACATTGAACTATACTTTCAAAAAGTCTTTGGGCGCCTACCGTAGACATGCTTTGCGACTTGATCTTTCAAGTAATTGCAAATGCGTTTGAGCTGCACTGTGTTCCATTGATATGACCTTCTTCCAGATTTGGCTTAGTCCAATAAATGCCCACTCAAAAATGCCCGCCACAAAGATAAACAAAATTCGTATAACTCATGCATTCTACTTAATGTACTCCTGATTGACGTAAACCCATACGTGTTCATATATCGGGAAACACTTCTACAGCCAGGTGAAAAAGATCAACCGGAACAGATCAGGTTAAAAGATGTCTTAAGTAATCCAGCGAAGAAAATGGAGATGGGCTAAAAACATAGCAAGAAGGAAGGAAAACAGATGGCATGAAAGATTAATCAAGTTGTTTCCTAGAGATAGAGAACAGAGCAGAAGATCAAAGGATGGAGAGATGAGATAGAAAGGTCTGCCAATTAGACACGCTAGAGATTGGCACAGTCACGGTCGGCGTGGATGGAGCTGGAATTACGATGATGATGATGATGATGATTTTAACAGTTGTTGTTCCACATATGATTACATCACGTGCCCTTTAAAACTTGAGAATATTTATCAATCCGATTTTATTTGCATCGTCTTTTTTGCAGTTTATCCATTCGTCAAACGAATACGTTTCTGCTCCTCTGTTGTTGTTTCCTTCTGTCACGTATACCAAAATGTATCTTATCGCGAGGGTTTTTACCCCTTAATCATCCCATCAGCACTATACTCAAACCCACTCCTCAGGACCACAGTGACGTCTGGATTTTGGTAATTGAAAAACAGCCAATGAAGAAAGTTCAGGCAAGTCTAGATTCCACCCAGGGAGAAAAGAAAAGAAAAAGTATCCCGACCCTTTTCCTCCACCTCAAAACGTTTACTTTGTTCTTGCATTCACAGAAAATCGAAATAGATCTTTTATAATCTTCTCGTTCTGCAGCATGAATACATTATATCCCACTATCAAAAAATGTCCGTCTTTATGTTATAATGTGACTAAGGAAACACAACACTTTTTTTAAAAAAATTGTTTATTTTAGTTGATGAAGTATTATAAATCCTTATTATCAATTTTAACTTCTATTCACTTTCATATTGATTGTTATTACTTTTTATCGCAACTAAACTCCGGCTGAGTACTCTTCAGCACTGGGGAAATAAATTGACTGAATAAAATTGGATTGAATTGAACTAACAATTGATAACAAACACAACGTAGAGGAGACTGTGGGTAGGGAGTGAGTTAATGGATTTGATTTGGGGTAATACCTGCCCCTGAATTCCCGTAGTTTAGGGGTAAGAGCGGTCGCACGTTAAGCGAGCCACCCTCGGGTAGAGAGAGTCGTGACTTCGATTCTCACCATCAAGTTTTTCTTTATTCAAATCCGCGCTGTTGATTTGTTTACTCGTCACTGAAGAGTACCCTGCTCGAGTTTAGATGCGATAAAAAGCAACAACAATTAAGATGATGGTAAATAATGGCAAAAATTAATGATAACGATTCACGTCACATATCCCCATGAAATTTTCAGTGTTTATTCTTGAGAACACCAGGAATATTTCAGCAAGTTAGTTTTTGAAAATAAAATAGAAAAAAAAAAATGCTCCCCCGTTCGGGAAGAGATTATTTGAAAGTAGTAAAAACAAAATCAAATCTCTGGAAGTCTGCAAAAAAAAAAAAGCATTTAGAGTAGTTCTTTGCAAAGAGAAATAAGACGTTCCGGGGGATCAGATTATGAAGTTTCGTGAAAGACGTCAGAGGATAGTGGAACGAAATGGTAATACGTTGTCCGATAAAATTAATGTCAGATTTTTTTTTTTCAAATGTGTCTAGTCGTATAGCTTTATTTGCACGCACCCGATACTACAGCGTTGCTGAAGATCTTTTTTTTTTATCACCTCTCGTCCTCTCTGAAAAAATTTCGTTTCAACATGCAATTTTAATCACATCTCACCAGCGGGCTGCCATAACAGTTTTATTTTGTTTACCGAACCACCACTGACCCTAATCTCACTTGCACGACTATTCTCTCAATTGCTCTCTATTTTCATTTCGTTTTTTTTTTCTTTTAATTCTTTCTAGAGTTTTACACGTAAAAGTTTCTGGAGTCAGATCGAATCACCGAAATGTAGAGGATACTATGTGATGAGACACTCCTTCGGAAATGTAGAAGCAGGCTAAGGACAGGTACTGAAAAGTACTCAGTGACATTAAATGAGCGTAGTACTGGAGCCTATAGAAAGCTTTTTAAAAAGTGCAAAATTCAGAGTCAACAATAAGTAATTATTTATTTTACAACGAATACAATGGTAAGGTGGTAATCCGTTTGATACTAAAGATTATGATAAGTCGCTTAAAAGTTCATTGTCACGGACAAGGTTTTTGGGTGCTGAGTCAGAACATAGTGTGAAGTGGTAGCCGTGTTGTACGCTGAAGGAATGTACAGCAGTTCATCGCTGTCGGAGTTGCTTGCCTGGTGCTGCTCCGGTGAAGCTCACTGGCCTAACTGTGATGAGCCCTTGAATATACATACCACACAAGAGGCTCCGAGACAGGCGTCAAAAAATTCCCTACAGCAACGCTTCTGATTGGACGGAAAATATTTTTATTTTTTTCTACTAATTATATTAGCTGCCGGGACTTATTGTTTCAACCCTGTCAATTTGTGAAAACAACTTTTTACTATCTGAATTCAAGTTTTAGAATAGTGAAGATGTCCACTTTAGGTCTTCCGGTGGATAGCTGACCCTGTCAATGTCTATCAGTGTTAAACGGTCGAGAAGCTCATGTATAATTTGTTAATTTCAATTTATATAATTACCCAATTTTTATGATTGTTATTTACAGCTTTGGTGCCTATCGGTGGAGATTTAATGGTAGCTATTCTCCCCAAATCTACACAGCACGAATCATTTATGGAATTTCCAATATCCCCCAATTTAATTCTAGTGGGGTTTTTTTTATCACAAGTAATCGATGTATTTTCACAACAGGAAGCGTCCAATATTTGTTATCCAAACTTGAAAAACAACAGATACTAATTTTATCTGCTTTTCGTGCCAGCCATAACCTTCCTTTTTTTTTGTAGACCTGTTTTATTTTTAGACTCGACTGAAAAACATGTTAGTTTCTTCACCATCAACCATTGGTTTTTACGACAACAAACTCCATATCTGGTGATCGGTAATTAAAAGTGCGGTGTTTGCCGTGTACCACGTAGCAACTGTATTGGCTAGAATAAGACCACGCGTTTGTGTGAGTGTGTGTTAGTTACCATTTTCACCGATTGATTTTACTTCTGTTTTTGTTTTGTTTTTGTTTTTTGCTCTTTTTTTTTACAACATATGATCTTTCAGTTAAGACCTGCTTCGTGGCTGAAATAGTTGAATGTTTCTCACCTATGCCAGTGGTCGTTGTTCTAACTCAGGGAGATAGGCCCTCCCACTTGGAAGATTGACGCTACATAGTCTTCACAATTCCTCTCATTCCTGTGGATTTAGTCTGGTAAAAAAAAAAACAGGCTAATCTGTACTTAATAAAAATATACTTTGAGTCTGTCTACAGATAGAGATAGTTGCGTTTTTCTCTCTGGTGCCACTTGTGCTTTGAGCCTCAGTATGAGCTAACTGATTTTTCAAGGCAGTAAGACCCTCTTCAGTGTATGAGTGTGTGTACATATATGCCCTGTGTGCCTCGCTGTGGGTAATAGTTAACAAGCTAGTCTGGCAGCACATTTCTTTACTACTGTAGCGACTTTGATTCTCATTGGATCTGCACCAAACTAAGATTAGGAAATAATTTCTCATATCTACATTGTTGTCTGCTAAACATTTTTTTGATACAAGGTAGCAACCATGATGCGTTCAATGAGAATCGAACTCGCCACTCAGTAACAATCATCTGTTAGACGAGCTTGCTAACTATTACACAACGACAGGTCACCCAATATACATATTTGCATGTTCATAGATTGATACATACAAATGCATGGGTATTTATTCATTCGAAAGATCGTAAAATCACTGTCAGTAACTGAATAACAGTAGCGTCAAAATTTGAAGTCATGTAAAAATATTTCCATCGAAGAATACATATGGTCAGAATAAATTCTGTCTATGACATCACTGGCGTTTTCAACCGGAAAACATCTAAAATAAAGTAAAAAGAACATCTAGATATATTTGTATTCTGAAGAATCTAGATGTTATAAATATCCCCATCAAAATAAGGCCCCCCAAAAGTAGAAAAGGCTTTTATTTTCAAAAATAAAAATGTATATATTTTTAGAAGGAGCCTAGTGGAGTACTGATGCTAATTTTCAAGTCTGAAGACAAAATGGTATCTCTGGGAGTATTAGAACAACCAAGCAAAGAAAGAAAGGTCCAGAAAGGTTACAGAAAAGCCTTTGTTTACAAAGATCAAGAAGGGTATTTCTTGAAAGGGTCGAGTGGAGTACTGATGCCACTTTTCAAGTCTATTCACAAAGCGATATGACCAGGAGCACCGGAAAGCACAAACACATTAACACACAAAACACTAACAAACCAACCTATGAAAAAGTGACAGAAATCTTCGCAACCTCCGGTGGCTACTACGGTCGTTCAATATCTAATTTTGAAATAAGAGACGGTGCGTTGCCATGAGTTAGCAAAACATCTTCCTTTGTTTGCGTTCAGTCTTTCAGTAAGAGCTTATTCAGCTACCCCGACTGACTCTCTCTCTCTCTCTCCTCTCTCTCTCTCTCTCTCTCTCTCTTTCTTTTAACTTTTCTTTTATATTTTCTGCATTTAATAATTTATCTGAGGTTTTTTTTGGAGGGGGGGGCAGCGAACGTGTGAACAGAGAAGCCGTTCTTCATCCTCTTCTCATTCAAATTCGGTTTTGAAAACACTTGAGACAAACGGAAGGAAACATTCAGAAACCGAGAATCAGATCTCTGGTCATGTCACACAGTTTGACAAGAATTGTGAAGGAAGAATCCGAGAACTACAAGAAGAAAAACAACGACTGCAACGACTCTCTCTCTCTCTCTCTCTCTCTCTCTCTCTCTCTCTCTCTCTCTCTCTCTCTCTCTCTCCTTTCCTCTGCTCAACATTCAAACTCTTTCTCTCTCCACACCCCTTTCTCTCTCTCTCCATTCCTCTGCTCCACATTCAATCTCTTTCTCTCTCCAAACCCCTTCTCTCTCTCTCTCTCTCTCTCTCTCTCTGTGTCTCTCTGTCTCTCTGTCTCTCTCTCTCTCTCTGTCTCTCTCTCTCTGTCTCAGCCCTTTTTTTCTCTCGCACGCACACATGTATGTGTTTGCCAGAGGATGTATTAAAAAACCACATGCCACAACCTCTCAGACTAAAGTAATCGGTAGGAAGCTGGTTTTGCACATTGTTATTAACTGAGAACCAAGTATGATTCTGGGTGCTTATAGCTTCATGCCAAAAATAAGCTGAACTTATTAAATATATATACACTTACAACATAAGAGTAACTAAGGTAACAATCTGTGGTTGTCCATAAAACTCTGACCAAATACAAGTTTCCAAAATATAATTCGATCCCCACGATTCTTTTTCTTTTTCCTTTTGTCAAATTCAAACTCTTGAGTTTTGAATCTATTTTCGTATGTGATAAAAATGACTGATTGCAATGACCAGAACAAAGACCAGTGACGTCATGCACGAATAGCAGTGGCATTGTGATGCACACAGAATCTAATGACGAATTCATCCCCCCCCCCCACACACACACACACTTCTAAAACCCAGCTCAGGTCAACTTGTTTTACTAGAGTTTGCAAATCCCGTTTATGGGAACCATGAATAAAGGAGTTGAAACGAGACACGTAGTTTTTAGGGGGATAATGTTGTGTGGAGAAACGAATTCTCTTTGGTTTATCTTTGTTAGGTAAAATGAACCAAGGGAATTTTAAAGCGGCCAAGCTTCTTCTTTTGGGCTTTTGGATTTGTTTGTTTTTTTTTTTTTTTTTTTTTTGTTTTTTGTAAATCAACAAAAATTCAAATTGTATCCCTACGTACACAAAGCTTGGTTCTGTTTGATTCGACTGGTTGCATCGTAACTTGTAGAAAGTGCATCACAAAGTCTAATGTTGTCTTCATATAGGAGAATAGATGGACAGGAAAAAAGATCTTGTTATTGTCAAAGATGGGAAAATATTAATTGATTGCAGCGTGCAATTTGGATTTATCATTTAGATAACTACAAGGCAGTACAGTATATAAGGAAGAAAACGGGTGTCTGGGACATCATAGAAACTATTAAAAAACTCAAATGGCAATGGGCAGGCCACGTTGCAAGAATGAAAGACAACCGATAGACATCACGTCTCACAACATGGATCCCCAGAGATCACACGAGAAACCGAGGCCGACAGAACACAAGATGGAGAGATGAACTGGACAGATTCAGGAAATACTGGCTCTGCGACTCCCACGAGAGAGAATTGTGGCGAATCCTGGGGAAGGTCTATGTCCGACGACGGACGCTAAAAGATTGATGATGATAATGATGATGATGATGATGATGATGAGTCGTATTACTATAGAAGTCGTCATACTGGGTTCGCGATCAACTGTGACTGGTTGCATCGTAACTTGCAGAAAGAGCATCACAAAGTCTAATGTTGTCTTCATATAGGAGAATAGATGGACAGGAAAAAAGATCTTGTTATTGTCAAAGATGGGAAAATCTGCGGTGCGGAAAAGATGATGTTTGATCAAACCATAAGGTGAGAGAGAGCCAAAAGGTAGACCTCACTTGCGAACTACGGAAGTTTTGTGGAAAATGTCATCTATATTTATTAGAGCATTTGGAACAGCCCCCGAAACCAAAGTGAACTGATTAGAACAGATCCGTAGAATGGAGGCAATCCAGGCTATGGTGTTATTGAAACTGGTGATAATGCTGAGCAAGGTGCTAGATATCTGAGGAGACTTGATGATAGTCCTTAAAAAGTAACAGATTGACATCCAGCTTCTTATTTTATCATCTGTTCTTTTTTTTTTATTTGATTTTTTCCGATTATATATATTGTTATCATTTTTGTGGGTTTATCAATGAATGAAGAGTACTCGATATCGAGGATGGAGCATATACGAATGGATGTACACAGAAATTTTACTACTTCCTGGTGACTCGAGTTTCATGCTAGTGCAAGCATCAGACCGTCTGTCACCCATGTTGGCGCACTCCTTAAATATCGGGTGTTCGGGGTCACGTGAGAGAAGAGGTTGATGGATCACGTTACACGTCGTTTCGTCCAAATGATTGTTCATTTTCAGTTGATTGGATGTTGTATTATTCGCGATGTTTAAATCAATTAGTTTAAGTTTGTTTTTTTGTTTGTAAGGAGGTTTTACTAAATGATTACAAATGATTATCGGGTTATTATTATATTTTGGGATAATGATTTTGGGGTTGTCCGATTGTTGAATTATTTTTAAGACAGGTTACGACTTCTCATACATTTTGTAACAGTCTTTCGAATTTCCCATTCAACTTTTTCTGTTCCCATTTTCCTTTCTTTGTTTGCTGTACTACTCCTTCGTTTGCTACTTTTCATCATCATTATTGTTGTTGTTGTCGTTTTCGTCATAGTTATTTTTTTCCAAAGACCTGGGATTCATTCATGGTATGGGACTGTGTTTAGTCTATGGGGACATGGTGTGATGGTAGGTATCGTAGGAGAAATTGGTTTTCATGTCGGGATTTTGATATAAGCTCTGATGTTTTAATCTGTTTATGCTACTGGGGGAAGATGATTATGATGATTTTTTTTCCTTTCAAGCACAATGTGCAGGGTTTTGGAGTGTTGTTGTAAGTTGGCACTGTTTTGTGTGTTTTGTTTCCGTTTGTTTGTTTTTATTTTGTTTTTTTGTTTTTTCAAACATAAGTATTAATAGTGTCATGCTCGCACTTTCTGTTGTTGAAGGAGGTGTTGTGTGCATATTTCCTATGTTTCCAAGGTCCTTCCAAGGTCACCCCAATATATATTCTGTCTCGCTCATCTTTGGATTTTTCTATGGCTTGATTTACGACGTTAGTTTGGCAGATACCGTTTAATGGACATGCTGGTTTATTTCCAGAAGTAGTCTGGGTAACGGTATTTGCATCGTTGTTTGTGAACAGCAAAAGACATTATTCGAATCCTACCATAATTCATCAATTGCCTGCCCGTCTGTATGTGACAGGGTGACACAGGAACTTCACAGCATATCCCCATAATTTTTTGTATACTAGACCTGTTTTTTGCAAGTTATTTTTTGTAAGTTCAAAAGAAAAAAAATTGTGGGTAAGCACTCAGCTTGATAATAATGATATGATATCTATCTGCCTGTCAGTCTATCTTACTATACAATTCGTTTATCTTTTGTGAAATTGCACCAGATATTAAAATTGGATCTGATCCAGGATTTCATGGTGGCAATGACTTTCTATTAAGGTATCACTCAATAAATACATATTTCATATTCGTGATCTCTTGTAGGGGGCACAGACCCTAATTAGTCTTAATTTCCGATTACAAAATCAGAAATCAAGACCTTCCAACCTGCTGAGCTCAACCTTCAAAAATAAGAAGATCCCATTAATCCTAAAGAGAAGGGTGTATAACCAATGCATCCTCCCAATAGTCACTTATGGAGCTGAAACATAGAACCTAACCAAGAGACAGACCCGCAAATTGAGAACCATGCAACGTGCACATGAGAGAATAATACTAGGCCTCGCATGGAGAGACTACAAGACAGCACAGTACATCCGAGAAAAGACAAGAGTCAGGGACATCATAGAATCCATTAAAAATCTCAAATGGCGGTGGGCTGGCCATGTTTCCTTGAATGGCAGACAATCGATGGACATCGCGACTCACGACATGGATCCCCCGAGACCACATGCGCAACCGAGGCCGGCAAAATATTAGATGGAGAGACGAGCTAGACAGGTTCGGGAAGTACTGGCTCCACGACGCCAATGATAAGGAGGTGCGGCAGATCCTGGGGAAGGTCTATGTCCAACGACGGACGTTAAAAGACTGATGATGATGATGATGATGATGAACCGGCTGAGTTTTGCTCGAACTCTTAACTATTGCTCTCAGTTTATATTTTCCTCTGAGGTATTGCAACAGTTGAAGACTGATTTTCCTCCTTTTACTGGGTGATTTTCAGTAAGTGATTGTAACAAACACGCCAGATCTCTCGAACACTCTACCAGCCAATACTGTGGTATCGATACTGGGCTTCCCGGGCCACTGGACGTGCGTCTAATAAAGCTCAAGGGTCCTCAGTACTGTTCTCTTTTGAACTGGTATTGCGAATCTGGTGACACAGAGACAGCACCATCTATCACATAGCTATCCAGAAAATATGATTATTATTTATAGTCCTCTATCGTATATAAGAATTCGAATGAATGTAATCAATTTTGAATTCATAAGATTTTAAAACGTCGATTTTTTTTTATTGTTGTCCATTAATGCATAAAATAGGGGTCAACCAGAATATTCCCTTCATAGAAGGGATCCTTGAGTTTTCAAAGTTTCGAAACCACTGATTTATCATATTTGTGTACTCTTTCGTTGGCAACGGTGTCAGTTGTCCCTGCCAAGGCAAAACCTCAGACAAATAGTCTCAGCTAACGATATGTGATATTAGAGTTGGAGGCGATTAGCACATGGAAAGTGAAATGGTATCACTCACTTCACCATCCTTGCTTACGCCACCTGGTATCACGAAGCGGTCATTCAACTAAACACTGACCAGACTTATTAATAGAATCTACGCAATCAAATTTAGTGGTCTTAGGTAAACTTTCCATCACGCTAGCTATTTAAAAACCCCACGATATTGTATTCAGGAAGGCCCTTCCTTTCGTGCCATTCCTATAAACAATGTAATATATACGATGTACGTTGATCAACGTGTACAGCCGTATGTCGATCTACGTCCGATTGAATAACGACCTATCACAGATACGTTTCGGTAAGAGCTTAAAAACCATCAATTGCAGATGACAAGATTCTCAGTCAATGCAGTTCTATGGCTCAGTTGCAAATGACGAAAATTTCCGTAATGTTATTGTTAGACGATGCAATGTATGCCTTACGTTTGTCTTCAGACGTGAAAGACGAGGAGAGGAAGGTAAAAGAGCAGATACCTTGCTGGAGTTGAGCTAATGACTGTGTTGACATTTGTTCGATATAGAGGTTTTAGGTGAATATGTCTGTGACATGGTATCTCATGCTATGCAGTGCGTATATTTCACCCCAAGCTGTAATGGTCGACACTTACGCCCAGGGTGAGTTGCGTCCATACTACCGGACGTAAGTAGACGCAAGACTGAATCAGTTCCTTGATGCTTGGACTATTTGGAAAGTAAACTAACTCTTGTGATATTATTGTATGTGTGTGTGTGTGTGTGTGTGTGTGTGTGTGTTTCTCAATCTGCCAGTTTGGTAAAATTACAACTAATGAAATTCGATGAATTGAAAATTTAAAGGAACATCTTTTATTATAGGCTTGAGAATTCCCTTTTGTTATTTTTCTCACCGATTTCAACTTTCCATGCGCACTAATTACAAAATTATATCGCTCTCACTACAATAAAAGTTAAGATAACTATCAAAGTATGTAAACATGTTTTGAAGACATACCGGCGTCTACTTGATGAGTAATGTTTTCACTTCTCTTTCGCCAAAATTCGGAGTTGCAACAATTGTGCCAAGTTGGCCTTTTCAAACGGCACGAGTAGGTTCGTCTTCACCATTCAATTCTTGCAGAACTGATATTCGTCTGCCTTCAAGTGCACTGCTTAAAGTTTTCAGTCGCTTTTACTTGAGTATTCCACTTGTATTTAAATGTGGACATGTAACGAGAGGGAAATTCACGTCTTATTTACCTTTGTCGTTTATTTATGTCTTCTGCCGTCTCCTTAGAAAATATCTTGGAAAACGAATATTATTCAAGTAGTTCTGGCGAAAGAAGATGGTATATTAGACATATAAGAATCACACTCCACCCACGAGAGATGATGAATGTCATTTGATTTTCCTCCTTTCTCCTTGTTACGGCACTCGTTCTAATGGTTCTAAATAATGACACACGCGTTCTAACGGCAAATTTGGTTTTATATTCTAGTAAGACTATTGTCGGAGATTGGTCTGCAGCAACAGCACATAAAGATTTCAGTGCATTAGCTAAAATATATCACCGGCACCCTTTTAGTGTCCGTTGTCGGACATAGAACTTCCGCTATGACTCTCTATCGTGGGCATCGTGAGGCCAGTATTATCTGAATTTGTCTAGTTCTTATGTTCAGTTTCGCATGCAATCTCTGAAAATTCACGTTGAGAACCGTGATGTTCAGCGGTTGTCTGACATTCTTGCAACATGACCAGCCCATTGCCATTTTGAGTTTTTATAATGAATTCTATGATATCCCTAACTCATGTCTTTTCTCGGATATACTGTGCCACGTTAGATATTTTTTCAGTTTGAAGGTCAATCTCTTGGTTAGGGTCCATGTTTCAGCCCCATAGGAGACTATTGGGAGGATGCATTGGTTGCAGATCCTTCTCTTTAAGACTAAAAGGATTTTATTGTTCTAAATGGTTGAGCTTGCTCTGTCGAAGGCTTGACACCCTACAGGATTCTTCGATTGGTCTCTTCTTCTTCAAGATTTTATGGAGATTTGTCAGCCAGTTAGAGGTAGTGGTCTATTTTCATCAGCTCTGCGGTTTTTATTTTAATCGTCGTCTTTGTCTTCAACATGTTTGTTGTACATGATATTTGTTTTTACTGAAGTTCATGTGAAAACTCACTCTCTTACTTTAATTATTTACTGTTCCTTTTTTTTCTTTTTTTTCTTTTTTTTTTTGCATTAAACTTTTACCTGCCCATAGCATTTTCTAAGAATTAACTGATACAGTCAACAACAATATGAATCACTTATCAACATGTAAATTGTTTGCATAATTACTTTTTGGTCCATTTATTTTATTTCCAATCCGTCTTTGGTACATTAGACTGCGAAAAGGTTGTAAAAAGACATGTTTTATCAGTTCTTGCTTTTCTAATTTTCTAAGTTTGCTTCGAATAAAGTCCACTCTTTATAATGGCAAATTCGTTATAACGGCACACTTGAATCTCTCAAGGGTTCCGTAGTAACGTGAGTCTGCAGTATTCTGTTTGTTTGTTTTCTTTGTTTGTTTTTAAGCATTTTAAAATGATGATCAAGTTTTATGCATTGTTTATGATTTCAGCCAAGAAAATAGAATAAAATAAACGCATAGATAGATGGATTTTGATTGTCATATATCTCTGTCATGAAAAATGTGCAAAGTCCCAAATAACTGTTTTTATTCCAAATTCTCATTTGTTTGATTATTCATGTACTATATCTATCCAATTTGTTTCTTTCAACGCGACAATAATGTTATTAAGATACGGATGTATGGCCCGACAGAATGATTATAAATTATAGATTTCTTTAATTGTTTATTTTATTCACGTTATCTAAGCCAAATGAAATATCTACCGTGTTATAACAGGAGATCACTTCAAGTTTAGTTTCAATCTGATATAACGCAATTTATGATCATTCTGTTGGAACATATATCCATTCCTCAATAACACACACACACACACACACATATATATATATATATATATATATATATATATATATATATATATATATATATATATATATGCTGATAGACGCCTATGGGATGATTAGATCATCTGGAATTAGATTAGAGAAGAACAGTTTCAAATCTCATCAGAAATCAGCTCTGAAGTGAGGAAATACAGCTTTGGATTCTGTAGTTTGTAAAACAATATTAACAGTAATATTATTCCACCAACTATGGCATATAACTTTAATCAAATAACCTACGGTGGATTACCACAATTAATAGTACATCAGTGAAAGTTCGTTCATTTCACGCGTTTACTACAGAAAGAGAACACAGAAAGTCAAAAAGGTGAAGCGACATCGAGGCTGGGTGATCATGTACCACGTTGGTGTCTTTTATCATTTTCAGAACTTAACTCTTCTATTTTAACAGTTATAACTCTCGATTTGTTTTGGTTGGAGACTAAGACAAGATAGAAGCGAAGAGCTGAACAAGATATGTTATCTCCTGCAACGAATTTTCACCTTTTTACTTTGTCTATTTATTTATTTATTTCATATTGTTTTATTCATTTATCTATTTATTCATCTACGATTTTAAACGCTGATGAACAAAGAAAAAACTATCACTCGATCAGCCATCTTTAAACGTATGGATTACTCAGATGAAGTGTACTTTTCCTACTTCGATATCAGACAGATCCATGAAAGTACAGTGAATTGCTTGATCTATATTCCTAAGTTCAACCTTTAAACCACTCTAGTCTGGTATTTCCAGAGGCAAACACAAAGATCTTTTTGAAATTGTAGTTGTGGGTGTGCGAAACTTTTGTTCAAAAGCAAGTATGCATCAAGAATAAAAGCAGTTCAAGATAAAGGCCCGGAATTCCAAGAACAATCCAACATCCTGCTTGCACATGTTCATTACGTACACTTTTTGCTACATAGTGTAGACTACCAATCAACATACACTAATGCTCATGAGTATTTGAACAGACATTTAGAAAGAGAAGGCATCTTTCGGTATTTGTCAATGCTAAATCTCAGTATCTTTTCCAAAAAACTGTTAAATGAATCCAAAAAAAAAGTATCTTTTCTATCCTGCTAAAATTCGTTTAGAATCAAGCAGCTAGAGGATTGGTAAGGCTAACTAACATTGTTATTTTGGACAGCTGACAGACTATTTATTTAGCTAACCTCAAATTAGTGTTTGTGAAGAATACAACTTTGCTGTGAGCGGGCTTTGGCCATTAAAACAAGAAGTATTTAACCTAACCTAGCTAGAAATATATAGGAAGTGTGATCAGATATTTTAACTAAGAACCAAGAAAATCTGAAAGGCTTGCAGACCAATACAAATATAGAGGAAAAGCAAGTATATACAGGAAACACACAGTTTGTCCTTGTCCAAATACTAATTGTACATAAGACGAATTTTATATTTTATAAAATCTGTTTTAGGCTTTCAAGAGACCAGTGCATAAAGTACTTAGAATCTTCTGCGGAATAAAAGTTACCAACACGCAAGTAGTTAGTAGGATAATTCAGAGTCAACAATATTCATGATATTATGTGCATGAATTGTTGCAGACTTCTCAGTGTGGATAAAGCATTTGCCTGATAACGAAGGAAGGTTAGGCTTAAGCAAGCGAAAGGTGGATTTTTTGAAAAGTTACGTCTTTCACCTGAGACAAAGGATTAGCTTCATTTCTGTACATACAGTGCTGATGTACTGACAGAAAACGCCGACCGTAGAGCACTCAGTGGAGATCATTTTTGTACAACAAACTGAAAATCTAAGCTGCTTTTTGTTCTATTCTGCAACAAGACGTCTACAAAAATTTCAACACAGCGGGCAAATATTATCATTATATGGTCCAAAATAAAGCTAGTTTGATTACAATCGACCAGCAAATAAATGAGTTATTATCGATTCTCAAAAGAGGGTTTCTTTTCACCCATCCTGTATTAAATACATCAATATCTATTGTATACATAGAGAGAGTAAATATCTATTTAGTTACTTAATGTTGATTCCGTTTTTGTCATTAGATTGCATCTTTGATCATCATATCAGCATGTTTTTTTTCTATTGTCAAAATTTGGGTACATTGTCAAACTCCAGAGTTGACTTAATTTTCTTTCCGTAACGAGATCACTTTACCAAAAACCGATGAGTCATACACTTAAAACCATGACGTACACAAAAACATGAGCTTGTTTAATTACTCGATGTCAAATAACAACAGTAATGGCTGATATGATGCTTTCGCGCACACACACACACACACACACACACATATATATATATATATATATATATATATATATATATAAGTCTTTTTCTTTTACTTTCTTATCTACTCTTCTTAGCCCTATCCGCCCATAGAAAAAAACTTGAAATTTTGCTAACACGCACACACGCAGGTTCGTTTAGTTTAGTGCAGTATCTTTCCCTTCGAACGACGATCACTGGATTGACTGTTGGGGGTCGATATCAAATCAAAACAAAAATCTAATTCTATTGAAAAAAAAAACATTTTCTAGAAATTTAGCATTCACAAAAACTCAACTAAATGCACATCTTTGTTATGTTGACTGGAATGAAACTTGCTTTTTTGCCAGATGTTCCTTTTAACTCTCCAAAACAAACGATTAAAAGTAAATGTCTGAGATCATCTAATTGCACAATGGATAAAATTACATATTCTTATTCATTTTTTTTAAATTATCCAATCTTCCAAAAAACGTAAATTAATATGTATGTACACTAATGCTAAACAAAATTGATCACAAAAGATTTCGAAGTCAGTAGTTTTTTTATATTCCCGATTGTAATGTAATTCTTTATCAAGAACCAGAGCCTAAAATATAATCTCCCATCATGTTCTCAATACATGTTCCTTGGTAAAGGTGTTCAGAGTCCGATGTATCAGGTTGGAAGCGTTTGCCTCGCTCTTCCGAAGACACTCCAATGTTCTCGATGAATCTATTAAGATGAGTGTCAAGGATAAGGACAGCCTGCAATCCATTTTACCGTAGTTTTTTCACCATAATCTCAACCAGCTATACATAGTACTTGTAATTGCTTCGGAAGCCCCAAACCACTGTGACAAAGCTGTGCCAAGTTTTTTTTAGAGAGCTCCTTGTGGAATTCCTTCTACTCTTTTTTTATCTGTGATCTGACGAAGACGCCGGCTTTAACCTTTGCCTCAGAAAGTATTCTGCTACGATGTGTGAGACCTCCAAGCCATACCGTGCTTTTCGGGGACCAAGACAAAGTTGGGGAACTTCATTTAATTAGCAGTACAACAGTGATAAGACTTTGCAAGACTCTTTGAGGTATGATGAGCTCAGCTGGAAGGTAATCAGAAACTTCAAAACGGTGCCATTCCTGATTGGTCAGCAAGTTTTGCTTTGCTTTTGGGATTGGAGGCACACCTTGGCTCACTGCTAAAGGTGAGACTGGCCATGGTCGCCTGGATTCTATGTGGGGATGAATAATATCACATTGGAGCCACTGGTAAACTCCCGATAAGTATTGATGAACATATGAAGAGGCCTTATGAAACAATTTGTCATAACTCTAAATACAGAGTTTGCAGTCTTCAAGTACCTTCCCTATACTGTCTGACGCACAATAGGTAAATTTCAAAATACCAATGCCCTGATTACAAAATCAAAGTTTGAAGAGAATAATAGTCATTTTTCTATACTTTTTTGACATAAGCAATCAGAAAATTACGCTCATTACCCAGGAACAGGAAAAAAAGTTTCTAAAATGTTGCATAGTGCATATACATCAGTAGCATCAGGAGAATTACAAAACATGTTTACTGATCTAAATAGGGAAAGTAAAAGGTTCGCTTAAAGATGAACAGAGCAAAGACAAAATCAATGTCCAATCATAAAGTCCCCCAAAAGACTATAACAAATGAGGTTAACAAATAAGTTTCCTTAGGATGGGTAAATAAGGTGAGCTAGTATTACCTTGTCTTATCCCCCTTTGGAGCTAAAAAGACTTTGAGTCTTTATGTAGCCTGATAAAGGAGCTGATGTGACTGTATTTATCTTGGGAAGTCGAAGGCCTACTTAAAGCCGATAAATGCTACAGCGAGTGGCATTTTATATTCTGTTGCTTTCTCTTTTAGTCGATTTATTGAATAGAGATGGTCCATGGTTGAGTGGTTTCTTCTAAATTCAGCTTGCTCTCGAGATTGGTTTTCATCGAGCGTTTAGGTGATTTGCTTGATGGTAACTCTAGATAAAAGTTTATAGATGTAGTTGATGAGACTTATTGGTCTGTAGTGGTTGAAATTATTTTGTATTTCCTTATTTATATAACTGCATTATAATCGCAGTGTTTTATTCTTTTTGAACTTTACTTTGTTTTAGTTGAATAGAATGGTTACTTTCCTAGCGATGATCTTGTTAGCTTTCTTGAGTTGGTCGATGGTGATGCCAGGGTTCTTTCCTTTCTTGATCTGTTTGATGGCTTGTTTCGCTTTCCATGTCGAAACTTCTTTGCTCACGTCCTGCGAATCCTATTCGTTGTTTTGTGGTCCTTGTTTGGGGTAGTAGAGTATTTGGTAGAAAATTTGGGAACGTTCAATCATCCAGTTTCTGTCTGTTGTTAGGTCTTCCTTTTCTTCGAGTATACTAGTCATCTGTTTCCGTCCTGTATTGAGAGATTCGTTGATAGCTTTGAAACCCTGACCCTTTTCGAGAATAGTTCCAATGATTGCTGTCGTGTATCTCCTTTTGTCTTCTTCTCGTTTCTTTCAGATAATTTTATTTAGTTCGGTTGCTTCAATTCTATCACTTGTTGTGGTCAGTGACTTGAGATTTTCAATGTGTTGCAGGATTTTATCTTAGATTTTACTACTGGTTTGTGGGCTCTTTGGTTAAAACATAGAAACATCTTAGATGAGAGAGTTCTGTTACTTTGTGGTTGAATTCGTTGATGTAGATATCATTCTCTTCTGGTTCGATAAGAATTAGTTTTGTTACGTTTAGTGGTCGCGGTTTGGTGGCTATTTTTTTTATTGGTATCAATTTGCATTTTACATCTGACCATTCTGTGGTCGCTTCCAGCATTGACTTGATCTCGGACAAGGATGTCTTTAACTGTGTCGCTTTGTCCATTAAATGGTCGCATCGTTGGGGTTCTTCCAATTACATTTTTATTGGGTTTCTTCTTGGAGAAAGTGTTCGTGATTTTGAAATCGTTAGCAGTTGCGAAGTTTACAAGATTTCACCTCTCATCCCGTATTTCAAATTCGGCCTCGCTGACGCAATGTTCATTTCCTTGTCCTATCTGCGCATTGAAGTCTCCCATGATGACATTGAAGTATTTCTGGTATGTTCGTGAAGGGAGTTCAAGTCATCGTAAAAGTTTTCTATTCTTTTGGAGTTAACTGTGAAGCAGGAGTGTAAACTTGGATGATATACAGTTTGTACCTCTATGAAAGTTGTACGATGACAATGGCTATGCAGTCAGAGACAGCTTTGAAGCCTACAACGTAGTCTTCAAGTTCCTTCTTGATAAGAAAGCCTACTCCGCTTTGTTTTACTTTCTCTCTACCGTAGTTGCAAAGAAGATGTTTGCAATTAGATACGATGAGTTTTTCCCTGGGTCTTCTAATTTTGCTAATGCCGATTATGTCCCATTTGATGTTTTTGATTTCATTTTCAAGATCAGTCAGATGCATGTCTGTTGAGAGTTTTAGTTGAATTGACCGACGGGAAAGCGAAGTGCCTAAATAACCGCTTCATTACCACTTTTCATTCACTGTCCCTAAATGAGAGGAGTGGGGATAAAGCGGTTATTTAGACCTTTGCCTTTGCGTCGGGCAGTTTGGTTCAATGGTCAAGACCGATGATACATTGAAGCGACAACAATATATATATATATATATATATATATATATATATATATATATATATAATTAAATAATTGAGTCATCCACAGATAGCTGTTTCATTGTATTACAACTCTTCAATGTGGCTATAGACTATCCATTATTCCATCCAGTACCTCGATATATATATATATATATATATATATATATATATATATATATATATATATATATATATATATATATATATATGCTTGTGTTCCCTTTGCACTTGGAAAGGGTATAAATCTACATTCCAGCACTCTGTCCCATTGCCAGATATCTTGACCATACCACAACGATCGATGGAGAAGAGAATGAAGATTTGGCCAACAAATCACTCTCCAATGAAAATTTCTAGTCGTTGTTAACATTAAAGAGCTCTTAAACCCATCGTCAACCTTGACAGAGACCAATCATGATATATTCCCATCTATGATTGTATGTGTTCAGGCGCAAATGTATGTACATATTTTCATTGTAAGAATAAATTACAAAAGCAATTGAAACTGATCGATTGACGATACAACGCGTGCATCAGTTCGAACAGATCGATTAAGTCTATTCTTGGATGATTTTGAATGTTTTGTCGACAAGATTCGATTCTGCTCTTTTCTTAAAATTTTGACACCGGCCTCTTTTCGTCAAGGTTCCAATCATCATATTTATCGACCTCTCTCTCTCTCTCTCTCTCTCTCTCTCACTTGTCACTTTTGGTCTTCCATGATTCTCCATTCTGTTTTCTATTTCACTTCTCAAAGACTACCCAAAATTTCACTTCTTGAATACTAGCAAAAATTCATCGATAACGTGAACTGAACAAAAGTACTCACTCACATACACAATTCTATTCACACACACACACACACACACACACACACACACATATATATATATATATATATATATATATATATATATATATATATATATATATATATATGTGTGTGTGTGTGTGTGTGTGTGTATATCCCTTGATCCATTCCTAACTTCTCCGATCGCTGGTCAGTTTTGTTTCTGTGTTCTATTAGACTCATAATTACTTGTATTTCCGTATTTCTAAGTATGTTATTGTTCCTCTGCCGACATTATGATAAGAAATGGATATTAGTATCTGTCAAATGTGAATAATGAAGACAGTAAATTTTGCCCTGACTGAATTGTTTACGTGTAACAACGGCGACGATCAGAAAATAAAGATACACATAGACACACGCACACACGTACACACACACACATACACACACACACACGTACACACACACACATACACACACACACACACACACACACACACACACACACACACATATATATATATATATATATATATGAATATTCATATGATCTTATTAAGAAATGGATACGTAATCTGAGACCGTGGAGAATGGAATCGGCGAGTTCAAACTCTTGCCGCTGTTGTTCACACTGTCCATGGGATCTCTTCACACCCCCTCTGGGCCCTCTAGCCTTGGGAAAGCAACCAGCCTAGGAGATGAGCATCTCTGATTTAAAACCAGGGAGTGGAGGCCCCTTAAGCTTGTTGGACCTTCTTTCGACAGCTCCTGCAGCTAAAGTGATGCCAAACGTGTTCCACTTTCATTTGGACCAGAGGGATTTCTACCTGCTTTGCTCGGGATTTTCGTTTCATTACAGTGGTTCAGAGAGGGCACGCGCCACCTAGTGAGCCAACGGAAAAAAAAGTGAAATTTTTCTCTAATTATTTCAGGAATTCTTCTAACAAGCGCTTGCCTAATATCACGATGAACTTAATGTATCAAAATGTATGATGTGTTATAGATTTGCAGTACGCAAGTAAGGTCCAACTATTAAGGGTGTTCGCGGTGGTGAAAGGGTCAAGAACCACTGCAAGACAGAAGAAAGCCTTGCATAAGTCACGTGCACTGTAACAACTCAATAAAACACTTCTGACCCACTTACTCGATAACCAACGTGTCTATTAAATGGATTGTTGGAGAAAAATCTTTACTGCAGCTCCTACAACCAGGCTGATACGAAAACATATCGCTTCGCTTTTGCTTTGGACTACATTGGTGTGGAACCTCTCCTCGGCCGAAGATAATGCCAGCCTGACCCTGCGCGAACCCTGCACAGGCTGGCATACATACGGTACACATTAACACACAAGCCTCAACAATACAGTCCCGTCCACATGCACAAACGCACATGCACACATATGTACACATACATTAACATACTTACATGCACACACACACACATATATATATATATATTGTGTCATCCACAGCTGCTTCGATGTATTACATCTGCACATGCACACATATGTACGCATACATTAACATACTTACATGCATATATATATATATATATATATATATATATATATATATATATATATATATATATAGTGTCATCCACAGCTGTTTTTGATGTATTACATCTCTTACAGTGTGATTTACAGTGTGGCTATAGACTTTCCATTATCCAATCCAGCACCGCGAGGCAGAATTGAAATCTTCAGGCCGATGTCCTACCTCTGGACTACGGAGCTGGACAGTAAGTAAGGCTGAATTTAAGCGATACATCTACTAACACACAGAAATTCTTCATCCATATAGAGTGCTCTATTCCCATGGAAGAGCATTGCGTAATCTTACAATGGATGAGTTACCTCACTTAAAGAGTGTTCAACCCTAAATAGAGGAGAAAACGTATTTTGGGGGGAAAACTATTTGATATTTAAGTGCATCAGCCAATTTCCTGAATGATAAACAAAGAAGAAATTGTAGGAAAATTGTCGTTTGAATATATCGTAAAATTGATGCAAAAGTTCATTCTTTTGCGAGATCATCAGTAAATCTGAGAAGTGTCTTTTAAGTTTGTTCTTTGGGGGTTTTTTTCAGTTTTTAATTGTGCAATCAGTTAAGTTACTATTTCTCTTCTTGCTAAACAAAGACAAGAATCATTCATGAACAAGATAGTCTCTAGCGTGGAAAAAACTAATTTATATCCCTAAAATGAAGAAGATTCTAGCTACATCAAGGAAATATTTCAGCATCCCAAACTAATTGGAATCAACTATAAAAAAAGTATATTGTTTGATTGAGTTCAAAAGGGAATTCTTTATTGTGAATTGCAAGATATGTAACATACTGTAATCACGCAAGGCTACAATTTGACGCATTGAGTCAGAAAAAAACATTTGGGGGCTATAAAATTGACTGGTGATTTTGCTGCACGGGAACGTCCATCTTTGTGTCGCCAATACGATGCAACAAATGGCCAGTGGGCTTTGATGACCAGTTCTTGTGCTCCCAAACTGTCATCATGTGACTGCGTGTGTGTGCACGCGCGCGCAACTGCAAGTTTGTATAATAATAGAGTTCTATTTACGTAGGTATGTGTGTTTGTGCGTTTTCGTCCTTTCATAAAGTTCTCTTGCCTTCCGTCAATGGAGTACTCGTGACGATTCGGGGCGATTTCTTGTAGACTATCAATTATTAACTAGATTCCTCCAAAATAAATATATCTGCAACATAGTAATGTTGACCAGACTCAACACAGAACTCTCTCCACCTCAAAACATTTGCTTCGTAAATTGAGGCATTTCGAATCACCTTTCATATCGAACTTTCATTCCCAATATTTTAATCTTTTAACTGGGTTACATCAAGTCTGCGTTAGTCTCCTCTTATTCAAGGATTCGGTGAGGATCGAACTCGCTAAAATTACCTTCCGAGACAAGTCGACTTAATTCTGCTCGGCGATCTTAAGGCTAGGAAAAAACAATTATATATTTTTAATTCTTATTAGCTTTGTAAAGAGAACTTTCTATTTTTAATCTTACTGTTTACCGAATGAAGACAAAGAGCATCAAAGGAGGGTGGATGCTGGCACTTAAGGATGCCCCGGATAAACACTGTGACAGGTCAAAGGTTAATGAGCGAGAGAAACTAGAGACCCGCGCGTATTGTTCCTCACTTGAACACACTTGACACCTTCGTGGTAAACTCGGCCCCAACACCTCAAATAGCGAGATTGGCGCGCTTTTTCTCTAAAATGGCGCGAAAAGTGCAATGTTACTGTAGCAGATGCAAGAGAAACTCTAATAGTCGGAAATCTACTTATATTATACACGTGTATGTCTATATTTTTGCCTGTAATATTCGTCAAGGCAGATAACAATCTAATGATAATTATAGAATACTCTCCTTTATTTGGGGGGGGGGGGGTAATAGGTTAAGAATCCGGGTTCATTTTGATTGAACATAAACAAGAAAATGCTGAAGTTCTAATCTGTATCTTATTTTAAGTTCTACTATAAGGAGTGCGCGCTATCTCCGCTCTCTCTCTCTCTCTCTCAAAAACACACACCAAGAAAAAAAAAGATTACAAGGGTATTTTATTATAATAACTAAGTCAATTTGCATTGAATCTTATCTAAAACAAGTGCCCCCTTCCCCGCTGTCAGAGGTGGGTATAAAATAAATTACAGCCAAATCTTCCCAAAAATGAAAATCAGATGAGAGGGTCACAACAAACGACGTAGGAAAGGAATCGTTAAGCTGTCAAAAAAGAGACAGTTTGAATGGGACTGCCTATACTTTTTAACGAAAGGCAAAATAGTTTAATTCTTTTAAAACGTGGCTGATTTCGTTCCTTTGATGAATGATAGTATCATGCACACTAATATCTCTCTTTTGTGTCTCGTAGAATTTATATAACTTGTCTCTTTTCGATTTCAATTGAGTTATGGTGGGTGTTAGACCATGACATTGACTATTTGTTGTTTATAAATGCGAACACATATTTTATGTAGAAGGGATTTTCTGGTTCATGCCTTACACAGAGGTAGTACGGAAAAATCAAATTCGCTTATCTATTAGAATCAGGCCCTCAGTCTCATCTTTTTATCTTTTCAAAATACAGAAAATATTCTGCGAATAAGTCAATTATATCTATATAATTAGTCTAATATCGCCTTGCTTGAATCTTCTATAAACTGTCGAATCTAAATATTTTGCTTTCATTCATTTACCCCTGTTAACGAAATTGGAGGAGTATGTATATTTGACTGCGTCTTTCCGTACTTCTTTTTGTCCATCTGTCTATCTGTCTGTCCACAGACTACCTCCGAAAGCACTGAATGAATTACAATGACATTTTGTGAAAGGTCGGGGAATGGGATAAGAAAGAGGTGGTTAAATTCTGGAGCAGATCCATGCACAATTACTTCCCTTGCGTCGTAGCTCTATATCTTCAAACCACATAATATCACCATACTTTTATGCCTGTCCATGCGATATCTCTAAAAGTTCTGAATGGATTTTGATAATGCTTTGTTGAAGGGTAGACAATAGGTTATGGGAGAAGTGATTCAATTTGAGGGTAGATCTATGTTCAGTTACTCCCCCTGACAATGGCGTTGGCGGAGATATGCGCTCTTTGAGGGATTTTTTTTTTTTTAGCATTCTGTCTGTTGTATCTTTGATTACTTTGTTGTTTGATTTGTCGTCCTGGTTAAAACGCTTTTCTCTAGCTGCAGTAAAACGAAGAGCTAGCATAATACACGTGCCTTTAGCTTGATGGTCAAGGGACTACACCTTAGCTGTGAAATCTTTCCTAGTCACTTCCGTTATCGATAATGAGGCTACGTTTCCGGCATGCTACGAACAGGCATTTGTTTTCCCTTTATTTACAAACAGAACTGACGAAAAGGGATGTAATAACATAACAACACACACTTTCTCTTTTTAAATCTAAAATTGTACCAAAATGTAAATCTACTGTCCATTAATACGATTTATTTGTTTGTGCCTGATCAGTTTGTTTTTGTTTTTTAATTATAAATGTTATCATTTCTTTATTCATTAAAGCATTTTTAGCTAGATGGCTGATAGTCCACCATACTTGATATACGTGTAAAGGAGGAGCCACACTCTTCACAAGAATACGACTTGTCTCCATAATGTGCTTGCATAAGCTTCACTAAATCTGATTCGCACGTAAGAGAACAGCAATACACTTTCACGTGTGCTCTCTGACCAGTTCCTATTTTCAAATATTGCGTTAAACTTTACTCTTGTAAAATAGAAGAACCACACACTTAAAGAAAAATGATGCATCTCGACAGTATTTTTTTTTGTAAATACTCCAACGAACCCGAATTCTGTCTAAAAGAAGAGCCGCGATTTTCACTAGAATATAATTTCTGTCCAATACGATTTTATTAATGTTACACTTGAATAAATGGTTAAGTAAACACACCCTTTTTGAGCATGTAATGAAACGTCGGGTTTTTTTCTGAGTGACCAGAAAAAAAGTAGTGTTCTCTCTCTCTCTCTCTCTCTCTCTCTCTCTCTCTCTCTCTCTCTCTCTCTCTCTCTCTCTGGTTGTGTGTGTGTTAGTGTTAGCCAGGAAATATCCTAGAACAATTTAAAGGCGGCGCTGAAAAATCGTGACGTCACTGAATGAAGTCGGACGAGGAAAGTAGGCGGGATATTCACTTTCAGAAATGGGATCACGTGGGCAGATTTGTTCTGAGTTGGTTAGGCTCTCTCTCTCTCTCTCTCTCTCTCTCTCTCTCTCTCTCTCTCTCTCTCTCTCTCTCTCTCTCTCTCTCTCTCTCTCTGTTAATGCCTCTGGTTATTTTTTTTCTTCTCCTTTCTCTTTCTCTCAATGGGCATATTCCAGTTTCGGTTATATCTGACGACACAACCAGAACCATGGCCCCCCAATCCCTGGCACCCCAAGATATATCCCGGCAAAATACTCAAAAAACACAAATAAATACAAAATCTAGCAAATCCTTAAAAACAATAATCGCTAGCTGGAATGATAGACCCCCGAATGAAAAAGGCTACCTTGATCAGCTAACAAATGAAATGAGTTTCTGATAACAATACTAAGTCTATCGCACTGGGCCACCCATTACTGGGAAGCTTAAGGACTAAACTGCGAGCTGAAAGATTGGACAGAATGCCCAGACAAGGAGTGGCCCTCGTCTATGAAAAGGATTTTGCAAAATGTATTACATCATATGATGCAAAATCTGAAATACACATTAGTGCAACATTCAACTCCTTCGAAGGAGAAATAACAGTGGTTGAAGCTAGAGGGATGAAGAATTAGAAGAGTTCTATGATATTCTACAGAGCAAAACCAATACACCTCCCAGAAAAAAGCAAATACTCTCCTGGAAGATTCTAACGCCAAAGCTGACAAAAAAGAACACAACAAAGATTCGGGCTGAGAAAAGCGAATGGTGGGAAGTTACCGAGTAATTGAGTTCTGTGCAATTAACAAACGCGTCATCTTCAATGCTCTCTCTACTCAAACATAAACATTCTAGAGGGGTAACAAGGTTATGTCAAGATGCAAACACGTAGAACTAAGATTATATCATAGAACAGAAATCATGGAAAAGTAGAATGAAGAACAGCTGATCACATCAGTGTCCAGATATAGACTTAGTTTTAGCTAACACCAATTTAACTCAAAAGCAGAAAAAACATCAATGAAAAAGAAACAGCCAAGACCTTTGCAATAAGCATAGGGAGCCTTTGAGTCGCTTCAAGAACTAGAAGAGATTGAAGATGGTGTAGTGACCCCTATACTTTTAGTAAGGAATTAAGTACGAAACTCTCTGTGTTCCGACGGCGTCGAGGTAAGCTCGTCTCTCCTCCTTTCTCTTTTAGTTAGGATAGTTAGTGTAGTTTTTATACACACTTTGTTCTTACACACGCATCATCTCATATTCATCTCAAGAACACATCCTAACCAAGTTAAGCACTCTCACCGTAGTTAGGTCGGACTTCTTAAGATAACTTCATAGTGGCTACAATGAGGATGACCATACTGACGGACATTCAATAGATTCTATCTTACATTTACTTAGTGACATTACTTTCCGTTCAACCTTCCTATCTCTACATCTTTCATCCTGGTAGATCCCTCCACATATTCATGTCGGCAGAAACTCCGGTCCTTGTTTATTTTAATTCACTCATGAATTAAATCTGGCACAGTTGTTAACTTCTTTGTTTGTTCTCATTTCTTCGTTTTGTTAACGATTCAACTAACTGTGTACTAACCTTGTTTTTGTGCTTAAGCAACGACCACGCTACTTCCCAGGATTTATCTTCTTAGATCAATTCTGGGTTATACACGCGTTAGGGGGCTAATATATTAGCAACCTTAAATCCCCCCCCCCCGACGCAACAATGGCATGGATGGGAATGACAAGCATTTTTGACCAGTTATTTGGTATCTGTTCCTTTTTCCCAAATTGCATAGAACTATTTCTTTAATATTTGTAGCATTGTTTGACTGCCTCTTCGTAAATCATCTGCTTTTATTACATCTATTCCTGATGTTTTCCGATATTTCGTGTATTCTTCTGCCATTCATCGTTTATCAGGCATTTAAAGGTGGTTTCCAAAACTCAAGACAAGGGGGAAGACCAACAAAAAAATGTGCCAAAAAGAGCCAAGCCTGGATGATCCCTTGCTACAACAGAAAGAAGAGCAATGGATAGTGGGGGGCGATATGTTAAACACATGGAGACTGCAAAGGAGCGACAAGGCCTAAGCAAATGATGATGAATAGTTGTATCTTCTCCAAGGGAGCCATTGTTCTCTTCTGTCTTCTTGTCCGGTTCAGACTGGATTTATTGGCGGTGCACAGCAACATCTTTGTTGCAGACTTCTTCGGCTCTGGCATTCTTCGTAGCTTAATTTGTTTCCGAAAATTTTGCAGACGGTTAATAGACAGCTATTCGCATTTATCGACGCATCAAGCTACTTCTTTTGCTGTTTGGAGGAATTAGATTTCTTAATTCAAGGTATTTTTGTTTTAGTTCAGCAGTCAATCTGTCAGTTACAGCTCACGATCTTCCTGATCCACGGTAGTTGTGTATGTAACTGTGGCGCTGAGTTTCAAATCTTTCCTCCAACTCAATGATCTTTGATTGTTGCGAGTTCATATGACTTTCTACCTCTCTTGCCTCTTCCTCAGATAATCAGTATGTATCTGGATAATGAGTTTAGCCTCGTCTCAGTGACATGGCTAAACTCATTATGCAGATACGCACTTTGAGCGCACAGATACTACACTCTATAATAGACAGAAGTGTCGATCTATACGTAAATTGTATTGCCATTCTTTTTACAGGTACTATAACATCTGCTTATATAATGAATAGTGTGCTTTTCTTGGTTCTCTTTCCGTAACTATGAACTCTTCTACTTGAAGTTAACAAGTTTGGTGATGAAAATATCTCCTACCCACCATTTTAAACGATGGACTCTTCCACTTAAATGAGTTTTTCCGATCCTTTTCTAAAAAAAATCACCAGATATTAATCAAATGCAGGTAGTGTCTGCCTTTCGGAGGTTTGCTTCACGCTATTTCTCCGCTTTTCGGAAAAAGGCAGAAAGCGAAAATAATGTTCAGCTTTTGTTTTGCAGCGAGTCATTATAGAGACAGGGCACACTCGCATAGTCTCTCTGCTACATCCCAATGTCATGTACATCCCACCGAGATGACCTCTGAAAGCTCAGTCTGACATACCATCTCAACCATTTTGAGGGCCTAATCTGGAAGGATTTTAAAGGGAAGTTCTACTTCCGGATATTGGGGATAATTTTTTTTACAGGAATTAACTAATATATATATATATATATATATATATATATATATATATATATATATATATATATATATATATATCAGTTTTGGGGGGTTGAGTTATCTATGCATGAAGACTGCTCGATATCGGTATGGAGCATATGTAAATAGGTGTACATAGGAAATTTTGTTTTTCACAGTGACTCCGAGTTTCATGCCTGTGGTGCATTCGTTAGACTGCCACATCTTCCATAGGAATAGAGCACTTGGGTAGATGGGGAATTTCTGCATAAATACATATATAACTTAAATTCAGCCTTACTGACCATCCAGTTCCGTAGCCCAGAGATAGGATATCAGCCTGAAGCGAAGGTTTCAATCCTGCCTCGCGGTACTGGATGGGATAATGGAAAGTCTATAGCCACACGGATGAGATGTAATATATCGAAACAGCTGTCTGTGGATGTCACAATAATATATATATATATATATATATATATATATATATATATATATATATCACTCAGCAGGAGGCCTCCAGCAACCCTTATAGCATTTTACCCACAAGGCATTGCTCCTGATAGTGGACTCTGGTTCCACATTGGGACTTTAAACACATACTCACACAGCACACACCACTGAAGATGGGAAAAATCCCGTGACATATCTTGACCATTTACATCTAAGGATTAATAAACCTTACCTCTGAACACTTTAATCCCGAGTCTGTCTCACTCTTTACAGTTCACATGATATATATAAATATATGTATATATATATATATATATATATATATATATATGTGTGTGTGTGTGTGTGTGTGTAATTATTGTGTCATCCACTGACTGCTGTTTCGATGTATTACATCTCTTCGGTGTGGCTATAGACTTTTTATCCCATCTAGTACCGCGAGGCAGAATTGAAACCCTCTGGACTACGGAACCGGGTGGTCAGTAAGGCTGAATTTTAGCGATATATTCATTTACGCAGAAACTTCTCATCCAACTGAGTGCTCCATTCTTATAGAAGAGCATTGCATAAGCTTACAGCGGATGAGTTACCTCGCTTCAAGAGTGCTCAACCCTGAATAGAGGAGCATTAATTATATATATATATATATATATATATATATATATATATATATATCGAATATTTGCAATTGATTTCAACACAGTGTTCCAGTTGATCGGATTAATATTGACTCTGGCATTTAGCTGATGAAGGCCCGAGAACTGGGCTTTGGGGAAAACAGTGTTAGTCAAGCTCAAACCATCGTTGTTGTATGTTCAATGAACTACGGAACAATATTATTTGCTTACAAAAGAAAGAAGCGTGGTCCTGTATAGTCAACAAGTGGCACAAAGTCAATTCCCTCCTTGCCATGTGCTTCCCTAAATGATTTCTGGGCCCTTCAACCAAACTATAGACACCATGGTGCGCTCCTGAACCTTAAACAAGGGACAGTGCTATCTGGGGGGTAGCAAATTCTTCACCCCTCGGTTCATCATCATTATTAGTCTTTTATCATCTGTCGTTGGATACGGACCTTTCCCTAGAATCTGCCACATTCCTCTATCATGGGCGTTGCACAGCCAGAATTTTCGGAATTCGTCTAGTTCATCTCTCTGCCTTGCATTCTGCTGGACTCGGTTTCGTGTGTGATCTCTGGGGATCTCTCTCGTGAGTTATCATATCCATCAGTCGTCTGCCATTCTTGCAACATGACCGGTCCATACCATTCAAGTTTTGTAGTAGTTTCTATGATGTCTTGGACTCCCATTTTCTTCCTGATATATTGTGCTGTCTTGTGATCTCTCCATGTAAGCTTGAGCATCTATTTGATTACTGTCCCACCACAGCAATATTTGACACAAGGTCGGGCTGAACGTGGGGAAAATAAGTCAACCCTTCCAAAAATGGCTCCAGCCGACGCGACTTCGATTGCCAAGCGACCGTAGAAGCAAAAGCAACCTCCGTCACGAAAGCGTCCACCAGGGGACCTGCTCCTTTAAGTGCAATGGAGCAGTGCTGCTCCGGGAAATATATTTATTTTCTAAATGAACAGAAAAATTTGACACAATGGTCGGGAGTATAGGGACTGGTCTACTCTTTCCTAATCTCTCTCTATGATGAACCTAATCGAAACCCATATTTACAATTTTTGTGGGGGGAAGAATAAAAACATGATGAATATTTACAATCAAAAAATGACCCCAATGCATGATATATATTTACAAAAAAAAAACAAACGAAATTAGTATGTGACACCTCCCCCCCCCACACACACACACACAAAAGCCTAATATGGCAGAACGGCAAGTTAACCGGACAAAAAGATGGATGTTAGAAAAAAAAATTAAAAGATTTACCTCCAACAGTCTCTGGAGAGCTTTACCTTCTGTCATCTAGAGGGGGAGGGCGGGGGAGTCGAAACGAAAAAATGGGGACTAAAAAAAAAGTGGGGACTGATGCTCATTCTCTCCCTAGCTAAGAAACTGTTGGCTAACAGATAAAGGAAAGCTAATCTATCCTAACTTGGGCTAGGTTGACACGTTTGTTTCAGGACCGCAAAATCCTCACTTACCAACAAATATCAAAAATACCACTCCAAATTAGCATCTTTCACTCGATACAGTCAGGTAACTCTCACCACCTTCCGTTGAACTCCGACCAAGGGAGCCTTTCCCTCTCGACCCTGATCTTAACTTTAAGCTGATACCTGAAGTATGCGATCAGTTGTTCCGGAGTGAAATGCTCGCCTTCTTGGAACCCCTTCTGACGCGTCGTCCAAATCACCATCCTCGTCATGCCAAGTAAGCAAAAGAAAAGGCCTGAAAATATGGGAGGTTGAGCATGATTCTGTCATGCACGCGTAGTATACTTCTCCGTTTGTAGGTCTGTCTCTTGGTTAGGTTCCATGTTTTAGCTCCATGAGTGACTATTGGGAGTATGCATTGGTTTTATACTCTTTTTTCTTAGGATTATTGGGATCGTTTTGTCTTTGAAAGTTGAGCTTGCTCTGCCGAAGGCTCGCCATTCTAGAGTGAGTCTTCGCTTGATTTCTTCTTCTTTTGTGGGTTTCACACTGTTCTCTTATTTCCTTTTTTTCTGATTGAGTTTAGCTTAATCCTTAAACGACAGAAATCGAACTAGTATTTTTTTTTAATCCAAAGAAATTTTCAGTCCTTTCAATCAATAAGACCTTTGTCACCTCTGGAAAATTAATTATCTTTCAGGGGGGCGTCTATTAACAATGATACCATAAGGCTAAACTACGTCTTTCAAGAATTCCGATACTTTTTAATTAATACAGGATGAGATGTACTTCAAATGATAAATCACGAGACTTCGCGAGTCGCTTCGAACCACGTGACTCTACTATCGAACGCTAACATGTGACTTCAGGATCGAATGCTATTTTGAGAGTTTTCTAACATTTCTGTATGAATAATTACTATCGACGTTTGCCAGTAAATGCTCACAGTTTTTTTTCTCAATCTAATCATAAGACTAAAGTATTAATCCGATTAGCGCTCTCCCGTTTAGCGCTAATTCACTACAGTGCTCTCTTTTAAATATTTTTCGTAAAGAACGTTGGATTTTCGAAATAATTTTCGAATTCCGAAGAAAACGGTAAAAGACGGCATCATGAACAGTGTCTTGAAGAACTGCAAACTGTAGACTTTGGTTAACGTACCATGTGTGTGAGAATTAACACATAAGTATACATAATAATTAATAGTGTATATTTCTCCAGCTCCAGAAAATGGATTTTTTTAAAATCCACACAGCACTGTTCCGTTCTATTTTGTTGGGACTCAAGGACGCCATCATATATCTTAAAATCACTAGCACAATATTTTCAGCCGGGTAGCACTAAGTACATTATGATAATAATTGTTTACTTACATGTAAGACACTATTATTCATATTCATGCACATCTCCACCCTAACTCAAATGTCTTACAAAATTTGTTTTTTTTCCCCACAAGTTCACATAATTTTTTTACCCGGCATGAGCGAAAAAAGGTCCCTGCCAATTGAAGTCCTGGGGGTTTATATCTCTACTAGCATATACCCGTAAAAAATGACGGGGTTGTTTATGAATAGATCGGCACTAATAAGCCCGAATTTATTTTATTTGGTAATATTTCTTTAATGATTTAAAAATCCTAATTCTAAGAGGTTTTTTTCCAAGTCTCAGTACATCTCAAATTGTTTTAACGTGTGATCAGACATGAAGTCTTAAGAGTTTCTATAGCGTAATTCTCATTGTGACGTTATCATGGGGGGGTGTAAATTAACCAATCAGAGAATCCTATTTGATTCCAAACAGACAAGCAGAGAAGAAATTTTTAAATATGATCATGAATGGATTTATGCCGTGTTATAATGGCCGCTTATAGCGCTGCTTCGTTTAGCGCTGTATTTTTAGGGACGTATTTATTGCTCTATATAGGTATCACTGTATATTCTGTTATTTTTCACCAATGGAAAGGAAACAGAAATATGTATTGTGCGCATTTTTTTTATCGAAAATCAATCCGAAAAAAAAATCCATTCGAGATTCAATATATTCTGTATTCAATCGTACGAAAATATAATTGCGCTTTTTTTTTCATTTCAATTGTTAACCCATTAACTGCGGGAATTTCTGTCATTAGAGTTCTATGGCTAACTCAATATTCTTTCTGTTTTATGGTTATTAATGACAATTCAGTTCCGTCTTGCAATAGATTATCTTGCAAAAACACAGTAGAAGTTTCGGATCAAAATTCAGTCAATAATCGGTGGACTGAGTTTTCATTCTTCCTGGCGTAGTTTGTATTCACTATGCACTAACCCCTCTGGGAGAGGCATGAATCCACTTCTCCCAGTAAACTGGATCATTGGTGGGTCTCTGCTGCTGGTGCCAAGTAACACAGTAAAACCTGCCGTATGTTACTTTGACAGGAAGTGAGAATCGCCAAGTAACTCGCGTTGCTCTGCAAAAAAATAATGAAATAGCCTGCATGGTACCTGGACGAGGATAATTTGATTTTTTTTTTTTTTTACAGCTCAATGATTTCAGTTCAGATTAGCAACTGAACAATCAAAATGTAGACATGCTTTTTTCCCATCTAAAGAGAGCAAGTGGTCTTTTCTTTCAAGTCTCTCGTTTTCTGTTAATAAAATGTACGATATCCACGGTGTAGAGCAATTTTGTGTCAAATCAAACCGTACACATCGGGGTCTTTTCGGTCGACATGAAGCCTTGCACTTTCAACAATTCTACCATTTACTCTTCTTCTCTCCTTTCGGGTGCAAGCCCTTTTCCGTTTCCGTTTCTGACAAAATTTCAAGAAATGATAACGAATGAAGAACGTAAAAATAAGATAAGCAAATATTGTTTTCGTTTTAACTTGTTTTGAAAAAACAGGCAAAAAAGTATCATTCATTTTTCACTAGCATAGTACCTGTCAAAAATGACACAATTATTTACGTATCGATAATTCATGAATAGTATAAATGTATTATTGCAGATCGAAAAAAACACAATATTCATTTTTATATCAACTTTCTACAACTCGTGATATTTTTTTAATAATTTTGAAGCAATAATCCAATAGGATTGGGTAAGAAATAGATTTTCTTTTAACTATGAACAAAAAAAAACACAAGTTTCAATCATGAAAAATCAAAGATGCCTACACTTGTTTTCTGTCTTACTACAAATACAGTAGTAGCAGCAGTGAGGTAGATACGAACACACAGACATATAGTTGTATGCTTCATATAGTTGAACACTCAGACACAAGCTTGGCTCTTCCTCCTTTTTCTCTTTCCAGTTACTTTAGCGTGACAGATACAACAACAAAAAATAGCATCTGGTTTTATATAAGCTATATTTGTTAGACCACAAGTCTTGAGCACCCAGAGAGGATAGAACTCACTATAGCAGTAATGGCCTGCAAACTAACTTGCTAACCATTACTCTACGGCGATGCACCCATCCATTTATATCGTTATTTAATAATAGGGGTTCGAAATTGATACTTTCGTGTTTATTCTTGTTATTTTGTGAGTTTAGGTCGGTGCAGTAGAACTTCTGATGGGATGGAATGAAGGGATCGTGTTGCATCAACCTTTCACCTCGGGAGGGCCTGCCCGACTCGTAAACAAAACATTCGTAGTATTTTACCCGAGCTCGAACACGGTCCTCTTGCACCAGTGGTGGACACTCAAATAATGCAACCACGAGTCAGGCCACCTAACCTAATAACAATGTACAAACTCCCTTGACTTGCGATTGCTCATTGAGATTCGATGTAAATAGGACACTTGGTGGATTGGTGTTTTGTTTTTGTAAACGAATCGTTTTGTTCAGTGCAGATGGAACTGCTTTTTAAAAAAAAACAACAAAAACGGAAATGCCAAAACAACTTGGGTGGACATGAAACCCTTGAACCCAATTTGAGGATGTCTCTCATGTTCAGCGATATCAGATAGAGTCCTACCATTTGACTGCATTTTCATTCCAATATCGTGGCTGGGGAGCAGAGTGCGTTCACTTCTCCGTTGATATAAGAGAGAGAGAGACCGACAGACAGACAGACAGACAGACAGAGAGAGAGAGGGGAGCAAAGGAGAGCAACTAAGGAATCACGAAATGAGAGAAGGGATGGAGAAAGGTGGAATAGAAAAGGAGGAAGAGAGGGAGAGAGTAAAAGAAAGAGATAGTAAGAAAGAGAGAGGGGGTTTTGTGGTTTAATTTAATTGCAAAATGTCACTATTTTAACCTTATAAGAGCCAGTGACGAACAATTCTTATTTGAATTTCGATATTTCCTTCGCTTCCTGGAGATTTATTTTAAAGGGGGGAAAGAGAATCATTTTTCTGTGTTTGGAATAAGGGAGTGTTGGCCAGCAATGAATTCGATGTTTCTTCATAGACACACAGTAAAGGAAAATGGGTTATTTGGCAGCAAATGTCGATAAACAAATTATTGATAGATATCAGCGTACATTATGCTTCACTAAAACTTGTAAGTTTCATTACTGTTGTTGACCTGGAAAGTATGTTACAATATATATATATATATATATATATATATATATATATATATATATATATATATATATATATATATATATCGCTTGATATCAAACTGTATTGATTCTTGGTACGTACCAGGTTACATTTGCTTGTAATTACTCATCATTTTCAAGCGACTGTAAATAAAAATCTTCAATGATTTAAATGAAGAAAAAAATACTTTAAGTTTTGAATATCTCTAATTCGAAACTTATCTTGTACCAATTTATCAAATGAGATGTCGGATCGCCGGAGCCCAACAAATGACCCGCCCGATCAACCAGCCAAGTGAGCTACAGATCCTTCTCTCTTTGCTCGTCCGTCTATGTCTCGGGGCTTCCCTGGTCACATTTTTGTTTTTCAAAAATCTGCTCGAGTACACCACTACGCACCGTCTAAAAATGGTGTGGTATTTTTTTTATCGTTTCGGGGTTACTACATTCATTTTTGACCAACCAACTATGTTCAGAGTTAAGACATTTTTTAAGATATTTTTAGATTAATCATCAATTTTTAGATAATGTTTAGATATTTTTTTGATGATCGTTCTGATACATACGCAGGCTACAGTGATTCATTCATGCGTGGTACGGATACAATTTTACGTCAATTTCGACGGAATTAAAATGTTGATCATAATTGTTTTGAACAAACTTATAGCAAGCTTATGTCTGCTAAAAAGCAATGTTTGTCTGAAGAGTGTGCATTGCCAATGTCCTGTAGGCATAATTCTGCTTGTCATGACTTTTGGATATTCAAACAGCTAAACGTGGTACAATACGATCAGGGACGAGAAGCGATTTTGCCTGCCCTCTTCAATACGCAGTTCAAGTAGAATAGTATTCAAAACTTAAAAAGCGCGTATGTGCGCGTATTTCTATGATGATTGCTTTAATACCATGAAAACTGGAAGTCTACAGGCTACATTCATTTTGTAATTCGGATAGGTCCAATTATTTATGTTTGGATCTATCAGAGAGGTCACTGAGACTGTTTCGAAAACCCTATTTTGAGCCCATCACTTATATGTGACGATTCCAGCCATTCTAACCAATGGCGAACACTATTCCCCAACAGATTGATAGCATGTCATTGTGCGAGTCATAAAGATACTTTTCCAATTGACAGCTTTACTTCATCTCGTGCCACGTCAATTCAAAACGCAAATTATGAAAATTCACTACACAACTAAGAGCTGACTTGAACTCATAGCGATTTGTTAGATGTTATATTCAACCCCCCCCCAACAAACCTTACTCTTATGCTTCATATTAAAGTATAGAATTAGTAAACAGATATCCGAAGTCTTAATACTTTAGTAAAAAATCACAAGTGTATACTATCGACCAATGTAGAAATAGAATAATGTAATATCTTCCATAGCATACCTTGACTTCAGAAAGTCGTGATAAAAAAATGTCTTCTTTAAATGTGATCCACAGACAGCGAAGCACATAATCAAGTCACATGATTTCTATGTACATTTACTGCCGGATTCGTATCCTGTCAGCAAGAGGAAAACTGTCAACTAAAAGCAGGAATGGTTAGAATTTGCTCCTGTCCTACTAAACGGTTGGGGTTGGCCAGATAAAAATGAGTATCTTGTTTGTCTGAAGAAGAAACCTCTTCCTTACTTCAAACTCTCATTCTTTCTCCAGCCAACATTTCAATTGGAATGAAAACTTGACCATCAAAACTCAAGATGTCCAAGTTGTCTTCCGACAGTCCTTCTAATGACGAAGGCCATCAGCCTACAAAGAATGAAGTATCATATTACATCAGTGTGCTACCAAACCAACATTACGTACCGTGACTAACGTATTTCATAACTTCGTTTTATTACAGTGAGCCAAAATGTTACTATTATTCTTTATATACTATGTTTTCTTTTCCATTTCACCCGTTAACGTCTCGTTCGATATTGTGCTGGAATAAGGTTTGTATGTCCATCAAAACACTCTCCTTCCAACAGAAAATCGATGTTATCGATGCCTCCTGCAATAGGTGAGGGAAGCAGAATCAGTTCGGACTATATCTCTTCTCACACATCTCAGATGTTTACCATTGGATACTTTGTTTCCACTGAGCATAAACCTTATTCTTATTCATTACTTCTTACGAAACAAGAACTGTAATAGGATCTTCAATCGACCAAAGCTGGATTCAGAAGAGAGAACGTGAATTCTGCTACCTGCGCAGTCAGGTTCACAAAGATCCTTATGATACTAGAAATAGTATTTTAAGTTTGGAGAAATTACAAGTAAAACAAAAAAAAATCACACGCACATACAGGTTTTGTTTTTTAAATCCCCGAAACGGTTACATGGTAAGCAAACTGATGAAGCTAAAAAGGAAAATTCCCATGAAGAGCCATGAGATAATATTCTGTGTAAACATTTTTTTTTAAAAACACGTTAAAATTACGTTAGCAGATATTGGGAAACAATTGACTGAAATGACATAAATCTTTTGAAAAATGTTCATATATATATATATATATATATATATATATATATGTGTGTGTGTGTGTGTGTGTGTGTGTGTGTGCGTATATATATATATATATATATATATATATATATATACGCACACACACATATAGATAGATAGATAGATAGAAAGATAGATAGATAGATAGATAGATAGAAACATACATGATAGATAGATAGATAGATAGATAGAAACATACATACATATATAGAGAGGGGGATAGACAAAGAGAGTCAGGGAGAGAGATGGTGAGAAAGAGCGAGAGAGGAAAAGGAAGGAAGCGGGTAATGAGAGAAATAATTCATAACGCTTGATAAATAGAATATTTATTTCTTGGGACTTATGCAAGCAAACTCCCTACACTGTAATTGACACTAATGGTAGATTTATTTAATTGTGGTTTCTTTTTTCCATTGTTTTTCATCAAGCATACCACATGACCTTCAAAAGGAGACTCTAAAAAGAAAAAAAAACACAAAATCTGAAAACAATACATTTTAAATATGTTTTTTTTATGACGTGAGTGCTTATCCCCTAATTACCGATGCTTAAAAGTCACTTTGCACTTCTCCACCATACGCATATCCACCAACCCACCCACACACACACACACAACAACAACAACAAAAAAACAACGGAGAGATATCTCTGACTCTCCCTCGCTCATCTTGGTACAAAGCTAAAAAAAATTTAATAGTTTTCAGAATTTAAGATAATTAAAAAAAGAATTAGTACAATACAAAAAAAAGTGAAGTCAACAATAAGCTTTGCATCGTATGTTGAAATTACAAGTCTCATTTCCTTTGTTTTCGATCAAAGATGAAAAGACTTCAAGTGTTTTTCTTCTCTCTGTTTTGTTGACTAGTTTGTCTCCCAGCCACACGTGTGCCCAAGAGGTTCATGACTGGTGAAGAAGTAGGTTTAAAAAAGCAGCCAATGGCCAGCCATTTCCTGTCCTCCTCGTCCAACACTTTCTACTTCCGTTTGGTGCCTGTTTCTCGCTATTGTACGGGGGCATACGTCACTCCCGGCAGCCATGTTGGAAGTGATCACCGGAACTTGAATTTAAGACATTCTGCCCTTTCATTGTATTGGATAAGCTCAGCCCAACAACAATACATTTTTTTTTGAACGATTGGCTATTTTGTATGATGTGGGTCAAGTATTTAACACGAAATGGGTTGATCATGTCATATTAATGTTTAGAGCCCGCCTATGATAATAATTGTTGTCATTACTGTTCTGGTTGTTTTCTGACCCAAAAGAACACAAGACCACGTATGACAGAGTGGGGATTATGATACACTGGGAATTGTACAAATGAGTTGGGCTCGACCGTATAAACAAATGGTAACAGTACAAACCAGAGGCTGTACTAGGGAAATAAAAAGAAAAGGCTCATCCTGAACTTTAAGCCAGACTGACCATTCCATCTGAACGAGATTAGCGGGTTTGATGATCGTAAAGAAGGAAAAGAGGATCTACCAGATTGTACGCGTGGTTAGCCCAGGGGAACGCAGGATGAAGACGGAAGGAAAAATAGCACAACCTTGCGCATGAACTGAGAAAACTGTCGAACATGAATGTTAGAATCGTGTCCATGATAGTTCGGACACTTTGGAACTGTGTCAAATAGAACAACAAAAAGTGAAATTGGATGAATTGAAAATTCAAGGGAGAATAGAAGCTGCCAAGCAGACTGGCATTGCTGGTGCCTGCTCTTGATACTGAGCAAAGTGATGGAGATTCGAGGAGACCTGCTGTCCATATGATCTCTGGGATCCATGTTATGAGTCCTGATGCTCGTCGATTGTCTCACATCCTTGCAATATAACCAGTCCATTACCATTTGAGTTTAGTGATCTCTCCATGAGATTGAGCATTATCTCAAGTGATAATCTCTAGGCTTATAGTGAGAGCGTGCAAACGCATAGAAGGAGGAGGAGAGGGAGGAGGAGGAACTGGTGATCTGTCCGCCATTATGTCCTTGTAGCGAACAACATTACGCTGTCTTCAGTTTGGGCAAACATTTTGTGCAAAAAGTAGAATCCCAACTTACAAGAAATTGAATGTCGTCAGACATCCTGTCCAATCAATAAGCAGATCATCTAAACCAGTGGTTCTCAAACAGTGTGCCTGGGTGCTGTGGTGTGCCCCAAGAAGCAGCTAGATATGCCACGAGGCAACCGAGGTGTAAAAATATGTACACGTGTAAAATAGTGTTTAACTGTTAAATATGCAATTCTCCCATCCAACATTCACAAATTACGCATCCACACTTCAAGATGTAAACAAAAACAAATCTAGCTGAGTAAAGTGCTTGTTTTTCTCATTTCTATAATTGACTATTTAATTTGGGGCTACTTGATATTTCGTAGTTTTTCTCCCGCGACGTCTATTAAATGGGATATTTTGGGCTCTAAATTTACTTTTTCTTTATGACTCCAGGAAACTTAATTTAAAAATACATTTGGCAACACTGCGTCTCTTCAAAGCTATTCATCTGCCTAAAAAAACTTACGATTGACGAAAGCCACTACGGATGCACGAAATGGACAAACACAGATGCAGATAGGGAATAAAGTTGATTGCATCTGATTAAACTTTAAAACTAATCATTTATTTAATCCAATATGTATAATTCATTACATTTTTGATAATCATTTAATAATTGCTATTCTGTTTTCGTGATATCTCGTAACGGTCGCGGGACAGCGTACGAGAATATAACTCTAGTCAAAAAGAGCCTCTGCTATGGCTCAGGTCCATTCTATTTCAGACATATACACCCGAATAAAATGGTATACATTTCTTAATGAAAAACGTAACATCGATGAGTGTCATTCCGAAATCGAGGGAGATTTAAGTGTGACAAATGCTGTTACTAAGAATGTTAAGAATCAGCCTATCAGTAAATACGATGGAAGTTATCTATGCTTTGGTTTTATTTGGACCGGTGTTGAAGATCAACTGTTGCCACAGTGTTTGGTAAGTGGATATAAAATTTTAGATGAATGAATGCTTCTTAGCAAGTTGAGCCAATATTTTAAAACTGAACAACCCGACCTTCGGAGAAAATATGTAATTTCTTTATAGATTGTTAGATTAACCGAACAAGCATTAAATCTTAGTCAAATAAAGATGAACAGTTCCTGAAAATTATTTTTTATGAAGTATCGGAAATGGTTGCGCTAAAAAATGGGCCCTCGTGTTTCAGCCAAGTCGGACATTTTATCTGTTTGGTGATGAAGCAGAAAAAGAGATAAGTAAAATACCACTGTCAAAGGATACGATTCGAAGACGTTTTTTGGAGAATGTATGCCGTCATAAGCTTCTATACTTAAATTTTGCTCAACGGGTTGATGAATGAACAGATACTAATCTCAGAGGGCAGCTCTAAGCATTCATCCGTTACATTGATGGAGATTGTAAATCAGTTCTTTTGCTATCAAGAACTGCATGTCACTACAAAAGAAAAATAATTTTTTTTATATTTTGAATAACTACCTTTTAAAATGGAACTTATCACGGAAGTCATGAGTTTGAATTTGTTCTGATGAAGCTCTTTTATTGTTAGGTTGTATAAAGGGTCTGGTATCTTTCGCAGAAAGCAAAACCCGGATGGTATCACAACACATCTGTTTTTGGCATAGGGCGGCCTTAATAGCAAAACCAAAAACAAAAACAAAACACTGTGAAGTAAATTGGAGGAAGTTTTAGATCAAGTCCTCGAATTGGTAGATTTCACTTAAACCAAATTTGTGAAAATTCGTGGATCAACAAAATGGATTCATACCACAGGCGTTTTCTTTTACATTGCAAGATGAGATGTTTGTGTCGTGCATATGAACATTCGGAAAAAAAGGGCGGGAGACGGTAGTTTGAAAATGCTTCCTTTGTTGAGTAAAACATCGCACGACCCTTATCGTTTAGGATCATTTAAAAGCACTAAAAGATAAATCGTTGTTATTTTCCATCGCTGAACACTGAACAATAGGATTGGATGCGTAGACCTTTCATTGGAGTTTCAAATAATGTTGATTTGACGTTGACAGAAGAAGAACTGGCTTCTACATGTGTCGATATTGGAATTAAAATCAATTATGGGGATTTATCTATCGAAATATTGGATTTCTATCAAAGCTGAATATCACCCAATAGCTAGTAATGCATTGATCATTTTAATAAGATTGTCCTGCATCATATTTATGTGAAGTAGGACATTTCGACATAAGGAACGAAAAGATTAACCAGTCAATATATTGATGTAGAAATGAGAATCAGTTTATCGTACATTCGCCTAGACAGTGAAAGAATAGCCAAAGCACATCAGACACATGTTTCGCACAAGTATAAGTAATTATACGAAGTGCCGTATTCCTTCGTGTGTAACACGATTCTTGTATAATGCGAGAGCTTGATTCAGACGTGGATGATAGGTATACAATTGTTGCCTCTGTTATAACACGGGTTCTCTATTTGGCAAAATGGTTCGTTGGTCCCACTTGTTTTGTTTTTTTTTTCTTCGCTTCGGTCTTGCAAACTTGTTTACTGCAAGACTGCAGTTATGCAATAAGAACCCATTATTTCTATGAGATTTTCTGTTAAAATGGTATTTCAATTTTATCAAATGGAATAACAAAAGAAAAAGATGGGGGGGGGGAACACAAAAATGCCTACCCCCCGCACTTCTTGTGCACTCGATTTGGAGTCATTGTTTTGAAATTTAGTTATTTTTTATAATTTGATAACTTTTATTTGTTTTAGTTATGTTTAGGATATGTGCGTTGCAGTGTTTCACAGGAAAGAAATATTAAGCTACTCAAAAATTATAGCCATTCATTTCAACCCTTAGTCTTACACAGCCCCACATCATTTTTTTTTTAATTCTTACATTGATTACTGAAATATTTCTGTCTTATATATTTAACCTTTATCGTTGGTTAGCTGCATGAATTTACACACACACACACACGTGCACACATCTTAGTGGAAGTGGTATAAGGAGTTGTCATCTCTCATCAAATTGGCTTAGCTTTTATCATTATCAGCAACAGTAGCAACCTTTTATCGTCTGTCGTTGGACACAGACCTTCTCAAGGATTCGCCAGACCTCCCCATCATGGGGGTTGCTGAGCCGATACTCTCTGGTCTTGTCCAGTGAATCATGCCATCTTACTTTTTGCCGGTCACAGTTTCGCATATGATCTCTGGGATCCGTGTTATGAGTCCTGACGTTCATCGGTTATCTCACATTCTTGCAATACAACCAGTTCATTACCATTTGAGTTAAGTGATCTCTCCAAAAGATTGAGCATGATTCCCTCGTGTGTACGGTGAATGGTTCTCGGTTTAAGGGTCAATCTTTCGGCAAGTTTCCATATTTCAGCTCCATGGGTGACTATCGGGAGGATGCATTGGTTGTTGACCCTTCATTAACTATAGTAAAAGTGAAAAAAAGGTATGAGTATAACACAACTCCCCCTATTTTGACTCAGGTTTACAGTACGTAGTTCCCAACTCTCTATTGCACCCAAAGGTCAAAAGGTTTGAGATCCACCGATTTAAACAATTTTCTGGGTCTCTCGGGGCCTCTGATCACTCATAATTCAGCTTCATTTCCAGTGATCATTTGGTTTTCTTTCGAGGCTACAGTGCACGTATCTACACCAACTTCCTCAACAATTCACTTTCGCAGTTTCTAAAAACTAATATTCATTACATTACAAACATATCTTGTTTCTTTGGTTCGTATCGTTTGCGATTTTCATAATTACGTGAGTGACGAACATCCTTCCGTAAGACCGGAAGTCGAATGACGAAGGTGATTTCGTAATTCGTATAGGATCGAAACGCGATCTCTTGACTGCTCCTTAAAATTGAAGCTAAAGGCCAATTATTCATTATTTGACTATTTAGAGGTTGCTGAGACAGCTTTTTTAAAAAAAAAACTTTCTTTTTTCTTTTTTGTTGAGCCTGTATTTCCACAATAAATTACATGCATCTGCCTTGCTTCCCTAGTCGTGATGACATCGATCACTGGGGTCTACATAAGATTTTCCCTATATCGTCTACATTACCGATATCAACACTTTTCAAGTCACCCACTCGCTGCAAATACTTAATTCCTAGAGCGGTCATTTATTCTACAATTCATTAATTCCTCAACTTTTCACCGGATATCTGAACTCTAAATTCATCAATCAGAATTCCAAGTGTACGTTATCTTTGTACAAGTAGAATAAACTCAATTGTTACTTTTATGCTTTAAATCTTATCTCTTTTCGATTTTACATGATATGTCTTCCTAACGATTTAATTTCCACCAAAACACTCGCCTGTCAACAGGACCCCGGTTCTTTCTCTGATTTTTTACACTTGGCTCTAACATACCTTCTAATTTCGCTAAAGAGAGATCTCATGGTGCTGCTTTTATAGCAAGGTTTTCTGCACTCCCCACCTTACGCCACTCACTGCAAGTTGAGAAGTACCAGCTGTATGGATTCGAACTCCGAACGCCAATCTTTCCGATACTGTACAGCTAGCCAAAGAAAACCAGCGTTTTGTTTTTGCCTTTGGGAATAATTGATATCAACTACATGAGATGATTACCACTTGTGATGGCGTGTAAAAAAAAACTCTTTTATTTCGACAAGGAATGTCAGGAGAACAACTTTTACTTCTCATTTATCATCCTGCATAGTTTTTTTTTTTTTGTTTTTTTTTTTTTTCAACCCTCCAAGTTCTGGCCAATGTGAAGCAGAACAATTAAAGTTACATTTACCTTTTCAGCCGTTCTTTGGGGTGAAAGGTAAATGGCCTAATACGCCGGCAAAAATGGTAACTAGGCTAATTACTGCATGCCATAGTCTGGTAAAGATCACTGTCTTTACCAAATGAGCAATATATACAACCCAGTTTGCCGGTGTGCTTTTTGGGAGGGCGGTGGGACGTATACGTGTGCGTAAACTTTTGCGTATGCCTTTTTAAATCTCTATTTGCATTTATAAAGAATGTGTGTGTATTTTTTTGTAATTCGTCCTCAAGTTTTTTTTTTGGTGGGGGGGGTTGTTTTTTTTAATGATAGTCCAATGACTGAAAAGTCCCTGTGTGCATAAGAGGGGCCCCAATTTCCTCTTTATGTTCACGAACTAGATCATGTGGGGGGCGTATGCGTGTGCGTAAATTTTTGCGTATGCTTTTTTAAATCTCTATTTGCATTCGTAAAGAATGTGTGTGTGTGTGTGTGTGTATTTTTCTGTTCTTCAGTTGCGCTGAAATGTCAGTAAACATAACAAGCAAACGAACGAACGAATAACCATGCGAACAGTGAAGTGGAAATACTACATCCTGTCTCCTTAATTATCATTACTGGCTGACTGTCCTTGAATCTAGAGCTGAAATCCATCGACACTTGAAACGCAAACATGGCCACCATCTTAAGCCAGAGTCTATGGAGTAGAATAGAATGGAACGGAATAAGCAAACCATGACATAAATAAGATGATAAAAACGAAGTAGAAACAGAGAAATCTAAAAGGAAATATCCTAAGTGCTCAAGAAATACGACCTTGTGCCCAAACTGGCCCGATGCATCACATAACTATTCAAATAATCTTAAATTGATTTTTATTCGAAAACTTATTATTTTGATCATCATTTTTTTATTAGTTTTCTTAAATTCATCGCTACTTTTTGTCAACGTTTTTATGCGTTTTAATTGTTACAGTAAGCAGTGTGAAATCGGAATGAAGAAGTAGATTCCAGAAAGATTTTAATTAACATCCCATATCCCTGGAGCTCGTCTTTCATGGACAACACCTTGACCGATTAGTCTACGAATTCTAATGGCTAGACAGGGTGCAAAATCTATGAGGAAAATAAGTAGCAGTTTGGATGTATATTGCGTCTGGCCAAGCCGTTAGCCTCCATGACTGAATCGGTTGAGGCGTCGTCCATGTAGAACGAACTCCCAAAATAAGAGATGCGAGTTTAAATCTCGTTGCAAGCTATTTCTCCAATCCAGTTCGACATAGCTTACTTTAACAGACTTGAACGTCGTGATGAAAGAAAATCAAGTAAAAGATAATAATGAAAAATACATTGAATTGATGTTGTCAAAAGTAAATAGCCAATTCAAGTTTATACAGAAGTGTCCAACTGTATAATACAATACTTCGATACAGTAATAAAGTGAAAAACTAGGATTTCGAATGCTGATTTTTCAAGGCAGACAAACTTTCCCCCTATGTCTTGTCCTATACTCCCGATTTGACCTTGAGCCAAAATTAGCTGAGTTTGGCTTTCAGATACTTTCTATAAAGGATTGAACCTGCATTTCTGAAATTATATTAGACACCTTATTTAAAAACGAAATGGTTTTTGGGGGGGTTGTTTTTGAATGATTGACTAAAAGGTCCCTGTGTGCATAAGAGTGGCCCCAATTCCCTCTTTATGTTCACGAACTAGATCATTTGACATGACAAAAAATGAGAGTAGACTTTTGATAACCCTTCACTAACCCCAGTAATGAGGCCATAAGCTACGCTCGCCATCGCCAGGAGAATACCAGAATTTAGGTATTGAGGAAATAGAAAAGTCAATATGTTGTGATACATAGGTCACAGAACAATAAATAATCCCTTGAAATGTTTGTATCAAAGTACTCTAAAGATTATGATAGATTTTATACAAATTGATACGCTAATTAGGTTACCGGAGACAAAAGGTCAGAGAACTCAGCTTTAAGTGAAAATATCACCTCTCTTCGAAGAAGATCCACTCATTGTTTAGGAATTAAAGATCTCTCATTAGTGATGCATGGAATAATTAGAAGATATTATGAAGATATTTATATGGATTTAGGATCTCATCTTGCCAAAAGTCACCCACAAAATTTGTTCATATTGTATTACCAGAGTTTCTTCTCCCAGGATTTCTGTTTAAGGTTGTAGTTAACCAGTGAAGCTTTTTGCAAGTAGGTCACCAGAGATCAAAAGGGTTGATTCCACTGTAAGCAAATAAGTAAAAGCAGCATTCGAAGATAGAGTGTGTGTGTGTGTGTGTGTGTGTGTGTGTGTGTTCTTGAACTCTTTTGTCTTAGAAATCGGCGAGTGTGTGAAGTAAACAATGTTGTGTATCTTTATTGGTTGGTTTGAAAGGTGTTTCTAGTGTATAACATCGTGTAGAGTAGAATCGGTAATTGCAATGAAAATTTCATCAGCCGGGTTCAAGACCCTATCTTTGACAGCTAACTCAAGGGAGTGAGAGAATCATGTGTCCATGACACACACACACAGATATGAAGACGCATATAACATGATATATACATATATATATATTAGTGTGGGGAAGCAAGTATTTGGACACTTACGAAGTATTCATCTAATATACTTCCGATTCTCACATTTACTTTAAATTAACACTTGATGTATTTTGACCCTCTTTTCCGCTGAGGCTTATGGGGTCCAATTTCTTTCTTTTTGCCCCTAATTTTTGCTTAAAGCATAAGATCAGTTCTTTGGGAAAAGGATTTGCCTTCATTAACTTTCTTCAGCTACGTCTACCACACCATCATTCTCGTCACGGCAAGTAGCGCGCAGGGGACGTCTCGCTTAGTTGGTGACCATAAGGGTGCCACATCGTCGTAGATGTATCTGGCATCTAGGGACAAGAAAGGTATTCTGGGTTCCATACGGACTGCTTCTTCCTAAACGTGCTCTCAGAGCGGACAGACCCTCTCGTAAAGGACGAAATCGTTGTTGGTTTTCTCTTGTTTCATTCTTGCGATGAATGCAGTAAGGTCCGTTTTGCCGATCCTGAAGAGCACGCTGTCGAGGGCCGCTGTGTCTTGAGCTAGATACCAGGCGATGGCCGTATAGATTGGAGTTCCACTGACGACAGGTCGACCCTGGTGACGAATGGGTCCGAAGCGACTCCCACCGCTAACGCACGATACAGTGTCTCACGAGGACGTGCAAGTCTGCTGTCGGTAGGAATTCTCGTCAGGGCCTTCCGACATTCGCTCAGCCTGGATCATTGCGCTGAGTGACTGATCCAGGTGCAAAATTTCGGTTCAAATCCAATGACAACCATTACACTTACCTGTTTATCCCCCACCGATTCCTTGTGAGTTATAAACCAAATACGATTCGTGGGGGGAAACCATTCAGTCTTGATATCTTATAACTACCGACAAGCTTTCATGCCCCCCCCCCCTGAACCTTGTCTCCTCCGATATGAACTTCGCCACAAACCGATTCGAACCCCTAGTCGACTCAATAGTCGCAAAATTCCTGTTCGTATAAGTCAAGTTCAGCGAGGAGAGGATCTTGGAGATGCTGTCGAAAGCCCTCTCAAATGTCACGAGTTGATCGCTGAGTGCACCCTGTGCGTATTCCAATGAGGACAACCCAATCTTATCCTCAAGGGAAGCCAAAGACTTATTACCCACTACTGCTTCATTTCCCACTCTCTAGCTGTTCGTGGAAATCCAGCTGACCCAACAGATATATTTCCAGCTACCAGTCATCTCAGGCCTATTTCCTAACCTTGGTCGGGTCACAACTTTTTGTGGCCCGAATAGTCGTGTAACATGGGGCAGATTAGAAAGTCTACGTCATCTCCCCTAACAAACAACAATACAGTACATAACTGATCCCTTTCTCTCCGAGGATGAGCCAAGTGCTTACATCTGCTTACATTTCCTGCCGTGGTTGATTGAAACTGTATCTGTCAACTACGTGATCGTTGATCCAATGGATCAGGTTGCGATCTACGGGTGTGCCCCCCCCATCCGTCCTTTGTGTCGGCAGGATTAACCTCCGAGACCCCTTTCGTCGGCTCGGGGGTTGCTGGTTTAGGGGTATGGCGTCGCCGTCTGCTCTATCTGGTTTGGGGGTGCTGGGACTGCTGGTCTTCTGGCTGGTGCAGAGAGAATGTTGATCTACTTATTGACGTGTTCCACTCTCATCGACTTTCTGGATTGATATTGAGTAGGTGGGCTGATGCTCAGATGGCCTCGGCTGGGAGGGGGGGTAACAGTGGTCAATGTCGAACAACGAAGGTGGCCAAGGGCTCTAGTCCTATTTATATATGCGCTCCTGGTGATACTGTTTTATCTACAGACTCGAAATTGTCATCATTACCCCACTCGGTTCCTTCTAAAAACGTTTTTGGAGGATAATTTGGAAAAAAAACAACCTCTTGACTAATTAAATCTAGATTCTTCAGAATCGAGATGTTTTGTTTTTTTTTCAAAGTCTATTCTAGATGTTTACCTGTGGAAAACACCAGTGATGTCATGGGTAGAATCTTAGTTTTTTGTTAAAGCTACAATTCTTGAGGTGAAAGCTTTAATGGTTTTCCGATGTAGCACTTCTCTAATCCAAATAATCATATCAGTTACAATTCGTGTGGTTGCTTGAAAATAATTGTCGTCAGTTTTTTACGTGGATTTTGTTTTATCTAGATTTCTCTGATGAATACCTGTCTAACTAAGAAGTTCTGTTTTTGTGAACCCTTGACTTGAGAAAAATGTCAGTGCGAAAGGAAAATAATCAACTATAAACCCAAGGAGGATAAATTGTTTTTAAAAAAAATTAAATGAAGCAAACAAGAAAGGAAGTCAGGGTAGAAGGGTGTAAATTCAAAGCACTTACTACCCCCCGTAGAAAATAAAAGGGCAAGAATTGTTCCTTGTTATATGACTAATGAAAATAAATAAAAAAGGTTTCTGTGTTGACCCGTGTTAAATAACATTTAATCATTTGAATTTGGCCTTCGTTCACATTATAATATATATAAGCTGGGACATACAAGTCTGTAAGATTAGAAATTTTGTCAGGTTCCTAAACAAGCAAGCAAAATGTAACTGTATTCCTATCAATTGCTTTTTCTAAAGTTTTTACACTTTTTATTTTTTGCTATTATATTCTAAATAACATTGAATAACAATTCTTTTCGCTTCCTGGTGAAAGAGAGTTGTTTTCTAATTGATTATATCAACAACAAAAAGTGAAGAAAATAGCTATTTTTCTCCGCAGACTTTGCCTTCGTGACCAGGACATTAATATTTTGTAATCTACCTATTTTCTTTTTAACATTCCAGATAGATTCAGGGCTGAGTAGCTGGTATAAACCTTGCAGGAGTTTCCAGAAGTTATTTTCTATATAAGAATAGGAAACAAAAGAATTTTCTATAACTTTCTAGGAATATAAGTTGCAGTACATAAATATAAGGGCCTCAACACCCACCAGTTCAGTTTTAGTTGCCTAAATACACTGGAGACTTCAAAATGGATCTTCAAGACGCTTTTACCAAGTTTACCTGCAATACTTGCCTTTGGGTCAGCAGAGATACTGCAGTGCTTTACCACAGTCAAAACTTGTCACAGCAGAACATTTATCTGTGGGGATGTATAACATCAAATGGGAGCTACTGGTGGACCCCCAGGTTTTGATACCAACAATGTACAGAGAACTAAGCAATTTGTCACAGTTCTAGAAAAAGAGTTTGGAACCCACCTGATGCAAAGGTGAAAGTCTGTATCATTGCGAGACTACCGAAATAGAAGTGCAAGAAATTCTTCAAGAAGCTCACTAAGAAGGAGAAAGCCATTTTGTTTTGTTTTTTTTCAGTGGTTTAGGGCTTCCTGGGCAATGATAAGGCTATTAGCTATGTAGAGCTGATTGAGACTATGCTGAAGAACCATGGCAATATAGACAGCAGAATGTCCCTGATAGTCCATATCTTTGACATCCATCTTGTTAAATCCATAAAGAACATGGGAGCGTATTCAGAGGAGCAGGGCAAGCGCTTTCACAAGGATATAGTGGACTTTGGATGCCCTATAAAAAGACAACGAGAACACGACGGAAAAATTATATTGGGGGTCTAACTCAAGAAGGTGAATCAAAGCATAATCCTAAATCACGAACATCTACTCATCACTAAATCTTTTGTAATCACTTTTGTTCAAAATTAGTATAAATACGTATTAATTTCAATTGGTATCTTTTTTTTCTGACTATATGCGAATGACTTAGGTCCTTAGGGTTTTTTTCTTAGTGGGTACCCTCTGAGGTAGATGACTGACCAAGGCTGAAGAGGTCTACCTCCCCTGAAAAGAAAGGCATATCTAACATTGAATCAGACCAGATACTTCACTCTGCTCATAGATGCTTCCAACCAGCAGCCAATCAATAATTATGTTTTGATTATTCAAGTTGATCTTTGATGGGGGGAAAAAATGAATTCGAAATGAAAATGTCGAGAGTCTTAATTAATTTAGGGGTGCATCATAGCAGTTAGAGCACAAAACAATAGTTCAAGAGGTGCTACTACACTTTGCGAACCCACATCAAAATTACGAACTTCCCTGAGACAAAAGACAAGAAGTAAAAGAATGGATCAAATTGTATCATATAAAGTAAAATTAAATGTTCAAAATGAAAGTGGATGTATAAAAGATACAAAAAAGCAATATAGTTGTACACCACCCTATGCAGCTCTAATGTAATCTGGAACTAGATGTTTTTTTTTTAAAAAGCTTCACTGCCAAATCTTCAGCTTTGCAGGGACTCTGCAAGGTTATCTTCAATTTAGGTCCCAGTTCAATGCAAGGGATTTAAACTTACATTCAACGCCATTAGTGCAGTCTCTTTTTTCAGGATTCACCAAGAAGGATCAGCATTGTGCAGGAGTGAACAATTGTGAACCATTAATTAGTTGAGTGGTTAAGAAGGGATTTTTTTACTGAAAACTGCACTTTGGCTTAAAGGATGAATCTTGGTGCATATGTAGTTGCCCCAACTGATTAATTTTAAATATTGACCCAGGTCAGCAGGGCCCCCTGGTGCTGTTTTTTTTCTGGGGGTGGGGGGCGCAAAATGGCGGCTCAGTTCACACAAACATCTATATCTTTAGAGCTATACATCTCAGAGCATTATTTTTGGAACTGAATGCATGGATTCAAAGTCAGCAATGTCATCAGATACCAGATAAGTAGACTACATATTTATCTAGATTTTAAAAAGCTATAAAAAGAAACAAAGCAAAGCTTGATATTCGATAAAGAATAATAAAAGCATGATTAAATCATCAATCATACCTATTAGAAAATATATAAGCTCAGAACTATTATTTTATAATTCATAGTGCCAGAACTGAAGTTAATTTAATCAATTGTCCTATGAAAAAAGGCTAAACATTTATGCATATATGGAAATTCAAAAGGAAATTAGCACTTGTTTCAGTACATACATATGGTTAGTTTTGAAAACAGCTGCCCTCACAGTACTTCAGCAGCATGTGCTTAGAGCACATGCAGTTGAGGAGCTGCTTTTGTCGATAGAAAAGCTCTGGATTTTCTTGCAAAAAGATGCAGCCTTGCCTCATTCACCCTGGACCATCCGCACGTCTTGTTGTACATATAAGAGAACACATTCCTCCAACAAATCAAATATGTTGTCAAGAACATTCTAAGGGGCATCTGCCAGTTACAGGAATAAATCAGTGACATCAGAAAAATTCAGTTCATGTGTCCCGTGCTCTATGTTTGCCTAGCTCTGTGATGTCACTCCCATTTAGTGATTGAAACATTACTAAAGCTGGAACTTTTGATTCACCCAATCCAGCAGAAATTTCATATGATGCTATATATATATATATATATATATAACTGATCCCCTCCCACCTAATGTTATCCATATTTCATTTGCTTGGATATTATGCAGGTTTGACGCGACGAGTACCACCACATGTATCTGATTTCTTACCTTGACGTCCTGCAAGTGCTACATCCAAAAAAATATAGCACAATCCTCGTGCCTGTTTTCTTGTGTGAGCAAAGTTCAGTGAGATTTTCACCATCTCTCTCTGTTGATGAAAGTACTTGTTAACCTCTGTACCTTTGATATCAGCATTTCTAATCTCTTTAGCAAGCATGTGACAGAGTTCTGTTTTGATAACACTGAGTTTTGCCAGTGAGTGGGCACCTTTGATGGAAGATCAATTCTCTTCCTAACTTCCTTCTCTCCAGAGGCTCACTTAGGGCTGTAGAGATCCTACAAAATATCAAGTCTGTGCATAAGATTGAAGTGCTGTTGGATATATTTGAACACAGTTATAGTATAATCATCAAGAGTCTGGGAGGTTCCTGGTGACAACATTTGAACTATAACTGCACCATCCTAAACTAGTGCAGTCACTTGTGGGATTGATTCAGATGGTCTTGCTGAAAGTAAATCTGTTGCCATATCTCATGCCATCAAGCAAGAGCTCGGGGGACCATGGCTTTCAAGAAGTCTCCAAGATTTACCTTCTCTGGTTTGGCATGCAATATATAATCTGGAAAACAATGTATAGTCTTCCTCTATAATTACCACCAGATTTGTTTCTGAGGATTGATTTTTTTTTTTTTTTGTGGGGAAACAACTCAAGTTTGTTTTTCTTGAATGGATTTGCATTCGTTTCTGTTAAGTCAACAAACATCCCTTTGACAAATCGGTCATATTGGTATTTTCTCAGTTTCTGTCCTGTGGATACTGGAGTCCATAATGATCTTGGTATCCACTGTCAGCAGATCACCAATATCTTCCTTGAATCAGTTTCTCATTTCTTCAAAATTCACTTCCTAGGCAAATTTAGTTTGAGCTGAGATGGTTTGTTCATGTTTTGCTGGATCATTGTTCTTAATCCCTGCAATAATCTTTGATATTTCAGGCTGTGGAGTAGGGCACTTAGATCATCTCATCCTAACCTTCCAGAAGGGTGAAGTTATATCATGGCTATAACTGTTCCCATGAGAAGAATCTATGGTAGTTGTTGAACTTGGGTTATGATCAATATTGTCTACTGATGCCAAGATGCTACTTGCAAGTTTTGGGGGACAAACAATTCCTTCATTATCATATATGGCACCAACTTTGTTACATATGTCAGTAGAAATTCCTTAGATACAATCATATGAGATACATAATCCCAGACCTTTCTTTCTTTTGTACGTAAAGTGGTTTTACATAATGTTGTTAATCTTTGAAGAGTGAAAAAGAAATCCCCAAAAGGCATAGCTATAGCCATTAGCCATATAATTTTAATGCTAGATTTACAAAAAAATTAACCCGATGAGTCCTTTGACCAGGATGAAATTCCTAATTAAAATTTCAATTTAAATGAATATCTCCTCTACTTTTCTGGTTTCTAGTGACATTGCTGACTTTAAAACCAAATATTTTGTTCCAAAAAATAATGCTTACAATGAGGTATAGCAAAAAAGATGAAGTAGTTTATAAGGCCTGGGTGGCCATTTCGAAAAACCTTTGAAAACCACTGCCGACTTGGATTTATAGGTAAAAATAATCAGTAAGGGTAACTACTTGTATGTACCAAGTTTCATGCTTTTAACCAAAAGAGCACAATTTTTGGGTTATCTGTCCAACTATAAGTAAAAATAAAACTTATAGAGGAAGTTATTCTCAACATTTCTTGATAGCTCACGTTTTAATGTGGCCGTGTAAAAGTGTAGTAACATTTGTTTTACAATATTTCCACTAAAGAGGAAAAACTGCATTCGAATCAAGACAAAGTGATTCTCTCTCATCAAACTGTTCTTGAGTTCTCTTGCACAGATACCAAGAAGAAAAAAAAAGAAGCCAATCACAATAGCCTGTTTTTAACAATGTGAAAGCACATGTGAGAAGTACACTAAACTTACAATACGGCTCTCTACCACTTGTGCATGTCCCAGAAGTGTTAGATGTCAGCAATCTTTCAAATGATGCAGGAGACTTAAATGTCCCGGAGAATTGGCAGTAGTCTAATTATTTGTCATTTATATTTCTTGTTAAGCAGTCAGCCTCCAGGAGTTGTAATAGCTGAATAATCTTGTTTTCTTTTTATATACAAGAAAATCATTTTGATTGAAAGAGCGACATAGGAAATACAAAGACTGTCTAGACAATCCCACCTCTCAAATAATAATTTGACATTTTCCACTGAAATAAATAAACACAACAACAGATTCAGATGATGTGTATATCATAAATCATATGTACATACATACACACATATACATATATATGCGTGTGTGTATTTGTGCATATATACATATATATATATTAATATATATACATATATATATACACACACATATGATTTTATCACCAACCACTTTATTCCACAGACAAACCACACATTCCTAAATTCTCAGAGGGATTCCAGTCCAGGGACATAGCCAGGGGTTTGGTTTTGTTTAAAAATAAGCGTTTCAAATTTTTGAAAAAAAATTTTTTAAATTAAAAATTAAAAAAAAAAAAAAAAAAATATCCGCAGCTCAGGGATAAAAATAGAAAAAATTCAAGGAAACAATGGTCACTTATCCTCCCTTGTAATATGCAGTCTCACCGAAGTTTTGGTCTTAGCAATTGTTCAGGCTGTAGATTGTTTTTCAATGATAACAAAATAAATCTTTAGCTTTTATTATAGTAATTATTATTGAAATTATGACATCAACGATATTAGATAAACTAGAACATTCTAGGAAAGACAAAACATTAACTAAAATATGAAGCATCAAAATATACAATTTGCTTAAGTGTTTTAGGTTACATTTTATTTATCTATTTATTTTTTTTACAAGGGATAATTTATATTTTACATGAAATTCAGAAAAAAAAAAAAAAACTGCCAAAAGTCTTTGTACTGCATGAAAAAAAGAATATTGAATCCTCAGTGTAGGTAAAACAGAAAAAATCCGAATATACTGTTATCAAAAAATCCCTCTCCCAACAGCAGAGCCAGATCTGTCCACACATAATGTAGACACATCTCTCTACTTATACTTTACAGATATCCACTGACCTATGTATAGACATACTATATACATATATATATATACACACGTGTCTATATTTCAGCTAATCAGCATTGTGTTTTAACAAGGTGAGAAGATGAGCAGACTAGAATCCATCTCTGTCCATTGATGCTGTTTTTTCAGGTTTATGACGTGTTAGAAAAGGACAATGATTGGTTGCTATACAGTTATCAATACCAAGAGGAATTCTGCCAAATACCACAGATTCGTATAAGTGACAAATTCCAAAAGAGATTAAAATGGAGATCTAAAGGGTTGAAATTAGATGAGTTTTTGTTGATGATGTCAGCATATCTGAGAAAATATGCTTAGAGCAGATAAGTTTTTTTTTATGGATTGAAATAAAAAAAAAAATAAATAAAAAAAAACCTTCCTCTAATCATATATCATCAGATAGGTTGAAGAACACCAAGTATGTGTGTGTGGGTGTGCAGAAACTGCTTTGAGGTGGATTCGGCCTGGTTCTAGAAAATCAATCATGCAAATCGAAAAACCAGAAAAAAAAAAAAAAAAATTAAAAGTAGCAATTATGAAGCCACTATAATAATAAAAAATATTTGAAAAAAAAAAAAACCGAAAATAAAAAAAGTAAAGAAATAAGCATAGTGTTTGACCCTATAGCTTAATTTTAATTGAACTGATGCTGAGGCCCATAAGCAGTCAAGGAAAGGGAGAGTGACTTATCCTTAAGCAAGCTAAAGCATATTTATTACTAACACCAACATGGTGAGCTCATCTTTGGAATTTGAGAGAAGCGAGTATTTATCCATCTTCCCATGGAGATGGGATGTGACACGAGGCCATTTTTAGTGCGGGATCCAACACACATTTGAGTGTGCAAATTCAAAAACAGCCAAGTTCCATCAGCATATAGCTGCAGGTATAAGGAAGTGCCCCTAACCCTACCTCGTTCTTGCAATGGGGAGGTAATGCATGGGAGACGGATCTCCAAGAACCAGGTTTGCTTCATTTGTCTTGTCCAACCCAACAACAAGGCATGACTGATCTCAGCCCAGAGGCCAATTCAGAGAAGCATTTTAGCTTTTTTTTTTCTCATCTAAACTCAATATAATTGAGAGGTCGAATCTTATTTGAGTAATAAGAGAACTTATCAATTTGTACTGATTAAACCACATCTCACAAAAAAAAAAGAAACAATTTCAAAATCCATAGACGACAGGGCACTTACCAAGGGAGAGCACTTGCCTAGCAATGAATAGTTACTACTGCATTGTACATCACAGAATAGCATACATTTTTAATCTTAAAAATCAATTTTAAAAGGGGTTGGAGGAGAAGAGATAGTTGATGCCAGGCTGAGACATACCTCATGATAAACAACTAATATTGTAGGCAGTTCATGAGAAAAACCCCAACTGAATAGCTGGATTGAAATATTTTATAAAAAGAACTGAAAACATCACTAACATAATAAAAACTGAGGTAACATTTTGTTACATTTGAAGTTTATAATTGCTCAATAGTAAGCTAAATCTAAAACACAGATCAGAAATTCTAGCAAGGAAATGGTGATTAGATATGTAAAGCCACTACCACTCTCAGGACAGAAACTTAATGATCAAGAATGAATTCCACAATGATGTATGGATTTACTCAAATAATCATATTTAAGTTTCTATGAGATTGGTTCCTGATCAGGTCATAAACCCTGAAATGGTGCAAATGAAAATAACTACCTTGAAAAAGCAAAGAAGAATACTTTTGTTCTATTTGATGGGTTACGACATATTATAAAAGGAGAGGCATTGGTTGGTTGTCCAAGTATTGCAGATTTGTATACTTGGATGTGAAGATTATAATTTCAATGGCGATTGAAACCTTTGGAAATTCAGATAGCATCTAAAAGGTTGAGTGTAAATTAGTCCTGGTTGATGCTGTCTGCCTATCTGAGAAGACACCTCCACCAGTCAAAATCATCAGACAGGTTAAAAACAAAAACACCAACAGAGTTTTCTTGTGGAAACTTTTATCCAACAGTCATAGAAGAAGCTGTTTGTGAGAAGCCGGTGGGAACTATAGGCATGTCCAAAGGTTTTAATCGGTAATCTCTAATCATTCCCAGATAGAAGTGCTGTCTTTGCTGATAGACTTACAAGGGAAATATTTATTGTGTGATTCACATCAGTTCTTTTCAAGGTGGCAACCAGTGCAGAAGAAATCATAGAAAAAAAAGTCTAGTAAAAAAAAAAAAAAGAAAATGAACTACATTTTTCATTAGAAATTGTTAGAAAAAGAATGTGTGTGTGTGTGTGTGTGTGTGTGTGTGAATGTGTGTGATCACTATATGCCCATCGACATTAGAAAAAAAAGCAAAAAAAAAAATAAGCCCTAAGCAGGATTTGAACTAGTACCCCATCAGGGACAACCAACTTTATCCATTTCAGCTCTTGAGACATTGATAGTAAGAATGACTAAGTGTGTGTGTGTATGAAAAAGCAGATGTTATGGACCAAAGCTTTGTAAACGTCTACATGACAGGATGCATCCACAGTCAAAACACTTTGCTCATAAAATGCTTAAATCCTCATCCTACAACAACAAATATTATAAACCAATATGCACCCAACTTATGGCCCTGGCTCTTCACATTGTACAGCTATTCTAATAGTGAGTGAGCTGTTTCATGTGAGGTTTCACTATTGTTTGACTCAAACAGGAAACAGGTTTCCCGAGATCTGGGCAAGGAATGATAGCCACTAAGAGACGGATGAAAAAAGTCCAATAGCCTTCTTTAAAGGCAGGAAAATTTTTAAAACAGATCACTTATATCTGAGGCTAACTTTTCTTAATGCAGTTTGAGATACTTTCATAGAAATAGAGGTTATTTAGGAACAAGGTATAAGTGGAAATCTTAAATAGGTTCAAAGAGAATAAAATTAGAAAACCGGTATAGAGACTGGACTGGAATAAAATCCAGACAACTGTAGAAATATTATATTCAATATGCATCAAAAAGGTTTCAATATTCTTGAGTTTTCAGCTACAAATCAAAAGCTGGGAATTTATCAGCATCGTGAATGAATATAATAAGATAAACCCCATTCAGTGGTTTTATTCATTATGTTGAGAAAGGAGAAGTCAAAAAAGTGTTGTTGAGAGATTCGCCCAGAACCAAATTATGTTTGGGTTTCTCTCTCGTTTCTTTTTATCCAGGCAAATTCAATAAAGGCACTCAACAAATATTTGAATAATGTTACAGAATGCTTGAGAGACAAACGTTAATAAAGGAGTGATTTTAGTACGTGATATTTTTATGACAATGTTGAAAGAAAGAAAAAAAAAAAAACATTGATGTTTAACACTAAGTCAAATTTCAAACAAAAATAACAATCCATTAACTATTCAGAAAGATATCCAACCCTGGAGTGGGTTTGGTGGGGTTGTTCAAAGCTAATGTCCCTGGACTATTTGTCCCCTTGTTAACGTAATATACATGGAGCATCAAAAATGTTGAAACTTCAGGTATAGCAAACAAAGGTTTTCATGTTGTTAGGAAACATTTGGCCATGTATCAACTACATGAATAGAAAACAAAATGGTTAGACAGACAGACAAACAAATTGTCATACTACATTGCCGTAAATGGGCATACAACTGCCTATTCAGCAAATAAAGAAATTGTTTTGACAAGAGAGTTCACAAATTTTTGTTTGTTTCATCCATTTTTTTTCTTCCCCAAAAAACATTTTCTTGCACATTCAACTAACCTGTTCCAGTGTTACTTACTGTACTTGTTGGCTCGACAGCTTTTTTTTTTTTTCTTTGTTTAATAAAACAAAAAATTCTGATTCCATATTTTGTGACCAACAGGATCATAGATAGTTAAGGGTTTTAAAAATTCACAGAGGAAGTAAAAAGGAGAGAGGCAGGGTATCAATACTGAATAAGTTTTGTCTTTTAAGGTATGTAAAAAAAAACAAAAAAAAAAACAGGGGGATTTTAATAATGATAATAATTATAATAATAATAAAAGTGACCAATCAAATAAAGAATCAACAATCAATATTCAAAAATGAATCAAACATTTCGTTTGTTTTTTTTATATGGGGGGATGATGTTTCAAGGTTCAAAAGTAAGTAATGAGAATATCTTACAAAAATGGAATGTATTTACAAGCAATTGTTATTTAGTCATTTGAGCTGAAGGTACATTCTGACGGCAACCTTAATCTCCCAACAGAGAATGTGCGTATACCAGTTTGTGGCAGCACAAGAACAGGTGGGCCAAATGTCCATTGGAAGTTGTGGGGGCAGGGTAAGTGCATGCTCTAAATGACATCAACATAGGAAGATGTACGAGAGAAATAACAATACACTTTTAACAGTTGCATATGTCCGCCAACCAAAATAGGTGGGAAGAGAAAATGATAGCAGAAGATTGTTGGAAACAAAAGATCCTCACTGGAAATTTCGCGGTTTCATTCTAACTATTCTTTCCTGGAGCTCACCATTTTGTTAAAGCAATTTTTTTATTCTTTGTAGAGAACTGTCAATTTCTTGTTTTTCTCCTATTTATAAATAAAAGACAAAAAATTATATACATTTTACAGATACCAGTGCTTATTCTGTTTAGCATGGTTGTATTTTTTTCTTTCAGTAGGAGAAACTAACACAACAGCTGTAAATAGTAGGCACTCTAGAATACACAGACTTCAGCTGTTCTGACCAATGTCTTCCCCACCCCCAAGGAAGAACTACAGTTCCTGACACAAAGTTATTTACTTCACTCAGGTATAATGACAGAGAAGCAACAGTAAAATGAGAAGTTGTTGCCTGTGGAACCATTTGGGCAGCCGAGAAGGAAAACAGAAAAGAACTGCGAGTGGGGAAGGCTGATGCAAAAAAGAGATGAGCAGCCAAAAGAAAGCCTCTTCACCTGAATGTTGCATGGGCAATAAGTACAGGTGGAGGGTGGGGAGACGGGAGAGTTTTCAATCAGATGCACAAATCTACATTTTCAAAGAAGTTGCAATGGAAAAAAAAAAAGTAAAATAATTAAAAAAAAAAAATCAATTACCTGACTGATAAAAATTGTATGATCGTTCCCATTCAAGAATCTCGATGCAATAATAACTACACAGTGTAAAGTACAATTTAGAGAAATACATTTTTTGTTTTGTTTTTTTTGTTTTGTTTTTTTTTAATCTCAAATTTCTGAGAATTAAGATATTAATATATTACCATTTGAATATATAAACGATTATTTTTCAACAATAGAAGAAATGTCTTTTCGTTTTCTTTCTTTTTCAATCAACAAACCATTTGAATGGAAAATAGATAACAATATTCCCACAACTCTGAAGGATCAATTGACTAACTATGTTACTCACTTAAAACAATAGAACGTTACAAAGAGTGATTTTTTTTTCTATTTCACATGTAACAGCTAGGATGTTATTCAACATTATTATAAGGTGATTTCAGACATTAGTGAGAAAGGTTAATCCTTATTTAAACTTAACACTTCATTTTTAGATAATGTCACCAAAATTTCAAAGAATCAGCGAATTTCTAATTATTGAAATACTGAGAACCACTTTACAATAATTCATATATAACTAGTTCATCTCTGATCTTATTGTTGCCTTTTACAAAAATGTTCAGATCAGTTTACATATGACTATTATGCACACAGCATGGATTGGAAATAAAGATGTTGCTTATTTGACTGTCATAAAATGCAGGAGACCTGAGTACTTCAATTAACAGTAACAGCAAAATGAAAGATGAACTAGTCAAAAACTAATAAAAATGCTATGAAAAGAAATTCAGACAACTTAAAGATTATAAGTTTGCAATGTGTATACAACCCTAATAAAAAAAAAATTAAGTAAAAAAAGTAATCAATTTACAACTCGAGGAATATAACTAATAAATTTACACTTTTTTTACAGACTAAACTTATTGAACACAGATTCTGTTGGAAAAAAAGTTATCTTCTTGTTTCTTGACAACCAAAATGAGATAAATATTAGCCGTAATTATCAAAGATACATGGAAAAATCAGTAGCAAATAGATATGGTTAAGTGCATTCAGATTTAAGGACAAAAGAACTCTGTTTCAAGGCCAAAGATTCAAAAGTCACTCAATATTCACAGAATAAAAACTGAATCATAACACTTTTTGTACATTTTCAGAAGATGCAACAACAAAATAAAGCTATGTGCTTGTGTTTTCTTCTTAGTTTCAGGAAGATTAAATCCTGTTTGAATTTGAAATATTTAAAGTTTTGATACTTGAAGTAAATATAAAGTAGATCATTGCAAGTTGAATCTAAGTCTAATACTAGAATTTTTTTTTTTTAGAGATTTTGTTCGAAGAAGAAATCAAATCATGAACTGAACAGAGGTTGTAGAGGAAGAGCATAAGGAAATCTAATAATGTGAGAATACAAGTCACAGTTAATGAAATTTAATCAAAAGTCAATGTTCAAACTTGACTAAATGAAAAAGACATTTTTTTTTTAAACATATTTTCTTTCATTTTCAATCTAAAGCTGGAAGCAAATATCAAACTATGTATCTCTTAAAAATTTCTTTTTTTTAAATTAGCCTCAAACATTAAGGTACTTTTTCTTACTGATGACAACACAGTCTCTCTAATTCTATAACTTATACAAGAGCTTCTAAAAATCCTTACACTATGTTTTTCTAACCTTATTTTTACAAGTAATTTTCATTTTGGCTATTTTGTTCATCGTCTTTCCTTCAAAACCAAAATCTACCAAGGTGAGAAAACAGAAAAGAATTAAGTATATTCTAACATTGAATAAGACAACAGAGCACAATTACAAATTTAAGTTTTTGTTACAAATGGACCTGTTACAACTCTCACTTATTACTAAACTCGTTCACATTCCTTTAATAAAAAAAAAATTTTTAAATCATGAGAAAATAACTGAATACACTAACAGAATTTTCTGTTTGATTTCTACACTATGTCTAAAGTAAACATTTTACAATATACAAAATCTGAATCACCGAATGAGAGGATATTTAGCCAAGACCACAATGTGACTAGCACCATACCTAAAGGTGGGCTGGGTGTAAGTGAGGAACCAGCAGTCAGGGTTTGTCTCTGAAAACAACTCTCCAAAATTGACTCCAGTGACCAAATGATCACTACTACCATAGCCCCCTCAGCCAATAAATTCTAAAACAACAGTAATAACAATGACCCCAACTGAGAGTTAGAAGGGGGTCTTGACAATGAGACAGAGTTGTCATTGGTCAACATTTGAGAAGTCAGTAGACGTAAAGGTCAGGAATTTGCATGTGAAATACAGGAATGGAATCTTCAGGGGAACTGAGGTTGGTGGTAGAAGATGGTGTTTCCGGGGGATTGGAAACCAAATCGAGGATTTCATTCAACTTGTTGTGGAAGTGGTTGGACTGAAATTTGAAAATAAGAAAATAATAATAATAATAATTATAATAATAATGATAATGAAAGAATTATATGAAAATAAAAGATGGAATCAAAAAAAAAAAAAAAAAACAAATTTTTCGTGGTTCACTAAAAATCAATATTTTCCAGTAAATCTTAAGGACTTTGTTAGATTAAGCTAGTGCCCATCCCAAAGGAGCATGTTTAGAATAGGCTGCACTCCATGGTGCGTGTGGAGCAGCCTACCATAACTGTCACAAGGGTAATTTTTGGCCCATTGTACTAAACTACGTCTTACAAGTGTTTCAATTACTTTTTACTAAATATGTTTCAGATATTCTATATCCAAATTTACATAATTCAATGATGCCAATTTTGATATGTCATTACTGAATTTAGATAATTCTAAATGTTTTATTTATTTTTTCATTAGATTCCCGAACCAAAAAACTCAAACACTGCAATGTCTGGTGTGCTGATGAATATATCTGGCAAATGTCAACTTTATACAATGGCCAAATGTCATGTAATTGCAGTAAATATACAAACACACCGATTCTTGAAGGGACTAAATGGTATCTATTAATGTGAACTTGGTTCTTCAGGGAATATTTCATTGCAGGAACATGGTAAGAATGTTTTATAGTAAATTAGACTGTCAAGACCACTGCATCTGCACAGCACAAGAAAAGGTTGAACAACATATAAAATGTTCAGTCTGAAGTTCTTGTATCCAGATACAAAGTAGAATATTATGAAATAAACAAGCTTTTTGATAACTTTTGATGTTTAGAATGTCAGAAGAGAAAAAATGGTTTTATTTAACACTTACCTTGGCCTCAGAACGTGCGACAATTTCTTCAAATGGAGCATCTCGGAACGATTCAAAGATTTGAAGACGTTTCTTTACCTCTTCATCCTTATCAACCGTTTCTTCTTCATCTGAAATGAAAATCAATTCAACATGCCAAATATGAGTAAAGATTCTGCACCAAGAATACTCCATGAAAATACACGCTCAATATTACAGACACATTTTATTCTACAATTCAAGACCAATCACATTACTGATCAACTTATCAGCAAGAAATGGCACACTCTAAAAATTTTGGAGGAGTAAAAATTGGTTTCCAGAGAATAAAAATATAAAGTAACCAAGAGATTAATTTTTGGAAAAGGTTTGTTGTAAATACTCATCATTATAGAGAGTAATCTGAAAGGAATCAGTAATGTGGCTGTTATTTCAAAGTTCACACCTGCTCTTAACTTCAAAGAATTACAAATTCATATACATTTCCATATTCTGAATTCCAATTCCAAGATTACCAAATAAAACACATTCCCAAAGTCTAACTAACTTAAGAAAAGGAATATCAATATCCATGTTATGATTATCCTATTTATTTATGTTTGTGGCTTTGTTACCATAACACAGCACATTGTGGAACAATTTATTTATTGGAACAATAATGATGCAATTCTATGACTTGAAGAACAAAGCAATTTCCAATCGAATTGCGCCACCGATTTACGATCAAATTGATTTAGTAAAAATTGACGAAAGGAAAAAATTTTTTAAAAGTGCGGTTCCAAGGGAGATAACTCCAGATCATTGGCTAGTTACAGTTTTTTTAAATAAGGAAACAAGATTAATAAACAAATAATCTACATATGAAATACAAAGTACATAACATTCTTCCACGTCACCTATAGAATACACTACATGGAGGTGTGTGTGTGTATATAAATATATGTTTATATACACACATTCAAGGTCATAATGTATTTGGTAATAATATCTACCCGTGTTTCTGTACAGTTTAGTACAAATAAATGTTCACTTGTAAATATCATCTGAGGTTTTATTAAAAAGTGACCAAACTCAAACGCGTAAAGATTCTATGAACAGGAGGAGATTTAATATTGAGCTTGAAAGCAGCTTTCAAGCTATAAAAACTATATTTCAACTGTTTTTTATATAAGAAATATTTTTTCAAGCTTATTCTTATCAATGGTTTGATATTTAACATCAAACTTGATTCCCAATTTTCTTTGAAGGCCTCATTATTTCACAATGATGGAAATGCTTAGTTCAATAAGAGACCATCCAAATTTTGAGAATGTTTATAATGAGATCCTTCTAAAATCCACATGTGAGGTGTATAACTAGATATATCAAATAAGATTCTTGAAAGGAATTATGGAACCCCATAAAACTTATTTTCCAAGGTATACATCATTAATGTTTTTAGGAGAAAATTTTATAATCTTCAAGACTACATATTTTTGGCTGAAATCAACAAAGAATCCACAATGTTATTGTTTTACAAGAAAAATAATAAGAGCTTTCTACTCACTAAGCATTTTCTTCAAAGCTTCAAAGGTGACATCATCCACTTTCTGTTGAAACAAGAATTTAGAATTGTCCATAAGTAATTGAAAAAAAAAAACACAGAAAAAGAATAAAGCAATTATACAAGGAAAATCATTTTGATATTTCATTATATCAAGTTTTTTTACAATCCTATTACATTATATATCAATATCTTCAAGTTTTTATATGCAATTCAATACTTTCCAATCAAAATGAATCAACTCATACTATGCATCTTTCATTTGGAAAAAAATTTTTTTGTTCAGACTACATTTTGACGGGAAGGGATTTGTTTTAAATGATAAATATACTTAATTTTTATACTACATACACAGATCCTTGAAAAATAAATCAGATTTTATATTCATGCTGTTAATAAATTCTTAATCAGATTTTCACTCCCAAAATTATAGCTTGTATAATCATAGGAGAATTTTATATTTTATTCAATTCATTTCTTTACATACATGCTTTGATACAATTGGCAACAATATTTTCACTAATAGGAGGAGGTCACATTATATACCCTCTTTGGTAAGTTTTTGTGGTTATTTGACATAATTTGTTCCTACATTTTATCAAATATAACACGAAGTCTCCAAAGTTATTTCACAACTTAAAATGATATTATACAAGTATAAAAATCTCCAGACATATTAAAAGCAAGCATAAAAACTGACTATTTTCAATAAACATAATGACTCTAAAAAATATTTTTTAATAAATATAATGACTCTAAAAAAATATTTCAATTTTTCTTCCAAAATAGATTATAAAATAAAAAGAATTCTTGAGTCGTACCTTAGGAACTGTGGGTGATCCATTAGCACTTTCGATCTCCAAGTTAACAGAATGGATGTCACTGGTACTGTGAGTCATATCAGTGCTCTCCCCTGTAATCAGATGATCAAAGCATTTAATGCGAGAGCAGTCATGACTTTCTGAATGGCACATTTAATTCAACAAAGAAAATAACGTTTTATCAACATTTTGAAACAGATTGGTAGCCTGAATACACTCTTTTCAAAAGGGCAGACAGAGCTGAGAAAAATTGAGCATGCAAGCAAAGTTGTTAGCGGAAAAGTTGTTAAACATCCTAAAAATCATTCCGATAATGGATATGTGAAAAAATATTTTTTGGTAATAGCTGAACTTTTCTGCCTTCAGAAGGTAAAAAATGTTTGAAAAGATTAGCTAATCTGGCAGAACAAAAACAAGACTGATTGAAGAATTTGCAGCCAATATTGAGGGTAGAATTCATTACACTGGCTGTCAACGAAAGTACTGATGTATCATGTTCAGCTCAAAGGAATGCTTTATAAAGAAGTAAAGAAAACAATAACACTGAATCTCTCCCTTGAAAGGTTTGTTCATGTATCAGATAGGGCCTATGCAATGGTAGGCTTTCTAAATTAAAATCAGAATTAGCTTCTTTAAATTAGGTAGACAATAATATTGCAACATTTCATCAAGAGAATTCATATGCCAAGTGGATGAAATTCCAAAACATTCTGCGTGTCATTTCAACCATCAATTTCATAAAATCTCAAGCACTTAATCATTGCCAGTCCAAAGAATTTTCATAAAAACTTGAATCTGGGTATGGCAATTTGGTTTACTGCTGTCTAATTCTGTAGTCTATTTGGACTATTTTCATTGTCTACGTTACTAGTTTTTTTTTTTCACCTTTCAATTGTTTCACTCTACCCAGACTTGTGACATCAGGTTCATTTTTTTTTTTTTTTCATTCTTTGGAGTTGCTTCCCTTTGATCAGGACTACACCTTAATACAAGTTTGACCAATCTAAATATGATGATTAAGTAAAACATTTTTTGAATTTTTGTTAATAGTGTGGTCCAATTTATGCCATGCAATATTTCATGCGTCACACTGCTTGAAGAAGGTTGCCCATGCCTGTGCAAGAGGATTCAATTCCTTCAAAATACTTTCTTTTCAATACAAAAGGCACTAATTATACTAATCAATCTTATAAAAGGCGTAATAGACTTACAGATTTGTTCAAGTCATTAGACGACATTCAGAGCGTTAAAACCATTCAACAGAACTCTATTCAAAAAGATCACTTGCAACATTTTTTTTTTCCTTAAATTTTGTCAAAACTGGCAAAATTTTAGTGATTGATTACAACATAGGTGCAAACCCATTCATCAATCTAACTGAGGCTCAGAGGAACAGAGGAATATTTGGTACCACTGGATCAAAATGGATTCAACTGGTAAATCCTGGGTTAATTCCAGGTTTGAATGTCTACCACGCCCTGTTCAGACAATTTCTCAAACTGCAGATTTTACCCCATTCCATTTTTCTTTATTGTGCCAAAAAGCCTTTTGTGTCATATAAGTCTTCTTCATAAATTAACTAGAAAAAAAACAAAAAAACAAAAAAAACACCACATATCCATATGTGAGTCACTACTTGAACCCAAAAAATGTTGTGGACTTTTAAACAATTGTGATGAGTAAGGAAAAGTGGATATTTTACAACAATGTGAAATACATAAAGTCACGGGGGCAAGCAAAATAAACCACCACTAATCATATGAAAGGCTTATCTTGATCTGAAGAAAAAGACGCTGGGTATATGATGGGACTGGAGGGGAATCTTTTACTTTGCTCATTCCAGAAAAAGCAAACAACTGATTTGAACAAGTACTGTTCCTAATCAGGAAAGCTGCAACAATTCATCGCAATATTTTTGATTTTCATGATTATCAATACATAAGATATTTTCAATGATACTAACGATTTTTTTAGCTCATCTAAAATTTCAGTTTTTGTTCTTGCTTTTTGATAGAACAGAAAAAGACAAAATTTTTGAAAAAAAAAATTCATTAATTGCAATGTAGTACTGACAGCAAGTAGTAAACATGGCCGATCTGCCCATGTGTTCACATTTTAAAAACTTCAGTCGCTCATAGAATCCTTATTCAGTCCAGAGGTGGTGGTGAGAATGAAATATTGCCAGTTATGCATTTTACAGACAAATTTCTGTTTTTTTATTACAAATACGCATTTGACTGGAATAACAAAAAAACAGCGGTTTTCAATTTTCCTTATTATGAAATAGTCATTTAATATTTTGGGGGATATTTTTGATCGAAGGTACCTTGCTCATTATTTTCAGCATTTCAAGCCATTATTTACAATTTTTCATCATAAAAGATTGTACACTTAATCTTATCTTGTTTTTAAGACATTTTTTTCAGCATTCTTTCGGCATTGAAGTTATTCATAGGTATTTCTGGAATTAAAACTATTTTTTTTTAATGAAAATAGTTGAAATTTACTTATTTTCCTACAAAAAAATAAATTTTGATATGATCAAAAGTTTATATAAAAGTGAAATTGTACAATCCTTTTTTTCCAATATACTCTGAAAATGTTGCTCGTCATTTTTATAATCACCAATAAGCAGTAAGACAATTATCTCATTCAATATCTTTTGGGAACATGTTGAAAGTTTAGAAACGCATTTCATTGGTATTTTTTTTCTTTTCTCTCCAAGTGAATTTTTTTTACCGCAATTCTGATAACATTTCTTAGGTAGGTTTATTTTTTCTCCAATGGTATTTTACGTTGAATTCTCTCAACACTTTTCTTTTGGAGGTCGTTTTTTCTACCCAAGCTCACTTTGTATCATGAATTCAATATAAGGATAAGCATCATATCGTTTCAGCCCTACCTATTAGGCCCATTGAAAACAGCAATCTATGAATAATAACCTGAATTAGTTAAGAGAAAGGACATAATCTATGTTTTCACTTTTCACTCATCTATTATATGCACTTGATATTGCATCTTCAGGTTTCCATTTATTTGGGGTTTTACAGCATTCACTTAATGAACAATATTCAATTCCCTGGAAGAGTGCAAAAGGCACCAAGAGCAATGCTTTAAAAGATAAGATGTTCTGGGAGTACAAAATTATAAAATTGCCTGAAAGATGGCCAAAGATAATGGAAAAGAATGGTAAATATGTCAGTCAATGAAATTAGAGTTGAAAATAAAAAAATTGCAGTTCAAATTCACCTAAATGATCACAGTGAGCCAACAAATATTAATAACAACTCTGGATAAAATAGTAACCAAAACATTCATTGCTGAAAATTAACTTTTTTTTATCATATTTTCTTAAAATTATTTCAGTTAAAATATAATTGTTATGTAATGTAAAATGTAATTGTATGGTAGAGAAACTTTGACATATTCTATTGCAAAAGAATAGTTTTTCTCTCACTAACATGCATTTGAGTCAAGCAATACCAAACATCCATTTCTGAGAGCAGAAATATTTTGAGTAAGTGTTTTAGCAATTTTTTGAAGCTTAAAACAATATTGCAATAGTTTTAATGACAAATGAAAAAATGAGAGTAGTAATTGTACTTATACTTAGAAAAGAATTAAAAAAATGTGACTGAGTTAAATGAAACCTTCTAAAATGAGATACTTTTCGTTACATGATAATTATCATTTCAACTTTTAGCATGATTGAATACTTTTTAAAATATCGAACTAAGTTTTCAAACAATATTTTGAAAAATTTTTTCATTCAAAACTCATAAATAAGAAATTAGAAAAAAAGATGTTATCTTGCTTGTCACTAAGGAAAATGAAAAAAATTATTTGTAGACTTGCATTTATATAGGAAAGAGAAACTTCATTTTCTGAAAATAAACATTAACTAGTAATCTCTCATGGTAAGGCTTCGAAATTAAGTAGAAAAGTCAAAAGCCTTTTGTTCATTCTGTTTTTGAACTATTAAATCTACTAGAGTAATAGATTCCAGATTACGCATGTCCAATTCTACACAATAGTAATATCTTACTACTGGTTTTAAGGTAATTATTATAATTGTCCAATAAGCTGTACAAGCCTGATACTGAGAGGAGAACCTGGAATGTAACCATCTTCATTGTTAAAAAAAAAAAAAAAAAAAAAAAAACCTTAAAATATTAACTCCTAAACTATGACCTCGGTTTACTGCAGTGCGAGGAGACAAGTGGTATTTTTTTTAATAAATCAATAATTTTCAAGCTCAAATGTCCAAGGTCAGGTTGAGTAGCAAGTAGTAAATAAATAGGTGGTAATTCATTCTTTTTAATACAGCAAATGTATGAAGGCACAATATAAATAGAAAGAGAAGTGTCAACACCCCTCAAAAAATAAAATAAAATAAAATAAATGTATATATATATATGCTAATGATGAAGAAGAGGTTTTCTGACTTACCCACGCCAAATGGCCGCAAACTGAACGGCACATCTAGTCCAGCTGTATCATGGCCATTATTCTGTAAACTCTCTGATATGTTCTTTTGGGAGAAAAGCCAGCTCTCTTTCATGGTGTTGTCAGTTGGATAACTAGGTGGGAGAATCATATATATATATTGTGTATACAAAGAAAGATCATAAGAAACTGCTTTTTGTTTTGTTTTTTTTGACTCTTTGAAATAAAGAAGAGAGAAAGACAAATATTAACTGTAATTAGTGGGCTATTCTGTGTATTAGCGTGTTATGCCTGGATACAAGGCCTCACGCAAACAGAGCAGCCAAGAAATTTAATATCTGCAATAAAGTCAAACATATCAATTACAAACCGAAGATTCAATTGCGTTCATTTTGCTCTTCTAATAATAACTAATTAATCATGAATTTATTCACAGGGAAAATATAATGCAAATTAGTTCACATTTTGTGAGAAAGGCATTTAAACATAAAAATATCCACCAAGAATCAATTAATCAAGACAGAAGCTAAGTAGACAAAATTCAAGGTAAGAGCTACGACCGACTTGTCTTCATTTTGAGATAAGCTAGGACAACATCATCCGAAGGTAATCCTACTCTAGACAGTGTTATTTACTATAAATATCAGACAAACGTATCACTAGATTAACAAGTTGGCTGGCTGTCAATTAAATCAAATACAAAAAAACTTTATGACATTTGTGTTTATTGATCTTATTAGAAATATCTAATGAGATATTAATATAATAACAAAAGAATCTTTCTACTGTTCATGGCTTTTAGCAATTCTTTCCATATGAATAGAGATAATATTATCAAAAGGACAGAAAGTTGGATTAATCATTTTGAATTTTACTTCAGCAAATATTTCAATGAATAATGAAATGCTTAGAAATGCTAATGTATGAAAAATAATATTGGTGAGTTCAGGTCAACCAATTTTCATGAAACAACTATTTTATACTTATGCATATTGCGCATCAAATACATTGAAATACAAGACAAGTTCAAGTAGATATAGCTTTTTCCCTTGCATTTTCCAGTGCTATTTTATACACCATTGCAAGTACAGCCATTGGTCGGAGCAGGTCTGAATTGAAAGCTAGGAAGGAATATCAATTGAATTGCATCAAATCAAAAAGCAATACATTTATATATACATATACAACAACAATAATAACAGTGTAACAAAGAAGATATGTTTTGAATTCTGGGTCCATTAGTTGGGAAGGTCGCTTCAGCCAAACTTTCTTGACAGTAACAGTTTATCGGCAACCAGCAAATGAGAAGATTGACTGTTAATGAAGTGTATACACTAACTCCTATTGTTGTTCATGGGCAAAACGCCCAAGATACGATTCAGATCAACAGCAAAGGAGTTTAATTACTGCTAGTTTATTATAGAATCTGTTTGGAAAATTTAGGTTGCTCCAGTGATAACTCATCTGAGAGAAAAGAGTTATTCCACTTCAACCTGATCACTTTAATGATATATATTCACTCAAACATTTACATGAAAATCATTTGTGTGTGTATCATATTTATAATTTTTATATCTATTACTTATAATGCTGGTTTACCCATCAAAAATTCCAGCAAGCAATTTTGCGATTGCATTGTACTTGTAAAATATCAAATACATTAGGTTGCAAGGCATTTCTTTTCAATATTTCCTGAATATAAAACTAATCTAATGGTAAAGATACAATTTATCAAGTTTAAGATGAAATAAAATACTTTTCTACTAAGTTACATCGACATGACTGATGAGATAAGAGTGACAGACGACAAATGTACACTATTACGCGTGGATGGATTTATATGGGTTTGAGAGTCAGTCGAAGGACAAACAAGTGCAAGAGAGATTTACATAAAAGGTGACTAAACCTAATACAGTAATACTCAACTTAGCACAACCGTTTAGCACTGATTTGCTTTTGTGCTCTTCTTCAAATAATTTTCATGATAAATTTAGTGATGTTGAATTTCCAACATAAATAGGAACGATAAAAGACAGCATTATGGACAGTCTGCAAGATGACTGTACACTGTATAGTTAATATGCCAGGTGTATGAGAATAAGCATATACACGTATGCAATAATCTAACACTTACACACTATACATAGATATCTAGTGATTTTTAATCAGCTCCAGAAAGTAGCTGCCAGATGAGATATACAGCACTAATCCATTCTATCTTGTTGAGGCTAATCAAAATCATACATTTTTTTTTTTTCAAATGAGAATGACCCTGACTGGGAGCACAGCTGTGGGGCAAAGGGATATCTTCTGAACATTCTATCTATACTACATTGTTGACTCGGTACAGCTCTGTTTTGTTTAGCACTGCATTCTTTAGGGACATATCTAGAGCGCTAACTGAGGTATTAAATTAAGGAATTGAACTTCAATTACAGGTTCATTTGTATAACTCCTTTATATAATAATATCTATTTTATGGCTTTGATAGAATTAGCTCTAGTCACCCCCACGGACACTTTCCCAACAGCTAAGTGACAATATAGAGTAAATTTTTACCTGCTTGACCTGTTTTTTCGATTAAATGCAAAATCAGGTAGTAAAAATGGAGCTTCCTCAGCTCTGCATGCAAGAATCTGTAAATACAAAATGTAGAGTGTAGAAGAAATGGGAGAAAACAAATTCCTCGTATACGACCAATCTAAAAAGTGTATCTTTGACATTTCAGAGTCTCAGATTGTAATACAGACATAAAAAAAAAAAAAAGAAATTTAAAATCAATGAGAAATCCATTTCATCTGTAGACCTTTTGTGAAAAATAAAAATCCAATCTTATATACTGGGAAATTTCTGATAACATCTTTGAAACTGAAAAGAGAACACTGTCATATTCTCCTAGTAGGGAGGAAAGCATCGGCTATCCCTGCCATATCACGAGTTTCTCATACAATAAGCAAAATAGACTTAGAGGCCAGAAGCACGCACAGAGGCGTCACCTGCATCACCATTCTCACTTATGGCACCTGGTATTCCCAAACATTTACCCATCTAAGTACTGCTTGACATCAATATTCCATGCAACAACCAAATCTTATCTAATTCACCTTTTATTGGAGGAGGGGGGTTGCAGCAAAATTCAAATGACTCTAGCAGAATTTTCTGACATTAACCCTGACCATGATGCTTGTATTTAGTAAAACACAATTCCTTTAGATCAATACCAAATTTGAGATATTCATTTCATCACTGCAGTACAGGTTTTATAAGCAAAAACAAAAAAATTGTTCAAAGACATTATGAGACTTAACTATATCCCCACTTTTGAAAGGTCCTCAACATAATGGATTTCAAAATAAATAATGAAAAAGATAATTCAACCTCAAAGTTTAAAAATCAATTTGAAATATACATCATCTTTGAATAATGTGTGTACACTCCAAACAACGCAGACCCCTTCATAGGTAAATAGGCAGAGAGTCACAAGATCTGACATTGAACAGATCCAAACTCTATTTTGGCCCACCGTCTAGTAAACAGATGTGGTCAATAACCATTCAATAAGATCAGATTGTTCTTCCTTTCAAATTGTGTTTATTTTTCTTCAAGTGGTCTATCAGTTGAGGTGGTGGGAAGTCTTACACTACAATTCATATTGGCCTCCTTTTCTTGGTCTTTCAAGGAAAACAGCTTGGGTGTAAAAAATGTTATTCTACTGTGATGTTATGATGTCTTATTACAGTTGAAAACTAAGTTAGTTGAATTGTGCATTTTCTGCTACAACCAGAGAATACAAAGTAACTGGTTTTCTGACAGGAAAGAGTTTGGATTTCATGTTCCGATGTCACTTTTACAGTGCCATGTCTCGAACTCTGGTTCTATAACTGGGTGTTGGGTGCCAACTCAGTCAAATTCAGTTGGAATTGCAGTTTTGAGTTGCAACTATTCTCTCTGCGCAGGCATTGCAATGATTGGCTAATCTCACAGGAGGCCATAATCATGCTGGAAAATTAAACAAGGTAATCAATTGTTCAAGCTTCTGACTTTGATAATTCACCCCTTTTTTTAGTTTTCTTTCCCCAGAAATTCAAATATTCACAATTTTACTCTCTCTTTGGGCATCTGGTTTTCAATTCCTTATTTTTGGTAACAGCGATCTTGGGTTATAAATTAGTTCATCTCCAAGTATTCTGATATTTAGCATTTTCATTTACTTCCCTGTTGCTTTCAGCACCAAGATGTGATAAAGAGCCAAGTGCCTTGGCTCATGCTAAAATTTAGTAAATGGCCCAATTTTTTTTCTAACTGAAATTTCAATCAACCAATAAAGAAGTAAATGAGACTTTTTGCATTTAAAGTTTATTTATCTATAAAAGATGGTCTAGATTTCTCATTCTTCACTTAACCTTGCTGGCTTTAGTGTGCGTTCGACAAGTTTTCTTGTCTCCTCTTAGCATTCAGTAAGTTTGTTGGTCAAAGTTTTTGTCTCACATCCTCTCAATCAAAAACAGCAACCTTCAATCAGATCTTAGCACTCCCTTATCATTCATTGTTTTGATCTTTTGTGCCTCCCTATAAGCAAGTGCACCTCATGGCAGCATTACTATGTTACCTTGCTTTGTCACACCCTGTCCAGGACAGCTGGTCGTGACGGCTTCTAGCTTGACTAACAAATTATTATGGGACGTTAATTATTTGCTTATTTTCTCAAGAATTTTAATACTTTTATCTCTAAACTATTCGGTCAGATTCATACTTCCTCTCTGGTCTTTTGGTCAATAGAAAAAGTATCGGCTCATCTACTGGTCCTAGTCTCAACCAACGCTGTTTGAAACCCTCAACTCGAGGGTTCTGCCCATCTCATTCATTTTTCCGGGGATACTTCCCACCTGGGATTTCTCCAAAACCCCCAGTTCAAACCATTCACTGATGGTACGTTTACACACATCAGTGCAGATCATTCATCAAACCTCTTGACACCACATTGTAGGTAAATGTGTGAATGTGAAGGGGGAATTAGCTAAGTACTCAGATAGTAGTCATTGCACAAAGTTGAACTATCTAGCATGAAAAAAAAATAATCTGACACCGAGTGGTTTTATCATCTTGCCACATTTCAATATTCAAGCATCCAATTTATCTTACAAGTCTGTTTGACCTGGGTGGGAAAGATTATCCAAAAGCAGGTCAAATTAAAGATAATGAATAAGGTAACATTGAAATGAGAGGAAGAAGATAGGAGGAAAAATAAATTTTCTTTACTCACCTGGTTAACATGTTCTGAAAAGGCAGGAATGGCCATCAACAGAGCCAGAAGATTTAAGTAGGCTGCTAGCAAAGCATGGATAGCACATTTGTGCATAATAGGAAGGTGGTTGGTGGTACAAACCATGTGCTGAAAATATAGAGGAAACAATAAGTTTATAAAAGAAAGGAAAATGTCATTGTATTAAAAAGAATACAATATATAATGTGCACTTAAGGATAGAACTAATTAGAAGTATTGAGGTTAAATAGTAAAGAAGTTATTCCATCTTGAAGAGTTCAATAATTTCAAAAGCTGACCAAAAGATCAGCATTGGCAATCCTTACAAAATCTAAAGTAAGTAATGTTTATGATGGTTATTGATGAAGAAAGAGCCATGAGTTCAACACCATGTCCACCATTCTCATGCCCATTTGTCCATGCGGTTGCCTCAATTACTAACAAACCCTTTAGCTAGGGACTTCTTGGCAACATCTAGAAATTAGCAACTGCAAAAATTAGTGACTTTTGTTTCTAAATATAAAAATATAAACAAAGTTATCAAAAATGAACAAATGCAAATACAGATATTTTATTAGATATTTCTTAACATATGCTTGAAATTTTCATTCATCTTTTGAAAAAATTTGTACTTAAAAATTAAAAAGGGAACCCCAGAAAGAAAGAGAGGGAGAAAGAATTGAACTTTTAAATTATCTAGTCCCATGTCCTTGGCCATCAACTTTCCTAAGCAACCAGAGAGGAGGAAGAGGAGGAGGAGGAGAAGAATGGAGCACCCAATCGACCTAAAAGTCTAACCTAGATTTCAAATCAATCAAACTTGAAACATGCTAAAAAGTTACAAATCTCTCTTAACTCTCAAGTATTAGTAGTAGTAGGAAGAAATTCATTAGCCAGAGTCAAGTTTTTAGAAGGATGAATGAAGTGTTTCAAGACATCTTTCTGGTTTGAAATAGATTGACACTCAACAGTGATCACACAACCACTAATAGTCACCACAGATGCAGTTCCTTTTATGCATTAGTTTCACTATTCAATGTATTTTGTTTGAATTCGAGTTATTTCCCTTACTTTGTATTTGTGATTTGATCAAAATATTTTTTTTTCATCATTTACTGTAATATGTTTTATACTTGGATCTGAAATTCTGTATTCAATGTGTTGTGGCTGTTTCCTATATTTTCAATTTTTTGTATTGGTTACTTATTTTCAAGTGTTATTGTTCTAATTTTTCTCTATTTTTCTCTATTATTTGTTTTGTTCCTTTTAGTTTTTATTTTTATTAATATTTTCACTTTGTTGACATCAATCATTGGATTTTTCATAGTTTTTTTTTTTTTTGTCATACTTTTTCAGTTGGAATTTTTCCTTTATCTGCAATTTTCGTTGAAATAGTTTCTTTCTTTTTATGAATTATACTATGTGAAAACTTTCTTGTAGGAATAATGAGCATTTTTGGGTGTTGTTTTTGCATGCTTGTGTTGATTCAAAAAATGTTCATCACAGGAATTATTTTTTAGATTTCATACGTATTTGGATAAGGCGATGATATCTTTCATTGATGAATGACTTTTTGTGGTTGTGGAATCTGATATTGAAACTTGTGTTACAGGCTTCTACATAAAATTTACTGTTTGTTTCACCAATGGAATTTACAGTTGCTTTGGGAATTACATTGCTTAGGGTACAATTGTTTTGTTTCGTGGGACATAGATTAGGATTCCTACAATTTGTTGTGTTTTTTTATCATTTCAGATATGCTGCCTATGTATGAATAGCTTATTTCAAGGGTGTTTGTAGAGATTTTGTGTAAAATACTTTCTGAAGGGGGAATGTTCAGATATTAGACTTACAAATGTTCTACCAATGTTTGTTCCCACCTTTAAAATGGATAGTGAATTAAACAAGATTTTTTTTTTTTTATTCCAATTGTTTTTGTATTATTCTGGGGTAGATATTCTAATTCAAAATTCAATTTCGATTGTTTCAAAGTGTTTTTGCAAGGTTCTATAATTTTAATCAAATATTTGGAAATTTTCTTGAATCATTTTTGAGTCTTTTAGCTACGTAAGTTGGGTTATTCTTGGTGATGGTTGCTGGGTGGTTAGGACTTGAATGAATGTAAATAGTTTGGTCATTTGCTTATTGTGAAGGTTCAGGTGAATGTCTACAGTTTACTTCTTTTAATTACGTTTTATTTCTATTTTAAAACCTAATTTGTTAAATTTTTATCAAGTTTTTCCCTAATTTTATCAGTTTTTTGTTTGTTGTATTTTTTCAGAATGATTAAACCATTATATATATATATATATATATATATATATTATTGTGTCATCCACAGACACCTGTTTTGTTGTATTACAACTGTTCAATGTGGCTATAGACTATCCATTATCCCATCCAGTACCATGAGGCAGGATTGAAACCTTAGCTTCAGACCCAGAGGCTGGTATCCTCCCTCTACTTCATGGAACTGGACGGTCAGTGAGGTTGAATTTAAGCGATATATTTATCGTATATATTGCTCATCCACCAGAGTGCTCCATTCCATGTTGGAAGAGCATAGCATACATAGTATTTTTACCATATAATACGCGTTTGATTCTTGGCTTGTCTACCAAGTCACCTCAACCTGTTGGTTTACCCAAAACTATGACTACTACAATACAGTCCAGAGTGATTTTTAAAGCTAAATCTTAGGACATTATACACTGTATTCCCGGATGTGTGCTGTAAAAAGAAAAAAAAGCTAATCAATTTGGAATATTGAAAATGTCATCCTTTACCTGAATGTCAAGAGCAAGCCGGCACAGATCAACAAGAATTTCATTACTTCCAACTTCAACTAATATTAAAGCCATAGTGCAATAGAGGGATGCAAAGTTATCCAGATGGTTGCTTTCCATTTCAATATTTTCATATAAATGATGGTAAAAGTGATTGCCAGTCTGAAAAAGAGAAATATAAAATAGCATTTATTCTGGCTTTTTTTCTCCAAATTCCTCAAAATATACACTCATTTCTTTTTTCATATTTTTAAAACTACCCTAATTACATATTCTGACATAACTATTCATTTTTATATCCAACCATATAATACTTAACTGGACAAAAAAAAAATATCAAAAACTTCCAATAACAAGATGAAAGAATTGGACACAGGCTTGCCTACAAGACTAGCACCTCAATGGCATTCTAAAATCATTCAAGGAATGATGAATGATGATAGGAATACACTAGCAGCAGTTTGTGCAGCCAACATCCAGTACTTGTATGCTAATTTCATGAAATATATTTTTTGAGAACTAATTATTCATTCCTAAGTAGGTATTTCATAAATGTATCCTGATGTTAAAGTTGATATGTATCCTCAGCTGGAGTGTTAATGATAACATTTTCAATATTATTCACATTGTCAATACACAGATTAAACTTGCAAAAAGGTAAGAGATTAAATGAAGAAATGGAGAGAAGAGTAGATAACATCTCAATGGCAAAAGACTTCTATAGAAAGAACAACCGTTACTAGTACAAATCAGTTATCGGTGGGAAGTGGGGGTGCAGAAGAAAGGAGTTTTTGTTTTTCAAATAGTACAATATGTATTTGATCTAGAGACCAGTTTAAGAGAGTGTGTGTACATTATAAAGTTATGAATAAAGAGGTAGGAACAGTATAGGAAGGATAAAGAGAAAAAATTTCACATTCAAGTTGAAAAAAGGCAAAATCCAAACTAAAAGTAAAAAAGAAAGTGAATAAACAGAGGATCACTAGCTCAAGTGAAGAAAGGCAGTCACAGAATCAAGGCCAGTGGTTCTCAAACTTAATAACACAGCACAGAAGTATGCCATAACTATCTCCCGTGTGTGCAGCATAGTTTTTTTCCAAATATGCCATCATCGAGCCTTGAACATGACCAGGATAGGTATGCCTGTCCTGCTTCAACCACAGAATTGCCAATCAAATGATATTATAACTAGACTTTATGAGGTCTCATCATTTTTATCCACAGATGAAATTAAAAAAGGGGTGATGAATACATATCAGTATGCAGATATAAAAGTTTCATTCATTGACTACTGGACTGTTTTTATCTCATTTCATTTATACAATATGCTGAATTACTGTGCACTCTCCATTACTACAAATTTAACTGCAATGTGGAAGCAGGATATCTTAATTATAGCCTAATATACACCACCGTAGATCCATATTTCAATGGAGCAAAATATTTCTTAGTGTGCCATCATATAAAATTTGAGAACCACCAATCTAGGAATTGAGCAGCTTTGACCTGCTATTTGGCTATTATAGTTAAGCCTGTGCATTTTATATATATTTTTTTTACATGTTCAAAATTCCTTCTATTTTTTCTGGAATCAAACAGGAGAACAATTGTGACAAGAGCCAGTTAGCACATACAAACTATTTGTTTCATATCAGGATGAAAAAAGAAAAAAAAAAGCATATGCACACACAAGTGTAATCAAACTTGACAAATGAAGAACTTTTAAGGACAGATTTCTTACCTTTTTCATAAACATTATGTCTTGTCGTGAAGTAGTTTCTATGGTCAAGTCTGACAGATCTTTCAATATACTAAAAGTAAAAGAAAAAAAGAAATTGAATAGCAGAAAAATTAACTTTTTCTTTACTCATATCTAAAAATGAATGATTCAACTTATTTAACAAACTGTAACAAAAATCTTCCCTTCGAAAGTTGATCACAGAAACCCATTCCATGTGAGATGAGGAGGAATCTAAAGGGTATCTTGAGTGGAGGCTATCACTTAGATTATTGAAAATTTCCAACACAAATCAGAATTTAGAAAGAATTTTCTAGCACATTGATACTTATATGGGTATTATAGTGTGAAACCTTTTTAAGCTGAAACAGCAAACAAGGTGATTTGATTTTTTTTTTTCAATTTTATATAACTTTTCCTATTTCATACTGATGGAAAAATATTGATTAGTGAATGAAATTTTATTTTTAAATGAATTTACATTGTAAACATATAAGTTGGTTCTGCATTTTGTGATAAAGTTTGAAGGTTATGTGACAAATAAAAACATTTTCTACTACTTATCAATTCATAAAAATCACTGTTGGTTTCTGAAAGATTATTCCTCCCTCTTATTGCTTGTAAATCAGTTTTTTCAAATCCCTGGGAAGAACTTACCAAACAGTTTTTAACTTTGGTGTATTTCCATGTCTATCAATAAGCGTGTGCAGAATGTCCTGTACGATGAGGCGAAGAGCAGGTTCTTCTACCTGTGACATCTTCAGTAGAGGAATCAGGAATTCTGGAGGGAAGGCATTCATCATCACTACTGTCTGGTACTTGGTGGCCACCTGATATGAAAAGTAAAAGACATATTCACGTAAGTTCAGTAATTCAGTAAGAACTGGGAAATTGCTGGCTGAAGAAACTAAGCCCTAATACTTTTTATTAGAAACAAACACAATTAGGACCTATAAGTATTTCTGCAATTCCAATGAGAAAATATACTTCACCAACTTTGTTGGCAGAGTTGATAACTTCTAAATAAAGTCCCAATAATCCTAAAAAGAAGAGTATACAACCAATGCATTCTCCCGATAGTCACTTATGGAGCTGAAACATGGAACCTAACCAAGAGACAGACCTACAAACCGAGAAGCATGCAGCGTGCGCATGAAAGAATCATGCTCAACCTTACATGGAGAGATCGCAAGACAACACAGTATATAAGGAAGAAAGTGGGAGTCCGATACATCATAGAAAATATTAAAAAACTAAAACGGCAATGGGCAGGCCTGATTGCGAGAATGAAAGACAACCGATGGACATCACGAATCACAACATGGATCCCCAGAGATCACATGAGAAACCGAGGCCGACAAAACACAAGTTGGAGGGATGAACTAGACAAATTCAGGAAATAATGGCTCCGCAATGCCCATGATAGAGAATTGCAGCGAATCCTGGGGAAGTACTATGTCCAACGACGGACATTTAAAGATTGATGATGATGAAATAAAGTCCAAGGAAGATACATTAAGATCCTGCTTACTGCTACTCCATCTATCACTGATTCACCATAGAACTCTTATTCAAATATTTTTCATGTTCATAAATATCATACTGTCAACATGAGAACAATATAAAATAATGCGTAGAAATACGTAAACATTACAAGTAGTACAAAGAATGACAAACATAAACAAAGGCTGATGATTGGAGAGACAGACAGACAGATGAGAGCTATTCAGATTTCTGTCAGCTGTGCAAGTCTAGGTAGCTCAATCAGTTAGAGTAGGCTTGGCTTAAAAGCACTTCTGTAAAGGATGTGGATTCAAATCCTGCCTGAAGCTTATTTCTTTATTTTCCAATCAATGATGTCTACTCACTACTGTAAGTAATTTGGTCTGAACAAAAAAAAACTTGTTCTTTATCATAAGGAATTTAGTAATGTTCAATTTCCCAAATGAACAATGGCAAAAGACAGCATCATAGACAGTCTCTTATCTAGTGCTAACAGAGGTATTACAATAATCAGTCAAACCCCAGTGTTCATTAAAAAAAAGTTATGTCCAGAGGATCTTCATAAAACAAGAAAATTTTTTCTTAAGTTCCTTTGCAACAAAAACATTTTAGCCTGTTTAAGTTGTTTAGCCAACTGCTAATATTTAATCTTTAGAGGCAGCTACTCTGATGACAGTTTCTTATCAGACCTGAATGATAATTCTACAAGTTAGGGTAGAAGGACTGAAATACAGTTACATTGACATCTTGTTACAATAAAAACTAATTCAAGTTTGAGATTTCCATGAGCCTGAACAGTATAAGAACAAGAGCTAATAAAAAGCAAAGATAGAGCTTGAGATTTGAAGGGGCCAGGCATTTTGAAATAGAAAGAAGATTAATTCAACTTACATATCAAGCCAACCAAATTCACTCGAGAGTTAGAACTGACCGATGAGTTTATGTTACAATAAATTTCCAGTTATTTGAAATCTGGCAAATTCTTTTCACTGAAATTACTTTGACAAGGAGAAAATGGAGAGAGGAAGATAAAGAAAATAGAAATTACTCACCTTAAGTAAAGTTTTCAACAGCATGTTTTGTAGCTGTATATCAATTGGTGGGGTTCTAATAAAAGAAAAATAAGAGTCAATGTTATGACAAGTAGCAAGCTAATGTACTCAAAACAATGCTTATTATTATTCTAACATTCTAAAATATGAATTGCAAAAATGAAAGTCCAGTTATGAAGGAAATGAATTATATCAAAGATTTATGTTAGGTAACTATCATTTTGTTAATAAATTTCAAATTTCATCTATCAATATAAGCTTCCTAAAATGTTGAAGACAAAAAAAATATTAAGATTAAAATGAGTACTTCAAAGTATTGTGATATTTTAAGACCTAGATTAAGAATATTTGGTACTACTAATGCTGTTATCACCAAACAGAGTGGAAACTATTTCCTTGACAAAATTTCTGATGAGAAGATCACTTTAAGCATCCAGAACCAATGCTTTCTCCTATGGAGCTGAAACATGTAACCTAACCAAATGATTGACTGAAACTGAGAAGTCTGCAATGTGCATTCAAGAGAATCATTCTCAACATCACGTGGAGAGGTTACAAAACAACACGGTATATTAGAGAAAAAAAACACGAGTCAGGGATATCATAGAGTTCATTAAAAAACTCAAATGGCAATTGGTTGGTCATGTTGCAAGAATGTGAGTCAAGTGATACACATCACTGACTTACAACGAGGATCCCTAGAGATCATATGTGAAACTGTGGCCATATAAGATGGTGTGACGAAATAAACAAGTTCAGGAAGTATTGGCTCCACGAAGCTCATGATAGAGTGGTCTGGTGAATCCTAGAGAAGGTTTACATCAAACGACACACACAAAAAGACTGATGATGATGATGATCTCTGGTTTTAATAACAAGAAAAACTGATCATCTAATAACTTTTTAGCTTGGATAAACTATAGTAAAGAAAGTGAGAGAGAGTTGAACTGAGGATTCTAAACTGTTACTATCAAAACATAAGTGAACAAGTCTTCCTTTCCTTTAATGGCTTTTACAGATCAGTCTGTCATACTAATACTTTAAATTATATAGATAAAGATTTGTAAGATTTTCATTTAACTTTCAGCCCAAAAGAACAGCAATATCACCATAGAGCAGTCACATAAAACAATCTAGAAGCATGAATGATGGGAATAGATCCTTTTACAATGTAATAAAACAGAAGATGGTATAATATTGAATACAGGAAAGATAGCAGTTAGAACACTATCAAACTCAGGCAGATTAGTACATGTGTACCTCAGGTGCCAGATGACCCTGAATATAACCCTATCAATGGTAGTATAATGAAATACTACTCATTATAGACAATACGATAGGAAATTGGTACCAGAGATTAGCAGAAATCCAATTCTTTCAGAGGTTTCTACCTACTTATTTAATCAACAAACAAGCTATGATCAGCTTTTGAAGACTGGATCTTATGTATGAAGTGCTAATTGCAGTCTGCTTAGGGAGTCAGATGGTTGCATATTTACCACTATTCCATTCTTTATATTTCCTCATTTAGGTATTGAATTATTAAAATCACTCAAAATATCAGATGCCATAAAGAAAAGAAAAAAAAATAACATTTTTCAAAATTGCTCTTCCTTAATTGATATATATTTTTTTTTAAAAGGGACGGGTTACAGAATATTTTACAAGTATCATGTTACATTATTTATAACTGGAGTAATATGGTTTCAATTTTTCTAAAGCAATGAACACAACATATTGAATTTTTAATAATCATATACAATTTGGTTGGATTATCCTCATCTATGAGTTCATTTATTCACGTTTCGGGCCATGAACTCTTCAGCTTTTGTTGGATTTTGTTGGGTTTTTGCTGTCTAGAAAGTGAAATCAATACTCAGAGTGCATGTTTGATTGAACTGGATATTTCTTATTCATTTTTTGTAAATCAGAGTTGTGTTTCAGAGTTTTCTTCCTTGCATTGGGTAATGCGTTTCACTTTTCTATCTTCCCCCCCCCCCTCAAGTCTATTATGATGAGAGGCTCCCAGATGCTATTGATATCAATGCTTGGTTGGGTAAATGATTCAACTGAACAAAGTATGTGCCGCTTCCTTCAGTTGTCAAGTTCACCAATTGTTCTCCCAGTCAATGAGGTGAATAAATGAACATGTAGACAAGGAAAATAGTCTAACCATAATGATTAATACACCCCATCTAACAAAATTCAGGCGAGACTATGGACTTTTTGTTTCTTCAGTTTTCTGACTATATTGTAATGTAAAAAAAAAAAAAAAAAAAAAAATTAAGAAGTCTAATCATCAAAATTTTCTATTTTGGGGACAACTTTATCTTGAATCATTGAAGTTAATAAGGAAAATTATTTTATAGCTGAAAATTTGTAATATTTTTTTTTAGATGTCAATATTATACATTAGTGATAAATTCAGTTACTTTTAAAGACATACATCATTTCCAAAATTCATGGTAGGAATGAAATAAAAATTGTTTCATGTACATTGAAACAATTGGCTAAAAGACAATAATTTGAGTAGCCGATTATTTACGTTTTTTTTTTTTTGGTTTCATGTGATTAATTACACCAACAAAAAAATACTATACCTGGTTTTTCAAAAATAAATAGCAGTATCTATTATAACAGAAACGGCGCTCTCAATGAAAATATATATATTAGATAAATTTAAAATATGAATTTTGAATTTAGGATTATTTAGAATTGATAAAATGAAAATGAAGAACATATTTCCTAAGGTATTTATTTTTTGCAGTGGCAGTCAGGTTGCCAATTCTCTACAAATTCTCTATAAAAATACTTATTTTAGTTGTATGGTAGGTCAGATAGATAAAATTACAATACAAACAATAAAAGGTGACTGCGATTACCAGCTGCCAACAGCTAGGTCTACTTACATAATATGCCACATGTATATCTATGTTTTTTGTCTGTAACAGTTGTCAATGGAGATAACTATTTAATGCTAATCAGAGTAGTCTCCCTCACTTATTTTCGCAAGTACATAAAAATTCTACTTTTTAATAATTATCAGTTCCTGCCACCATTAATTGTTTCTAGTGGACGAATATTAGTTGTGTGAACTAAAAATGAGGCACCTGTCAATAGCAACAGGTCTCCTCCTTGCACTTGTCAGCCACACATCTACACTTACCTAATAAGAAAGAGCTATGTCAATTACTTCCATTTATTTATTTGATCTACTCATTTTAATGAAAAATTGATAAAGGGTTCTGCATGACTTTCATTAAAATATCTGGTAACTGTTAATTCTAAACGTTTTGTTTCAAGCTTTATTTCCACCAATAAAAATGGATTATAGACTCAGACATTATCTATATAAAATTGTGAGAAACCATTGACAGTTATTAAAGGTAACTTCAAGTATGGAAAAAAAATAGTACACCACGGCATGAATGGTCCAAGAAATTTTCTCAGATCTACAGAAATTTTTTTTTTTTCCAAAAAAATAAAATGAAAAATAGTAAAGGATAAAGTATTGTTATGTTTTTCTCTAAATTAATATGTTATACTAATCAATAGAATATTCGATGAGAAAAAAAGTTGAATTTATCACTCTCAAGAGTATATTTTCATGTTAAAGTTTTGTTGAAGATCTGAATCAATTTCAATGCAGACTTGCGAGTAAGTATCAAGTTTACATTTATTTTAGCTTCAATACTCGCAGGAAATTTTTGTAAATTTTCTGCAGTCCCAGAAAGTAAAATATTTTGTCCACATCTGAGCAACAGTAACATTAGTTTGTAATTGTTATCCTGAATAAGGGCATCCTTAGTGGTCAGACTATCCTCAGCAAGTTATTCTCAGATGGAGAACAGATCAAAAATGGAGGGTATAACTATCCATACCAATATACTGTCAATATCATTGGTACACAATAGAAAATGAGTTCAGCATTATTAATGTTCCTCATTTCTTGACAAAAATAGAAAATATGAGTCAATTTTACAAAGATGAAACATCAGTAAGGTTTAATCATTACATATGACATGGTCGCATTATTTTCATCTGGGTGTGCATTTTTTCACAACATTCCAGCTGTGTACCCTCCAGCCTTCATTGGGTATTGTTGGTTCTAGAGTGTGGAAACACTATTCAGAGTGTACGCTCGGTTGGACTGGGCACTTCATACCCCTTTATTTTGTATATCCTGGTTGTGCTGTCAAGTTACTTCATGGTGTGAAAAAGATGAATACAAACAAGGAAGATAGTCCGACCATATCATACATAATGATTAATACATCCCATCTAACAAAATTCAGACAAGAATTATCTGTAAGGTTTGTACAAGAATACTTAACAGTGTACAAAATTATGTATAAGTCATCAATTAACCCCAAGATGTGTCAGAGGTTGAGGAAATCAAAGGGTTATTTTTCCTCAAGACTTCACACTTTCTTCAGAAGGAAAGTGAGTATTCTTTGCTAAAAATCAAAAATACAATAATGGTACATAGAAATGTTCATGACTTGCCCATAATCTTCACTGCTTGTTTTTTGAGGTAATTTTCCAAGCACAAACATCATTGTATCAATTTTCTGATAGTCTGGAAGATTATTTGCAAATTCACCTGAAAGAAATACAAAAGTTGAGTGAAGAAACTTTTTATTGATCCAAACATATTTGTATTTTGAAAATTATTCAGAATTTTCAATCTATAGACAGCACAAAAAAAATATAATTTTTTTCAAGAAGTTAGATTAAGATTACAATTTGCTATTAAAATGAGAAAAAAAAACTCAATTGAAAATATTTGCTTTTAATTCAATTTGTAAACAACAATAATAGCACTGACAAGAGACAGTTTGATTCTTCAAAAAAATATTTTTAAAAGTTATGGAGATATAATACATTTTTTTTTCCACTTCAAATCAAGTCAAAAATATTCCCAGGTCAATCCAGCGAGGAGAAAATTTGAAAAATTGTAGTTTGAATATCTTTCCATATCAGAATAAGATAAAAAATACTATACATCATAAATGAAGTATTTCGTATTAAAACAAACATTTCTTTTCAGTAACATCTGCGCTTTTCCCCCTTATTCCATCTTTATGTTAAAATACAATTACCATATATTTTTTCTAATTTGTCGAAGTCTTTTTCCGTAAAAAATGGCCAAAAATAAGTACCTCAACTCATAATTAAGTCAGTAATAAAGAAAAGACAAAATTTTGCAGAGGACGATTGTCCAAGTGAGCAATAAATAATGGTCCAACACAGCTCTAAGAAATATGAAATCAGCAACACCATGGATGAAGAACCTGCTGACAAGAATCAGAAATAAGACTGACAATCAGAAGATTACCCTAATAATGATGTTGTAATAGGAGACCAGGCTCTGCAGTTTGTCCAACCTGATGAGGGAGCTTTCTATGGATATCAGTGGACTGCTTCTATATTGGTTTGTCATTTTTCTTTGCTACTTTTTGAATAAATAATGATTACATTTACAACTTATCTATTTATGTTTTGTTGGTGTTCAGTCATAAATATGGAGCCAACACGAGAGTTTGTTTTTGTTTCATTTGTTCTCGCTAAAGCAAAATCATCAAATGCCTTAATTATGGTTATGAGCTTTGACCTTGTCTTATTATCACAGTCAGTTCAAAAATATTGAGTAGATTATATAGATCAATGGTGATTTCAAAAGCTTTTCAACTGAAGCCAAATCGGATAATTTTGTTGCATGAAAATAAATAAAAAGGAAAAAATGATAATATGAACCATTAAAATCATTATGACTATTATAACTATATTCTTACATAAACCGAAGGAATACTCAGTGTGCTTATCAACAGCAGTATGGTTTTAGTGAAGAAAAATAGTCCATTAAAATCATAAAGAACAGCACTTTCTCCCAGTAACTACCTAAAAATTGTTGAGAAATTAGTAGCAGCAGAAACTTTCTTTCTTTTAAATTTTGTAGACTAAATTATTTAAAAGCAAGTAGATCATAGAATAAAATGATATACTTTGAACCAGGTATAATGGCATATATATATATATATATATATATATATATATATATATACACACACTCTCTCTCTCTCTTTCTCTCTTTCTTTTATGACCAAAAGACAAATGGATATAAGTTATTTATTCATATTTCTGGTGATATTTCGCCAGGATTGGGATTAGGAGCTTCAACTTTGTTTTGACTGTGTAGGTGTGAGAGGCTATAGAATCTGTGTGCATGCGTGTCTGATCAAGTTCCCCCTAACTTAACCTTGGCACAACTTCCCACACCATCACATAAATAAAATCTCCATCTCCATTCCCTGTCTGGTTTCTCTGGATTCTAGGCCATCAAATATCACCACAAATATGAATAAAATACACTCGCATTCAACTCTGTTTCCAGGTTGTCTTTCTTTCACCATAATGTCCGATAGACAACATCCTTTCGCACACCATTTATGACAAAGCACATCATATAACAGCAAATACAAGAAATAGGTCTAAAAATGAACGAATATAAACAGAAGCAGTAAGCAAGTATAATACACACCAATAGTATTGATAATAACTTCTTGAAATTTTCTTTCCAAGGCCATCTTTTCAGCTTCTTGGTACTTGGAGTCAACAGACACCCGTAGGTGCCGAAGAAGAGTATCAAATACTTCTAACACTGAAGGACCTGTTACAAAAGAGAGAGAGAAAAAAACAATGTATCAACATTTGTTGAAAATAAAATATGCTTAATTTTCTTTAGGTATGTTGACAACTATATGGGTCAGTTTGTATACAGTGTTCAATGTGGGGAAAAAATGTTATGTGCAAAGTTCTTTCCAATGACAAAAATGAGTGTTCCCACTGAATGCTTCTGCAGCAGTTTCCAATCTGGGGTCCGCAGGTATCAATGGGGAGAAGGGATCTGTGAGCTAGTTATGTAGGCAGACCTTTCTAAAGCCAGGGGTCCGTGGGAAAATTCACTGTAATAAAAAAGGGGTTGTTAGTAATGAAAAGGTTGGGAACCACCATTTCAGTATAATACAAGTATGACCACATTATATTTAGTTGAGATTTTATACTATAACTTGGACTACTTAAATTGAGTTTATTGTTCGATAAAACATTGATAACCCAGAAATACTTGTTTCCTTATCACATGGGTGTCATAAACATCAAAGATTCTTTGCTACAAACACATGTATTTACTTCAAAGCACCTATCACTAAGATTCTTAAACCTTATCTTATTCTTTATCCAACTGTGAGGGAAGTTGACACTTCTTAGAATGGGAAGTTTTCATGTTAAAGCCATCAAGGTTACAGTATTTTTTTTTTAATTTAAATACTTCCAATAGAATCAGAGCCAAGTGAAGATCAACTCACAAGGGATCTATACCATTTGCAATTTCTTCCAACAAAGTTGCCCTGTAGATTGTCAGACAAAGCTGTTCCTCCTTAGAAAACCAATCTGCCACAATTTTAGGTGCATAGATTTTAAAACAGTCTAAACTGGCTTCAAGTACACTAAAGTATTTGAATGCATAAAGATAAAGAATATTCCCTTTAAAATTGATTATAGGTGCAAAAAATTAAATTTATGCAAATTAGTTAACTGCTTTTTTGATATAAATGGGTTTAAACTGTTACTATATAATGAAGTGCTTGGTTAGATACTAGCCGAAGTTGTGGGCTTTGAACTCCAACTCTGCTAAGAGGTCAAGATGAGAAAAGGCTTCGGACTCAAATCTTACAAAGATGGCAAAACTTGAATGTACAAGAGTGGCTTCAAAAAGGTAATTCTATGTTATTCATTTTATGAAGGTTTTTCTTATTCCCAAGTACAGTACTGCAAAATAGTCTAAACCCCTGTTTTAGCAAAATATTGCTGCTAACCAATTTTCAGATAGAAGATATCACTTGTTTACTGATCATGTGACCAGCAACAACACTGTCACAAGGTGGAGCCAAATACCAGTTTCTTTTCTTTTCAATTTCCAAATGATATGTCAGGGGATATTTTAACAAATAATACATAAACATCTGAGTATCATTCCACCGGAGCAATGTGGATGACTCAAATATTGGCTTCCACAAAAACAACATTTCTTGAGCTGTAAAATTGTACGAGAAATGTGAACATGTTATTGGTAGTTGGCTGAATAATTCAAGACGAGTAAAGTTGGATAACAAAGATCAGCAAGCTATTAGATAAAAAGATGGAAGCTATACTATAGATTCCCACTTGTCAAAGGATTATAAAATGGATCACAAAACCGGCATTTGGACAGTAGAGAAGCATTATAGCATTAAATCCCACAAGAGAAAGCAAGTTCCAATTCCATTCTGACCTGCAAATTGATAAAATAAAAACCTCTCTTTACTGGTCAAATTGCTCAGACTTTGACAGTGATAGACGAGGAAACATACATTACGAGGAATGACAACACAAAAATTTCTAGACAGGGTTTCTATTCTGCAGATCCGTAAAGTACTTCAAATTCTGCAGAATATGCTACATTTGAGAAATAGGATCATAGTATGCCATAAGTGGTAATAGCATAACACCATACTTAAAATGGCACCATGGATTCACCCATAATCATAAATTGTAACGTTTGCAAGAGTGGTTACTCCCATGGCTTTAACAAAATGGAATAGGGACAGTTGTATCGTACTGGCCAGTCAAAGCCAGCTGCTATTATGCAAAGATGGTCCTTGCTTACTTGGAATGCAAACAAATTGTTGTAATAATAAAGAATGATAATGCAACAAATGTTCTGTAATGCCAACCTATAAAAAGACCCATGCAGCGATCAAAATGTTTGTGAATCATTTCAACACCCCAAAACAGCAGAAAGGAAAGTTCATGAAGTGATAGCAAAGACAAAGAATGTTCTCAAATACATAACCACCAATTTTTCATGCAAATTGCAAAAACTCTGTAATCAAGGCCAACAAAAAAGATTGGCAATTTGCAAATATATAATAAACTCTCGTAGATGAGATTTTCTTTCAATAATGTGTATATCTTTTGAAATATTGACTTTTTCATGTATCTTCAAAATTTAGCAAGCATAAAAAACTTTTTTTATAAATAGAAAATTGTCCAATTCCAAACAAAAGAAACTTACATTTATTGAAGTAAACACATTTACTTTTGATAAATGATTTATACTCAAAAAATCTTCAGCTAATGTTATCACTTCAATCATTTTTTCATATTGATTTCTTTATTAGTAAATTAGCTATAGTTATGTCTTGGTAATGAGTGGTAATATCAAAAACTTCTTTAAAAATTTATAAACAGTTATGGCTCTTATGAACTCAAGATATTTCTGAGGAAAAAAAAATACTAAATATAATTAACCAAAACAATAAATAGACAAGAAAAATGCATATCAAAGACAGAAACTTTGGGGGAAAATATAAAATAAAATAAAATTTTTTAAAAAATCACCAATAAAATCTTTTTCTTGAAAACAGATAAAACAATCACTTAAAACATGAAATTCATAAAAGTCCCATTAATTAAATTCTATTTACAGCGGATATATTTTTAAAGACTGAAGTTTAAGAAGTTTGTGGCTCTATCAATAATAACAGGTTAGTGAATCTTATTACTAAACTTATTTCAAAACTGAACAAAGGGAAAAAAAGAAATCACTCTTTAATTCTTGTGAAATTTACTGAATCCAAATGTAATAGCTACCAAAGCTAAAGTTCTATAATTATTTTCAAGTACTAATTCAAAATGAATTCAAAGTTGCAATGTGCAAGATAACTATTTTTTTTTCATAGAAATAATCCTAAGATTACTATGCTCGAGCTAAAGATCATCAGTATATGTTAATGATTTAGGTTTAGATGGGACCACTAACAAGAAAAGGGCAATTATTTCATCATAATAATTAACCTGTACCATTTCTAAATGAATACTCTATAGTCAGATTCTCTCTCTCTCTCATTCTCATTCATTCTCTCTCTCTCTCATTCTCATTCATTCTCTCTCTCTCTCATTCTCATTCATTCTCTCTCTCTCTCTCTCATTCTCATTCATTCTCATTCTCATTCATTCTCTCTCTCTCTCTCATTCTCATTCATTCTCTCTCTCTCTCTCATTCTCTCTCTCTCTCATTCATTCTCTCTCTCTCTCATTCATTCTCTCTCTCTCTCATTCATTCTCTCTCTCTCTCATTCATTCTCTCTCTCTCTCTTTCTCATTCATTCTCTCTCTTTCTCATTCATTCTCTCTCTTTCTCATTCATTCTCTCTCTTTCTCATTCATTCTCTCTCTTTCTCATTCATTCTCTCTCTTTCTCATTCATTCTCTCTCTCTCAACTGATAAAAATATGAGAAACCATTGTGTTCCATGCCTGTAACCCCTTGGTCATATGCTAGCACTACATATATAGGTAAAATGTAAATGTTAATAAATTTTAAGTTTGAGTTCGTGTATGATCTAGAGTATTTTAGTATGACAAATAATGTGAAAGTAAATGTGATAAGTGCAGACTAAACAGCTTTATGTGGTTTGGATAACAAACATACTATTCAGTGGAGTGAAGTGTAGAGAATGGAGTGGAATATAGAGAACAAAGTGTAGCAGCTGTTCAGTTGCAATATAATGTCTGCAGGAGAAAACAAAATGCTGATTGCTTCTTCATTTCTTCTGCCTATCAAAAACAAATTTTAAATTGAAGACAAGGAAATGAGATGAAGTGAGGAGGCAACTGACAGGAACAAAAATGTATTTACCAGAAGAGAAGCATAAAATATCAAGGTTTTTTGTTGATTTAGAAACAAGATCAAATTGATTTTAATAAAGAGGAAACTAATGATAGCTCTATTTCAAGGGATGAAAAAATATTGAATAACTATGTAAATATCAGATTGTTACATATGAAATGTTTTTTTTTCAAATAGTAAGGTGAATGATGATATAAACAACGGAAAATGGTAAATATTCAATCAAAATATGACCCATTTGAATCAATAACACTTTTTTGATTCTCTGATGATAATGTCACCACAATGAAATTCTTTAGGTTTAGTTGTCACAGATTCAGGAAAAGCATGAATTTTGTCGTCCTTATTATTGAAACTTATTACAGACACAAAATTCAAAATGCTTAAAAAAATAATCTGTAGGGAAAAACAATAGATGAATTTGTAGGATACAGCAAGACTTCATATCCTTATTCACCAAGCTTAGGCAAATTCAACTGAGAGGTGTGAGATTGGGAACAATCATAGAGCATTGTATACAATTCATGTGGCACTCATTTATCCAACTTTTTAACCTTTCCTATTGTCTTGAGATAACATGTTAGAAAGTCTCCAGAAAGTGCCAGAACCATTGTTAGCGGTCCATTGGCCAATGCTGTCAATAATTCTTCATCATTAGGAACAGGTTTTGGTCTCCCATGAAGTTTATTATCGGCATCCTTATTTCTAGACTAAAACCTACAATGCTGAAAAGTTTGCTCTGTTGTGTTTATTCTAAATGCTTTGACATTATCAGCAGCTCGAGTGGTATCAAATCATAAATGAAAATTAATCCGACTTCTTAGGTTGATACTGCTGCAGTTAATTGCTCAAAAAAAAAAACCTCCAACAATAAACAAATATCTATTTATATTGAATCAGCAGAAAAGAGATACAATTACATCAGTAAATCTTACACTTAAAGCATTAATCTCTAGGATATAAAACTAAAAAAAAAAGAACATTTCAAGTGTTACAACCTAAGTTGTATTTAGTTTATTTAGATTGTATAGAAATTCTAAAGTGAAGTCTACACTTGATGTTTCAACTGGCAAACCCCAGTAATTTTCTGTTTGTATATCACGAAATACGGTAATTCATTATTTGAAATATTGTATATATGACCATCATATTTTGATGAGAGTTGCAGTTAGATTTAATACAAACAATCATAAAGATGAACATAACTAAGGAGATTTGGATATACCTGTAAAATAAATGCATCAATTTCGCTGGCAGCACATTGATTCAACGTAAAATCACAGAATTCTTACAAATATACTTTACGGCCAAAAAGCAGGAGAACACATAGATCAGACAAAGACTGGTTGAAATCAGACCAATCATATTGGACAAGAAAGAACTATAGACACTGTTCGATATGGTGATTGTATTTTCAATTCAAGAATGAAAGACAAGATCTGCTCAAAGATAGCAGGGTCAGCCTGTTTGGATACATACCCGTAAGCCATTGCAAGAAAAGCTGAAAGTCAAGCTGTGAAAATAAATCATTACCACAGTCCGACTGACAATCGAAAGAGTCGAACAAACTGTTATTATCATCGAAAAAATCTGACATGCAACAATCAGAAAGGTAAGGGTCATCCATCAGACAAGGAAGTAGAGAAGCTGGCGTCCAGCAGGAGGACGGCACAGGGCAGTCCATCATGATGTTGCTACATTAGGCACCAACAACAATCGAAAACATCCCATGAAGTGAAGATAAGTGTGAACAGAAAGTGGACAGAGAGAAAAAGAAAGGACACAGATAATGAAGAGAAAGAACAGTGGGTGTGTGAGAGAGAGGGGGAAGGGAGAGGAAGAGGAGTAGAAAAAGAATAACAAGAGAGAGGGAGGAAGAGAAGTAGAAAAAGAGTAAGAACAGAGAGTGAGTCATGTACTCACCTACAGAGCCTCCTGCTGCAATAAGTACTGTCTGGAAGAGCACGTCAATGATGCTTGCTTTAATCATAGGGTCACTTTTCAGGTGGTTGTCCAAATGACTCATCAACATCTGAAGGACCAGGTAACTATATTTGGCCTGCAACACAAAAGATTTTAGCCTAATGACAATTGACACAGCAAAGTTAAGCTCGTACAAGTAGAAGTCTATTTACAAGGAAGACAAATGTTTATGCTCAACCAAACATTATACCATTTTATGGAATCAAAGTACACAGTAATACCTCAGTGCTCTAGATACGTTCTCGAAAAATGCAGTGCTAAATGGAACTGTGTTCTACAGGGTCATTATAACAAAATAGATGATGCTGTTGTTGAGTTTCAACAAGATAGTGCGATGTACCTCATCTGGTAGCTATTTTTCTGGAGCTGGTGAAATATCACTAGGTGTTGATATATAGTTATATGTTGAAGTGTACAGTATACAATTATTTTCAGGGTGCTGTTTTTTATCATTTCATGAATTGAGCATTTCTCATCAAAAATATTTTATCAAGGAGTGCTATAATGGTGCAGGGCTAAGCAGGGGTGTTACTAAATATTTATTTTGCATCCTGAGACTGTCCTCTGTTTTGGGGGGGCAACAATGAAATCAGATCACTCAAAGCTTTATTTCACTGATGAGAAGATAGAGTGACCTTATATATTTTGGAGCATCAGATCAATAAAGAGAGAGGAGGGCCACAGATATATCTACCCAGAAATAAGCTTGAATCCTCACAGGAAATTGAGGTGTTCTCACATACAGAAATATTGACCAACCTTTCTCTCCCTACATATAACACTTCTTTCCAATACTGATTTATGTTTTGAAATAAATGACAGAATAAGCAAAAGTTGATATACTTTCTTCAAGTGGTGTTCACAATGTTATTCCAGTAGGAGTACAAGATAGGTTTACATCTACAGTTCACATATTTTTTCCACAGTTCTTTCCTTACGTGTATCTATACCTCAAGTAGTTACTCAGAAGATCTTTCAGTGAATATGACATCTCTCACAGAAGACATATCCTGGTGATCGCTTAACCAGTACTTTGAGACTTATGATACACACCAACAACACAGCAACTTGACTCCACATAAATTACCATCACCAAGAAAACAACATTGTTCAATAGTACCAAAGGTAACAACTGTTTCTGATTTGGCTAACATGAAAATATAACAGGATTGGCTCTTTAAACCACTTTTTAAAAAAACTTATAAAATGGAAATATATATTATTCTTGAACACCAAGTGAGTAATACTAACAAGCAAAACACTACTGTGTACTCGTATTTGATTAACTGAAGGAACTGGGTTAATGACAATAATGTTTTGTTAGCAGTAGAGATCTTTAAAAACAGACAAGATTAAGGAACCAGAAGAAAACTGATATTTATGACAAGAATGGCATATTTCAAAAGTATTACACTACAAATAACTAGAGGAAGGGGCTTTTTTGTGAATTATTCCAAAGTTATTTATCTAAGCATATTACTTGCAAAAGACGACCCATAGCAATGAATACCAGGTCTAAATTGATAATAAAATAAGTAAAAAACAATTGAATGAATTCATCATGGCAAGCAACCTTCAAGAATGAGAAAAAAAGAATCATGCTCTACCTTACATGGAGAGATCACAAGACAGCACAATATATTAGAAAAAAACGGGAGTCCAAGACACCATAGAATCCATTAGAAAACTCAAATGGCAATGGGCTCATCACTTTGTAAGAATAGCAGACATCCAATGGACATTGTGACTCAACATGGATCCCCAGAAATCATAAGTGAAACCAGGCCAGCAAAACATAAGCTGGAGAGATGAACTAGACAAGTTCAGAAAATATTAGCTCCACAACACCCATGATAGGGAGGTCTTACAAATCCTGAGGAAGGTCTATATCCAATGACAGATGATAAAAGACTGATGATGATAATGATGAAGATGAAGATTTACGATAATCCAAAGTGGAAGTCTTTGCCTCAAACCTAATCCAGGCAAATAGCAGTTCATATGAATTAAGAGATTATCTGGAATAATAACTTGAATAATTGAATCAACACTCAAGCATAAGGCTCATGGCTTAGGGAACAAGGATCACAGATTGATAGGGCTGAAATTTTATGTATGGATTGCTGCTTTTCAGAGAAAAGGAAATATTATATTCTAAACTACAAAACAAAGAGAAAACAGTTTAGTGGTTAACATCTTCAATAAATATCAGGATATCAAGTACATTTTTTTTCCAAGAAGATTCTTACTATTTTTATTCAATTTAATGTTGAATTAAACTGCACCATTTGAATAGACAAGGCGCAGACATACTTCACTGAATATTCACAAGCATACCTAGAAGGGCTTTCACTGGCCAAACAAATCAAGTTGGTGTGAAGATTTATTGATTGATTGTTAAGTTTCAGAATTAGTGCAGTGCATTGTAGCCAACTGGCAGATAAACAAAAGAGTCAGGGATTGGCGAGCTTCAAACTAAACATTTTCCAACTGTAAATATGCCATCAGATGATAAGTATAACATTATTTAGAAGAATAGAAAAATCATATTCAAAAACACTTTTGGGATACTATTAATAGATTTGAGAAGAGCCATTATCATTCCAAGAGTTATTCAGACAACATAACCCATTTTTAAAATATAAATAACACAATGAATGAATTTGATTGTCCAAGCAACTCTCGGAACTTTTAGGAATTCAGGAAAAATATCTAATATTAAAAATAAACCAATGAAATCTAGATCTGAAAAATCAAATTAAAGAAATAAGGTTTTGTCTGATATTGAAGTTCATTCCTTTGAACTAATCATTCCGAGTCTTCCAAACGCACACTGAACATTCCGAGTCTTCCAAACGCAGACTCTCCAGTTTGATAAGTCTGTATGTCAGGATATCAATGGACAGAAGAGAGATAGACAAAGTTTATATGGATATGAGATCATAATACTGACTAACTATTCCATTCTGATACTGAATATCTGCCTGTAATGTAATCTATTGAGTGTATTTCTCGATGGGTGCTCCTAAATCATGGTTAGGTAAATAGTCATAGTCAAAGGACTGTTTCTAGAAATAACTTCTTTATATGAGTTTCTGAATCTGCTACAATTTCTTCCAGTAATACAACGAAATTCAAATAAAAAAAATATCCATTTGTTCAGTAAACTGGTTTATAATTCCCTGTTTATCTCATTTTTTTTACAGAACAATAAATTAAAATACAAGTGGACATAGTTTGCATGATGAATGATGTGGAAAAAAACTAACACAAATTCTAGCAATGAAAACGAATATACCAGAGTACTTTCAATACAACTTCTATTATATGGATGTATCCGTGTCTACATGATCTCCTGTTAATACACACTGAATATGTCATTTGACCTAAACAGTGTAAATAGAATAAGCAATCTAAGAAAATAGAGCTGCTGCAGGAAATGAACTTGCGACCGATAGGGTAGACGCTTCAACATAGTGTTGCTCTTAAAATTGAGCCAAATAGTTGCAGTGATGCGAAGGCCCAAATAACTATTATATATATATATATATATATATATATATAAAATTTATAGTGATGTCAAAATTTATACAAATGAACGAGAGAATTTTCAGAAAACAGTCAGTGATAGGAAACAAGTTCTGATAAACTGAAAAAAAGAAACTAACAGTTGCAGTTTTAATGATGGTATGATGAAGAGTTAGCAAGACTTTATACAGATACAAGATGTCAATTAGACGACACTGTTTATAACAACTTCATACAAAAACATTTTTCAACAATACTCTATTTTGCTCTGGTTATTTTTGTTATACATTAAAGACTGTACGTGTTTTTTTTTCTTGCCTACAATTAGCATTTGATTAACAGGTATATACATTTATTTTTACAATATAATTAGCAGAGAGAGAGAATCATTTTCTGTTTATTTCTTTCAGAACACATATCTATGAATATAATTAAATACTTGTGTTGTCAAGCATAATTCCTGATTCAATTTATTTTTTCAGATTGGAGAAAACTTGAAAGCTCACATACTTAGAATTCGCAATCAAAGGACATGGTAATCCGTACTTACTTGAATTGAATACATAATAATTTTAAAACATTTGACAGCAAAATCATTCGGCACCCACAAGTGATGTAAATCTAGGTGTCTGTAAAATATAAAAGAAAATCAATGTTAAGTATTAAAATACCATCAATGCACAGAACAAAAAATGCAAAAAAGCAGTCAGAATAAGCAGGATAAGCTTCAGAAGGAGTGAAGAGCAACCATTGTTGATTGTTTCTCCAAAATGACTGGCTACAAGGAACATGGGAAGGAGCAGCATAATTTCTTGGGGAAATAATGAGTGATGTACATAGAATGTTCATATGAACCCAGAGGGTATGACTTTTGGTATTATAGATCATAAGAGATGATCAAACTAAATATTATAGCTCAAAATATTGAAAGTAATCTTCTTTTGCACAAGTTGAATAGCCATAGCTGAACATGGTGTTCAAAAAAAACTAAAATTAAAACCAGAGTTTTCAAACACTTGTATTTGGGAAGTCAGGTGAATTAAGTTATGTGATTGTAAAAGATAAAGGGTATTTAGCTGAGCATAAAATACTTTATTTGACCAAAATACACCCATTAGAACAAAAGCTATAAAAGTTGCAATTTTTGCAAAACAAATTGAAATTGAAGTAATGGAATTTTCCACAGGATCAAGAGGAAACTGATGCAAAATATGCCCACCTTCTGTTATGAAATTTGGGAAATCAGGTAAATAGCCACGGAAAATTCACATTTGATATTTATATTATCGTAAGACCCATGTTTCCATAGTAAGTATTCCTATGGCTTATCAGCCCATGTATATTTCAGCAGAATATATAATTCAAGCTGTGTTGTCAATTTGGCTTTTTGGGATCTAGATATAGCTTCTTTTTGTTTTCTATTGTTTCGCCACAAAATTTCAAATCTTGCTTCTAGCTTCAAATCAAACACTTTGCAAAATTGTTTGTAGCTAAATTTGATTTTTTTTTTTTTTTTAAATCACCACCACCCACAACACTGGTTAAGATTCTGTTGTTGGGTTTAAGTTATACACACGTTCTGACATTTATATGTATCCAAACTTTGCCCAGCCCTAACCATTCATAGCAGAAACTTAAAATTTTGCACACACACACACACACCTCACAAGCAGGAAAAATGGGTTCTTTTGTTTTTTTTACAAGTTGCCCTACAAAATGAGGTTTTAGACAGAGTTCAATTTTCAATGTAAGTTTATGCTAAATTGGTCCCTTAGTTTGTGTCAATCTTTTTTTCCTTTCTTTTTTTTTTTGAAAATTTGGACATCTTAGAGCCCCCCCCCCCCCAACAAAATGAGAAATAACTTATTCATTGATCACCTCTACACAACATGCAGCTAGAAGACATTGGTCAGCAGATGGTTGAGAAAAGAAAAAAAAACTTTTCATATATAACTCATCTGTCGTGTCATCATCATCATCATCAGTCTTTTAGCGTCCGTCGTTGGACATAGACCTTCCCCAGGATTTGCCACACTTCTCTATCATGGGCGTCACGGAGCCAGTACTTCCTGAACTTGTCTAGTTCATCTCTCCATCTAATATTTTGCCGGCCTCGGTTGCGCATATGGTCTCGGGGAATCCATGTTGTGAGTCGTGATGTCCATCGATTGTCAGCCATTCTTGCAACATGGCCAGCCCACCGCCATTTGAGATTTTTTATGGATTCTATGATGTCTCTAACTCTTGTCTTTTCCCGGATGTGTTGTGCTGTTTTGTGGTCTCTCCATGTGAGGCCCAGCATTATTCTTTCATGTGCACGTTGCATGGTTCTCAGCTTACGGGTCTGTTTCTTGGTTAAGTTCCATGTTTCAGCTCCATAAGTGACTATTGGGAGGATGCATTGGTTATACACCCTTCTCTTTAGGATTAATGGGATCTTATTATTTTTGAAGGTTGAGCTAGCTCTGCCAAAGGCTTGCCATCCTAGTGTGATTCTTCGCTTGATTTCTTCTTCTTTTGAGGGTCTCATGGAGATTCGTCGCCCTAGGTAGATGTAGTGGTCTACTTTCTCGAGTTCTGTGTCCTCGATTTCGATCTTAGTGTTCTTATCTCCAATGTGGTTGTTGCACATGATCTTCGTCTTGCTGAAGTTCATGTGTAGGCCGACTTTCTTGCTCTCCTCATTTAGTTCATCTATCATTAGTTGGAGGTCACGTAGGTTCTCTGCGAAAAGGGCTATGTCGTCTGCGAATCTGAGGTTGCTCAGATACTCGCCGTCTATTTTAATTCCTTTACTCTCCCAGTCTAGCCTTCTGAAGATCATCTCGAGGCAGGCTGTGAAGAGTTTAGGTGAGCTGGTATCACCTTGTCTTACTCCTTTCTGGAGCTGGAAGGGGTCCGAGTCTTTATGTAGCCTGATAAATGAGCTGCCGTGATTGTATATATGTTTCAACACTTCAACATATACTGGATCTACACCTTGCCGACTGATGGCCTCCATCTGTCGTGTATGTAACTGCTATTGTTGTTATCAATCATCACTACCAACAACAGACCAGTTAGAACTGTTTTGCTTGGTTCTAATGTTTATATACACTAACTGTACCCATGGGGAAATTCCTTGCTTGTTGACACCTGAACCAAAAAATTATCTCATGCCTTCGTATTTTTCTCCATTTTTTTTTCCCCTTCCACTCCTACCCACCTCTTGAACTAACTTCCCTTTCTCCCCTTCTCTCTCTTTTACCTTTAAGTAATCAACTTGAATTTCTCTTCACCCATTTCTTTGTTATTTCATTTAAAATATTCCTTATCTTTAATTTACATTCTGCCAAAAGATGTTGGTCACTTGGAGGTTGAGAAAAAACAACTTTTCACATATACCTCATCTGTTGAGCATGTAATTGTTATTAATCACCATTAACCACAACAAACCAGTTTAAACACTTTTGCTGGGTGTAAGTTATTCATGCATTGCAACAATATATATATATATATCTGTATAACTGAACTTATCCCAGCTATAAGCAGAGAAATTTTAAATTCTACATGCAAACAAACATTGAAATTCTTATGAATCCCTCCTCCGTTTTTCAAAGGATGGTTCAATTTACAATATAAGTTTGTGCTAATTCATATGATAAAAATGAGTATGCATGGATGGTGGTGATTTATATTTTCCCTTGGAATGCCTTCTTTTGTTTTTCTTTAATCTTTTAAATGATTGTTGCAACTCAATTTTCTATCAACTTCAAAATGTGTTGCCACATCACTATATCGATTAAAACCTTTATGCTCCTCTTTCATTCAAATTATTCAAAAAATCTATCAAAGGAGAGAAGCTCAGAAAGCAAAGAACAATCTCATCAAATGAATCATGTTATATTATAATTACTCTAAGTGGTATCAATTAATACCTGACTCGATTTTCCAATCAAAATATAGGCCTCTGGCCAAGTGTAATAGTAGTATTAATGTATCAAATAAGTTTCTGATGCTTAAAACATTGAATTTCATAGCAATCAGTTACACGATTCTGCACATTTTATTGATCATCAATTATTTCACTCATTAAAAACTAATTCCATTGCGCAACATAGTAAAATAACCTGAGGATGGGAGCGTAACCTAAGGTTATTCAGAACAAAGGATATTTTCATTATTTCAAGACATGGGACTCCGTACGAGAGCAAAACAAGCCAAGGTATCTATGCAGATCATTTGTGTGGAGTGCAATATAACGATCATTGCTCACAAAAACTTTTGTCAAAACATTTCCTACCATCGTTTGATATGAAAAAAACATATCAAACATAGAATTAATCAAGGAAAAGATTGGACCATTTATACTGAGAAAATGTTTCACAGAAAGAAAAATTTGATCAAATTCAATGACATGGTAACATGGTTATTTTCAATCATTTACGACTTAACTGCCCTTCATACTTGTACTATATGGTAAATCCAACTGCAATTTTGATCAGTTTAAACAGAAACTTAGACTCCGGTATCAACAAATCTTTAGAATTTCAAACTCACACTAGAACAGGTTTCAGCACAGATTTAATACTGCCAAATGATGCACGGCAAACAAGATCTCGGAAAGTGGTCTCAGCTACAGAGAAAGGATGATCTTCTTCCTTTGGACTTTCAGGCTCCAATGAATCTGAGCTGTAAAAAGATGAAAGTAGGGATTAAACACTGAAAAGATATAAAATTATTAAAACATATATACATCAAATAAACCAATATGGCCAGGACCCAATCAGTGAGAAATTTAAGATTTTTGATTAAATTTTAGACAAGTGCCTTTATTTTTCTTTCAAGTTCAAAAGTTCCCCTCTCTAGCAACTTTGAACAGAACAAGCTTGGCTGTGTTAGGGTCAAATTCCTGTGCTTCATAAAAATCTAGAAGGTTAACAGTACAGAATTCATTTCTCCATTATTCCAACTCCTTTATTAATAGTTTCAGCAGATGTGATTAGAAAACTTTAGCAAAACAAGTCAACCCCAGTTGGGCTTTAGAAATGGGAATGAATTAGTCATCAGTTTTAACATACATCAGCCTGTTGGTTGGTTATGGTTGTCACAAACAGAAATACAGTCAAAACTTGATACTGAGAGTTTTAAAAAAAAGAAGTGGGGCTACTCAGCCTAATGGTTGATTCACAATTAACTTAGAAAGCAAAGAAGGAAGAAAGAAAAAGCCACCTCGGCATAATGATTAATCCGCCACCAGCCTTCTAAGTAAGGAAGAAAGAGAGAAAGGCCTGCTTGGCCTGATGATTGACCTGCCACCGGCTTTGAAAGCAAGGAAGAAAGAAAAAGCCTATTCAGCCTAACGATTGATCAGTCACTGACCTCAAAAGCAAGCAAGAAAAATGTGTTGCTGCCAAGTTGATTTGATCCTAAGATCTACTGGCGTCCAACTGAACGCCTTAAACCACTGAGCCATGGAGACACTAATGGAAATGCAATTTGTGATTATAAATATGATTATAATGCTCAGATGGTTCTATTATCAACTGTTTTAGGGGCATCCTTAGTGGTACAATTTTTGCAGAAAAGAAAAACAAATACTTATATAAAAAAAAAAAATATTACTTTTCATTACAGAAATTCTATTTCTATTGATATTCGGACCATCCTCATCTTTGTTGTTTTTCATACAACGTTTCGGCCGTTGCACTCAACGGCCTTCGTCACATGGACACATAGCGCAGTGGTGACAGCATCAGACAAATTACTGTTAAGTAATCTGATGGTTCTAGGTTCGATCCTAGTGTGAGACAGTATAACAATACTACTAACGCTAAAGAGGGGAGTACGGTCAATATACCCCCGTCAGATAAATAAAGGGTTCGGTTCGTTACTTCCCAAATCTACCAGATGATACCTGACGAAGGCCGTAGAGTGCAACGGCCGAAACATTGTATGAAAAACGACAAAGATGTGGATGGTCCGAATATCAATAGAAATAATAATAATACCTCATCTCAAAAATTCTGAGATATACAGAAATTCAATGTTTGCAAAAAAATAAAACACCTTTCAACTTTGAAATAAGCAAACTCATCAGTTTTTGCCAAAGGAATCACGTTACAGTAGGAAACCAAATCAACGGGCCAAACTGTGAGATTTTCTTTTTTCAAGACTTATTTTTCAAGTTCTTATGAACTATATACTTTATTTATGTATGTATATTAGGAAACCATAAATTTAAGATCACATCTTGTTAAAAAAGACATCTGAAAATTGAATATGACATCAACTTATGGACATATTTAGTTCCGCAGCCTTTCCCTATGGTTCACACATCTAAGTTAATTTACCAATATGACAGTCAACATTTTGTTATTTGCTAATTTCAACATTTTGTTTGTTGAACATATTAGATACGCTAAAATAATTTTTGATAGAGAAAATGTAGAGATCAATTTTCATGATAAATATAAATTTTCATATACATTAGATGGAATCTACTCTAGTGGCAAACATTACTAGAACAGAGAACATTCAGAAATCAGATCATTTATCAAAACACATAATATAAACTCCAGATTGTAAGATGCATTTGATTACATTCTATTTCTTTATCTTGATATTCAACTTTTATCCAACAAATTAGAAATGTCAATTGTAAACATACAATATTTTGGAAAAGATGATTTTCAATAAAATAAAATTCCATCAATTTATGCTACCAATGTTAATGATACAAATTAATCTTTCTTTTGAGGAGGAAGAAGAGGAAAAGGAAAAAACACACACACACAAGGAATTTCTACAATTCATGATACTCAAAATGAGCAGAAACATCTAAAATATACAGAAAAAGAGGCAGAACTGCAAAAATAAATACATCATTAGAGAAACTAATCTTAGAGGTATAAAAAGAAAATGGAGGACTGTCTGTTCGAACAGTGTCAACAACAAAGGCAGATACTTCCATTCCAAACGAAGAATCAAGAATCAAACTTATTTTTACACAAAATCTTTAAAATATTTGTTAATCATACACAAATTAAAATCAATTTTGTTTCAAATAGTTTTCAAAGATTAATAAATTTCTTCTTGTACGTATGACGATGAGTGAAAATGAGATTTTGTCCAACTTCCGTATTAATGATCCATAATAATATCATACTGATTGTTTATAAAACATTGAGATAATCTCAGCACACACCAAAAACAATTTATTAAAAATACCATCACGACAAAGTCAAAATAGCTAAAAATTTAAATATGGCCAAAACAAAAATTTCATAATCAAATGATTTTTCAAAAAGCCAGACAGGTCAAATCTGGCTATACATTTTTTCTGATTTTTTTTTTTTGATAGAATAATATTCAACTTTATTTTGTAATGAAATAAATCATATTTTTATTAAATTTAGTTTCTTCCTATGACTTTTATTCATATTGCACATATCAGAGGTGACTGGCCTCTATTTGAAACAACTTGAGTAGAGTTGCAACTTCATGAAAAAATTAAAATTAGAATACTTGAATTATTAAGAATAAATTACTACATGAAATAGCTTTTTGCTTCTTAGTACTTATCCACACATAAATAATCCTGTCATCTTTTAAGGGTATATGCTAGCATACAATATAAAAGTTGCAGTAATCATCTTCTGTCAGAATAGGAGTAGGAGTTGAGTTTGACCCCGCAGCAGCCAGGCTTGTCAAATTTATTTTCATCAGGTCAAATATAATGCACAACACTTACTCAAAAACATACACAGAGGCACTCAAGACCAACATGAATAAAACATGAAAAGGCACATAGATACAGAAAGCAAAGCAAAACATACCACCACCATCATATGCAAAAATATCATATACCTCCTAGAGTGTAATAGATATAAATTACAATACATAGGCAAGTCCTAATGGTAATTCAACATTAGACTTAATAACTATATAATAACTATAGACACAGAATCAAATCATGAAACCATCCCAGTCCACTCTACGTACAACTACACTTCTGCACTCCTGGACATAGCTTTGCCACAGATGTCAGATTCACAATCATTGAAAAAAAAATAGAAAAAAAAAATACACCCACAGACAAAATAAAAATTCAATTGTCATGGAGATAAATGGATTAACAAACTTAGACCTCTCTCCCCAAATGGACTTAACACTGAACTCAACAACCCTAACCGCACTGATTTTAATATCATAATCCTCCTACTAATAACAACCACGCTAACCGCCTTCATGTAAATCCAATATTGGGAAATTCACAGTCACACAGACCTCTACCTACAAAGACCTTTTTATAGTATTTCATTTGTACAACAGTAGACTTTCCATGACCTGTGAGGATACCTCACGAGAAAATCCTTGACCTCATTACCCCACCATCTGTACTAATCCCAACCTACCCACGCAGTCTATTACTAAACTACTACCCTAGAACACCGACATCTTATGGTCTCTCTAAGACCTGCAATTGCCACAACTATCATATCTTGCCACAGACCAGGACAGACTTCACAACAGACTGAACAAAGTTCCACAAATCACGATGACTCTAAAGGAATCCTCCTCCTTGATTCTGATTTTTGCTTCCAAAGCAAAACATCTGATGTTAAATCTATTTTCTATGAAAGCCTTTCAACCACTGAAAGGTACACACACACCACTACTGAAGATGGGAATACCTCCCGAAACATGTATAGCACACCAATTAATCAATTTATGGATTAACTAATTAATAAAGTCTCCATACACTTAATGCGGAGTCTTTTTCACTTCCTTTTGTTCACTCACACACATACACACACAAATAACTGCTTTCAACCCAAATTCTCATCTTGTTTATTCTCAGTTTATTCGCTTCTTTCAGCGTGACAGTTATGTATTAAGAAATGGGTATATGTGATCCGACAGAATGATTTTGAGTTACATTATATTACATAGAAACTTATTTGAAATGATCTCCCGTCATTACACATTTAATGTATCACTCACCTTAGACAACGTAAATAGAATAAAGAATTAAACATTTCTAAATACATCACTATCACATTGAAAGAAGAGAATAAACGAGATGGAAATTTGGTGCAAAAAAAAAAAAAAAAAAAAAAAAAAAAAAAAAGTATTTCAGCCTTTGCATTACCATCGACTGCTTAGCTCAATGATAAGAGCATCACTCCATTGAAGCAGCTACCCTATTGGTGACGGGTTCTTTTTCTGCAGCTGCCCCATTTTCTCTAATTGTTTATTCTTATAACAAGTGTTATCATTGATTAACATATTATTAATAGGTATTATTAAGGTGAACTTGATTTGTAGGTCGATATCTTTGGCATAGATCATTTATGTAACAATTTTACAAAAATCATGTTAGTATTATCATAAATATTGCTCAGCCGGATAATCCAGGATTTGGCTGGATAACCAGAAAAATCCAGATCTGTCTGGATATTAAGAAAAAAAAGAAGAAAAAAAAACGCATCCAGTACATCACTACTCTATGTGAGTTGAAGATAAAAAATATAGCACTTTTCTTGACAGGAACCTACGTCCAAAGAAATCTGGATCAGTCAGCAAAGGCAAAATTATTTTTAGAACAAGGATAATCCAACAAAGGGCACCTAATGCCAAGATCAGACAACTCTTATAAACAAAGAGGAACTAAGAATGATCTCAATCACTCAAAAAGTACATTCCTTTTTTTTTTTTTTTTTCTTCTTCTTGGCACACCATAAGAAGCTTAAAAACACTGGCTGGAACGGACAAGGATCAATGCAATTTACTTCTCTTATTACTACGAGCTTTATACAATGGAAAAGAAACTTCTAAAATGATGGCATTTCCAGAACCACAGCACGCAGTGACCTTCAACAAAGCAAGAATGTATGAAATTGCAAAACATTGTTTTTCATGTACAAAGAGAAAAAAAGGAAGACAACTCCAGGAATCGCTACAATTTGGTTGCTGATTAGAATAAAAGAGAACTGAATGCAAATTTAGTTGAAATGGAAATAGTCATGTCAAATTCTGTTTTTTTTTCCTATCACAAAATCTTTGATGGCAGCAAAATTATATTCAACTGAACACAGAACTGATAGCATACAAATAATGCCTGGAAGTATGAATGCATGTGTACAATTGCAAATGCATTTTCCAATATTGATATTCATATAGTTATTGCATAAATCTTTCATACAATACGCCTAATGATGTCAGGCAATATAGATGCTTATAAAAGCCATAATATCCAAAAGAAACAAAATATTCAAATAAAAGTACTTGTCTGGTGAGAAAATTCAAGAGTTATTTTATATTAATGTGCACACACACACACTTATATATATATATATATATATATATATATATATATATATATATATATATATATATATATATATATATATATATATATATATGCAAAAGATAGCTTGGGCATCCAGCACTGACAGGGTAGATTTCCCCAATAATTCTCATTTATAGTAGCATACACTACCAGTAACTGATAGATCATGTCAATTCAGGACTTACTTTGAAGGAAAATGTGTTTACTTTTTATCAGCAAAAACATTGCCTATAAGTAGATATAATCTACATAAAAGGAATAAATTAAAACAATTGAATCAAAGCAGAGAAACAATTTACTATTTTAACATCTATTATGTAAAATCTGCCAGGCCAAGTTTACTTTTAAAAAGAAAAATAACAATCATAACTGTCATTTACAATAACACACTTTACTTTGTGGGAAATGCAGAACCGAGATTTAACATCCAACCAGATTTTTCCATATCTTTCCCAATTTAATCTAGGTGATAATATCTTGTGTGTATGAATGTGCCTTGTTTATGCTAATCATTGCCATAAAATAACTGAAATACTTATCAATTTAAAAACTATGGCCATACTTGCCATCATCTTTATATTTGTTGTACTAAAACTAACTTGAATAATATTTATTTCCAATTTTGATAATGAACGAATATCCTGATAATAGTTATGCAGCAATTTTTGCCACAGGATTATCATTTTCTGTTTAATAACTGAAAATTCAACCTTGATTTGGTCATAAACTAATTACTGCCTAATCACTGATGAGGTTAAAGATAAATGTCAATAGTGACCTTCGATATTTTTGCTTTGTAAGAATGGGGGGGGGTGAAAAATATTTGGTAATTCCTGTTCATTCATTCATATTGAAGTAACAAACCATCAAAATAGAGGATAACAGATAGCTATTTCGAAATTGAAAACCAAATATAAAGATTTTTTCTTCTTTCTGCACCTCATTTATATTTCATCATGTAACACCAAGCCAATGATTCTGCAATCAATAATATCTCTATTCATTCAGTCATTCGTTTTGTCCACATCAACTTTAATAGTAATTGTTTTTCTGAAAATGCTTTGAATCTTATTAATAGCAAAAAAGACTAGATAAAACAGCATTCATTGTGAAAAGATTGTGCCTTATAAGTCAATTTGTCAGATCGAATCTTAGTGTCTTTGAAGTTTTCTAATCTCTTTATTGCTCATGGGAGCATAAAAGTGATAATGTTATCTTATTTTGATGAAATACATGGTCAGATATAAGATGCACATTCAACACTGTTTATTCTTCATGTTCAATCTGGGGAAAACTGCAGTAGAAGCTCAGCAATGGATCACTGAATCTTATGGTAATGAGATAATTGGTACATGTTTGTTAAAATATAGTTCGCAAAATTTATGAAAGGTGATTTTGAGCTCGAGGACAAAATATACTCTTCAAGATATAAGAACCATTGAGGGAAAATGCAGCACAAATGACAAGTGAACTTGCATAAAAATTGCACTGGCAATGAAAAATGGATTTATTACAAAAATTAAAAACAAAGAAAATCATGGGAATTCTTTATCATGAATTGCTGGAACCAGGACAAACTGTTACTGCAAAATGCTGCAATGAGCAATTGGCTCATTTCAATGTGACATTGGAATGAAAATGTCTTCCTTTTAGGCAAACTCCACCATTGACTTGGTTACATGATATCAACCATCCTCAAGTTGCAAATGCAATGCAGAAAATGATTGTTGAGCTGTGATGGGAAGTTCTTCCACATGCAACATATTCTCCATGATAGTTTTGCTCCATGCAACACTCCTTTTTTTGGTCAGTGATTCCAACAATTTTAAGATATTGAAAAAAAATTTCTTAAAACTTATTCTGATTCGGTTTATATGTATGTAATCTCAAAGTAACCAAGACAGATCATAACAAGAAGCATATTGAGGTACCCGTCAAAAAAAAAAAAAAAAAAAAAAAAAAAAAAAAATTTTGAACTCTTATTGGGGTGGAAGATCCTATTTAAGACTTCTGCAGGAACAAGCTGTTTATGAATTTCAAAAAGTTTGCTTTAAAATGACTTTTGCAGGATAATTCTGATCAGAAGATTTTATCAATTTACAATTTATCAAATCTACACATGATAAATAACAATGTGCAGATGTCTTCTGTCATGATAAAGGACACAACTGAGGTAGTAAAATGTTCTAATGACTTAATAAAAATGCTGAATTCAAAGAATAATAGAAAAATAGAAAAAATTAAAGAAAATCCATTAAGTGGTTGATAGAACAGTATTGTCAGATCTCACAGCAATGAGAATATCTATCAGCTACATACATAAAATGCAATGTGTATATCCTTATATGTCATTATTTTTGATGGCACAGGTAAACTGGTATTGAATAATCAATCAAGATTAGAATGGAATATTTTGACCTCTGTTAACAATCTCTCCTGATCAAAACCCGATTTACAAAATAAATGTCTACTTTTTTGAGACAGTTAAATGGATATTTTCCATCATGTCAAACAAGGTTTTACCATGAACATCTATACAAACAATGAATTATGTAGGTCTTGAACAAAGATGCATTCATGATAATATCTATGAGATTTGTAAAGACATTTTTCTTTAGCTCTTAGTAAGAGGTCAGCATTTATAAGTTAGATGCCATAAAACTGACAAAATAAGAATGAATGTGAATTTATGATCCTAGCATGGATTATATTTTTTGAAAAGAAAAAATTGTTTAGATTACTTTTTAAAAAATAAAAAAAGAGGCAAAATTCGATCATCACAAAAAAATAAAAATTGAGAATCATGATAGAAGTTAGAAATTAAACAAAGAAATTGATACATATTTGATATATTACTTTCTTTGCATATTTTTCTAGTATTGTGATACAACTCCTTCAATAATGAACAGTTGTGGTGTAATATGAACTCAGTAGATAATGTATGAAGGAAGTTATTGGATGAAACATTCAACTCATCACATCATATGAATACTCAATGCTGCCACTGTATATTGTCAGCCTTTCAACAAATCAATGAAAACAATGCCATGCACATCTTTATATGGTTAAAAAAAAAATTCTATTACATTTGTCCCGCATCTAATAACCGTTTTTTGGCAATTGTCTTAATGATTATGATTTCAACCAATTCTGAAGCAGAAAATGTGGTTATATATATTCAACTGATTATACAATTTTAGCTATCTCAAGTTTTCAACTCATGATTCATTACATCAGTTTTAATAAGATGATTCTTCACTCTTACAGATACTGTTCTCAAAAGAAATCAAACCCTTATTTTTTTATGAGTTAAAACTTGGTATCCATGGTATTGAAGCTCTCAAGATCAGCAACTTTCTATCTGGATTAGGAACTTGCTCAGAAAGAATGGTGCAACATAAGTTCCTGAAGACCTGAGCCTTGATAATGACTCTTGAGGACAACCTCAATTGATGATGATGAGAATTTAATGGGTATCATGGAAACTAATCCGAGGACAACTGATCGAGTTCTTGCTCAAAAGTTACTGATTTCCAAAACTGAAGGGTGTCATCTAGCATTTATCAATGTTTCCCTACTTGTGACAGAGAACACAAGGGAACCATTTTTAAAAAGAATTATCATTTGCAATGAAAAACGTATCCTGTATGGAAAACATGAGGAATCTTCACAATGGCTAAATGTGACGGAAAAGCTAAAACATGTTTCAAAAGCTTTATTATACCTCCCAAAAGCTATGCCTGTTTGATGGTATCGTAAATGAATCATCCACATTTCTACAGGCTAGAGAAAAAAAATACAGTTCAATCATACTGCAAACAAATTGATGGAATACATTCTTAATTAGCCAGAAAATATTCAGCATTGGTAAACAGACATGGGCCCATTTAGTTGCACTACAATGCCATACCCTACATTGCCAAACTAACTAAAACTAAGTTGTGGCAACTTGATTATAAAATCTAATATCATCTTCCATATTCATCAGACGTATCTCCAACAGATTATCACCTACTCTAGTATCTTTAGCTTTTTCTTCCCAATGAAAAGTATGCCAACAAGCCATGATGACAGTATTTGAGCAATTTTTTTAGCTTCAAAAAGTCTAATTTCTATAAAGCCCAATGGAAGAAAATTATTGAAGCAAATGGAGCTTATTTAGATTTAAAAGCCAGGCTTGTTTACATTTTCAAGTAGTTTTTATTTTTTCCTCAGATAAAAAGCCATTTCATGTGGGTCAACCTAATACAATGGATAGATTTTTCAAAGTTCATTCAAATATTCAAAAGGAAAAAGACCGTATCAATGATTTTCTATACTTTGCAACCATTGACAAACCTACACAGTATTGAATGTCAGTTTGAACTGGCGTTTTGAAGCATTCAATAAAGGAAGCAATAATGACTTATTCATATCAGAAATAAGGAAGCATAATAGCTGACACACATCCAACTTCAGTTAAACGACAGAAATCTTCCTTATTTTACACTTAGCTGTTTATAAAACCCGAGATATCACCGGTAGTATCTCTTAAATTATTATGTCAAACTTCCATCTACTATAGTGATAACATGAGTAGTGACATAAATTGTGCCATGGGAGGGAAAGGAAGGAACAGTTATATTTTAGCATCAATTGCATTTGAACCAAAAATGTTGGCTTTTCTTATTGCTATCTACTGACTTTACCACTACTCTAGCTTAGCTTTATTTATTATTCTGAACCAGCAAAACTAAATATTTCTGGTGGTAGAAAAAAAAAAAAATGGTGATTAAGCACCGAATTTTGTAATTTCCAACCTAAAATTTCATTTACTAAATTTCAGCATTCATTGAAAATCCAGAAAGATAAAAACATTCAGGGGGAAAAACAAGGAAATAACTTTCAGTAGAAAGAAGAAAAGTACTAAATTCCAATTTCAGAATTTGGAAACTTACTTTTAAGACTCAGTATCAGTAAAAAGTCCAATCACATCACTTTTTGTCAGCTGTATATTCACTTTTGCATGACAGGATTCGACAAAAGGAAAGAGAGGGAGGGGTCAAAGCAAGGCTCTACTGCATCTGCGTGTTTGCATACACTGAAGCAAACAAAGGGAGGAAGAAGGTAAAGCAAGGCTCAACCGTACCTGTGTGTTTACATCTACATCACTACTGCTGATGTCTAAGTAGTAGCACGAAAAACAATTCCCCTTAATATAGGCATCTCTGAATTTTCATGAATAGAAATGAAGTTTTTCTCATATTAAAAGAGAAATTTGTTTTGTTTTGTTTTTTCACACAATTCTTTCGCTATAGAAAATGATTAAAAAACAGAAAAACCGAAGAGTTATAGAAAATGTCAGAGGCATGTGTTTTTTGCAATGAATACATTTATACTAAAATATATATATATGTTATTCAATCTTTTTTAATGGCTACAATGTTAGTTAATGATAGAAAGCACAGAATGATTCTACTTCATTGTACTCAAACAAAATAGAAACATTTAGAGACCAAGTATTATCTAAAGGAATGAAATGAGTAGGTCGTTTAACAAGCGAGACATTATTAGTTTCTTTCAGCAGCATTGATAGATGAATAGGCACAGGGGGTACACAAGATGTGAGGCTAAATTGTAGGAAAAACGTATGCCAGTACCTGGTATAAAGAACAGATGGACAGTGCATAGAAAGGAAACCCTAGATTGTTTTACCTGACACTGACACAGAATGACTCAGTTACATTGTCTTCCTCAGGAGCACTGTCAACATAAACCTTCAAATTAACATACAAATCTACTTGAACAGAAGAAAACTATAAGTATACAACATCAAAGAATAATTTTAACTGGTTTGCTGAAGAGATATAGTTTTCATATCTCTCAATGGGTATGTATAGTCCAGTAGAATTAGGAAAAGACCTTGAACAAATTTGCATGAAAATAAAAGTCAGTTTATACTTGGATGAAATGCTATAGAAGAAAATATCCATCCAAGTCCACCTAATTCCGAAAAAGGTTTTTGAGAAAGTATCCAGGAAAGATATGAGTGTCTAAGACAAGATATAAACCATATATATTGGGGTGGGGGGAAAAACAGGAGATTTAGAGGCTCGGGGGCTAGGCCTCTTGAGGGGTCCCTTCCAACATTTAATACAGTTGTTACCAATGGGGGCGGGGGCGGGGGGCAAAACCCTGATGGTTATATAATGTGTAGTAGCAATTGCAATAAGTGAACAACAAAGTAAGTTCTGTTAACCCATTAACCTGTTAAGCACTAAGTTTCATGTGAGATAGTTCATGAACTGTCTTCCAATCCTGATGTATTTGTCCATACCTATGCTATTCAAGGATAGTCTTCAAGGTGTCTAGTTGCTTCTAAATACAGAAAAATCTCCCATTATGCCCCCATGTATAAGATTTGTATCTTGTCTTAGACACACACACATCTTTCTTGCATACTTTCTCAAAAACCTATTTTCAGAATATGGTGGACTTTTGATATGTTCTTCTATACCATGTTACCTAACTGTAAACTGATTTCCATCTTTATCCAAATTTGTTCATGTATGAATTCAGACTAGTAGTGAATAAAAAAAGTAGCTTATTCAAGCATTTATGTGCCTCAAAAGAAAAAAAAAAGTGATGAATACATTTATAAGCAGCTTTAGGCTCCAAACAGGGTTTTATCGGACATTGAATTCAGCAAAAAGCAATAACACACAAGTGAGGAATAACAAATTGAAATCTGAAAGAATATTCTATTTTTAATAACAGGAGTACAAGGAAAATTGATACCTCTTATAGCAAGATTAAATGCAATTCTCTTCAGAGGAAAATGCTGAAAATGGCTTAGCATTAAGATAAAACTAGCTATTTCCATGAATATAGTGTTCCGCAATTGTCCAATAGTTTTCATCTATTGTATTATTCTTTCTAACTGAAAATGAAATCAGTGTTTTCCAATAGGTGAGTTGCAATTTCTATAAATAGCCATTGCTTTCAGTAACTATCAAGTGAAAATTAAGCTTGAGGGGGAATGAAATCTGGATTTACCTCCCTTAGATGCAATTCAAAACTTATCTTCCTAGGTTCAAGTTGTATTACCTAACTTCATCCCTTAAATTGAAAAAGGAGAGATCTATCGGCTGATGCCTTATGAAAATAATGTTTGCAAGATTTTTTTTGATTTATTTTTTAGTACAAATATAAAGCAGATAAAAAAAGTCAACTTACCTTGGATCATGCATATTGTAAAGTAAAGATGGTACAATTTTGTCCATGTGCACACTTTCCCAGATGTTGACCTGCAGTTCGTCACTGACTGTTTTTCGTACCACACCTTGGATACCTCGCAGTCCAGCTGTTCGGATCCTGCAAAAAAAATATTACCATATTATCATTATCAAGACAAAAACAGCCACACTGAAAAATCTATTCACTTTAGTATAAAAAGATTGAAAGTCACGACACAAAGGTTAAGCACTTTGATTTTTCTCCACTGAAATTTCCAGAAGAGAAAATAGTTTTTCTCAGAAATCAACATTTTCTGAATTGAACAAATGGAAAAGAACACCTCAACCAAATTTCCCCTTAAATCTGTATTAAAAAAATGTAAAATCTCTGGAGCCTGAATGTCTCTCACTCCAATAGTGTCAAGCTCAAGCTTTATAATACTAGTTTGTAACCCTTGAAGAAAAAAAAACAAAACATGCATCTGAATGAGTTCCCCCGTGGTAAAAATACACAACTCCTAAAAGTTTGCAAATCGTGGCAAAAGGAAGTTTCTACATTAACCAAGTTAATAATAATTTTATTATAATCGTAGTATACTTATCCAAGTGGAAAAATTATACAACACAATGTGCAAGTGATGAATGAAAGACAAAATGAAAATAGTATTATATCTATATAAAGCATCCATAGTTCACTCTGTAAAGTAAGTCATTAAAGTTATGAAAACCAAGAATGGTTGTTCAAGATCAGTATAGAATGGAAGAATGTATGCCATTGACTATCTAAGATAGAAAGCCCATGTCAAAGTGGTAGTATAGGAAAGTGAATGATTTCACTGACTGTAATGTTGAACTTCTGTTAGATGATTGAAACGAGGACAAGTAAATACACATCCCAATTGCATTAAGAATCAATAAACCTGAAGAGCAATCAAATAAATACTGATCAATGATTAAATTAACCTACTCAGAAAGAAAATGAGATTTTCTCATAGCAGTGCAAACTGGAACAATGAGCTCAAAAGATTGAAAGGGAGTAGGAGGGTCCCTTGAAATGAAGTAAAGAACAGATAAGCCCAAAGTATTGTTCATTCAAGACAAAAGATTTCTTCAAACTGACCCACTCATCTTTCCTGTAAAGATGTAAAAAAAAAAAAAAAAAAAAAACCTTTGAAAAGGAATGAGGGGGGTGATCAATAAATGATTTACTTCTCTCACCTCTTGTTGGGCCATGAAAAAGTTTGAATTTTCAGAATACAAGTATGAATGTCTCCAGGCACAAACTAAGGGACCCACTAAGCATAAACTTACAGAGCCCCTCACTGAAAACGGGGGGGGGGGGGGGCATAAAGAAAAAGAAAGAAAAAACTTTCTAGGCATAACAAGGAGTAAATATTTAAATCATCAGCCCAGTAGCTCCATTGGTGTAGTGTGTACACATCATACATAGCCAGCCAGACCTGCTAAAATACTGAAGAAACCTAATTTGACAGTTTTGGTTAAAGGTTTCTAATCAGATAAATCAGCACAGATACAAGGTTACATGTTTGTAGGTAAATAATCCCATCAAGAAATGTAATGAAGAAAGGTAAATAGCATTTTGTGAGCATTTAAGGCCATCATTAGATGAAATATATGTATTGACAAAAGTATGGAATAATTTGAGATACCTCCAGTCATGGAGGTTCATTTAAATGACTAACAATATGACAAGCATAATACCCCCTCCCCTAACCGTAAGGGAAAAACCATTCTGTATCAATATGAAAAAATAATTGATATTAACATCTAAGTTAGGTATAACAAAGGCATAACAAATTTCAAATGATATTTTTAATAATAAATACAATAGACATTTTATATACAACTTTATCATATTTCTATCATTACTTACATGACAGTAAATTTTCATTGAGTTATGTAAATAAGCATAGAAATACGATTTCATATAAAGTACAGATGTATCAATACAACTAACCTATCGCAAAAGAAGTATGATCTCATAAAAGCAATTTGTAAAAATGGATTGATTTAATCATATCAATTATTCTGCCCTCAATTTTCAGGCATATAAACAAAATTTTAGAGAGAGCAGGATGAGCATCCAATCAATTATCAATTATATTCATTCAAGTGATTACTCGACAACAGGTTTTCATCATGAATTAATTTTGCAGATTCCTCTATAAAATGTTCAGCAGCCTCGGTATCTGCAGATACTTTCTTACCACACTCTTCCAGGGATTTTATATCAGGCCTCTTTTTATATTTACAAAGCTAACCAACAGAATAGTCACATGAGGTAGTAATTTCTAACTCTTTATGGAAGATTTTAGCTTGTTACATTATAGTATGACCAGACAATGAGATCTACTCCTTTGTTGATGCTGCCATCCTATCATCACTTTGACCATGTCCCCAAATTTTGCTTTCTATAGTGTTTTTTGTTTCGACATTTCTTCCATTGAATCATTTACAACAAAGAATTTTTCAATTTGTTCTTTTTTTGCTTTTTCAAGTTATAAATCGTTCATGAATCAACGCCAATCTTCATTGAGTCTCTTCACAAACAACTGTTTCTAAGTTTTTCAATAGCTCAACTTTCTTCACAATTGATAAGTTATTTTGTTTTTTTTTTTCAAAGCACAATAACCCATGGGGCATTTGCAGGACTTTTAGACATTATGAGAACAGAATGCAATGGCCACTAAACACTTTATTGCACAAATTCTTTAGGTAATGTTGACATAGTCAACAACAGACTCTCAGTTACTATATTTGGAGTTGGTGTGAAATTATGGTTAGGTAAAGTTGGGTATCATCAGGCTGGGTGTTGGGGTATTACTGGGACCACCCTGAGTCACATTGTCTCATATCAGAGCATAGTATACTCTCAATCAGAGCTTTGGCCTAAAAATTTTGAATGGTCTCTAGACATTTTCATAAATAATCAAAAATAGCCGCATTTTAGATGTTACTGAGTTTGAGACACTCAACCTGTACTATTGAATAACCATAGACTTCAAAGATGATGAAGGGTTCTATCCTTTTTTATATGTGCAGGTGTTTTATGCATTTGCTTATGTCTTTGTTTGTTCTCAGCGTTCCTGGCCACACCATTTTGTCTACACATTTGAAAATTGCCAATAGTACTCTACTAGACCCCCTTCTAAAAACGTTTTTTTGACAAAAAGCTGGGGCCTTATTCTGACAGGTTTATTAATAACACCTAGATTTTACTGTTTTCAATGTTCTCAAGTGGAAAACACCAGTGATGTCATATATTGAAGTTTATCAGACCATATTCATTCTTCAATGAAATTTTTTCCTTCAAATTTTAACGATTATATCATTGATTTTCATTTTTAAATGATTAAGTAGGGATCATAACTACAGTAAAAACTGTCTATCAAACAAAAGCTGAAAGTGACACAGAAACATGTTTGTAGGTAATCAATGCTTGAAGAAAAAAAAACAAAAAAAAACAGTTTTTATAATATTACCATGAATAAACACCAAAACATTATCAAAATTAATCATAGTATTCACCCCTTATAGATGATCAGAGAGATTACTTAGCTCACAGATCTCTTATATACAGATATTACTTGGTAATTGTAACTAGTGGTATATGTGTTCCTGTCACTATATTCAGTAGGGTATTGAGGTGTCCAGTTTTAAAAACTAGTATCACTTACCATATATATATTTTTACTATAAGTTGAGGTTGGGGGGGGGGGTCACCTAAACAGTAGCCTAAAAGTAACAACTCAACTTATAGTCAAGTCAGTCAATACTTTATATTGGATGGATGTCCGAGTGAGTGATAATATCAATAGTTGCAAGTCAATTCACACTCACCTATTTCAACCGATGTATTGGTACTTCTACTTTGACTTTATTTGCTGGGTGATGCTGTTGGCTGATTACCACCAGAAGGTGTAATCATTTTCCACATTCATATTTCAATAGGAGGAAGTTTTGAGGTATGTTTATATCATATGAAGTAGTAATTAATCTATTTCGCAATACATCTATATTTAGTTGGCATTCAATAAAAAATATGAAGCCTACTTGTAAGTTTGTTTGGTTTTTTTTTTTTCTTTCTTCCTAAGGCGCAATCATCAAATGTCTTGATAATGGCTTTGTGTTGACATATTCGAGTCGTCCGATTTACTGGGCTTTTCTACTCTAATTTGACCTTTTCTTATACTCACAGCTGACTTATACTCTGAAATATACGGTACATAATTCAACTACACAATAGGCATGAACATACACAGGTATTTATGAATACCATGTACAATCAATTACAAAGTAATTCTGCCAGACTGGCTTGCAGGTAATGCTACCTAATCAAAGATATTCAAAATGCCCATACAGTACCAGTTATTTTTTTCTGTACACTTTATAAAGGGTAGCGGAAATGCTATACATCATAATCCAGATGTATCGGAATGAGAGAGAAAAAAAAAAAAAAAGTTTATTTTACTGCAATTATCTTCATACTGCATATTGAATGATTCCTTTTGTCACTGTTCAAATATGATTTAAGTCTATTTAGATGCATAGAATCTCCTAGGCAGGATATGCGATGAAATCAACAAAGATTCGAATAAAGTGTGCAATTAGCCAAGAGTACCTGGCAGGGATACAAAAAGTAGCAATAAAAAAATAAAACTAGAAAATTGATTTTTCTAAAATTTTTTTTTCAATGAACAATATTTTTCTATATATATAAAAAAAAATAAGGCAAGGAAAAAAATGACAGCAGAAATGTTCAATAAAGATTCCATTGCTGCCTTGATAGAGAAATCTGGGCTTCCTCTTTTTTTTATTGATTTCAAATAAGGAAATCAGTTATAAAAGGAGCTTTGAAGAAAAAGAAGAAAAAATAGCCGTTCACATAAAACAAGTAGCTGAATATGTTCAATATTCATCAAAGTTGAAAAAACAGTATGTCATATTGTGTGTATGCACATGCATATATATATATACACACACACACACACAAATACTCTTATAATGTAGATATTTTCCGGACTAAGACAACTTTGACATGAGGTTATATTCATAATGTAATAAACAAAGTCAATATCAGGACTTGAACACAATGCACCTGTAATAGTGTGTGTGTGTATATATATGTGTATATATATATATATATATATATATATATATATATATATATATATATCCATGCATGGGGGGGGCGTTGTTTTTTGTTTTTGTTTTTTGCACCAGTTAAAAAATTCCTTCTTGTTAAAAAAACATGCAAACAGGAATTTATAAAGGGATAAAACAAAAGAAAATAAGAGACATTGAATTGGGGCATACTTTCTTCTATTTTTTTTTTAAACTTATGATTCAAAGATAAGATAGTTTAGCAGATTTTTCAATGCACATTTCATAAGAATCTATTATGCCAGAGTTTCATCAGCATCTCATCCATTCCCCTTGTACTTTTTCCTCAGAACATAATCCAAACATTTAGAAACTCTGTCAAACAACCTTGAGCAATTCAAAATATAATCCAAACATTCTGAAACTCTACCGAACAACCTTGAGCAATTTGTATATTTCAGGCAAAACATTACAAACACACAACACATGTGATAAGAGAAAAAAGAAATCACCAAGTTTAAAGTATAGATTTTTATGAAGAACTAGTAGCATTTAATTAAGATATTTACAACCAGATTTTAAGCCAGGCCTTACTATGGACAATACGAGTCAGTAACTCTCTAAGAATGGTCTAAATAAGTAATGTCATGTTGAGCAATACATTACTCACTCGAACAATAACAAGCAACATTAGAAAAGGGTTTTCCAGCCCAATGGCAAAACTCTAGACAAATTTAAAATCCACATCTCAGAGGGGCATTATGAAATGATGAAACGAAGAAACTCTAATATTGATAAAAAACACTCATCTCAGAAAGACCTTACAGCTCAGTTGAAATATCCAACCCTCAAAAAATTGGGAGAAAACCATTGTCTTTGATCTGCTTACCAAGGGTAACTTAGCAATTGTTCTACATTTTCTGATTTGAGAGATATATATATATATATATATATATATATATATATATATATATATATATATATATATACTTTAATGAGCAATAAATGCAGATAAAACTAACTTACACTCATTAGGAAAATTAATAGAGATCAAGTGATGCATATAAATAGTATCATAGCAGGTAATTGCTGGCTTATTTTGTCCTCTCTAGCAAAAGTCACCTAGAAGTGGAGAGACTATGGAATCATTAAGGTAAATTAAGTGGAATTTATAATCAACGCATAAATTCAATGTAGCTGAGATGGAATAAGTGCAAAAACAATTGTAACCATGAAATCAGGTAAAAACAAGACTCACGAAACACAAATGTTTCTGTACTCACAAAGTGTCCTCAGATATTTTAAAAGGAAAGTTCCAATACGAAAGGATTTTACTCCACATGATGCAGATATCTTTAAGAACTCAGACAATTTGTTGGTGTTGTACAACAGCGACATCTGCACATTTATTGATTGCAAATAGGAAAAAGAAAGAAGTCTTAGCAAATAGCTGGTTCGAAAGGAGTTATGCAATCACGGTTTGATTTACTATGGATACCAGTAGTAGCAGCAGCTAAAGTAGAAGTACCTGTAACTATGACAACACCATATCTGCCAACTAATATTATTATATTAGCTTTGAGGTGACTTAACAGCAAAAAATAGCCAGAATATGTGAGCCAGTCTATTGACAAATAGTTTCATCATCATCACTCTTCTAACGTCTGTTGTAAGACACAGACCTTTCCAAAATTTGCCCAATCTCTCTATTGCGAGCATCACAGCACCAATATTACCTGAACCTGTCCCAAATGTCATACCATCTTATTTTCTTGCAAGCATGATCCTCTTTTGTTCATGTTGCATGGTTCTTAATTTGAGATCCAATCTTTTGGTTAGGTTCCAGGTTTCAGTACCAAAGGTGACTAATAGGAGGACATATTGGTTGTAAACTCTTCTTTCTGAAACTAACAGGATTTTTTTGTCATTGAATGTTGAGCTTGTTCTACCTCAAGTTTGCCATCCTAGGAGGATTTTTCTTTTGAGGATTTCATAGATCTACATTGTCCCAGGTAGATGTAGTGGTCTACTTTCTTCAACATTTTCGATTTTGATCATTGTGTCCTTGTTGTCAACATATTTGTTGCATGTATATCATCTGGATTTTACAAAGGTTTCCAACCTTCATTGTGAAACTAAACTAAGAGAAGTTAACCAAGATGATAGTTGAACTAAATGAAGAAAGCTGGCCTTCATAAGAACTACAGCAAAGCAAAGGTCATGTACAATAATCACTACGGAAATGTACACAATGAATAAAATTGATAATGCAGAACTGGAGACAGTAGACCACTACATCTACCAAGGACAATGAATCTCCATGAAATCCTTAAAAGAAGAATAATTCAAGAAAAGATTCACTCTTGGATGGCAAGCCTTCAAAAGAACAAGGTTAACCTTTAAGAACAAGGAAATCTCATTAGTCCTAAAAAGAAGGGCATACAACCAATGCATCCTCCTGATAGTCACCAATGGAGCTGAAACATGGAACCTAACCAAGAGACTAACTCTCAAACGGAGAACCGTGCAACGTGCACATGAAAGAATTATGCTCAACATCATGTGGAGAGACAACAAGACAGTACAATATATTAGCGAAAAAACAGGAGTCTGATACAATAGAATCAATTAAAAAACTCAAATGATAACAGGCTGGTCATGTTGCAAGAATGGGAGATATCATGGTGGATATCACAACTTACAACATGGATCTCTAAAGATCTCATGCATAACTAAGAGAGATGACTAGACAAGTTGGCTCCGCAACGCGAGTGATAGACCTTCCCAAGTTCTCTCTGTCAAATGACAGATGTTAAAAGACTGATGATGATGATGATGAATCTATAAGAAAAGTTGCAAAAACTATTCATTCAAATAGCTGAAATCTATTTAAATTTCATTTTTGATTTTAAAAGGATAGAAAATAATTTTGAGAGTAGAATAATCATGAACTAGTAAAATTTAATAATGAGAATAGCAAAAATCTTCAAAACTCTTAAAATCAATCAGAGATCATTATTGGATTAAAACCTCACTGGAACTTCTTTTTTCAAGATTAGTATCTTGAAACACCAACCAAAAAGTTTTTACCAACAACATTCAAGTTCTACTAATCTAAGGCTAAAATGCTTTAAAATTGTTTATCAATGAGTAAAATCTGTTTCTAAAGAAGTAAAAATGCACAATTATTTAAAAGATCAATACAAACAAAAAATGAGAAGGTAAGATTTTTCAGCTTATGCATTTAAAATGACAAGTAGAATTTGCAACAATCTTTCCTTGTCTGGCTCTACCTAAAATTATTGCTAACATCCAATTTAATACATTTTGAAATTGCAATGCTTCAATCTTGTGTCACATTAAAAAAAGATTCCCCATGGTTTCACCATAGGCTACAGACAATGCATCTTTAAAGAGACGGGATCAAAAAAATTCCAACAAAATTGTTCTTCATACAAATAAGGCAAAATGCCTACACCTGCAGGTATCAAAAATTTTCATTTTAACATAAATTTGGATTTTTAGAAGACATCACCAACTAAAATGTATGAAAAAATTGTTAATATGGTTTCACATTCCACCGATAAATCAATTTTCTGAAAATACTTGTAAATCTTGTATCACAAACTATCACCTTACAAAAGCTACGATAAAAGAATGATGGCATCATTACTCGAGGAGCTACATTTTATTCCATATGAACCTTCAAGACAACTAAGTTTGACTTAATATTTCTTCATTACATGGTCTAAGGATCATAAAAAAGTAGGTGGCACTTGCTATATCTGATATCACTAGATTTTGTGATATACAGTAACTGTATTTGGTAACTATTCAATTTCTGATGAAATTGAAATCTCTAAAATCCTGTAAGTTAATCTTCTCTCTCAGGCATGCGAGTTTCTAAGCATTATTTTGCATCACATTTTTCAATATATTTTTTCAAATATTGGAATGAAATGAATCTTTATCAGGGGTGGACTAAGCAGGAATAAGCACCACATTTGATTTCTCGTTGTACAAAGTCAGGTTTGATAATAAATAACAATTAAGGATAATGTTTGGGTACACAGGTTTAAAACCAGTTAGCTAGAACCATCAGAACTACTTGGTGTTTTGTTTCTTTGTTACATAATTGAAAAAAAATTGAATTACTTAGTTTCTTCTTCGACTTGAAATTGTATTTTTTTTTTCCAGTTATCATTTTAAGGAACTTTTGAAGTACATCCATATATTTTCTATATTCTTATGTCTTTTTTCTTCTTGAAAATAAATGTTTTCATTATGCAGCAATTGTTTGATTGCTTTGCTTAATTTCATTGTAGTAACTCTTACTGAGCTTGTAACGCTTCTTTGTTTTTTTTAACGCATTCTGGAATAGTGGGAAGAGACAAGGACTGTCTGCATGGTTCATGTGCCATTTGTCTAAACTTTTATTATAAGAAGTACTAAATCTAATTTTGTCAATGATTTGTGAAAAATATTGGAAAATATTGAATTTATCAAAAACATCTAAAATACCCAGGATAAAATTAATTTTTTTACTTCTTATACAGTATTTTATATTGTTAAGATGCTGGAAATCAGAGAATTAATAGAAATCAATTTTCTTTTCTTCCAAATACCAAGTGAACTTTTTTTTTCAATTCTGATATTTCTAAAGTATGTTATTACATAAAGATAATACTTTTCAAAGCAAAATCTTTAGAGAATATTTGAGTGCTACGTTTACTTCATTGTAATGTTTTTTGTTTATTATTATGAATTTTTGAACTAAATAATAAGCTACAGTGAGACTGTATAGGTAGACCTTCCTAACCTGATATTGTCCTCCTTGCGATACACTATGCATTTATTAAATCAAAAGGATTTAAATGGACTGCTCCACTGGGAATTACCAGTCTCCTCACCCTGGGACTGGGACCCACAGTGAACAATGCATTACACATGCTAAAACCAATCAGTACATAGCATGTAATTTGTAGTTCTGAAACCTGTTGTTATAGTTTCATTAAGCATAGATTTGTTTTCCATTACAACTATCATTTTATGTATAGGTATTATCCAAGATAAACTCAATCCGTAGTTTGATATCTAATATAGATCATTTATTCGAAAATTTTACAAAAATAATGTTATCATGAATATTGTTCAGACAGACAATCCAGTATCCAGATATATATACAATGAAATCCAGATCCAAACATATCAAAAATCCACATCCAGGTACAAAACTAACTCATACTCATTACATTATGGCCTATTATATGTCCCTGGACAAATACTGCATTGTTAACACCAATATATACTGATGACTGATAATACCATTCATTGGAAGTCAATTTACAACCATCACTTTGTGTATAATATAATATGCATAGTGTTTAGTAGATATTGTGTGGTATTTATTTTCAGTTTATTTTTCCAGAGAGACTTTTCATCTGTAGTGAGTAATGTACTTTTACAGCCTTATTTCCAGTTTATTTTTCCAGAGAGCCTTTTCGTCAGTAGTGAGAATTGTACTTTTACAGCCTTAAAATAGAGATCAAATCTTTGAAGATAGAAAAACTTTTGTTTCGAAAACTTTTAATCAAATATCAAGCATAATAGATTCACAAGAATGACCCCATAACAACATAATTACAGAATAAGAGGCTCCAAGGTATTGCCTAATCTAACAGAGAAGATCCCTTTGGATTTGGTTGACCTTATTTTTTATTGGCCATTTCTTTTAATATTTATCTCTTTCAAATAAATACTAACTACATACATGATAAGTAAGAGTGCTGTATCACCAAAGGTTTCTTTCATTGTCACTAGCATTTTGAATTCAGCCTATCCAAACATTTATATTGCACTTCATAGGGAGAAAAAAATAACTGAATAAGTAGAACTAATTTTTAGATTTTTTCTTTTTATAACCAAATAAAACCATAAGCTTCAAAGCATTCTTTCACGGACATCAATTTAGTTAGAACAAATCAAATTGCAAATACAAGAAAGAATTAAAGAAAAAAAGAATATCCAATCTAGGAAAGTACATAATCTTTTGGGAAACTTTTGTAGAAAAGGACCCGAACAGTTAAACAAAAAATACCAGTTAAGATTTTGTTAATGTCATTAAATTCCGTTGAAAGTGCTCAAGTTTGCCCATCAAGCAATCTTAAAGAAGAGAAAAAAAGGTCTGCTAGATTAAATGACAGGAGAAAAAAGTAATTAAACTTGGTTCACCAGCAGACTGGAATTAAAGAAAAACAGGATTTTTTTTTCAAGACAAGCTCAGGCTGAAATTCTTTCAGAAATGCTATTTGCAGAAGACGTAGTACATTAATAGTAAAAAGATTTCAGAATCTGTGCTGAAATGCTCACAATTGAAGAATCAATTGTCAAGGTTTTCATTTTGATCATGTGAGGAAATTTTTGAGTCCTGGAAGGGACTTCAATTTTCGAGTCCTGGAGGGGACTTCAATTTCCTTATCCACATTTTTTCACTAACAAATGTATAAATTATTGACAGAAAGCTAACCTTATCCAGTGTATAACACATTGACCTGATGTTTAACAGAACTAAATGTGCATGGTTCCATTTTTGGCTCTAACAAAATAATAAAATACTGCATTAGCTCTAATCTCATTTATTTCAGCTTCCCTGACAGTATCAGTACATCCAGTACCCTTGTCATTTGTACTTTATTCATATTTCAAAAATAAGATAAGAGTCCTCATTAAAATTGAATGCTGGTTCCAGATCTTTTGATGTGCTGTGGGGCCACTGACAATGGATTAATTACCAGTATATCGTGAACTTCCGCGATTCACAACACACTTTAGCGATCTGGCTAGATTTCCCAGACCAGTAACAAGTCCTGATGTCCATGGAAGGGCAGTCTCAAAGTTGCACTATGCTCTGTTCTCGATTTCCTCGTCACAGTGACAACTATGCTAGTTGCAAAGGTAGCAGCAATTCATCATAAAGCGATTTGGCCAATCTTATTGCAATGATAGCAACAGATTTGTCTAGAGTAGCAATCGTGAGCCAAGTGACTTATGTATCGACTTTTGTAACAGCGACTTGAACTGTTTGTTTGCCCATTATTGTTTTGGTTCCTCATTACCTGACTTCGGCATTCTGACCAAAGTCATATCAGTAACAATCCCATTTAAAATCATGAACTTCAACAAGTTTAGAAAACCTCACCATACTTTTCCTGTATCCCTGCACTTTTTCACATGGACAGTCTCTTTTTTTAAGGAAAGTGAGTTATCTTTCCTTTTTTGTTCAATTTTTGTTGATTTGCATCAATCCAGCCTTTTTTTTTGTTCCATATTTTTTCAGAAAACAGCTTCATATGAATCTAAATTAACATGTACTTACTCCAACGTTAAATAAATGTGATCCCGAAAGATTTAGGGATGAGTAGATCTTCGAGATCTACAAATTTACTGTAATTTCACTTTCATGATCGAAAATGTAAAATATAATCTCTCATCATCTTGTTATATGTTCCTCAATAGTGGCATTCAAAAGTCCAGTTCATCCTAGTCAAAGCACCAACATTTCTCCCCGGATATGCTTCCATATTCTCATTGAATTTATCAAGACAAGTGTCAAAGATATAGACCTTGAGGGACAGCTTGCAGCTCACTATACCATAGTTCTTCACCACCATCTAAACTAACAGTTTTTGGCCTTGTTATTACCCAGGAAACCACAAACCAGTGACAAAGCTGCTTTCTCCTCCCTAATAACTCTCTAAGGGTATTCCTTACACTACAGGATTTTATCTATGGTCTAAGATACCAGCTTTTCCTCTGAGTACTCTGATGCAACGTCTGCTAAGATGGGCAAGGCCTACAATGCATATTTCAGTATGAAAACAAATTCGGGGCACCCCATTTCACCTGCTATACAATGGTGTCAAGACATTGTTAGACACCTTGAAGTATGAGGAGTACAGAAACGGGCGACTTCGAAATGGTGGCATTCTTGGTAGGTCACCAAGGCAGTTTCATCTACTTTCACTGTTATCTTGACCTTTAAAACAGCAGGGACACCTTGGCGCACTACCAAAGATCATATGGGAGCGCTCCTAAACACCTACAGAATTCATTGCACCCTGGGGGAAGGGAGTGCAGTGCCACTGCTCACATCTACAATTGTTGCACTAACCCATCCAAGAACTCTGTGGTAAGTTTGCTAAAGTAAACAAGAGTAATTATTACCTTAGACGATCATTGGCTGATTCCAGATCACTGTGACACATTGCACTGAAGCGAGATACAAAGAAGTCATAACGCCGATGATATGATGGGGTGTCTTCCTCTATGTTGGTAAACTTCACAAACTGAAAAATAAAAATAAAACATAAATGAATAGAATTTTTTTTTTTTTTAAACATTTGAAAAATGTATACTCACAACTAATTAAATATTGAACTGTATTTATATACTGAATATTTATTCTTAAATATTGAATATGACTAAATCTAATGACCTTATTTCTCCAAACTTCAATTGCCTAACAATTCCAGGCTGCAACATTAAGTTTGAATAACTTCAAATGAAGATTATATAGGTCATTTAAGAAAAAAAAAAAACAATGCTTCATTAATTTACCCAAGTTCATCCATTTACAGTTTACAGACATAAAAATTAGTGAAAATATTAGATAAGTATTACAAGCTAAAGATCCATTAAGAAAATAGCCCTGCTGCACAATATTCTATCAATCATTCAAGACAATGTCAAGCATTTGCACAAGAAATTTGCAAGCCTTAAGCGATTTTTCAAAAAAGCTGACACGGGAGAGGAGATATATCTAATTATTGAAAAAAGATTATAATATCATAATAGGAAAATTAGGATAATTACAGCCGATACTAAAATTAAAGAAAATAAGAGGAATTCAATTGAAATTAAACCAAATGCTGCTATATTTCAAAAACAATCTGCATTTCTAAAATGAGTACAATTTTATCAGCATAGTGATATGAATCATCTAATAGCAGACTTCAAGTAGTTTGAAAAGTGGTGTCCATTTAAAATATGTGAATTAGAAACTAACTAAATACTGTGAAATCAAGGTTAAATGGTAAACATCTGCTCTATTGCATCTATTTCATGGTTTATGGTAACGTTTCACTCCACGGTAAACAAAGACTTTAATGAGTTCCATGTTCATAAAGTCAATAACACAACACAAACAATGAAGAATATTTGTCTTGTATACTCAGGCACAGCAACTATGTGCAAATGCAAATGGTGGTTCAGCAATTTTCAAAAAGACTGACCGTAATCTCTCAGGGACTAAATACTAATGAGTCATCAAAGCAAAAAACATGAAGCAAAAAAGAAAAAAAAAGAAAGAAAACAAAGTATCATGTTTAACTATATAAAACATTCCAAGTAAGGGAATTTGGCTCCAGAGATTCAAGTGCAGCAGTTAACCATTTGCAACAGTCTGCTGACCAATATTTTCCCAGAAAACCTCATTTGTTGATTTTTCTTTTTCTCGGCAATTAATTTCTCCGTTGGATTGTTGCTTAATTTTCTCATATTGTTATCATTCAGTATCTCCAGTTTGGTATGTGGGTAGAAAGGTAGGAAGTCATTGGAATTTTTACCCCATCCACCATACTCCCCAGAACTAGCACTTTTAGATTATCATTCATTTTGATCACTTTAGTATTTCTTGTAGCCAGGATGTTCAGAAGGAAAAATTCAATTCAGTTCTCTTGGCTTTCTTTTCACAAAAAACAGAATTTTATCAACAGGGGATTGATAGAGTGCTTTTATGTTATGTCAAATATTAATAAATTTTAACCTAACTACATTTGCTTCCATTTTTCATCTCCTTGAAAATGCAATTTTACTGCATGAACCAAAAACGATTTGGTCTTGTATTAATATATAGCAAATATGCTCAACTTTTTGGAGGCATCTTATGATCAGGAGACAAACCAGAAAATTGTGTTTCTGAGAAAAATTATATCATTCAAATAACTAATTAGTATATCATATGTTTTGATATCAAGTCAGAATTAGTTTAAGGCTGAATTAACTAGATGGATAAATTTCAAGCAGTAGATTTGTTTCTTTTTTTAAGATTTAATTATTATTATTAGAGTAATTGTAGACCATTTTCTTTTTATGATACACAGCCATAGAGGTAAATGTTTCAAGTGGCACCTGCTTTTTCTCCAATCAACCCATGACCTTCTTTTTTTAAAGCAGTTAAAAAGAATATATTACTACCAAAATAAATCAACATGAATTACATTTTATTACGTTGGGGAAAAAATATAAACAAAAAAATATCTATCAATGATTTGGCACTAATATCAGATATAATATCATTTACAAAAAAGGTTATCATTTATCTTGAATGATTTCATCAAGAGAATTGCTTATATTTCCATTTTGAGAATTTGTTGCGTTCTTTTGACTACTAATATATAACATGATAGAAAAAGATTATGCAATGTTTTCATTCTTGATAATCATCTATTTAAATCTGCTTTCTGCTGCTATCAAAGATGAAATAAAAACAATGATCAATCTTCTGCATCAAGATTTTCCTTTTATTTCATATCAATATTCAAGTGATTTTTGTTTTTGTTTTTTTCATATTTTCTAAGCTTATTTCAAATTTTTCTCTCCAGTATTAAGGTCAAGCCATAAAACTCCAATAACTTCAATGTTATTCTTGCAATATTCAGAAATAGGAGAAATCTTCATTGTCCCAATCTTGACATTACAATAATCAACGAGAAGGCAAATGAAGAGGGCATACCTTTGCCAAAAGCAATATCAGAGACAGAGAGAGAGTTAATGTGCATCGATCTGCCCCCAAATTCAATCAGTACTCCCATAGCCTATTGTCCACACTTCCACAAAATGATTTTGAATTTTTTGACAACTTAGGGAGATATTTGTAAAATCTTGAGCATATAGATAAAAGTAATTGAAAAATAAATAAATAAAATGGGAAATATCAAGAAAAATTCCTGGATCCTCCCTAAAATTTTACCACCACTTATCTCATTGCCCACTGTTCAACAAAATATCAAAGAAATCCATTCTCTGCTTCCAGAGATATTGTGGTAATAGACATGACATATGGGCAATATTATGTGATTAGGACTTAGGGGAAGTGATTTTTGACGGATGTACTCTAAAATATAATTAGTTATTCTGTAGCTTATTGCTCAACCCTTCCACAAAATCTAACTGAAATTCATTGAGAACTTTTGGATATATCTTACAGACAGGAAAAGATTTGGCAGTATCATAAGATTTTGAAACATAACTCCGATGTAGGGAGGATAATTTTGCATGGGTCCGCTCAAAAATTAAATCAGTTCTCCCATAGCCTATTGTCCACCCTTCCACAAAATATCTTAAAAATTCATTGTGAACATTTGGAGATATTGAGTGAACTGACATGAAATTATGGCAATATTATGTGTTTTGGACATAACTACGATGTTGGGGATATAATTGTGCATGGATCTGCTCCAAAATCTAAGCCCCTACAGAATTTCATAGAAAGAATTGAGAATTTTGAGATTCTGTGTGTACAGCTACAAGCATTTACATAAATGTTATTGGGGGGGAAAAAAAAAAAGATATTTCTCAATCATAAAAAATCCATCCCAACATTTTACCACTTCTTTCTCACCCCATTGCCTATCCTTGAACAATACTTCATTGAAATTCATCAGGTACTCTCAAAGGTCTTGTGTGGACAGACAAAATCAATGAAGAAAACCAAAAATGTACAGTAAACCTTTGGTTTTTGAATGCAATGCACATATACACTATCAGGGATGCCAAATCATCCATTTTTCAGTTAGATCTACCAATTTTTTCCTTATTCAGCCAGTAAAAATCAGTGATAAAATAGCAGAAAATCTGGCCATTTTAAAACAAATAATGAGCTATAAAACTGAAATCGACTAACTAAAATAAATATATACGATATCTTAAGCAGAAAACTTTTCTGATTTTAGCTACTTTTTGAAGGTCAGTCAAAGCAAAACTATATAGGAAAAATTTCTTTTCATGAATTTTGTCTTTTTCTTCTTTTCTTCAGAAAGCCAAATTATAACCAAAACTTTTACTTTGAGAATTTTTTGGAGTCCGATACTTATTTGTTTTCTTACCAATCAACTACAAATAGCGTTTAACAAAAAGTAAATGTACAATTTTTTTAATTTTTCAAAGCCATATCAGCAGTAAAAAAAATTAGATTTGAGATGGCAACACTGTGCACAATAGATTTACTTTCACTTTTTATTTTTTCAAAAATGTTTGTCATTATCACACCTTGCTTTTCAAGTGAATGTTTTCTTTATATATTCATAATTCTTTATAGATTCATGTCTTCATATTCATAATCCAGGTTGGATTTAATCATTACTTTTATCAGCCAAACTTTCTAAAAAAGTGTTTTCACCATTATTAATCTCTTATCTCAACAATCTGTTTAAACACGTTTTTAGTTTTATGCATTTGGTAAATTTCAAAAGAGTAATTTCAATTAAAAATAAAACTAATTAAATCATTTTTCCTCAAAACTGACAGATTTCTATAAGCCTTAAGGATTGGAAGCACAGAAAATTACTTGCACAAGATTTTTCTAATAGATATATATATAACTTTTCTTTCTTTGTGTTTCCATTGCTTCACAAAGAAAGTTTTGAAGTAAATATTCTTGTTTTGCTCAAATTGAACAAAATTCAAATTGAAACAATTCATTTAAGAAGGGAAAAAAATAGATTCAGGTAAATTTCACGTGGATTTTACTTAATGTTTACTTTTCAGAAAGAATGCTGACAATCGATGTCAAATGAAAACTTCATTATTATCATTATTTATCAATCAAATAAAATTGCCTCTAGGCATTTCCATAAACAATTTACATCAGAAATATGTATTTGATAATAAAGTATACATTCAATTTACAAAAAAAAATGAAACCTCATGAAAAAAACTACAAGTCTACCAGAACAGAGAGACATTTACAAGGCATAATTTATTCAGCTGTTAGTAGTTGAATCAAATTTGGGGTGTTTATTCTTCATATGATCTCAATAAATATATATTTTAATTTGTATTAAAGCTATTATTGCTTTTTAATATTTGCATTTGAAAAGAGTACAAAAATGATGTAAAAAAAGTACCCTTTCTCAGATAGCATTCAATTTAACAGGCATTCACAATTAACAGACATCCAACCATTCTTTTTAATTTGTTGACAGAGGTAAATAATAATTATCATCATGTATTACTATAATTAGTGATGATGGGTTGAAAGCTAAAGTTCAAAATATCAAGTTGGTATGACTTACTGATGATGTAGCCAGTATCTGCAGATCAACATTATCATATTCTAGCAGCTTTTGCACCATTTTCAGGTAACTCTCCACAAATAGGTTGATGGCCTGAGCATGACATGCCAATAGTAATTGGTCTAAAGCATCCATGGCCAAAAAAACAAACCTGAAAAATTAAAAGAGAACATTTTCTATAGAGGAAGAGAGTCCAATTGTAAAAAGTATAAGAACAAAAATTGACACACAACGTCAACCCAGTTTCTTTCAGAAGAAAGAAAAATAGATAGACTTCTCACTCAATAAGATGATACATAAAATTGATTAAGTACAAAGGATTATATAAATTTCAATTAAAAATATTCAGCTATTTTCTTGTTTATTCTTTTTGAGGAAGCTGCAATATTTCTGGTTCACCATCAGTTGCCAATAAACTGAATGTTCATCTGTGATGTTTACATAAATGACTTTTGTATAGACTTTACAGAAAATAAGAGATCAATCTCACAATGTGGAATAAAATAAAAACAATAGTTCAGATTATATTCAGCCATTTTATTCCAACTCATCCAAATGGCACATTACATATCTGGAAAGTCAATAAGATTTTGTTCAATTCATTAAGACTTATGATTTAATTTTACACTTCAATCATGAAAATTAAAAGATTGTCTATCTAACGTTGATTAGGTGTAAGAAACGCATCAAGGTGTCAGATTTACTTTCTAGATCTTTAGTCACTTCTGCAGCAAAATATTCACAAAGAAAGATATCAAATAGGCACTTTCATAAAAATAGAAAATAAAATAAAAAATACTTCCATGAACATTGAATTTAAATTGGTTTCATAAAAGACTAGTATTAATACAAACGGTGTTGATTATGACGATTTGTTAATTAACTATGTCCTTTCTGAATTACATAAATATTGTACACATGCATACCCACACTGAGATCACAGTTACTTTCAATTCTTGAAGAGAAAAAAAAATCATCAAAATCTTGACTTCAAGACTTTCTTTTTACTTTTATTCCCTCACTCATATTTGCTTGTGAATATACACATACAAAATATTTCTCACTGCAAAGAATGCAAATTTTCAACAAAAAATAAATAAACATGAAAAAGTTGAAAGCAGGATTTATAATAAATTTTTTTTGAAATAAAGAAAAAAAACAATGGTTGAAAATGCATTTTTTGAAATTTCCAGATCTTCTCATACAGCAAGCAATTTAATGAAGCATTAACTTTTCCCAGACTGAATTCACAGTAGACTCCGTTTATTACAGAACCCTCAGGGATTTCTAAGAGTTGTTATGTCAAATGAAGCATTATATTAGATGGATTTTATACACATCATTCCATCATCTTAATCATTTCAAGCTTATTAAGATTTTTCTTTTGAATCTTTTCAGTTTTCAGTGTTACTTTAGGCAACATTATTTCAAGGGTTTCCTAACTTCAGATTATTTTCAATAATGCATTGAAATCTTCATCAGCTGTTGCTGATAATAGTCATTCAAGAATATAAAAACAAACGTTTACTGTTTAATATTGTATGATTTTACTAGTTTCAAGGTAACACTGATTTAAATTAGATTCAAGAAATATGTACATCCCTCTAGTTCACTTCACTATATCTTGTATATTCAAGTAGACTTATGCATAATGATGGAGGCATTTTCAATCATGGAATTCACTAGAGATGGAGATCACTAGCACTAGCATGTCAGCGGATTCGGTTATAAACAAACTCACATGTTTGGCTGGCCAGATCAAACCAATCCAGCGGGAAAAGGTTGAATAATGAGAGAAAGCTAGGCAAGTGCAACGAAGGATAGCCTGCTAAGTGCTGTTGAAGATAGCTAGGTGAGCGCAATGAAAGATGAATAAGGATAGAAAGATAACTAGATGAGAAGAGATTTTTTTTTTTACACTGAGGGTAGAGTCAAGCCAGGCAATGTGGGGACGCACAGTTGCCTCTGTTCATCTGCTTCAGTGGTTGAGAGCTCAAGGTAAAATTGCAACTGAAGATTTCTCTTTATTTCAGGGAACAGAGACTCTTCCATACACAAAATTTTATATATATATATATATATGTGGAATGCCAGATTCATGGAAGGTCAATTAAACAGACCTACTGAAAATGCAGTTTTGCAGGTATTGACCTCACATACATACTCTGACCGAAACAGACCTTCATTCTCATGTGTATGTAAGGAAAATTCTCATGCATTTTATAAAAAGCATCAAATTCATCAAATTATTGATCAAAACATCATTTCAAAAGATCACATACTAAACTTTTGAAATATGTCTTAAATAAAAATGTAATTTAGCCAAGAGCCCAACAGGGAAGAGTAAGGAGTGGGTTTCACACGATTCTCACTCATTTTTAACATTGAAACTTGACAGTTATGTAGAAAGGATGGGTATTTACTTACCCTATTCTCCGATGCCGGTGAATATCCCTGTTCACTCGCTGAGCAAGGTATTCTCCTATCCTATCCAGTTTTTCTGGTGTGGACAAAGCATAAAAAAGCAATTTGTCCATATTGCTCTTCACTAACCCATCCTGAAAATAAAGCAAAAACAATCAAAATAACAGATAAAACAAGATTAATCTACTAAGAATTCCTGCATGTTTTGTTAGTCTTATATGAAAAGGAAATTTCACATAGTACTACTAAATTCTATATGAATATCTTTTATAAGAAGAGGGTCAATAGTCATATAGTTTAGATGAGCTCGTGAGTTTGAACTTTCATCTTTTCTTTATCTTACTAATCTTCCAAGTTGAATTTATAGGTGAAATTGTGAACAATTCTTGAATAACCAAGGATTATTTCCCGCAAAACACATGCCTTAATCTAAAGAGTTTTGGTAAATTTAGTAAAAATAGAAACAAAGTTTTATTATGACATCACAAAACAGCACAATATATAAGAAAAAAAAAATAGGAGTCCTAGATATCATAGAACCCATTAGAAAACTCATGGCAATGGGCTGGTCATGGAGCAAGAATGTCAGACAACTGCCGAATATTACAACTCAAATCATGGATCCCAAGAGAGCATATGCATAATTGTGGCTGGCAGAATATAAGATGGCATGACAAACAACACAAGTTGTTCAACAACAAACACTAAAAGGCTGATGATGGTGGTTTAGACATCATTAGATATAGACCTTCTCCAAACTCAAAAGATCAGTTTGTTTTACTGATTTTTAGAGAAGATGCAATAAAATTGGGTATTTTGCCAAATCAAGACTTTATAAATGATTCAGGACACAAATTATCCCATGATAATCCATAATTACAAGAAAATATTGTCAAATATATTAAGAATCATTTTTAGTACTCATAAGATCACAATACTAAAATTGACTTAATATATTTGACAATATTTTCATGTAATTATAGATAACGATGAAACAATTTGTGAACTGAATCATTTGTAGGGTCTTGATTTGGCAAATTATCCAATTTTACTGCATCTTCCTTAAAATCAGTAAAGTAAACTCATATATTAAACACATATAAGAAATGCATGATATTAAACTTTTGTACCTAATTTAAAATTTATTCCAACTTATGCAAAATTCATCAATGATTAAAAATGGCATGAAATAAAACTATTACTAAGTAATCTTTAGTTTCCTTGTCACATGTGTCCTTATCTTATTTTAAATACATCAATTAGTTTTGTCCACAATTATTTTAAAGATAAGTCTTATCTGCAATATACTTGCAAACTTACAAAGAATGACACTTGTACAACAAGATCCATCAGAAATCTTCTATGCAGTTTTATACAACTAGATAAAAGTTCACAAAAGTAGCTGTAAAATAAATAATCATTCTAATTTTGTTAAGAATTTAGTTATAACGAAGTTTAAATAATGCTCAGTAAAAGTATTCCAAATACATTAAATGTATTAAGAACACATGCTGAGAAAAGTGAATTTTTTTTCCTTCAATTAAATTCAACTAATGCTACAAATGAATGGATTAGATTCAACTTTTGATGTTTACAATGATTATATATTCTTAGGGTGAACCATCAAATGATTTTACTGTTTTTGATCTTCTGAAAAAAAAAAAAAAAAAAAAAGAAGTTGATCCAGCCAAACTCTTCTAAAGTATGCTCAAGATATTAAACTGGAAGTTTTGTAGATCTACCAGTGACTGAGAGATTATGAAAAATGAACATCATAATTCTAATAAAGATAATGTTCTATAGTGATACATGAAAAGACTATTCAGTATTTCTCAAGTAAAGCTAATTTTTTTCTTAAGTATACACAACTCTCAATGGGTACATCTGGAGACTTCATAACACATAATTAGCTTATATGCAAATTTTTCTGTATTTGTTTGTTTGTGCTCAAATGGGAAGATCTCATTGGTTGATTTATGTCCCTATCATGACACATTAAAAATTACGTCGTTGAAACTCCTAAGACTTCATGTCTGATTAACACACATTAAAACAGCTTAAGATGAGATGAGACTTTAAAAAACATAAAATTAGGATACTTGATTTATAAAAAATGAATTACCTAACAAAATAGCTTTTGGCACCTCAGTGCTGATCCATCAATAAATAACCCAGTCATTTCTGATGAGTATATTCTAGTTACATAAACATCATTTATAGCCATTAAAATGTATGAATAAAATCATCTTGTAAAATCAAAAATCTATCACACTGCATTGGTGCCGAAATTAATTGTACTGACATTCTTGTGCATAGTGGAAAGTCCTTCCTGATTTGTTAGACAAAAATACAAAGACCGCATGATCAAAACTCTTTTTAGGCTACATATTAAGAATATCTAATAAGAGTTGCTCATCTGAAACAATCAAGTCTTAAAATCTATTCATAAATAAGCATGTGTATTTCCAAATAAGCAGAGGATCACTCAAAAATCATTCTTTTTCCATACATTAAACATTTTCTTATATTCTCCATCCTTCAGATCAAGATGAAAAAATAGTGTCAGTTCTTTTACAGTTTCTCTAGGAAGATATATTCACACCCATACAAATTTTGTTCAAAGCCAAAGTCATATGGAGCATCATTATAATGAAAACGTCTGATTTAGGATGCTTAATGACATTGAAAAACCACGGTCATTCATCCTAAAACCTAATCAGCAATTAGTGATCGGTGTAAAATTCTCGATTCAAGTACTTTAGAGAAAAGATAGTACATACAACACAAACACAGTCAAATTTTGCTTTATTAAGATGTGCAGTCAAGAGTAAAAACTAAATTGCCCTCATTTATAAATAGATTGTCCACTTTTATTTTCATCAACAAATCAGATGAAAACAGAATGTGTCCATACCATGCAACAGAAGGGGAAAAAAAAAAAAAAAAAAAAAAATCACTGGATACAATCAGGTTTTATTTGATCTTATTTTTTAATACATGCCTTTCTTAAGATTTAATACAATAATTTTAAAGTTATCCAATATTCAGGCATTAACAAAAACAAGAATGAAAAGGTTATAGAATAGAAGAATAGCCACTCATCTTCAATGTGATCATACTACTTCGCACACTTTTCTACTTCATGCTCAACCTATTGGGTCTGAAAATTGGCTTGCAACACAAATTGAGCAAAATAATTCATAATTTTCCAAAGAGCTAAAGTATTGACCGACTCTTATCTTTCTCTCTAAGACATTAATTAAAAATCAGTACGAATAAGACACAGAGAAATTCCCATTATTCACACACACACACATATATATATATATATATATATATATATATATATATATATAATTGATGCAATAATTTCAAGTGAGTTATTTCACTTTGGAATTCTCATACACACAAATACTTTTGGCCAAACAACAGTTTGTTTCCATTTTGTAAAGAAAGTAATAAAAAAAATATACAAGTAAAACCTGTTATTGCAAACCATCATGCTATCAATTGGGTAGTATATTTTTACTCAAATAAAAATTCTCAATTAAATTCCCTTTCACAAATATCAAGATTTATTTAGAAAGAAAAAAAAAATTGAAAACTGAAATTAATTGGCTGGGGGAAAAAAAGTTTTTTTTTTAAAAGAACCTAAAATTAATGAGAGAAAATAGCCCATAATTACGTGACACCAAAATGAAAGATTTTATATTTTACAAATCTTCAGAATTTCACAGAAATTACATTTAGCAGGATTCAAGACTATAATCCTCTATGAGTAGCAAGCACACACAACTGAGCCATGGAGACTCATCAATCAAATATATGAAATAATGCTTAGAATATAATAGTATTCAGTCAAACACTTATCAGATTACACATCCAGAGATAAAATGAATGCAAATTGGTGAAGAAGAATGGAATAGTGTTTGTTCATTTTTTTCAATTTTTATACTCATGGCTGCAAAAAAAAGCAAAGGGTATGTTCTCATCAACATCCGTACAAAATAACTGAGACACTAAGTAGAAATATGCCCACCATTTTCACTGTTTTTCTCATTCAGGAAGTAAATATTTGGTTTCTCCATGATCAGCAGAGGGAACATGAAAATAAGCATATCAAATGCAAAAAGGATATCAGGATATCTATAGTCCCTCAATCAAAAAGTGTCATCAAATAGTTTTAGTGGCAATGACAAGAGCAAGTGGTACATTTACATCAACCAAACCAATCAAGTAAATAGCCAGGCCTTTAATCCCAAACTCTTGCCATGATTCGATCATCTCCTAATGTTCTTAATACACATCTGACAGCAACCGCATACACAAACACTTTCATTCAATACTTAACCTATAAAAGCAGCAGTAAGCCATCTCTATAAATTGGAATTTGGGATGTAAAATCTATTTAGGAGAAAAGCTCTTTTTTTGAAGGTCGGGCACATAATGAGAGAGAAGATTCTAGAAGTTCAGAAGAAAATCAGTTGAATCTGATTTCAAACACCTTTTTTTCCAGTTCTGGTTAACACATCTGTAGTTGCAGGAGATGAACTCATTTGTTAATGGCACAACTACTGTTCATCCTCTATTGATAGAGGATAAGGAAACTATTCAGAATGTATTTACAATATACTTCATTGAAAACACTGCAAAATATCATGGAAGTGGTCAAACCAGATTGAATAGACCCCACCTGGTAACTCAAGATACTATTTAAAGAAATGAGAACCAACCTTAACACTGCAATTTTATTTAGGAAAAAAAAAAATCCAAATAAACAAGAAAGTTGTAAAATGGATTGGATGGATTAACAACATTAAAGAGGATGAAATAGTCCAGACAAAACTGAACAGAAATTCTGACTTGAAACTGCTTCTTTATTTGCCCATATCTTCAATGATTATCTCAAAAAGTGTGATACAAGATGACTGTCTACGAGACTAGTATATGAATTGAATATTGATAACGAAGGATGAGGAACATTTCAAAAGAAAGAAATTGGTAAAGAGTCAATGAATGATAATTAATAGCAAGTGTATGAAAGCAGGAACAGATAGACATTATCTTGATAAAATAAAGGAAGAAGCTTCTCTTATAGAATTAACAGAGAATCAATAAATCAAGAGATGGTCTGAGGCAAGAGAAGTAATAAGAAGATGGTGATTTGTGCAATAGGGGAATTCAAAGTAGATTCCAATAAATGTGGGTCAAGATATGATCTCTTCAATGGGAGCCACTTGAAAGGGAATTTATTGGAGAGCTGACAGTGCTAGATTTAGATTTGGTGAGGCCCTAAGCTATATAAAACTAGGAGGCTCTGGGTTAAAAAAAATAAAGAATTTATGCCAGAAAGTCTCGCAAAACATGTAAACATTTTATGGTGCCATTGGACCCTAAGCTGTTGCTTATTCAGCTTAAGCCTAAATCCAACACAGAGCTGATAAGAATATAACAAAGGGACTAAATTCATAAATCTTCAACTTATCAGTTGGTACGTAATCAATTTCTTTTTAAAAAAAATGAATAAAAAATAAAGTGGCCAAGGATCATATTGAGCAATGATGACAAGTCTAATAAGTTTTTCACCCAGAATAGCTTGTTCAAGATAAAAGTATTAAGAATTTTAGGGATGTTGCATCAAGTGGATTCCAACATGAATCCCTGGTCTTGCACATGTTGGTAACAGGAGAAAAACATGAATGAGATGCATCCCATTCTCCATTCTGTAAGTACATTGCAATTGCAAACAGAAGGATGTATAGGCAAACCTTTAGCCAATATTAACACAGAGCCATTAAACCTTCATTTAACCCAATCATATAAATAAAATGATATACTTTTGGTTTAATAAACAATACTGAACAACTGTAAACTAAAAATATAACCAATTGATAGAAATCACCTTTTCTGTCAAGGAATGAAGTTACTGAAATATAGAGGTGGAATTCCTTCAAAGACATAACCACACTGATACCAAAGAATGCTTAACCTAGGACTTCATTGATTTCAATATTCAGATAATTATCATTAGATTATGTGCTATCTCAACAATTCTTGCTAAATATCCATTTATTACTGCAATATCACAAGTACTGGGAAGGCAATTTTCTCAAGCAGAATCCAAAATTAGCCAATAACAATTTGCGAATAGTATACCAACAAGATTATCACACAATGAACTGTCTTGACTGATATCCTTATTATTGTTATTTTTGTAACAATATTCAAACTGGTTGGATTTCTTGTAATCCCACAAAATAGGTAGAAAAAAACAAGTGCCAGAACAAAAATTGAATTCATTTCATTCAACACGTTTGAAGACATGCCATTTTACAAGCTTGTGGAATCAAATTTACATAAGCTGCATGATGAACATAAAGATTTGCATACACCTCTGTATCTTCTCAAATAAATTGACTCGTGCATAAATTCTTGATTGTTCTAACAGAACATATAATCAATTCAGCCTCCATGGCACAGAAATTTTCTTTTCATCGATTTAAATATTTAGTAAGCTCATCAAATGGTTTTACATTTATGTACACCTGCTCCTCGATTTACAATCTGGCTCTGTTCAGAAAGGCAGGTTGTATCTCAAAACAGTTGTAAATAAGAGAAAGATTATTTCATCATTATTTATTCCCTATCTTTCATTTTAAAAGATTGGAGGTGAATAAAAGAGTAAAAGGTGACAATTTTACACGTACATACATATGTAGACTCTTATGAAATGCCATATATAGTCTTAGACACAAACAATCAAACAAGCTTATTGATATTTTCTGGAAAAGGTTTCATGCTAAAACCTTTAAATCACTTTAAATTTTCACAAGACTTCCAAATGTTTATTGTGGATCTGTAGTTGTATAGAATCGCCTGTTTATCCAGAAGTCTATCGTCTGTTTTTGAAAGAATTCACATTTTTGAATTTCATTAGGTAGACAATTCCATATCTGCACAATGTGGATATTGAAACTATATCCAGCCAGGCACTTTGTATACTTTCTTAGAGTTTTCAATCTCTTGATATTTTCTTCACATTCCTTGACAAACCCTCGTTATACTTTCTGTTCAAGATCTTATATATTTCTTGCTAATATATGCACTCTTACTCTTCTATAGCTAAGAATTGGTGGCTTCAGTTTACGGAGATATTCTTCATGTTAGGTTAGCCATTCCAGGTACTGGTCTCATTGCTGCTTTCATACATGAAAATATTGAAACAATCTCAAGATTGAAATGAAAGTCTGCTGTTCATGCCAACCAATAACACTTGGGAAATTACAGAATCCTAATGAAAATAAAAATCCACACCTGCACATTTAATGCCATATTTTCAGATTAATATCCTTGAGAGGATAAATATAAAAAGACAAGATCTGGTGTTGAAGAATTCGATCATAAACAGAAAATGTCAGTATATGATTTTCAGGCACTTGAGCATATGGGGTCTCTTTTTTTCTCCTTTTTTTTTTTTGGGGGGGGGGGGGTAGCATAATTTTTGCATTGATTGATATATAAACAAGACTGTTCTTTCATTACTCTAATATTCTGCAAGAGATTATTGCATATATGCCAGTAGACGTTGAATAGATAAGTTAAAGCACTTACTCTATACATTAACATAATTTCATGCAGGAAAATCAATTATTAATGATTATTGGTAACATTTTTGAGCTCTTCCATGACATAGAAACATTTTTTCAATACAGCAACATTTGTGCTCCAATATTTTAGATATTGTACATTGATTTTTTTTATAAAATCATAATTTTGCAGACACAAACTATGTTTCCTATTCAAGCTATCAACAAAATGTTCAAACGACAAACACTATCTCTGTTTTCCAACATGCATGAAGACATCTTCATTACCCATTTTCATTATTTAAACAACTGAAATAAAAAAAATAAAAAATAAAAAGAAGATTCTTACCTGAGGATCTGTAGGGAAGATATTGTCCACCAATCGCTTATAGCGTGGCTTCAGAGCCACACAACAGAAGCAGCTCCCTGAAAATAAACAAAAACCATAAAAAAATGAAAATTTTACTCCATATATAGAATACATTCTACCAAAAGGAATGACTCTCCAGCATATATATAAAAAGTTTTTTCAAATTTAAAAAACAAAAAAAAAAAAAAAGTGGTGGTGTTCATTGTACATCAAGATACACTTCCTTAGTTGGAAATCAATGTTTCCTATCATCAAGCAGTTACAGGTAATGAACTCCATATCTCTGGTCCTGATCTAATGATTCTCATGTTTTTCTTGAAATCAACGTATAGGGATTAAACTGAAATAGCCATTTCCCCTTTTTGGGGGTCATGTAATACGAGCAATATATCTCAAGCCAAAATGCAGTAGCAAAATAAAGCCAGTTTGAAAATCACTGCCTGCCATGTAAAATCAAAGAATTATTTAAAGCTTATGGTTATCAATAGCTGTTATGATAATAAATTCTCGAGATTTGCCAGTTAAACATGAATTTTATGCTAATTTACATGAAGTTATATCAGCCTTTGCTACTTTCACTCTTTGGAAGATGAAGGTGTATATTTAGCATATAGAGAACTGCTCTGTAATAAAATTATTGCTTCAATTACCTGAAATTTTCACTGATATAAATACAGACAACCAAATATTAGCCTTTTTACAGTAAAATCAGAACTATGAAAACTCCAAAGAAATCAATTGCATTTAAAGAATCTCAAATACATTTTATAATATAGTCACAAGAGACTTGAATTCAGGTTGCAAATTATTTTCCAAACTTGGTATATATTTTTAAAGAATTATCATAGCAAAAACAATCATAGGAAGCTCATAAAAACTAGCAGCTATCCTTCAAGAAAGAAAAAAAAAAGTTATCCTTTTCTAGCTAAAAACATCGATATTAATTTTTTCAAATTGATGTATCCAACACACAAATCTCAGAAACCAACAGCAAGAGTGTTAACACACACACATATATATATATATATATATCAATCACACACAGATTTCCCCCATTTTCCATAAGTAGAGCGTTCCTATATAGAAACTTTTGTAAGCCAAAATGATGTGAAGTGAAGAAACAATTTTCATTGATTGATGGGGGAATATTGTTTTTAATATTCCCAAACCCTCAAAATGGTGTGGTATGATATGGAGAGGTGAGGTGAGAAAAGAAAAGATGGTGTGCATTGCCTTCATAATGGCTCACACAAAAAAAATCCTGAACACCATTTTTCACTTTTGGCCTTTTTGATTTTCAAAGCAAACAAAAGGCATGATGTGAGCATTCAATAAAAACAGGGGATACCTTTAAATAGTGTGTTAAAAGATTGTAAAATTAGAATATATGATTTGTCTTATTTCTGATTGATATAGTTAGGTTTACCATTTAAATCTCATTAACACTATAAACAATTTTGTTTTCCTAATAGAAACAAATATTTGTTTTTATTCCAGAATCTCATGAAATAAATAAAACTTACCAAGTCCAGGCAAGACAGATTCAAACAACACAAGGGAAAAAAAGCCATGTACACAGATTTATTGACTATTTTTAGCATGAATCAATTTTCATTAGTGAATAAAACCTGCCATCATTTCTTAACTGAAACACCAAAAATGAAATAAGATTCAATATCCAACATCAGGATGTCTGCAATGCTCACCATACTGCTGCATTCATTAATTGGTCAACATATGGAGAGCTGAATGACAAGGAAACCATAAAGTACTTTCTTATAAAGTTCTCAAAGCAACCAAAATGAAAAATGACGGGAAAAAAAATCAATCCATGGAAACAGAAGTGATAAATTTCAGAGCAGTTGGTCGTCATAGTTATAAAAGCAACACGAATATAAATAAAATTCTTCCTTCACGATTCAAAGAGAAAGAAAAAAAAAAAAGGAGACAAAAAGTATAAGAAATTTCTCAACACCAAGTATGAATCACATGCAGATGGATCAGAACTAAAAATATTGGAAAAGGAAAAAATATTCAATATCAACTGAAGATATCAATTTAGAGGTTATTAGACACCTTTTATGATGACTGTCGACCTATCATAATGATGACCCTTGTTGACTGAACATGATGATAGTCGACTCGTGATACAAGTAGGAGATGCAAGAAGTTGATTGTCAGCAATGCCAATGCTAAGTTTGAAATACAGTACAGCTTGCATAACACCGCAATGATTCTCGCTATCAGAGCCAAGGGATCTGAAGGCAAGCCAGACTAAGATATCTGGCCTAGCTAAAATATATTATATAACTAACATTGTGTGTATGCTTACATTTATATGAGGCATCATGGTACCTAGTCTTGATCATGATTCCACTCACTGACTACTATTCTTAAGAAAGAAGCGAATGATACAAAAGGACGGTGCATTGAGTCTGCAATATATTATATATATTAGTGTACTCGTGCTGTTAAAAATGATGGTATATATGAAACTGACACTGACTATAACAATTATAAAAATGAAATGAATTAAACAAATCACTAAGTTTAACAACTCAGCTATCAAAAATGGAACACATCTGATCTGATTTTGACCAAATACCAGTAGAAGCTAACATTCGTTAGTCAAAAATTTAAAAAAAACCTTTATACTACTTCATCTAATTAAAAATGAATAAAATCGTTTAATGCATGAATAAACATTTTCAAGATTGAAAGAAATAGTATTGGGAAAAATTCTTGAATTTTATAGCAGTTGTTTATCTATTGTAACATTCCAGTTATATTTTTTAGGCAAGAAAAAGATTTGAATGTATTTAGCATTTATCAAAGAGTCAGCTTTACAGTACAAACATATCGTAAAATTTCAGCAGAATATGCAAAAATTATCGTTTTTTTTCTATTTGGAGTCAATTTGCAGAGAACCTTCATGATCTCCAACAAAGGCTAGTGAACTGAATGAAGAGAGCAAGAAAGTCAGCAGAGTCAGGTTTATTGCTCTGGACTTGAGGAAATGTAGCTCTCTAACAGTGTATCTTAAGAGTTTTGTATCTGTTCAAAATGTTAATACACATTGTTCAAAAGATACAAAGAGATATATATATATATATTAGTCAAGAATTAAATTCATAGTCTATGGACTGGATTCTGAGTTACACACATACTTGAAATTTCTGAATACCTAGCTTCACATGATTGGCTGCAACTTTTCATGCATAACAGATACAAAACCAAGATAAAGCTGAGAAAATGTTCTCTACCACAGAATTTATATGTATACATCTCTATAAAGAATTGAATCCAGACAGTGGCCTCTAAAAAACATCCTTAAATTTCCTTATAAAATGCCTAATACCTAACTCCATAATTTGACAGCAACTTTTTATGCGCAACAGATACAAATTGACAGTGTTAAAAAGCAGAGAAAATGTTCTTCACAAGAACATTATATATATATATATATATATTCTCTCAGAAATAAATCCACAATCAATAGACTGACAATTACAAAGTAAACAAATGTTAAAAAGTTCCTTATAAAATCCTAAATGTCTTGATTAACTTTTTTGGGTGTAACATTTTATACACATCAGATACAGAACTCCAAGATACACTGTTAGAAAGCTGATGAAATTCTCTTTCTGAAAATAAGTGATATCGATTTGTTTTACCCTATTTCACTCCAAATTCTATGGGACTATATCAGTGTGGGAGTGAAATCTTCCCTCAAACTATTATTACTGATATTTCTTATAGGAATTCTCCAGAACTAACTTGCAAAAGACATGCTTGGGGTCCCCTTAGTACGCAAAGAAAATTTCATGGGCAGCATTAAGTCATTCTTGAATTCCCCTGTCATATTCAGAATCAGCAGTATACAATAAGGAAAATGCAATTTTTGCTCCGATTTTGAATGAGCTCTCCTATGATGATAAAGGGGGGGGTTGAAGAACAGATTTCGAATCAGCACCCTTTAAATCATCTTATTCCAGCTGCATGACAAATTCTTCTCTAAAAAGTCTTGACCTGCATAGTTTATCTCAAATCAAAACCAGCCTATGAATGAATTTTCATTTGCTTACTCATTTGTAAAGGACGGCAAATAAGACTTTTTCCACAGCCGATTAATTGAAGCTTTCTTGAGACTTATGCAAGCAACTTTGAATTCGATAGCACCAAGTCCTGAGCAATAAACCTATCCAATTTCAACTCAACACAGTGCCTGGTTCATGATATATTGTCACTAGGAGGTGGCCATTTTTAGTTTCAGAATTTTCCCTTCATTTTCGTAGACTTTTTTTCATTCAGAACATATTGAGGATTCAAAATCCATTTTTTTGGGGGGGGGGGGCAATTTGTGTGAGGTTGACTACCATTTTTGCATGAAATACTCGGACTATGTGTGGGCGTTTTGTGACTGATTATGCAAAGTCTTGCTGTAAATTTTTCAGATAGTAGTAGTAGTATATTGCAGCAGATTAATTCAACTTCGCTACAACTTTTAACTGTTCTCATAGACAAAAAAAAAATTTTTTTTATAACTTCCTTCTTAGAACAAATGAGATAATTTTTTCACAAAATTACAACTAGCTAGCTTCTAAAATGAGCTTGCACAATGAAAAATGATATAGTAGACAGATCTGAAAACGGATTTGCAACTTGACTCTCAGAGAAAGAAGAAATAGCATTGTCCACAACTACATCCGCATGCAATATATAAATAAAAAGATGGGGATAATTAGGAGGCCTTTACACACAGAATGTGCTATGATGAACTTGGGCTCCATAGTCATGCTGGGTCAACAACTGAACACTAAGCAGACTCAGGGATTTCTTCTAAAGACAGAGTGCATCAAAAACTAAGTAGATCTTAGCAAACTTTGTAATTAGTCTTGAAACTATGTACTAGCACTGAAAGGTATCAAGGCTGAATAGCCTGGCACTGGAACCTTGTCACTGTACCAGCAGCAATTTAACATACATAACCCAAGATTCGAACATCATGGTTGCATGATTTCAGGCAGAAGTTGTCATTTCTCCGATATGCTCATTCTTATGTTGCATTTTGCATATAATTCTTTATTTTCTGACTTACAATAATGAAACCGGGTACATGAAATAGTGAGGACTCCTATGACTCATTTATCACTAGTTTATATAGTCACAATTGTCTTTCAATGTTTTTCATCACTAGTTTTGAAAAATCATTATAGCTGATAAGAGTAATATTCAGTCACATAGTTCTGTAGCATGTAAATATCATGGCAGGGATTGAAGACAACCATACACTGGCCAAATGATTGCTTATTCTAGGTGACCCACGTCTACCCCTATCTTGAACCATCGCTGTCACTTGAAATGCTGTAGGGTTTTGATGTCACAACCAGTCCATACTGATTCAGAACCTACCCATGACAAAGCAAACATTGTCAATGCTTTCATTCTGTCCCCAACAGCTACAGACTTGTTTTTGTACATATCTTGAAATGTTGATCTACAGTTCAAAGACATTTTTTCACGTAGTAGTTTAGAGTCACAAATTATCATGCCTGTTATGAGGACAATATCAACTGAAATTCTTCATGTTTGTTATTTTTTTTTTTTCTTTTTTGAAAATCTATTTTTTAGGCATTAAATCCACCAATAGTAGAATAGAATCTGCTATTAATGAATAAATAAATTCACCTTCATCTCAATTTCTAATTTTTTAAAAAGCTAGAAAAAAAAATTAAGATTATACTAAATAGTAGTCAAAAATCAAACAATGATTAATATTACTTTATCAAAAGAGAGGTATGAATATCTAAAAACATTCAAACATAGAAATGATTCTGAATTAAGACATGAAAAACAGCTGTTTAAACTGCAAGATACCCTTTAAATTCTATGTATTCCAACATTTTGTTTTGTTTTTTTTAGCATAAATAAAAGAGCAGAAGTGTTTGTTAGTAAAATTCATTTCATTTTGACCTTTTTGTTAACTTGCACATCTCAAACTGCATATCTCGGAAAAGTGTTCTCATCGAATCATAGCAAATCTGCCAGATACCAATTACCACAATTGCTTCATTGATTGGAAGAAACATAGTTCACAGAATGTAATGAAATGAAATTGGTCAATAACTGTTCATATATTGGCATAAACAAATCCCTAATCGCTTTCCACAGGGTCATCAACATCTCCCTCACATGTACAAAAAACAGATTCAGGAATGCTATCTATGAAAATGACCTCCTGTGATCTCAAATGACATCCAAGGTCGACCTCACATACCACATAGGTCAAGTTGACTTCTCAGTCTAGAATATATGATCAATATCCCTGGTAGTTTTAGCTGAGAAGAGGCACAAAAAAAAAAAGGAACAGCTCAAATCTTGGTATAGATTATGAAGTAGATAAAGGAAAGTTAAACCAGAAATTCACTAAGCGATGAAAATTTTGAAAAAAATATTGAGAATGAGTGTTTATTTTGGTTAACCTAATCAAGAGAAAATATATGTCAAACAGTTTATAGATAAAATTTTCATATGCAACCCAAAACATGTATGAATTGGTTTCACTTCAAAGTCATTCATCAGAATGATTTTTTTCTTCATTATTTTGTATCATTTATTTGGCAGTCAAAAGCTTTTTTTCATTAACCCAAACCAACCACATAAAAAAATCATATGGGATGGCAAAAGTGAAACTATTTGAACTATTCTGAATTAATCAAAGAAAAGGTGAAGCTGGATAAATTGGAAAGATTAATCTAAATTCACAAAACCTATTCACCATGAATAAAAACAATGAAAAGAAAAAAAAAAGAAAAAAAAAGAAGATAAGGATACTACTAGTTTTGTTTATTTGTTTTTTAAATCATTGTTTTGATGACTGATATCCTAATTCAAAATTACAGGAATTGACTAGCTACAAAATATCGATAAATTTTAGTGTTTATTTTCATCTTTTGAATAGAGAAATTTTAATGAAGCATCAAAGTGATGTAGTGATTTGCCAGCAGTGTTCTTGAGCAAGGGACAGTTGAGCTAATCAACACAGGAGTTTCACATCTAGGAGGAGCAATTACAAACCACTGCAGTAAAATTAAGTCCTGGAGGGTTTAGAAACTAATGAAAGTGAAAAATACTACAGCTTTAGATTCAAATCACTAGTATTAACATTTGTCCTCCCCTCTCCACCCATTTAATCTGCAGTATATTCTTATACATGAACATCAGTAATACAAAGGTCATGTGCAACAATCACGCTAGAAATAAACACACATTGATCGAAATTGAAAAAGCAGAACTGGAAAAATTAGACCACTACATCTACCTAGGACAACAATTCTCCATGAAAGCATCAAAAAAAAAATCAAGCGAAGAATCACTCTAAGACGGCAAGCCTTCAGCAGAGCGAGCTCAACCTTAAAGAACATTAACAAAAAAAAAAAAAACAAAAAAAAACAAACAAACAATAGTCCTAAAAAGAAGGAATATACAACCAATGCATCCTACCAATAGTCACCTATGGTGCTGAAACAGGGAACCTAACCAAGAGACTAACCCTCAAAGTGAGAGCTATTCAACATGTACACGAAAGAATCATGCTCAACCGCACACGAAGACCTCGGAAGATAGTACAATATATCAGGGAAAAAACAGGAGTCCAGGATAATAGGATCCATCAAAAAACTCAAATGGCAATGGGCTGGTCATGTAACAAGAATGGCAGACAACTGGTGAACATCACACTTCACAACATGGATCCCCAAAGATCACATGCATAACCATGGCTGGCAGGATACTAGATGGAGAGACATACCAGATAAGTTCAGAAAGTTTTGGCTCCACGACGCTCATAATGAAGAGATCTGGCAAATCCTGGAGAAGATCCATGTCCAACAAAAGACAATAAAAGACTGATGATCATCATCTAATACAGCAGCCCAACTAATCACAAAATCTTATACACACAAGCAAAAAAAATTCTCCACTTCAAGAGAAATTAGTCAGTACCCAAAGCATAAAATATACACATGTATTCAAAAGTTCACAACTTAAATGAAACTAGGTCAAAAGAAGCTTAAAAGAATTGGGTTGATAGTTGGTCAAATTTTAAAATGAAGTCATATATAAACTGAAGGTATAAATCGAAAAGCGAGATGAGATTTCGTGTAAAAAAAATTTTTTTAAATAAAAAAAATGAGAAACAAGATGAGAAATTAATGAGAATAAGAATAAGATTCAATCTATTTTTTGATTCTCATCCCTAACCCAGTTTTGACCTAGTTAATTTTGTTTTTGAAAATTAGGTTAGTAGTCAGTCAGGTGTGTCAAAACCTGGTCATTTAGGTCAGTCAATAACTAGGTACCTGCTAGGCTGGTAATTAGTAATGGCACGTGCCTGGTCTATACGTAGATGTATCAATCTGATACATCAGTCTGCAGCTTAACGATAAGAAAAAAAAAAAAAAAACATTTGTTTCACACAACTGATATTCATTTTTCATTGCAATCTCCTTCCTTATCAAATTCAGTGCAGAATATCAATCATAAGGATCAGGGTTTCTCAACCCGGGCGATATCATATAGTGGAGGGTGATTTCAACACTTGTGTGGGAGGTGCACAAATGTGCAGAAAATGATGGATGTTTTGAAGTTTTGGTGGGGGGTATTTTAGGATTTTGAGTACTAAAGTCAGTAATCGACAATAAAAAAAAAAATGCGTCAACTGCTTTCTATAATCAATTTAACAGGAAGCATTGTGATATTGCACATTGTGTAGGTGGGTTCAAGTCTATACTACCCTCTGGGTAGGTAGGTAGGTAGATATGTGGCACATATATACATGTGAAACTCTTGAAAGATTACCAACAAGAGGTATGGGCCCTGTCCACAGTTACACATGCTCATATAAAGAGACTGCCATTCGAAATTGATGGATTTTACAGGGTCACTGAGTGATTGCAACACTGTTGAATTTGTGGATTATCAAAGATGGGCCTCTGGTAACAATATAACTTGATAGACATGAATTGATGTGTATATCTTGCGTTTTCAAAATACACAAATCTCATGCAGTTTGTGATGGATGTATTTAAATTGGCTGTTGAATTTGCATGCAATTAAAATTTTAGTATCTGCGGTTCCTAATATTTTCACTGATAATAGTACGATTTTTAAATATCCCAATACCACCAGCAGAGAAAATTTGTTGTCAATAGAGTATTAATTATTTATCTTATGCTTCTCCTCAGAAGTCAATTACTTGCATGCTTTCTATGCAACCAAACTTTACACAAAGAATCCATGAAAGTTTCACACTTGAAGCATCATTTACATTATAAACATGCTGACCAGAGGCACAAACCTTCATCATATTTCTTTCCACTTAAGGTCTCATTCGATAAGTGGAAGACCTTAGTCTCATATTTCAGAAGGCACAGACACAGAAAGATAACACCATGATTGCATTGTATAATATTGTGTTGCTAGTCGCAAAGACCAGTAAATCCAACACTAAAGGAGAAACATTACTTTGACCGATTATCGAAAATGCTAGAAGCCTGACAACATTACTGAGGCTTTTGCACTCAATTTATGTAAAATGGTTGCCAAACGGCAACTGTGTTCTGTCAAACTGTCTGATACAATCATAGAATTTTTTCATAACTCTTAACTATCGACTTCTTAGATTGTTTTTTCTCAATGACCTTGAAATTGCAAGGAAAGCAACAAAAAAAAAATTTTTTAAAAGCTGGTCAGCTCTGAAGCATCCATCACTGCCTTCATTTCAAATTGGTGCTATTTTTTATAAACATTTCCAGACGTCAACTCCACCATTTTCATCAATTAGATAGTTTGAAATGTTAGACAATGACAGGCTAGGTTGTCACTTGACCCTGCTAGACATCTGACCAACTTCAGTACACATTTGTGTGTGGGGAACTACATACGAGTAGGTATGAATGTTTACTCATGTAAGAGGTAAAATCCAGAGAGCTCTGTAAGTAGGGAGCGAGTGCAATAACACATATACTGAGAATGCTGTTTTTCAGCTATAACAATAACACAGAATACACTGAAAATGAGAAATTAAAAATAAAAAAGTAAACAGGACAAAAAATAGTCTTCTCGTAAGGTAGACAGTTGAAAGAACTGTGAAGGAGAGAAGGATTGGTTTGGAGTATATGCGCAGAGGGAGAGTGTGCAGCCAATTTGGGATGGGGACAGGCAAGCTCAAGAAAATAAAGGGTGGTGGCTAGATCTACCTCCAAATATCTAAATTGGCATCATTGTCGCTATATTGAAATAAATGGTATTGCACAATCTTATACAGTGTTTGGAAATATACCAACATATTTTGTATAGTCCATCCAGCCCAAGCCTCTGGTATCTTCTAAGTTTACTGAATTCTTACCCCCAATCTATGGAAACACTTGAAGTTGATTTTGCTTGCCTTACCAATGTCCTACTTCCAGCCACATCAATACCTTGCTAAAAGTAGAAGTAGGCTGGATATAACCAAGGGAAGTGAATTGCGGTTGAAGATGACTAATTTTAAACCCAACGTGTCTGCACTAGTAGCGTCCCACAAAACACTGGGATTGCATTGATGATATCTAACACAGTATTTGAAGTTATACTTCCATTAAATAATTTAATAACATGAAAGCTGTTCATTTTATTGTTTTGTAAGAGTTAAAGGGTCTTTAGCATCTTTTGGGATATTTACTAACCAGTTGGGAGGTGGGAAAATATTCAATGAGAAGGTTGAGAACCCAAGATCAAAATTATACAGAGAAAATTTCAGATCTAAATTCAGCTAATATTTATGTCAGGCTGTGGACACACACACACACACACACACACAAGGACATATCAATGTATGTATGAGCACAGTGTTAGCAGCTTTTCGAGAAACATACTGTACATGTCGGAAATTTCAAAAATTCCCCAAGAGGAAAATATCAGGATGAAAGAATTCAAATCTCTGCCAGATTGTTCCGTTTTATTTATTTATTTTTTTTTGTTATTTGCCACTTGTCTCCCAAGTATTATAATAAAATAATGGTCGAGCTAAAATTAATATATTTCATTCTGTGAGTTCTTATCGATTGTACTTCATTCTTCATATTACAGGTCAATAATTAGTACAATAGAAAGAAGGAACTAAACAGTTGTGAAGTTAAAATTGTTTCTTCCATTACATTCCAAACAATTGCTGCTGGCTAGCAACATTATCTACCTCCTTTGAAGCCTCTGCCAAATGTAAAGCCCTACATCTAAATTTTATCTTTACAAATCATCATGATTAGTAATATATTCAGTATTTTCAAAAAAATGTAGCCTTATCAAATAAGTGAAAAATTACTAAAATATATTAACTCTTCATATACACTAGACCAAAAAAGTACAAATTTGTAAGGTAATTGATATTCCTTATTCTATTAATGAAAATTTAATGAGAGCGAACTCCAATTTTTGTAAAAGTTTTTTTAGAAAAATAAGACTGGATACAAAACTTTGTTGTACTAATTCAAAGAAAAAAACCAGAACATATCCTCAAAGAAGATATATTTCAGAGTGATGTTAGAAATATGATAACTTGCATGGTAACTTGAATGCATCTTCATGGACTTGACCGCACACATTGCCACAAGTTTTTAAAGGCTAATTTATCTCATAGATGTTGGATAAAGATTGTTTTTTGACATCATGTTAATAAATTCTTCAAATTATACATGGTGAATTTCGTGACACTTTAGTGAGAGATGTCAATTTTCTTAAAACTAAACCCCTGAATAAGATCAGGGATTGCCAATCGAAACATGGTTAGCTTCACTTTAGATAGAATATACAGTTGGTGACTAAAATAAGACTGTTATACTGAGAGGACCAGAGGAAACAAAAAACAATTTTCAATATGATAATTGACAGCATAGCATGACTTTTTCATTAAAAAAATTTACAGATCTTGATTTAATCTCTGCATTCCACTCAAACATTATTAAACAATCCTTCTCAACCCAAATGTTCGATAAATGACAAGTGTAATAATCCATTGAAAATGAGATGTGTATAAATAGTTTATAGCTAAGTTGCTTCTTTGGACTTATCTAGATTTTTCTACCTACCTCAAAAAAGAATTGGAAAAAAAAAAAAAAAAAAAAAAACCTATATCTGGCTAGTATATTGTTGAGCCTGAAGGCTTCACTATTCACTTACTATTTATTGATTAATTCCTAGACTCGGTGAGGTCAATGGAATGATCATCTTATCTATTTTTAATGTAATACTAATAGGCTATTTTGAAGGAGAAATCTCACAGAAGGTTTTAAAAATCGAAGAAATTGAATAAATGGTGTGATATGCTTTCCAGAAATTTCTTTTAAAAATTTAGCTGATTTTGTTTCTCATGACCATTGCAAATTGTTCACTGAAACAATACACTTTCGATCATAATGTATATGGTTGGAGTATGTTCTTCATCTAGGTGTTCATTTATTCAAAACATTTCAGCCATATACTCTCCGATCTTCATCAGGTGGTGTTGTTACCACCCAGTCTAACAAAATTCAAACAAGAACACACATTCAGCTATGATATTAAAAATGTTATAGATAAATCTTTTTCAAAGATGATATACGGACTAAAGTATACTAATCAAATGTTGAGTTCATATATATATATATATATATATATATATATATATATATATATATATATATTATTACTTGGAAATTTGGCATATCAACATATTGGTTCTACCATAAAAAAGTGGCTACTTCTGTTTAACTATCAGCAATATAGTTACTTCTGTTCAACTTTTACAGTTTTGGTAATGATGACATATTGTCTAGTGATACTGGTGGCAGGGGTTGGGAGTTTTGTTTTTTTATTACAAGAAAAAATGTAATTTTAATGAAGCAAGACAAAACGAACAAACGTTAAACAAAAACAATTTTATTTTCAGTCAAAGAAGAAGCAATGTGATTTATTTCAATTATATAATCTATTCAAAAAGATTGAATTTTATCATTATATAAGGAAAATAAGAATATAGCAAATACATGGAAGTGCTACAAAAGTTGACCAAGAGGGACCTCTGCAGACAACACCACTCATCTAAAGTTTCTATTCAAACAATCATTTATTTTTATATGTATAACAAAAACATCATTGGTAGCAATAATGGGATCAGTGAACAGAGTTCAAACTCTGGAGGAGAAAATTAATTTTTTTTTCTATCTCTTATGAGCTTTCAATCTCTATCAGACCTTAAACCTTCCAAAAATTTGTTAGTAGTTAGACATTTTTTCACAGGAGGTTCTACTTACAATGAAAAATTGTGAGACTGCTTTTGCAAAGAGTTTTTTTCTTTTCCTTTTTTTTCCCCCCTGAAGTGGGTGGGGGACAATTTCAATGTAATGCAACAAACTGGGGAGGTGTGGCTGCATGTCCTGTGAAACTTTAGCTCAAAATCTCTACTCATTCAGTCACTATGGAACTATCCAAGAACTAAATTTTTCAGAAAAAGATTTCATTGATATTTTCAGGAAGCCATTTCCACAAAATCAACTCAGGACCTGGCTACTCATGAGCTCTGTCTGAGGGAGGAAGAAAGAAATGTCAATGCACAGTATAAATGTCACAATCTGGATATTCCAAGCTTTCCTAGATCCCGATACATAAGTTCTCAAAAATGAACCATTTTCAAAGGCAAAAATGAATACATGGGACAAAGCCTATCATTTTCTAACAAAAACCACTGAAAAGAGTATGTTCAAAAAAACTGGAGGCTAGTGCTTTAATTTGGAACCTTGACACCATGTTCTAATAGAGCACAGAAATTTTTTTCCAATGACATTGTAAATTTGAAATTTTGTCTTATAATTCTGCAGGGTCAATGTTGGTAGAAGTGCAACCATGAAAATACATGACATGAACGATTTCAGCGAATTAGAAACATTTCTGAGAAACAAAATAGACGTATACACTACACTTGCGCACCCTCATGGGCCAAAGAGACAATTTCGCTTCAGAGCCAACAACATTCGACCCTAGGTGATTGAGATACCAGAAACTTCTCTGCAATCAAAACTGAATACACATCTGTTAACAATATCTTTAATAGTTTTGAATAAAAGAAATTGGCGGTGGCTTTTAAGCCATCAAAGAACCATGGCAGGATTGCAAATAAATAAAATTTGCAAGGTCATTAAAATCTTGAATTTAGCTAGAATCTACTTTCAAAATGTTAATGGTTTTCATGATAAATTAATGTTATACATCTTCAAAAAATGTAAAAGAAAAAAAATGACAATGAGCGAACAATACAGAGAAAAGAATTATAAAGTTTTTACAATACTGATCACAATATTGACTCCTCTATATCAAATTCATGAAAAAAGGACAAGAGAATCAGATTAGGGCAGCTCATGCTTCATTTGGATATTCATCTTCCAGGTTTTCAAGAATAAGAATCTGAATCACCAAACAAAGCTTAAGGTCCACAAAACTATATTCATTGCCAACCCCTTTGCTATGAAACCTAGATTCTCTACTTGACAAAGCTAGAATCTTTTCATCCAAAGGAGTTAAGAGTGATCGTACCCATCAAGTGGCAGGACTATGTCATCAAGAAGGTCTTCAAACATGCCCAAACCAGAAACATTGAGGCCACAATACTGTCTTAGATGGGTTGGAAATATCTAACCAGAAACTACTGTTAGAAAAACCAGAAAAGATCCCAAAATCTGGGAAAAAGGAACCATAAACAGAATGACTTCAAATCATGAAGAACCCAATAATGGAAGATCCACCAAAACTACAGATGACCTCCATCAACCCACAGCTGCTTGAGATGTGACCACAAATCTCACTTGGACCAGACTCTCGAGTCATGAGTTACCAGAACAGAAGATAATGGATCTTTGACAGATAAAGACAACAGTATACATATTGACAGCGAACAAAGAAAAGTAATCTTACAAGACTTAGAAGATGAAGAAAAAAAAAAAGCAGAGAATCATTTCAAATACATTTCATGCTAATAGACTAATTATTTTACTAATGACAAATGAAGCAATAAGAGGTTGAAAACTCATAAGTAATATATTGGCTCAGATACCTATCAAAGAATGGCATTCCAAATTTTTTTTCAATCACACTAATTATCCTGTCATTAGTTTTATGTATAAATTTGTGTAGTTATGTTGGGGTTTTTTTTTCAAGTTAAAACAAAACAGACTGATTACATGAGAAAATGAAGTTGTTCATTCACTTTGTGAAAGGAATTTGTGGAAAAGCAAAAAAAGAAAAGAAAGAAAAATCTTTTCAAGCTACAGGAAATAATGATAAAAAGAAGAAAAAATCTTTTTGTTAGAAACAGCTGCCAAGTATTGAGAAATATGCACTAAACAATTTGTCTCTCTTAACTGACCATTTCTTACAACAATCAAAGTAACCATTTTAATCTTTTGGTAAGATTTTTTCTATTTGTTTTTTTGTTTTTTTTTGAGAAAACACAAAGCAAAATAGAAAATGAATACAAAAGAATCTAACATAAAACATCTATTCTCTTACCATCAAACAAGTTGCTTTAACTCTAATGAGTAAATTGAAATTTACATAAATTTGTGGAACAATGAAAAGGATCTTTTTTTTTTTTTAAATTTTAAAAAAGAATTTGTAATGAACACTATTCCACTCCATGAACAAAGATTGCTAAAAACAATATTAGTATTAAATTTCTCTATTTGAATATTTTTTTTTCAGTAAATGATTGTAAATTTGCCAGATCAGACCAGGCAGTGGATATTTAATAGCTGCTCTGTCCAGCTTTATTAAAAGAGAATGGAAATGGCTTTAAAATAATTCAAGGCAACGTTTCTCAATAACTAACTAAACAAATATGCCCTGATATAGAGGCAATATTAACATCATACAAAATCCTTCGTACATAATTGGTTAAGACATAAACACTGATAAGTTTCATTCAAGGAGAAGATGGTGATATAAAGAGAAAAAACTTCAATTATTTAGTAAATCATTTTCAACACACTGATAGTCTTCAAGATTTAAAAAAATTACAAACTTACAGAGTAACAACGGAGTGTATTTTAATACCATCATACTCTATCAAATTATACAAATAGCTTCCTTGTTCTTCTACATTTTTATATTGTCAAACTCCAGTAGAAAGTCTCAAGTTGACTTTGTTTTGCTACTATAACATCCTAAACCAATACGTAAAACCCACATACTCCGACCATGATTTGATCAACTGATTGCAAGCAAATTAATCATACAGATATGCAAGGGCATTTTCACATTTGTATATTTATTTATTCAATTATTTATCATACATACAATATAAAATTTGGAATGGAGTTTCACCCTGTAGCAGTCAGTCTTGTCCTCTTTGTTAACACTTTCCACCATTATTTTGCAGCCTTATCACTACTGGGTTCTTTTTATACCAGTTATATTTTCAAAAAATTTGAAAATATTTTTCCTGACAAAATATTGACCAAATCTATTTCCTCCCAATAATCTTCACTTTCTCAATCAGCAAATGAAAATGTAAGAGGTTAGTGCTAAGTTTGGCAGCTTAGATTTGTGTGTCTATTACTTCTGCTCACGTGGAAGTCACAATAATGAGAATGGCAAATGAACACAGAGGCCACCTGCCAATTGCCTTATCTGTCAGTAATGGCCAACCTTATGAAACGCCCACTCATAGCTGACAATGAGGGATGAGTGGTCAGCATATAAACTGACCACAGGAGGCCAGACAATGACTTGAACAAAAACAATAATTAGAACTATCCAGCTAGTTATAAAGATTGTGGCCAGATATCCAAGCATATTTCTCATTTCGAGTAGGAGGTGAGAGAAGATATGCCAGAATATTATTATTCAGGTATTCTATGAGCAAGCATCAATTCTTGGTAATGGTGGCAATATTTGAGGTAATACATCCAGTTACTTATCTCCATGAGAGAATAAGTGGACTAAAAATGTCATTTCCAACATGAACAACAATGACAATTTACCTTTTTGTACTTCGTTTCTAAATGTCACAGTAAATAATCAGATCTGAACTCATGGAATTACACTTCTTTATAAAGAAATGTCATTCTCAAAGGATTGCAAAATAAATACATTTATACACACACACACATATATATATATATATATATATATACACACACACACACACACACACACATGTACATATATATATTTGCATAATTTATCCCTGGTTGAATGATCCTGTCATTTCTAACAGGTACTATGGTAGTAAATATATATTGATGTACCGTCAGAAATCTCTATAGCATATATACTACTCACAATTATGCTTTACGGCCTTAACATATTTTTTGCTAGCATACAGAGTTTCATTTAGTGAATATTCAGCAGTGTGATTACTTGGGGAAAAAAATGCTGGAATGCAGAGCTGCTTGCTTTCAATGGGGCTGGCTTAAATCTGAATTCTTTAAATTTTACCAAAGTCAGAAACATTATATGAGATGAGTATTTGCACACATAAGTAAGTTTTCCTTATTAGTGAATAGTTCAAATAAGGAATTTTAGTAGTACTAGTTCAAGTACCCATCTATGCTGGGTTAAATATTTAAGGTACAAGAAAAATGACTGAAGCTTTCAGACTTGGGGGGGGGGCCACTTTTGACCTCTTGAAGGAAAGTGGATTTCAATTCACTTTTGATGCCTAAAATGGGAAAGTTCCCTTCCATGAGATATAAGTTCTCAAAAATATATTATTTCCTAAGGTAAAAATGAATACGTGGGACAAGCCCCATCATTTTCTAGCAAAAATCACTGAAAAGAGTATGTTCAAAAAAACTGGAGGCAAGTCTTTCAATTTTGAACCTTGACACCATGTTCTAACAGGGCACAGAAATTTTTTTTTTCAGATTCATTTATAAAATCTACATTTTTTATTTTTACCTTATTTTAGGAATATCAAAAATAGAATTTATTCTAACCATATTCTTCGATGGAATTTTTTTTTATATGACTTTGAATTTTGATATTACAGTTGTTCAATTATTGACTGTGTTGGCGAGATGAATTTATTTTCATTTCCTTTCTCTTCAAATACTATGTCTGATTCACTTGTGTGCTTTGCACACAACAGTGTATGTATATGTAGATTAGTTGCAAGTTTGCCTCCAGTGCCTATAATTGGTATTCAAATCCAGGCAAATGACAGGATTTGTCGAGACAGGTAGGTTCTTCATACAAGGGAGATTGATAGAAAATCTTTCCACCTTTAGAGCCTCTTTTTTCTTTTTTTTTTACTTGCAGAACTGGAATTATTTACATGGTGGTGTGTCCTTGAAGTGTCTATTTTATGATTTTGCCTGGTGTTAATTTCTTAACCATATACATCACCAAGTACGTTTTTAAACCCAAATACTGGAAAGATAGAAAATTGCATAACTTGTGAAGTAATCATCATACAGAGACAAATGAATACATATTTCCATACGATTCTGAATCAAGGAATTCAGAAAAATAGTTACTCAGATACAAACACATCTCAAATATTTCACGACAAAAAAGGCAAAAGGAATGTTGAAAAATCTGATTATATATTTTCATATATAAACTAGATATCAAAGATTTGTCCTTTAATGTTTTTGCCCAAGCCTTAACTCATCTATTCAATGATTCTTTCTATTAACTGGCTATAATAATGAGCAATTGGGTACATTTCAACCCTATATTATAATTAGTACAAACCCAAACCACAAGACCAAATCACAGAACACTGCATAACTCTTCAAGTAAACACCATACAGGGACAAATAAGCACATTTTGTATACAAGTCTGAAATAAACAATTCAGTGTCAAGATTCAAACTCATCTCGACTATTTCAAGACAAAAACAGAAAAAAAAATGCTTAGAATCTAATATTTTCATGTATACACTAGATATCAACTGTTTGACCTGTATCCCTCTCTGCACACTATTTGTGTCTGAACTCTCATTTTGATCGTTAATCAAACCTTTTATGCCCTAAACTCATCAGCATCACCCTTCTCTTGAAAACTAATGGGATTATTATCAAAGTCTCTCTTCCATCTCAATCTCTTCCTCCTCATCCATCCCTGAGTGATCTGCCTCCTCAAGTATACACACATATGAAATTTCTTTGTAAAATTCTGAATACCTAGCTTCAATATTTTTGAATGTAACCCAAATAACTGAAAATAGTTATTTGGGCCTTTGCATTGCTGGTGGCTGTTTCGCTCTCTGGTAAGAGCAATGCAACATTGAAGTGGTTTCCCTATCGGTAGTAGTTTCGATTTCCTGCAGCAGCTCCATTTTCTTTGATCATTCCATTTACGTTTTCTAGGCTGAATGATACATTAACCGTGTTAGAATGCTGATGAAATTCTCTTTCCAATGATATATCACATCAATTTATTTACAATTTTCTAGGTTAACCCTATTTTGCTCAATATACTACAGGACTATATTGGTACGAGTGCAAAACATTAACCCTAAACCATTATTATTGAGATTTTTCTATAGTAATTTTCAAAAACTAACTTGCTAAAAACATGCCTGGGGGTCAATTAGTACACAGAAAACTTCATGAGGATATGTTCCTGGGTTACACTGTCTCATTCAGTATCAGTGGCATACAATTTAGTATAAAAATGCAATTTTGGTTTTGATTTTGAATGAGCTCGTCTGTGATAACAAAAAATAGTGCAAGTCAACTATCATCAAGGATCATCATCATCATCAATCACCAGATCTCTTTATCATGGGCATCGCAGAGCCAGTACTTACTGAATTTATCAAGTCCGTCACGCCATCTTGCTTCCAATCAGCCACAATTTTGCATATGATCACTGAGGATCCACATTGTTGAGTTGTGATGTTCAATGGTTGTCTCACATTCTTGCAACATGTCCATCCCATAGCCATTTGGGTTTTCTAAGAGTTTCAATGATATCTCGGACTCTTGTCTTATCTCTGATATACTGTGCAGTCTTATGATCTCTCCATGTGAGATTGAGCAAGATTCTCACGAGAGCATGTAGCACGGTTCTCAGTTTGAGGGTCAATCTTCTGGTTAGATTCCACGTTCCAGCTCCATGGGTAACTATTGGTAGAATACATTGGCTGCATACCCTTCTAAGGACTAGTGGGATTTTCTTGTTCTTGAAAGTCGAGCTTGCTCTGCCAAAATCTTTATTTCTTCTTTTGAGGATTTCATGGAGACTCGCTATCCAAGGTAGATGTAGTGGTCTACTTTCTTTAGTTCCACATTTTCAATTCTGATCGTTGTGTCTTTGTCTCAAACATGTTTGTTGTACATGACATTTGTTTTGCAGAAGTTCCGGTGGAAGCCAAATTTCTCACTTGCTTCATTTGATCATCTAACATTATTTGGATATCGCGAAAGTTCCTAGCTAAGAGGATGACATCATCAGCAAATCTGAGGTTACTTGGGTATTCGCCATGTATCCTGATTCCTTTGTGTTCCCATCCTAAGTTTGGAAGAACATCTCAAAGCAGGCTGTAAAGAGTTTGGGTGAGTTGGCATTATCCTGCCTCACTCCTTTTTGTAGTTGAAAGGGCTCAGAGTCTTTATGTAGCCTTATGAAGAAATTGATCGTCCATCTTTCTGGTGCCAGGGTTCAAAACTGCACTAGGGGGCCAGGATTGAGAATGAGACACTATTTCACTTTGGGAACGGGCAGATTTATAAAATAGACACTTTGAGGATTTTTAAAAAGCAGGTGGTAAAAGAGATTCAGGGAGTTCCCCTGAACTTACTTTTTCGACTCTACAATCACATTCATAACAACCGGTGGTATTTTGAAAAGGACCATTAGACATGATTATAGTCTGTGTGAGAGTTCCATTTTAAGCTATGTAATTACAGCCTTCAATGAACCTTCCCAACTTCGGTTGTTTTGAGGTTTCATCCGACGACATCTATAAATTCTTTTGCTGATCCCAAAATTCTCTTAATTCACAACTGTTTTTCTATTTCCCTTCACCACCCAACTTATAGCACACTTCAAATAGGAATATAAAATTGTATGATCATCTTCTGGCTTCAGCTTATTTTGTTGGGTATGAAATGATCTAAAATTTTTGAATTCTCTTGTTTTTTGTCCTTTTACTTAGAAAATTCACATGCAGACACACATATACAAAACCTGAGAATTCCATCATAGACAAAAATATCATTCAAGTGAAATTTCTTAAAATATTCTCATTAAAAATTTTTCCATGAATAACTTCAGATTGGAACACTGTTGTTTCCCAAATGGAATCATTCAGATAGGAAAAAGTGTAAATAATGATCCAATTATTGAACTCAAAATGTCCAACAACACAGCTGGAAATGCAAAAAGCATTTATTCAATATAAGCAAGATCTAAAAGAACCAAATAATGACAATGTTTTGGCACAAACAACCTTCAACAAAAACCTTCTCCACACATTAATCATTTAGAAGAGTCTGTGCTATTCTTCGAGACAACTCTAAAACTTGAGGAGTAGATCAGTATCATTGATCATCTGAAGGAGAATTGGCCAATTGTTGATATAAATCTTCGGACCGTCTGACATGTTGTTCAAACGAGCGTCCTGGCGCGTGGCAAGACATTGACTACCTTCTTACCGGTACCTTGCCAAAATGTAATGATTGTTCCTAAAATATTCCATCAAGTAAATCACTTGCTTTTTTACACTAGGAACTTCCAAATCATGAGTCAGCAGACTTTAAATGCATGCTGAACATCCATAAGTCAACTCTAGCAATTCACTTTCTAATAGTTTTCTCATTTGGCTGACATTAGACACAATATATGACACCACATTACCAACATGACAGCCAAAATCTTCCTCAGATATCTTTATTGGAGACCTTTCAGTTTTTACAAAAGTATTCTGTAGTAATGGGGTCATCCGACAAAACACAGATGTTTGTTACTCTACAGGTTTAATATAGCTAAATATCCATCTTGTTAACATGAAAAGTTATTTATTTTGAATAAAATAGTTGAATGAACTTAGCTGAAATAAGACCATAAGTTCAATTGAGATGTGTTCATCTTTTTGAAAAGAACACATTAAAAATAATGTGTAGATTTTTATAGGCTAAAATGGGGGGGGGGGTCAGCCATACATAACTGAAAAATGGCCAATTAGCAAACCTTTGATATCCTTCTGTCCCCTTACTAATCCCTCCAATTACATGTTTCAGCTTTGTTTCCCTTGCCTCCCTTATATGCAAAATTGAAGGGGCATACCTCTCGGAAAAAATCCGATTTAATTCAAATAAATGATATAAGTCAATTTTTTTTTTTTTTTTAAATCAAAAGAATCAACCACCCTGATTCTTGGAGCTAATTTAAAACAAGCAGTCAACTTGGGCAGAAAAAAGGAATAGGATAAGTGGTGCTGAATTCCAAAGTCATTCAAGACTAGCAAAGGTCAATTTTGGATTATGATAGTGTTTTTCCTGCCAAACCAAAGAACTGTATGGGGCATGAAAAAAGATTTTTTTTCTGTTCTGTTTATTAAAAAAATTGTGCAACCCTGCCAAACAATTTCTAACAAAAATTTAAAAATTTTAATAAGAATGGGACACTCAAGATCACGGGACTCGACCTGACCTCTCCATGCTTTTCCCCACAGCCAGCTCTATATAGAGTTGGGTCCTCAAACAATCTTTTTCATAATGGCAACCAATGGTAGAAGCACTAATATTGCAAACCCAGAGGCCCTGTCAAACTTAGAGAAAGCATCATTTGTTCTATTTTCTGCATCAGTATATTTTTTCTGTGACATCTACTTTTTTTATGAGTTAATGTTTTGTTTTTCATTTGTTGTGATGTGCAAAAAATATATTAACATTTTTTACCCCATGTGGCTAAATATGAAATTTGTTTTTTGCCTAGGTAACACCAGGTATCCCAGTTAATGTTTTAAGAAAAACAAATGTTTACAAAGATTGTTTGAAAAATGATTAATCCACACCTGTTCAAGATTATGTGCAACATAAAACCATATTTTTATTAACCAGTTTTCTAAATAAAGAACATTGGTGGATGAATGATCAGAACATAGTAGATATATTCCTTTCATTTTCAAGTCAAAATACTGACTTTCCATTACATTCAATTATTCACCAGTTAATCCTAAAGCAAAAGTAATCTAATTATAAAGCCTATTATATAGCAACAAGATAATTAATGTAAACATCAATATAGTGTTCAGGCACACCCACAAGGGTCCTTCTCCTACTTTACCTGAGAAATTGAGTGATGACATTTTCTTTTTATACCTGAATCACCATCTGGATATCAACCCCTCATTACCTTTTCAACAATAATTGCTACAGTTTAGTCTAAAGACTTTTCAACAATTTTTCTACCTCTAATTTCAGGCAAAATTCTTTTAATGAAAATAATTCCAAGTACTGAAGTGAACAGAAGTAGTAACACTTTGGCTTAGTAGAATACTCTGGTAAATATGTACCTGAATGTATATTTAGTTCAACAATGTAGTAAGCATTAATACGAGAAAAAACATCCCAAACAACAGACTGATTATTTACTCAAATCCAACTGAAGTATTATTGGGAGAATTAATTTAATTAAGGATTTCAACAAAATAAACCAAAGGGAATTAATCAAATATCAATATCAACAATGGATTTTTCTTATGTTGAAAGAATTATTACAAGTGTGCAAAAGATCCCAGGACTCTATTTTTGAAAACTAGAGACTGAATACACAGTTGGAAACTAATTTTACACCAAATAATTTAGCACACACCTAATAAAACCCTAGCAATTGAAGCTTAGAAGTTTTGATGAGAGTTGGATTATTGTCCTATTATTAAGACATTTCTTTTGTCCAAATATTTGCAGGATCTTTCCCAAGCAATTAAATACCATAAATTCATAAATAAAATACTATATGTTATGTCTCATATTTATATTTGATAAATTCAGATCAATGAAATTCTTTATTTACAACATCAAAAACTGAATTTCATGCAATGCTAAATGAAACCCATCCCATCGGGCAGTTTCCAGCTAGTATATATACATACATCCTGAATGGAGAGTAAGGGTTCAGTTCAATATTATAGTTACAATGTAGAAAGCCCCCCCTCATCTAGGACCCTCGTATAAAAAAAAAAAATGAAAACTTTTTCCCAGTTGTTTCATATAGTAAACATTTTAAAAAGGTTCCAGTAGTACATAATATTAGATACTAGTCAAACTAATTAAAACTACTCATGAAGTTTTGAAAAATGACTCATTAAATCATGACTTCAATGGAAAAAAAAAAAAAAAAAAAAAAAAAAAACCTTTCAAAAGAATATTTCAACTAAACAGAACTCAAAATTTTCCAGCCTCTCAACCCAAGTCAAAATGAATAAAAATACCAAAGCATTATTCTCTTCTACATTGAAATGTTTAAAACAAGGTCCTTTTGTCACTGTGACCAAAATTCAGACAAGGCATTACCCACAAAGAAGTGCAAATAAAGATATACCTAAGAGAATGAAGATAAACTATCAAGAAAAACATTTCGAAATCCATAGTTCCTTGGCATTTTTAAAGTGTATTGTTCAACTACTTACATGACTATAATGTATTAAAATAATTAATAAATCAATAATTTTCAAAAGTACTTCAAAATTTATAACAAGAAAGACCTGTGCTTTATAAGTAGTAAAAAAGTGACATTAATTAACTATCATCAAACAAAATATATAAATCTATAATGACCCAACAATTACGGGTACATTCAGTTATACATACAATATAGTCTTTTCTATGATGGAAATTCAGGGACTGGTACAATAACAATAATCAAAGATTGGTAAAATTTTATCTTACCCAAATCAGGGTATAAATAGTTCAGGTCACAAATGACTGCCTGATCGTCTTGCGGGGTAGGATGTGACAAGCAAAATATTTGCTCAGCAACAGAGGAGATGCCGTATTTTGAACCCATTTGTAAGCAGTGTAATGCATCACAGCCAAACAACAGTCATCCCATTTGGACATGAATGTCATTTAAAAAAAAAAAAAAAAAGAAAATGAAATAAAATGAGATTTTTTAAAGAAAAAGGAGGTACACTTCCAAGCGAAACGCGGCTCTGTTCTGGTATGTATGTTCTTGTACCCGTTACATACTACAGCTGATGATGAGGATAACAGTATACTGGTTACATGCAACAACTGTTTGAAGATCCCTCTGAGAATATAGAGCGGTAAATATGACTCCTCCCACACACAGATAGATTAGAGTTTTTAAAGAGGGAGGAGGGGGGTACTAAGAACAAATGGGTGGGGGATCAGGCTTAGTTTGTCCGAGACAAGAGGTGAATGAAAATGTTATTGCCGGTTAAAATACTGATGATACACTTAACGGGTGGGAATATAATCCCAGCATTGATCAGTTCTGGTGGAAGAGGTAGTGTACGATTGTGTGTGGATTGGATTGTTGTTGTTGTTGTTGTTGTAAACTGTATGGATCAATACCAGTCACATGACTGTTGCACAGCAAACTCCAGATGGATTGCAAAGAAACAATCTCCATTTCTCTTTCTCTCTCAACAATACTCAAGGTGTTGAGAGGGAAGGTGATTAATCATGTGTGTATGTGAGTGTATAGATAAGTGTGTGTGAAAAATGTCAATTAGTTATTTCAGCAATCAGAGAAATACCGTTGAAATCAGCAGTAACATGATGTAAGACGGTGGTGATAGGGGAGGGAATAACTCGAGGCAACCACAAAAGAAGGGGGAAAGCGAAGAAAGTACAAAACTGAACTAGAGAGCACTCGGAGAGCACATACCTCTGCTAAGTCTATTGTCACTAAAAAGTAAACAAGCAATAGCTACTGCTTGCTTGTAAAATCCTATACATAAGCTGAAAACTGGATGAAAACCAGTTTATATATAGCTGCGAATGAAGGAAAAGTAACCGTGTTTCTATTTTCCGTATTTCTGATTATTGTATAAGTACAAGAAAATATCTCGATTGTGAAAAAAATTCCTGCATAGACCCCAAAATTTACTCAATTCTCCTTTAGCCCATATCCAACCCTTCCACAAAATGTCATTGAAATTCATTGTGAACTTTCAGATACATAGAGTGGACAATCAGGAATGGTGGGGGGGATCCAAGAGCTGAAGTGAGTTAAAGATAATTAGTGGAAAGATTAGTAAGTGGTATGAAGAGAACAAATAGATTTAAAATAAAGGTGAGAAAATGAGTCAGTAGAGAAATGAAATTGAATTGGAAGCAGAGAAGAAAGAAAGAGAGAATAAGAAACATAGGATAATTAAAGAATTTACAAAATGATAGATTAAGAGGAAAAAAAAAACTGAATGAGAAATGAGAATGAAAAGAAAGATAGAAAAATAAATTGAGGGTGTTGAAATATAGAAAAGAAAAAGTTATTAAAAAAAAAAAAAAAATTAATGGGATATTAAAAAAAACAAAAAAACATGAGGACAAGCTGAGAGAGAGAAAAAGAATTGTAATGTACCACAGGACAAACAAACAAGTTTATATGAAAATAGTTTCAAGATGGTGTTTGCATTATAGTCCATGACAAATGCAAGAGAGAGAGAGAGAGGTTCATTCAAAATGTAACATGGTACTCAGTAGACAAAATATAAAAGGAAAAATTTCCACAGAAACCCTTGAAGGCTACATGAAAGAGCAGAAATGATTACCAGAGATGAATAGCTTGAATTTGGCCGGTATAAGGGAGACAATTGATTGAAACTTTTCAATGATGAATAAAAAGTTTACACGAGAAAATTCATTGTTAAAAACTCGAGTACTTCTGTAATAAGTTTAATTAGTTAAAGTTGTTACTATTATAAAAATCAATGTGAGCTTTCATGCCATTTTGAACAACCAAAACCATATATATATATATATATATATATATATATATATATATATATATATATATACACACACACACACACACACATATATATATATACACATACACACAGCCCCAAAAATATGTCCGCATAATATGGTATAATGTTCAAGTTGCTCATCTAAACTAGGTAGATACCAAAAATAACTAGGTATTCTTGAAGCAGGTTTCAGACTGATTTTAATGTCAATTTCTGTTCTAAAAATTAACTTCAGTTAAGCTTGATTGATGTCTGCTGGCAGAAAAATTCGAGCTTTGTAACTAAAAAACTTTCAAAAATAAACAAGTTGTTATAGAGACATAGGATTCAATGAAGATTAGTTTATAAAATGATTACTTATACAGGATTTTAAAGAAAAAAAAAAGAAAAAAAATTACTTCTCACTTGAAATATAATGAGAAATACATTTGGTTATAGGGAGTGTCTGTTACCAGTCTACTCAGCTCAAAAGTCAAGAATGTATTGAGTGAAAGCCTGTTTAAATTTGTGAACATATGATTAGACAGCTGAAGTATCGATGACTAAAAATTACAAAACCTGATATCACCAACAATAGCAAAAAAAGTGTTTCCATCTTCAAGATACCCTGCCGTGGGTATAACAAGTTATTTTATAAGGGACAAGTCAGTTCATCATACAGGGAATAACTGGTCAGATTAGAGTAAGGGAGGAGTAATTCATTATAGCGAGGTAGGGTTCCAAAGTTCTGGGTAAGTGATTACTCAATTCAGTAGAGAGAATTTGTATTGTTTACATGAACCAGTTTCATTTTTATTCAGGGGATAAAACATTTAGACCAGCAATGTGTTGAAGACTATTTTGAGAATACCTATTTCATATCTTTTCCCCTTCATTTTGTGTCATAAGCTAGGGGGGAAACTAAAGTGTATATGTATGTACTACTTGCATAAAATATTTGGATTGATTTCATTTAAACTTGGTACAAAATCTATAGGCAGAGTTTCTGTAAGTAAAAGGGTTGGCAAAATTAGATTTGGAGAAACCCAAAAAGTCACAACTATTTTGATAACGAAGCAAAGATAAATTGAACTACCACAGTTGAATCTTTCATAGACTAGATTTTTAAATTGATAGAACAACAATATGCATCCATATAAAATCTATCTTACACAAAATCCTCAATTTGAGAAACATTGGTAATGCACAAATTATGTTAAAACATCGGTTGAAAATCTGAGCTCAGTCAAATAAAATAAAGTAGATATATTACTAGTAGGGCCATTTAAAATTTTGTTTCTGTCAAAAAAATTTGGAAAATTAAACAGCTTATTCCAGAAGGTATCTCATATGATTTGGTTATTAGTTATTATTGTCATTAAATTGTTCTACCAAATGAAAATTACATTTTGTTCAATTAGTTTGAATAATTTTAACACTAACCAAGTTATTATTCAAAAAGAAATGATACAAATATTTCATAAATTCAAGAATCTGTCGGCAAGATAAAAATAGATTTCTATTCCAACGAATACCATCAGGAGGACTTTGGTGGTAATCATTCGATGACCATTTATGTGTGTGTGTGTGTGTGTGTGTGTTTTGCCAAAGACCCAATCAAAATTCTTATCTGCCTTTTACAATTATTCAACAGTAATGGCAATCATAACTGTCTCTTCTGAAGGCTTAACAGCCAACCAAGTGTGTCCAACTGAAATTAATCATAACTTAACATTGCATAAGAATTCCCCTCAAGATAATCATCTCAATATGTTGTGACAAAATATGACTTAATTTCTCTGATTTTAGACATAATTACAATAAGAAGCTCTATTTCTCTATTAAAACTTGTCAAGTAGATAAAAAAAGTCGGATCATTATAGTTTTCCTTGCTCAATAGAGACATGGTATGGAATTTTATGTTCAACAGAAAAAAAAAAAAGAAAAAAAAAGAAAAAAAAAGAGAAAAAAAAAAGGAATGAGAACATTCCTATATATAAGTTATGGGATAAGGTGTTGCAGAAAATGGAATACTGTATTCCTTCATGCATAACACAATTCTTACATCAACACACATTGCTGTGAATGTTTCAAATTTTCTGTTTGCTACCTTTTCTCGCTTGGCACTAATCAGGAAAAAAAAGTGACCCACTTATCCTGTACAGATAGCACACCTAGAAAAAACCGTAGAATGGATTGACCGAAATGTTGAATTGAAGGATTAGTTCAACTTTCCAAGTAACTCTTGGAATGATAATGACTCTTCTCAGAATTACAGACAATACAATAAACCAAAGTTTTAAAATGTGGAGACTATCATTGATGAACGAAATACTCAAAGTTATAAAGCATATAACCTTTCTTTTATCAAAAAAAAAAAAGGGGGGGAGGCTATTTGGTAATTCCAAGTTATAAAGTGTTACTTCATCATTCTTCTTTGGGATTTGAAAAAACAGATCACCCGATCCAAGTCAGGAAAACAACATTATTGAAATCAACAAGAATACTGAGAGGAGCACTGGAGAATTGAAAAGACTAACTATCACTTGATCCTCGGCAAGAGCCACCAGATACTGGTGTGAAAATACAGGAGACACAAAAAAAAAAAAAAAAAAAAAAAGAAAAATGCTCATCACTCAATTGGAGATGCAATTTCTTGAAGATAAAACTAAGCCACCAAAATCTAACAATGGATCACTAAACAAAGATCTGCAGAAGCCAAAATAAACATTTCAATATTGCAAAATTACTGAACAAGATGACATTCAAGTACCTCATAAAAAAATGACATTCTCCTTCAGATTGAATTAATTTCAACTGAAAGAAATGCAAGAACAAGAGACATCCAGAAAATTGCAAATCTATTGAAATGCAAAAACTAATTTTTATAAGTATCATCAGCAGTAGCCTTTTAGCTTCAGTTGCTGGACATGAACTTTCTCCCAGATCTATCAGACCTCTCTATTGTGAGCATTGCAGAGCCAGTAATTTCTGAACTTGTCTATTTTGTCACGCCATCCGATATTTGGCCGGCCATAGTTTCGCATATGATCTCTGGGGATCCACATCATGAGTCAGTTGCCTGACATTCTTACAACATGACCAGCCCATTTGAGTTTCATAATGGATTGTATGATAATATAAGTAACAAACAAGTTTGCCTAATTACTGCATGTGAGTCTTAGAAAGAAGAAAAATTAATTTTTTTTTTTTTTCAGATTAAAATGAATTGAAAGCTCACACATATACACACAATGAAACCATTGTGCCATCTTTTTTCAATACCTTGGTATTCTGTTTTTGCTATACATTTCTATATTTCCAATTTAGAAATTTTAGTCACAAGTGAGCACATCTAATTTCTTGAATTTCCTTTGAATTAAACTGACATTAAAAATAGCACTAGTGTAGAGAGTTTTTAAAATAATTCAAATAACTTTAGAAATTATGGGAGGAGCATTTTCGGGATCTTCCTGATGAAGTTTCCAAGAGAATCTGATTTGTATCTCATGTTAAATTGAAAATATTGTTTATATTTATGAACATTAAATAAGGATTTTTATGGATTTTTTTTTTGACAGTTAGAAATTGTTAATAATAGAGTGGCAAAGTCCGACGTCTGGTCCTAGCTGAGATAATATTCATATTAAATTAGTACTAGGAGAATCTTGTTCGATTCTTTGGTTATTTCTATTGCAATTTTGCATATTTTGTCTAAGGGATATTATATGCATAAGATATCCAGTTTATATTTGATAAGAAATTTTGATAACTTTTAGCGGGTTTTATCAATTTCTCACATTTCTCCATCAGAAAGCAGATGAGAAAGCCATAACAGAGCAAAGCAAGCACACAGCCATCATGATTCAATATTTGGCTTCCAATTGCAATAACAAATCTGATCATCACTGCTGCAAATATTACAGATTTCCTTATGATGAGAGACAATCACAATGTTGGAAAGCACTAATTATACATTATCATACCTTTGAAGAAATATTTCTAGGCTGAAATATGGCTTTTTCTGGTTCATATCAATGAAGCAAAAAAGTTGGTTATAAATCATAAGCTCATGAGAACCTGTGTTTAGTAGATGTTTTGTTAAAAAGGGGTTGTAAATTTTTGAAAATAAATGAACAAATATGAGAAATTTTTGCAGTTAATTTTTTTAAATATTCTATACAGCCAGTAATACGACAAATATGTCCGATATGCGATGGACTTATTTAGCTTCTATTACATTTTTTTTTTTAAACAAAAATCAAAGCATCAGAAAATAGTAATTTCATTGTAATAAAATGATAAAAAATGATCAAAGAAAGTTTATGAGGAAGTTATATCCGTGAACACTATAAACTCGGGTAAATCTTTGATTTAAAATATAACACTTAGAGAAAAAAAAATTTGAATTCAAAATTAAAAAAGTATTTGCATTCCTTAAAAAAATGTTAAGCCCAGTCAAAACAGATTTTTAATTTTTACAAAATTCATTGTAAAGATATCTTAAGAAATGGAAAAAGTCAATAAAACTCGCTGAAAATTATCAAATTTTCTCATCAAGTATAAACTGAATGTCCAAAACAAAGTGTGTGAAGTCACAGCTGAAACGAAGAAAAAATTGAGAAATCAAAAACTAAACCAAAAGAAATAAAGTGATTTCTGTAGTATCTAAGGACCTCTCTGAAGAAGACCGTTCATGGTAATATATTTTCAAGTTAACCTAATTCTCATATGGCGGAATGTAAATGTACTGATAAGAGAATATCAGTCAAGGGTCATAAAACTGATACTCTCCAGAAAAGTAAATTGCTACCCACTTTCCTCTTGCGAGAAGAATCAATAACACAAGTATCAAACACTTGTCAGAATCAACAATCGGATAAATCCATCAGATAAAATGACTAAGAATCAAACATTAGCCATAAATAAGTGTAGGTCAATCTGCAGAAATGAGATTCCTTTTAGATTGTCTTTACAAATAGGATTTGCCTATCAGGATAAGCAATAATAGGCTTCAAGCTTCTCTGGATTGGGTTGGTAAGATTCATTTTCATATTGACAAGGATAACAGACTCAAAATTTGAACAAAAATATTCCTCTAGTTTTGTAATAAACTCGTGTAAAATCTACAGAATTTGAAACATTACAAATAACTGTTACAGTGCTTTTGAAAACAATTATTAAATCTTAAAGTAATACATCAAGATAAGTATTAGTAATTGCACTTAACAAAGATACTAGCGGTCAAAAAAGAAAACAAAAGATAAATAACCATGAACTAAAATGTTCTTGAATAACCCGAAGTTGTTTAGTTCCTTTGAGCAGGGCAAACTGTGCAAGATCAAGATAGAACTTACTAGAAAACATCTGTCCGAGTTCTATATTGGCACTTTCAGTGTGAATCTAAGCCAACTTTGTAACCAACACCCAAGGGAAAAAAAAACATTCATACGAGAGCCAGAAAATGTGTTTGATAGTCTCAGTCACACCTGCCCAAAAGTGCAGCTCTTAGCATGATTGACAGGTAGTTGGAAAGACAAGACTTCAGAAATGGAGGCTTGTACAGATGTTGGAATGCATACTAGAGGCAAAGATAAAAGTACCAGCATTAGAATGACAAGAAAAAAAAATGAAGGTAAGAAAGAAAAAAAAGTGATAGCAGAGAAAGAGGAATGAAAAGTTAAAAGAAAGGAAAATACAAAAAGAGACAACCAAAATGGAAGGGTAAAAGAATGAAAAATAAACCAGCGAACTGGCTTCCTTATAAAATTCAAACCCAAGATGAATAGCCAAATACTCTCATTCTATTACGAAAGAAACACGTTGAAAACTCACTTCATTCAAAAAACAATCCATTATTTTCAGTAAGAGGAAAATGTTGTTCAGTAGTTCATTTAATTATATAATAACTTTTACATAGTACTATTGGGTTTATTTTACCCACAACTTCACAACTTAAACATACTGGTCCTTTTATCACCAACATTATCAATATTATTTAAATTTAACCAGCTCAAAACTTGGTCAAAGTGATTGATGTTTGGAATAAATTGTTTTTGTTTTGGTTTTTTTTTTTTTTACATAATTGTTTGTTTTGTTTTGTTTTTATTCACATCTATAAACATCATTGTTCTTTCTCACCGAAAAGATGATGAAAAAAAGGCACACTAGATTTGTACTGAATAATTGCACACTTAGAAATACTAACTGCTGTTCTTTTGGATTATCAAATGTAGAAGCACACGGAAAAGTATATCTGCATGCGTGTGATACTTTGTGAAATACTATATTCTCTTCAAGAAATGTGCTCACTCACATCTCACCTTTGGTAAGGCTTCATACTTAACATTTGGTAAACAAAACTTTTAGTTGAACTATCCTAAAAACCAAACTTTCCAGAGTTGAAAAGGAAGGGCATTTTTGCCAAAAGTCATACAACAGATTAGCACAGTTGAAAAAAAACACTTCATTTCCAATTGCATCATCAGTGGTTATAGAGAGCTTTTTCGGACATAAACAACTGCCAAACCCCTAAAATAATCTTCTTAGGAGTGGGGCAATTCACACCTAATGAGAGTCATCTCTTTTATTCATTGAGCATGAAATAGTTTCAAGAGCTGGAATAGGAAAAAATGCATGAGAAGAGATGTAGGTTTTTTGAATTATTACATATATTAGGAAAATAAACAGTAATTCATAGTAAGAAAACAATACTGCAAAGTCAATTAAGAATGATCAAGTAATAAAGCATTTAATAGGAAATGAATTACAACATTAGGTGCTAAAAAGTGAATAAATAATTAAGTTGTGATCCAGAAGCATACTAGAATAAAGAATGTGGGTGGGGAAATCAACTAGAAAATGTAGAAGAGAAAAAAAGACTGTGCTAAATTTCAAAATATTTTTGAAAATCTTTAATAGCAAAGCTGTCATTATACATTGCACTATACAAATGTATGGCCAGATAAACCGCAAAAACTGAAATTGAGTGCATACAGGAAAGAATGCAAAAAGTCAATGAAAATCAATTTTTTAAAAATAATTCATTCAAATAACCAAAGAGCAAATGGTAGGAAATGATTTGAAACCAGTTTTGTTTTGTTTTATGAATATTCATCTGCACATGCATTGAATCACCAGTGGTTATACCCATGTGATTTCAAACCATAATTAGGCCCTCCACATGAGAAAAGAATGGAGAAAAACAATTTGAAATTGAATAACATTTCATAAATCTTTCAGGATTTAGAAGTTCATTTTAGCAGCCATAAGAAAAAAAAATGATAATGCTACTAAAAATCTTTCAAGAATGTTTTAGCAATGTGATACACCATTTCAAAGTTTCTAATTATACACACAATAATTTTTTTCTGGAAGTAAAACTTGCATTAATTCCTGAGCACTGAATTGTTTTCAATGCACAATATACAGACTGAATGCCTAGACAAATTTTAATTTTTTTTAATTGCAAAATTCAATAGTTAGATCATTAATTCTTTTTTTATCCCCCCCACAAAGGATGTTTCTATGGTAATATATCATTCATTATGACTGACGGAATGACATTCACTAATGATAGCATTTTCTGTCTTTCAAGAAAAACTCAATCAGAGGCCTGCGTAGAACCTAGATAGAGGAGAACAATTTTATGGTAAGTTCAAAATAATTTCAAAATCAAACCTAAGGTTATGATTCAGAGGAAAGTAAAGTATTATTATATTCGTTCTTTTAACACACCAAATATATGATGGGTAGTTCATCATATACTTCCTATGATATATGATTTTAGTATTTGTTACATCACTATATGAGTAATTATTAGAAGGAATGAAATTTTTTAGGCATTTATTTAAGAAATTCTACCCACAATATTAAGGATGTCTCATAATGGAAGACGTTTTTTGCAGCTGGATGTTTTGCTCTAAAAGGATATTGCAAACTACTCATGATGGAACCAAACAGTTATCGACAAATGTACACAAGGTCATCTTGGATTTTCCTAGCATTTTCAATGCAAGTTGCACATACAATGCACACAAATAAATATTGGCCTTTTTTAGTGGAGTCTGATGGTGGACTAAATGGCAAAAAAATGAATCATGTTGCAATAGGAGCAGCAAAAATACTTAAAAAGCTTCATTTTTTTTCCAAAAAGATGAATTTGGCAGGTGGCCAGAAAATTCATAGGACTTCAATTCTGATGAGGATCTTGGATTCATCATGAACAAGCTTGTTGAAAATGTCCTTCAAAGAACAGTAGCATTCTTGGCAGCATTTGACAAGAGTGATTGTCAAGGTTTTAGAGCAATTAAAAGGTAAACAACAAATATTATGAAACTTGCTCATTTATAACTAGGTTAGATTTCATGAAGGCTTTTGGTGGAAATTTCAATCAAACCCTTTATCATAGGTTTTATTGCTTTTATATCTAAAGAAATTAGCAAAGTCACTAAAATCATACATATGAATTAGATAATTTATAATTAAGCTTCTTAAGCAAGACTGATAGAACTGATTAACATAATGAATAAGAGTTTAAATATCTCATTTAGACATTTGATATTAAATAATATACATTACTTTTGAAATATGTACTTGTATCCCAAGTTATTGTCAATCTGTATTGGTAATCACTGCTACCCACAACAAACCAGTTTAAATACTGCTGATGGATTAAGGTTATTCATGTGTTCTGACCTTTACATATATCAAGACTTTGGCCAGCCTAACAGTTCCTGGTAGGAACTTGAAATTTCACACTTACTCCTCAATAGGTAGATAAAAGTTTTTGGGTTTTTTTTCTAAATTCCCCTCCAAGACAAGTTTTTAGTAGATGATTCAATTTATGATACAAATTTATGCTAAATTGGTTCCTTAGTTGATGTCCAGTTACATTCACACTTTTTTTTCTAAATTTGGACTTTTCTTTTGAGTGACTAATCAGATCGAGTTTTTTCAAAGTAACTTGATTTTACCACCACCACCACCATCATCGCCTAATATACGAGGTAAAAAGAAACATACATAGGTTGTAGTGATTCATAATTTCCCCTTGGAATTTTAGATTATGTTAACTGAAATAATCAACTGAAAATCTTTGATTAACTGAATTGGTTTGTCATCAGAAATTATACCTACCCTGTTTTTGTTCAAACATTTTTGGTAGCTTAACTGATTTTGATCTTTATCCCAACGTCTTGTTATTTATGACATAATTAGATCACACTTTCAATACAGGAAGATCAGATTGACTACAAAGAGGATACATTTCCACGTGAAGAATCTGATTATTCTTTCATTAACTTAGAGAGTGATCCCTAAAACCTAAATCTGATGCTATTTTGATACACAAAAATCAAAACAAATCTAATTAGATCTTTGCTTTTTTTCAAATAAAAAGAATTACTTAAATTTAGATAAACATCTATTATATATGGATATAAAACAAGTGCCAGTGTCCTACCATTTCTATCGGTGTGTAATCTATCAACAGCCAAAAGTCAGCAATCAGTCAGTAACTAGACTTTTGAAAAAAATAATAATACAAGAATACTACCAGCAAAATTTGAAAGATATTAAGAGAGTACTCAAATGCATATTTCTGGTTTGAAAAGTGAGGAATATTAGTGGAAAATTTTGTACATTTCAAAAAGATTCAAAAAAAATTTCCTAGTCAACTGAGGTTAATCGAATTGAAGCAAGAAGTGTTCGAATTGAATAAGTCACTCTTTTTATATCAATGCTTCAATTCAAACGTAAAACAATGTCTATAATTTGAAAAAATTATTCCAGCACGTTTGCGATTCAATGGATTTACTCCAAAAGTGTACTTGAGCATTAAACTAAAGTGACTTTGTTGCCATAACTAAACATACATACAAGTGTGTGAATGAGTTTAATGTATTGATTGATTCAATGAGTAAGTTAGTAATTATGCATAGTTGGAGAGTGACAACTTGGTTAAAAACAAACAAAAAAACACCCATGTAAATAGTTCAGGTAATTGTCATTATATATATATATAAATAAAAGCAGCAGCCATTACAGGTCGACTGCAGGATGAAGTCCTTTTTCAGCTCCTTCCAAGCTGACTGTTACTGTCTTACAAGCAAACCTTTCTAGCTCATCTCTCTAGCTTATACGTCATTGATAAATTTGTATTGAAGTATCTATTCTAAGTCAAAAGATTACACAATAGTTAAAATTCTGGCAAGAAAATGCCAAAAGATACCAACAAAAAATATACATATGAATAGCTCCGTATTTTCAATTATAATTTCAAAGGTTGATTCTACAACCAAGAAGTATTTGTCAGAGAATTTATCTGATAAAAAAAAAAAGAAAAAAGAAATCAGACTTATCAATTTTTTTACTTCCTTTTCTTTACTATACTTTTTTATTCATCACGTCTGACAGTACTTGTCTATCTATCAGGGTCAATAATCTGACTCACTGACCAAACAGCAAACCGATACTAGCAGTGTCAATGAGAATAGTCAAATCAAACTTATATAAAAATAAAACCAGTCCATTGAGTGATCAATAAAAATAGCTTGTTATGCAACTGCTTGTTCAGTGAAGATGAACATCCATATCACTTGTCTTACCAACACTTTCTTTCCACTTGCTATGAAAAATTGTCTGATTTCTGCTATAACACATTCCACTGAAATTATCAAAGAATTTTTGAATGCTGGATATTGGTAACTCCAGTTGTAATTATAACTAAAATTATACAAATAAGTATCTCTTAATTACAAAAGACTTTGTCCAGGCCAAACAGGAACAGATTAAGTTGAAATTGGGTACAAGCTTTTTGATCATAAAGGTGCAATTGCATATTGGGATTTCTACAAAACTGTTACTGAACAGAAAATGTTATTTTCATATGTATTCAGCCAATACAGAGGTATTATCTACTATAGCAATACGAGTTATTCACCCCATTTTATTTTTTAACCAGGCTAATTATTTCATGAATATACCAACATTGGAACATTTATCAAGAAATGTTAAATTATTTTTAATATATAATTAAAAAAATATTCAAGAAATGATCAAATTTGTAGTTTAATTAGTTTATTTTTCAAATTCTGCACAAAATGTATGAAATTCTTTTCAATTTTGAATACATGGTTATTTTCCTGCTCGCTGTGGGTGTAATTTAGAATATGCAAGATTATGCTCATTTTTTTTAGGGGATCCTGATGTTAAATTTGAAAGGGGCTAGTTATATATTATTGAAAGGTTAATAGTTACATGTATTTTTACTAGGATCTACTGCAAGATCTCCCATGGGTGATCAATTGGGGCCAAGTTTTTGTAGATGAAAATTTGAAAGCATCTATATTTTAGTGTTCTTTAGTATAGTAAAAAAAAAATAAAAAGTAAAAAAATTTTAAGAAACAACGGATACCTTAAACAGTTACAAAATGAAGGCATCAATTCCAAAATATCCAAAAGTCACAGTATAAACAAGTTGCTTTAAAGAAATTAATATCACTAGTTGAACTTAAGTCGGAAACTTCAAATAGTAATTTACTTTAGTCATCTTCTGATAACTGTGAGGAAGAAATTGTTGAGTCATTGCATGTGCAGGTGTGGCAAACATACTTAGTTTGCAATAGGATAATGTGTATGTAAAGTGTGCGATGGTAATCAAAGATATTCCATCATGTGGCTATCGTTAGGTCACCTTTAGATCAACTACTTGCTGAAACCATTGTCTTAGGCAGGGAAAGTCTATGTCCAAAAGACTGATGATCAATTGCCAGCTCAATTTTTGAGGGAAACTAGTGAAATTGGAAATATTTTCGATAATTTTCAAGAAAGCTTTGCATGCCGAATGGGAGGAATGGTTTACTAATGGAGAGAAGGAATATACAAATAAAGGCTTCCAGGAGAGACCATCATACCAGCCAATATAGTATTTGAGATAAAATTTACCAACAAATAAAGAAAAAGAACTTATTTGGTCCTTCAGATGCAGCGGCTTTCAAACCAATGAAATGGTACCAATTGATAAAGATGTTAATAAAAACAAGCGAGTGGTAACTTTTGTTCAATCAAACATCATTTGGTTCATTTTTTTCTATCCAAATCAGTCTGTTTTTCTATTTTATAACCTGGAGCGATCTTACAGTAGACCCCAGGTAAAACTCAATGATTGAGTATATTATTTTGTGAATGTTTACTACCTTTATAATGGTTATTGTAGCAACCTCTCAAAGCCCAGTTTGTAATGCAGAAAGGATTGTCAGCTAAATGAAAAGTGCTATCAGGAAATCAGCAATAGTTATGCAGGTTGATCTGTGAGAATTAGAACAGGATTTTTAGTAATAGGATTAATCTGAGGAATGTCAAAATGATAACCATCCTGGCCATAGCCAAGGGCATCATACAAAATGAATTCCACAAATTCATCCAAGTGAATTATTTCAAAGCTGTAGAAGCAAATGTATGAGTCTTCTATGCTAGAAATAATAATTCATTCCTAGAGTATATTTGTCATGTTTTTTTGGATTTAAAAAAAAAAAAAACACAGCCTATACTGGATAGATCTGCTAGTATTTCTAACAAAGGAAAAATTCTGATTCAAGTGTTGAAATACATAACTTAGTGGGAAAGGCAATGAACTTAAAATTACAAAGCCAATGTTCAGACAATGAAGTAGATCTTAAATGCTACAAGAAAAAAGTGAAGACACCTTTAAAACTAGAGAAAAATGTTTCAGAGTTTCAAGTTGGGGATAATTCCCAGATTATTGCACAGGTGGTACATTTAGTTTCATTCCCGATGCAAAATATATAATGTCAATCATTACTAATTCAGAGACAGAAGAAATTTTAGAATAGTTTTTAAAAACAATACTTTTCAAATATAAAATAACCAAGAGTCCTTTTTTTTCTTTCACTAGTTTCTGTTCAATTAGCTCTTGGGATCAATCACCACAGATGTCATACTGCTTGCATGCAGATGCATATTACATGGTATACATGCACAATATCTTCATGTTTGTTCTATAGCAATAACTCTCAAAAGTTAACCCAACATTTTCCACTTTTTTCATGAAGTTGAGGAAAATATTTCTAGATTAACTAAAAATCCATCTGATAAATCAAATGTCCTGTCCATGTGTCTGAAAAACTCACATATCAGAGGCCATAGGGACATGAAAACTTGACCATAAGGGGTAAAACAACCAGACAAGTGATATGGAGCTATGAAAATTTGGTTAGGGTTGTCCCTAGGGATCCTATAAAGTGAAACATGGCTCCAAGAGGTTGTTTATGGCCAAAACTGGAATAGGGTAAATTGAGATGAGAAAAAAAACTGTTGTAAGGGGCGCTCTTGTGGTACAAACAAATTGTCCACTTGGCTCACCTTAGTTGCAAATGGGAAAACTGGTTTTATTAAGATAGGAAGAGATGGAGATACTGAAAATGTTGGACCATTCACCCTTATGGTCTGTAACTTTGATCCCAGAGATTGTATATGGGCAAGACTGCCATCATGTAGGGGCCTATTGAATTGAAGAAGACAACACAACTTTAAAGTTGTCGTACAAGGCCTTCTTGGGATCCCCACAGGATCTTCATAAGGTAAAACTTGGCTTCCAGATGTTGAATATGGACAAAACTAGGATGAGAGAGTAGATCAAGATGGGAAAACTAAGAATTTGAGGGGAAGGGGTCAAAAACTCCCATGTTAAAAACCTACTCCAGTGCCCAATTAGTAACCACAGAAATTTGGTGGCCATAGCTCAAGCCATTCTTGAATATTGTTAACATGTATGGATGGATGGATATTCAGTGAATTAAAGTAAGATAGTAAATTCTTAGGTAAGTATGAAAGCAGTCGGACACAAAATAAGGGGTCGATTTAGCGTAAACTTACATTGTAAATTGAACCTCTACTTAAAACTATGGGAGGAAGGTGGATTTTCCAAACCCGACTAGCTAAAAACTTGCCTCAGGGTCACATCAGTAACTACAGAAAATTTGGTGGCCAAAGCTTTGCCTGTTCTGGAGTTTTACTAACACAGGGCAGACAGACATTTGGTGAATTATAGGCAGATATGGGCAGACTACGAAGTCAACCAAATGCTGAATGACTGTTCTACATGTCATCCTTATTTGAAAATTCCCACTTCCCTAAAAATCTATAGTAGGTAGTAAAGAACTTCTTTTACAAACTATTAACTTGGAGGATTTTAATTACTTTACTCAAATTTCATTGTCATTACAATATTTTTGAAGTGGGAGAGTATACAAACAGTTAACATTTTGTCTGCAGAGTATTGAACTTGGTTCTCGTAATTTATCTTGGATAAATCTCAAAACTAGAGGCACACTAATCGTCTTAAAATTTCATCTTAAAGACAGTTATAATAGAAACAATAATAATCTGAGTGGCTTGCTATGGAGTTATGGTTGGCAAGCAAACCTTACAAACCATCATTACTGGAGTTAATTTGATACTAAGCGCTCCATACTTTTGTCCTTAAGTCATGTTAAATCTCAAGCCATAATGGAATGAAAATTAATTCCTTTTCGCAATTTCTACCTTCTGATGTATGAACAAGTGTGAAGAGTGCAGTTTACACTAATGCAGAAGAAATAAATATTTGAATACTTTGATGTGTAGGAAATTATTTTCATTGTGAATCACTAGTCATTTCAGCAGGTCACATCTTTTATGGTAATTTATAATTTACTGAAAAAGAAAAAAAAAATCGTAGGGACGTGGCTTAGGATTGGCCACCTAGATAACCTTTTGCACTCTACAAGGAGTACAAATTGCAGTGAGAAAAAGCTCATTTTCATTTCTAATCTTATTCACAAAACTGTCTAATATTTGTTAGTTTGGTACATTCTGTGAAAAAGATCTGTTTTCCCTTGATTTTTCAATTTTTTTAAGGCTATCTCTAAAAATAGCTACTGCACTGCAAAGCATAACAAGTTACAGAAAAGAATTATCCCAAATTTGATATTAAATCCCTCAATGATATAAAAACTGGTTCAATAAAATCAAGAATTAAATTCTAAGAAATATATAGGTAAGCCAAATTCTACTGCTATTCATTCCAAAATTGAAATTAATGTTCAACACAAAAGAAAATTTAATTTTCATAATTTCTTACTAAAGAAATGATTTTTTTTTTGATAAAATTATAGCGATAAGCTTCTACCAAAGAAGAAAAAAATTACAAAAATGAAACAAGAAACTAATTACTAGTTTATCTTAAAATGAAACAAATTTTTGGCACAATAACATTTTCAAGGACTCAAATTTGAACCATCCAAGATTACTTTATAGGTCCTCACCAGAACAGATTTATTTCATTACACAATACTTGTTTTGATTAAAGTTTTCTAAATTTTGTGACACTATTTCTTCACAATATTTTTTTATATATGGGGTCTGAATTCTACATTTCAGACTTGTTTGGATTGAATTTTAGATTGTTGCATCCTCGTTTTATCTAAACTAAACCAAATTTTTGATAACAGGGCAGGGTGAAATTTGCAATTTCTGTTTTAAAATATCTTTAATTCATTTTAATTTCAAACAATTTCATTCATTTACTTTTTGTTTTGTCTTGGATTTTTAAATTGAATATACAATCCGAACTTCCATTTCCCAATTGAATTTTGATTTGAGTTTTATTTTGAAATACATGTAATGAAAAAAGTTTGGCAAGGAGACCTGCTCACCTTATCTATCAACTGCAATTTGCAAAAACTTCTTGAATGACATGGGGAGGGAGGATCTCTTCTACAAAACTATACTTATTTCAGGCTATTAATCTTTCTTTTTTTTTTTTTCAAAGTTATCAGATAATGAAAGTTAATGATTAAAGTTTTAATGAACTTATTCATGTTTGGAGGTTTCAAAATAGAATAAATTAAAATTGGAAATTAAAATTTAGAAAACTTGTCAAAACAAGGTTTGTATAATTAAATAAATTACTACCAGTGAAGACCCAAAAAATGACCAGTCAGATGGTTCAAATTTGAGTCTTTGAAAAAGTTGTTGTCCCATTCTATCTCATACATAACAATAGTAAGCTAAAAAATAATAAAACCTATAAAAGTTAAAATTATCAAAAAAGAAAATGTTTCAATTTTAAATCTTTTCAATAGGTGTAAGATCAAATATCAATCCCCTCCACTTCAAAACTGCTTTTCTTACCACCAGAGTGTATCCTTCACTTCAAGAAAACGCTTTCATTCTGATTCGAGACCAATTATCGACAAACCTCACCAATCTTTGGTTTGGAATTTCAGAGCAGTTTTCTGCTCAGCCACCAAATCATACTTTCAAGTACACATGCCATCAGAACAAGAATTCTGACAGGTAAAAGCTTGACTCAAAGAATGATAATATAATATTGTATTTTTTATAATGATGATATATCAGACTGGATGGGCAGCAATACATAACAAAAAGAAGAGAAGAAAAAAAATGAAAATAATGAAATAATGCCAGACTATAAGACAAGACAAAATGAAAAATCATAATAAAAAGACATTCCAACAAAAGTTTCAAGGATAAAAGTTAAACAGCCCAACAACAAAAACAACAAAGAGAAGCTGCAGCAGCAAAGACAGAGCATTTGCAAAAAATGGACTAAAATACAGCACTGGTGCCATATAGGATTATAAGAAAATACAATAGACAGAATGACAAAACTGCAATGACATGACAATATCTACTCTGGCCTTCATTCTCTTCTTACCTGACTGGTGAGTAGTTCGGTGCATTTTCAGATATTCTCAGCAGCTAAATTTCTCTCTTCTGCCTTCTTTCTTTCAAGCTTGTTGTGTCTTGTTCAATGCTTAGCTCATATAGTCACCTGTGTACCATTGCATTGGATATCATTGTTCATGTAAATTAAACATCATAAATAAATGTCTAATATAAAGTATGAAAAATGGAAAAGGTTTAAAGAAACTCACATTTGCTTTCCTTCCAAGTGGGATAAACTGAAAAGAACTTCCTCCATTTTCATTATTCACTGTTATATTCAAACTAGTGTTCTCATCTACATTGTTATTGCCACAACGATGTTTTTGGCTGCTATACCCTCTGGCCCTCTGCAGGTGTCTGTCGTAACCTTTCTGTAATTTTAAACCAAACCCTTTATTCTATCCTCAGAGGTAGATTGTTCTCGTTCTGTTGTCTCTGCCAGGGGCCGTGGGGATATTTTGTATTTGTCCCAAGGACAAGTGGATAGTGACCTTGTGAAAAAAAAATCATATGCACTAGTTCAGCAGAAGAGGCTGACAAGCAACATCGCTAGTACAAATTGACTTGTAGGGATAACCGATACGAGATATCCCCCACCCCCACTCCACCCGGCAAGGACAACAGAATGAATAAAGGGTTCGGTTCAGAATTCCAAGAGGGTTACCAAGTGTGACAGATGCCTAAAGAAGGCCGGATGGTACAGTGTCCAAAATGTAGCAATAACAACCAAGATAAGGACACTAGTCCGAATATATCAGCGATTAATAATAGTGATAATTCTTTACCTCAAAAATTCAGAATGTAACTTTTTATCAATCCAATACTTATTCTAATCACATTTCACCCTAATATTCACTAAAATAATTAATTTTTTTAAATGATATTTTGAGAGTTCATATTATCATAAATATATATCAGAATAACTTATACAAGAAAAAAAAAAAAAAAGCAGCAGGAGAGTCATAATATTTACATTGATTGTTCTGCATCTCATTTTAATGAAATAAATAAACCATATCTGAAATCATTCTCTAGTCTCTATACAGTTTTAATTCAAATCTTCTACATCAAATGTGATCTGAGTGGTGATTTCCTGAATGACTCCTTATTGAAAAGCTCCACATCCACATGGGAATGCATTTTTTATTAATGCCTTTTCACAACTGATTATCTTATGATTGATTATTTCATCAGGTTGTGACCAAGATACCAGTTTAGAAACGGACAAACACAATGCACATTAAGCATTTAAACATGGAAACTAGATTTATCCAAGTCTTAGGTGGATAGGTACGTACCCACTCACATTTCTAACTATATACCACTTTGAATTTCAAGCCAGCATAAGCTACAAGATAGCCTGCAATAATAAAGTTTGTATCAAACATTATCACACTCTGCTCAACAATATATTCTCCACCTAAAGCCTGAATAAAATCAAACAATCAAGCATTAATATAGACCATATTGAAATTAGCAAAGGCAAATAAAGCAGAGTTGGATGAGAAAAGTAGGTACCAGAAATAAAGGATATTTGAGGAAGTCAATTCAGCTCCAACGGGAGCACACAAAGCTCTTGATTTGAAATCAAAAGAAAAATGTACAGTGAAAAAAAAAAAAAAAAAAAAGTAAATAAATGGAAAATCAGGGAAAATTAAATCTAGAGAAATCAGGTTCTTAATTAACAGGAGAGGCACAATATTTACATCAATTGGCCAGTATCTCATTTTGAGGGGGTTCAGTATCTGAAGTTTTAGATTTTCAATATTAAATGCAATCAATATGGTAATTCCTTAATCGAGTAAGAAAGCCTCACATCAGTACTGAGATTAATTTTTTTTTCTTGAACACGTTTTCAGAGAAATCTTGAAGAGACAAAACATTAATTAAACATTCAGAATGATAGCAATTTACAGAGGAGTAATGAGACATAAAATAGAGAACGAACTTAATTCTGATGGCTTCGGGGAGAAAAGAATGAAATGGAATTCTCTGAAAGTCCATCTCAGTTTCATCTTGAAGGCTCAAAGAGGAAAAGCAAACAAGAGAGGCAACATTGAGCACAGAATGACAAGTCAGAAATCAGAGAGAGGAAATGAAGAGGTTCAACATCGAAACCACGAGTGGACTGAACACCAGAAGCCTAAATAGAACAAGGAGGAAAGCCATACATGCTCAACAATTCACTGAACAGATTTCTCATAAGCCGAACCTAATTCAAATCGAGCAAATCAACTTACAAATGTGATGCATTCAGCAAATCAAACATCAACTTATCCGGGCTAACTGTAATTTGGTACAAAAATGTGCAATGGTGGATGGAAAAGTGTGCTTGTCAGTCTAGTCCAGAAGATTCACTGCATAATGGGCATGCTGAACAGAACTTAGGAGAGGGGAACAAGGGAAAAAAAAACTCAACATCTCATAAGCCAGCAGTTAAAATTCTTGAGGCTTTTCCTTCCTGTCACAAGGAAAGCATTTGAACCTAATGAGTCTAATCACACACTATGTGCCAGTAATAAAATAGACACACTGCCAAACTGACAAATTGTAGCCTACACATTCAATGAACAGTAACTCGAATACAGTCAGCTTTTTAAACCATTAGCAAATTGATGGCAAGAGGCAATCCTTCGTTTAGGCTTTGCTAGCCAACTATATTATTCTCCTTAAACTGGAAGATGAGCTCAGACTGGAAATGAAGGGAATTTTTTAACACAGGAGGGATCAGAATTTAAAAGCTGAAAAACTTCCTGTGAAACATTTTACATAATGAAAAGCACAACTGAAGATTTATGATAGCATTCAAAGATGTTTTCAGGAATCTCTTTACTTGCAAAGGGATGTTTCAAAAAGATATTTGGGTATGATAAAATGAAGACCAAGTATTTCAACATTAGAATCTCTCTCTCACACACATTCAATCATTAATTACGTAGACTGACATATTTATAAGCTGTATTTTGATGCAACTTCTTCATTAGATGATGTTCAACCTATGTGATTAATATTCACCACTAAATTAAGTGTATTGACAAGATCATGTAAAATGAATACTTTTTTTCACAGTAGGCTACATACTTATTGATGAACCCACATGTGTGCATGTGGGTATGTACAAACATAGCACTTTATATTACATAAAAAAGATATCAAAATAGGTAAGGGTCAACTTACAAGGTAGGTATAAAATATTTATAAAATAACACACACACACACACACATACATACATACATACATAAAAGCTACAATCGGGAAGGCATCTCTACTACTCTCCCCTTTTTGAGTTTTTACACAAATTAACCACTTTAATTTTATAATAACATTTATGAAATTAAAACAATTTTTTTTCAAATCTACATCAAAATTGAACAATCTCATTTTTTCCAAGTTTAAAACACATCATAAAGAGTACACTGTACAGTATGAACAAAACATAAATAGCTTGAAAAATCATAAACACATGTATTTATTAAGAAACTATAGACTTTGGCAAAAAGTAATGAGTATCGATAAACTTATTATGTATCAATTCATTGTAATAATCTTTGTGTTATTATTATAAAGAAAGATTGTAGAAAATTATTCATGTAGACAATGTAAACCTGTTTGATAAATGGTTTCTTTACACCCACTAACCAGTTAACCTTTCCTTCATCATCATATTGGGTAGAGGGAAAAAAAAAAAAAAAAAAAAAATCACTGGAATTTTGGAATTTACAAGTCAATACTGATCTTGGTCTATCCTCACATAAGGCATAAAGTGAGTCAAATGGTATTTCAGACAATAGAAATCTTTTTCCAATTCATAGTAATGAAGCTTTGTGAAATTTATAGTTTTCATTAATTAACTGTATATTTTTTTTCAACTGTATGCTCTACAATATTCATATATTTATAAGTACATTTACAATGTGGGAATGCCAAGTGTTTGTTAATCAAAAAGTTGAACAAGATTTATGGTTTTTGGTGACCGAAAAGGTTTTGATGAGGCCAACAAAAATTATTTGCAGATTTAGTACAACCATATCCTCTGGTACTCCTGACCTCCACAAATGGCAAGGGATATCATAAATGTAGTTTGACCAAACCCCAATGAATTTGACAAATAACAGTTCATAATGCTACCCAATTTACAGTCTTTCCTGCTTAACACTTTCTTGAACTCGACTTTTACAAATTTGAGAGGTGGGTAACATTACTTTGCTGATGGAATGGAGCATAAAAATGTTTAGTGTTGTCACTTGCCATTGATGAGCCAAGCCTCTCAAATCAAGAAAAGATCTTTATTTTCAGGGTAATTTCTTTGTGGATCAATACAAGCCATATCAAAGTAGCATTTGTTCATGCAGAAGAGGATTCCTTCTGTATAGAATACAATTTGATTCTGTCAACTGCACTTTGAAAAGAGAGCTAGTATCCAGCATATAGCAGATGCGGAGGAATTATCTAGTTGAACCCCTGAGGAGAAACAAAAGTTCATTTCGAACTGAATTCAAAGTGATCAACTTCAGAAATAAACCATGATGGAACAAATCAAATGATATATTTTGCAATGAGATTTATTTCTATAAATAAGATAGGGTCTACAAGCTATATTGAATATTCAAGTTGCACAACAGAATATTAAAGAAAATACTGAATTACTTGGATCACTTGTATTTCTTATTTAAACACAATACCTGAATATAAATAGTATACATTCAGATCACTAAGTTTTAATATAGAAGTTTTTTTATTTGACATGTATGGGTATGAATGTGTTCAATAATAGTTGAGTTAATCATCTTTAAATAATGCAAATAATCTCTTGAAGTGAAAAGACTACATACCACAGACTGAAAATATATTCATGTCACAATTTTAATAATACTAATATAGTGAGTGTTATGTTTATATAATTACAACCCAGAGAATTGTCCATTTTTAAACCAAGAGAGAAAGGTATCATCAGCCTTCTAAAAAGGTCAATTTTCAGTAGGTGTTAAATTCCAACAGAAAAAAAAAATTCAAACGATATAGAATCAAATACTTTGAACCTAGGAAAACTATCCTGACATGATCCTAGAAATATTAAAAGAATGTCCAACGAATAGATTTTAGTCAGAAAGTAACAGAAAATAAAGATTACAAAAAGTGGAAAATTATCACAAATCTTTTGTTGTCATAAGTGTAAACCAGACATTCCAATAAATCACTCAATTATGAAATGTTATCTATGCCTCACAATTACGAAAGCATGAATTAATTTACATCACAAGTTACAAAAAAACAAAAAAAAATTTCATCTTTCTTTCCCATTAAAGTAATGTCATAAATTTGTTGATGGAAATCATAAACACTAAATCATTTCCCACTAAGATGACACTAAGAAGGCTAGACTAATCAGATACTTATTGAAGATGACACTCATGCAGGAAAAGAGTCATGATTTTAAAATGCATCCAGCACTTGTGGCATGGATACACAATGCAGAGCAATAACCATCAGCATTATCATCTAAGATAGAAACTATAAGCTGTACAAATTGACAGGTTTATAACAGTTGCTTTTGAACATTATTTGCTGGTGGCACTTTTGTCCTCACATTCACTACTGATACCACCAGCCACCATAATATCAATAACATAAAAGCTATTCCTTAGAATGGAAATCTTCTGACAGAGCACAAGTTAGCAATGTCTTGGCAGCTTCAAAGTTTGTAGCACTATTGAATCAAATCGCAAGATATACATACATATAGATATTTCATCCCAGATACTAAGTCTAAGTCACACACTAAATGTGTGATCTGATAATATAGTTATTATCTATCATTCACTTTTAATCAATAATAGCAAAAGACTTCGTCATTTTTTTCTCACCAGACCCACAACTAGACATTGATACCAAATCACACTAGGAAAAAATTTGACAAACAAACCACTCAAATATTCAAGCCATCTTTTTATATCATTCAACTCAAAATTGAAAGTATTTAGTTTGACATTCTACTCAGAACAATTTTCAGTAAAAGATCTATAATATCAAATATAAAAGGTAAATAGCATATCTATCAGAGTCAGAGTGTTAAGTTATAATTAAATTGGTATAAACTAGAAACATTCAAAGTGCAAGTAAACATAAATGAGTCATTACTTTTTCAAATCAGTGGCTATACTAGAGTTTTAGATTTTATTCAACTTATTTCCACAGGACCTTACCAGATGCTTTCAGTCTATATCAGATGATATTTAAAGAGTACAATACTTTGCTTTTTTTTCTTTATTCTCTTGTAATTAATTTAGGATCTGTTAAGTACCATGGGTTAAAGCAGCTATTGATTTGGAGCAATCCATTTAATTATGAGCCTAAGTTTAAACCTTCAATTTCATTTTACAGGGATAAATCAAAAACAAAATAATAGAATATTAAAAACACCGCTGCAAATGTTTGATTTTATATTCTGAGCATATCTATTAATACCATTGAAATTATACAAGTAATAATGAAAACTGAACAAAACAGCAAAATAACAGTCCTGATACAACCAGACAATTATCAAACCAATCTACAGTACGTTATATCAATTTCTACAGAATTTGCACATTTAACAAAATAAACAGGAGTTCAAAGCAAATCAATTTAAAATCTAGATTAAGAGAAATCCTTGCTAACAAAAACCGAAGAAAGAAAATTCTAATTTCAATTAGCATGTATTTGAGAAATTCTTTGAAATTCAAAATACAACTAAAACAAGAGAAGAATAATAAAACTGTTGTTTAGACTTGGCAGATTTTTTCTTGAAACATCTGGCTATCCATTCATACATTGTTGATCTAAGATAAAAATGTTCCAGATAAGATTAAATCAAATGTAAATAGGCACCATTTTTCAATATAAATGTAGATATCTAACAATACTTTGGCCCCTTATGACACAGTTCAACTAAGAGAAGGTCACTTTAACTGGAAAATAAACCAGGAGTTTCTAAAGCAGATAGGTGGTGAACTACCTCCTTTCTGGCAACTCCTGCAGCCGAGAAGGCAACCAGTTGTGACATCTCTTTACACCACTGAAAAATGACATCACAGACCAAGAGATTGGGATCTTTCCTTTGCAATGACTGACCTATTTTAAAAATCTATACAAATCCCTGCAGAGCCACTAACATCATTGGAAAGGTCAACCAACATAAAAATGACCAACTTACCTACAGAATATATGATTTTTAATATCTATCCACAAGGATTATGGCTAATAATAAATATAATTTCTTCACAAAAAAGATATTTATTCTGCCCAGTATAAGATGAAGACGGAAGAAAATCAACTTCTACATATGATAAAACCGACAGAAGCTGAAGTGGGCTTTATGCTTCTAAAGGGAAAGCGGTACAGCATATACCATTTCTAGGTTCTTTCACGTTCAGTGTCTACTAATGGTGACATTACTATATTACCTTCTTCCCTAAAACCCATTTCCATCACTGACTTCAAACAGTGGAAAATGTTTTTTGATTATAGTGTCACCATCATTAATCTGAACTCGATCTTAATGCCTGCAGTCATAAGGTATTTAGTTGAGTAATGAACTATAGATGAAACACCGCATGAATTTATATATCTATTTTTTGTCTGTAACACCCTAAAGGAAAGGATGTGAGGAGTACTGTATATACTCATGTAAAAGTTGATCCTAGTTCTTCTGACAACTGATCAAAATTTGTGAATCAAGGTATAATTCTGAATATTAATGTTATGAAAGAGAAATTAATTTCTCTACACTATTATGTTATAATAATGTACGCATCAAAACACACGTCTCCAAAATACTCAACAGAATCATAAATAAGGCCGAGTTGCTGTTATAAATGCTTGGGCTTACATTTAATATTGACAAGCATTATCTAGATGAACCTTTGTTCCTGAATCCAGTGGTGATGTGTATTTTTTAGGAAACATTTCATTTTTGCTTTGTCTGCTTACTGGTATTGGTCATGTACACAGCATCATGGCAAGTAACGATAATATACTGTAATTATGAACTGATGAATTTTCATCTAGATAGTTTGCTGAGTGTAATGGAGTAAAAAAGCAAGTGTAAATATTTCTAAAAGGTAAGCATTCTAATTTATGCATTCATTTAGAAGTGGTTTGATGTGTAGAAACATTGGCAAAATTACTGTAATTCATTGCTTTTGTTTTTTATTAATTTAGAAACCATTTGGGTTTCTGTTTATTGAAACAGTGGTTTGGACTGTAGAGAGAATATCCACCCTTTGAAAGAAGTATCCATGTAATAGTCAATCCCATGAATTGAACCTGAGAAAAAAATAGTCTTAAAAATTTCAGTTTTACACATGAATATATAGGTAGCAGTAAGCTGATGTAAGTTTTATTCATTGGCAACTGAAATATTTTGTCTACATTTGGTATAATAAGGACTGAAAATTGATATTTTATTATCTATTTTATACATGATGTCATTTTTTGACCACAAGTTGTAGCATAATCATACATGTATCTACTGATTACAAATAGTTATCAGTGGTGAAAAAGAATTTGAAATACAAAGACGAAGACATTTTAAAATCTTCCTCACTAACGCAAGAAAATATTGATTTAAACATCAAGATTTTCAACACTTCAGTTCATTGAAATTAAACTGCTATGACCGGTAGAAGAAAATAAATGAATAAATTCACACAATCAAAGACATTGCTTGTTCAACTATTGACAAGAAAAATCTTAAACTTGGTTTTTCAAAGCAAAAAGTAAATTTATAACCTGAAACTTCCAACAGATTCCCAGCAAACCTCAAGAAAAGACAGGTTTACTTATATCTTCCCCGAGCCAAAATAAGATGTTGATGTATAGAATAAATAGCAAAAGGAAGGACTGCCAAAAATCTAGTTGCCAGATATACTGAGTGAAAGGTCAAGAGTTGATTACATTTACAACTAGAGAAAGACTGGTACAAGAATATTTTTTTACCTCCAAGAATCTAAACACTTTTTTCTTTGTCATGTAGTAAGCAAGGTAATGATTTCCCATGAACTGCAATCACTACTTGCAAGCATAGTGGCCTTAGTAAAGCAATATATGGATGTAAAGAGTATTCTCATTTGCTAATAAATCACTAAAGCTATGAGCTAGGACAGATTTTGTAATTTAGCTCGGTAGCATTAATTATCATATAAAAGTTTTAGCTCATTTGCCATTGCATATCTTGAGAAATAGACTTGCACAGTTAAGGACAGCAGCTAACAATTTTTCTTTACAGGATCCAGTGTAAGAAGGTTTTGGTTTAGAAATACTCTCAATCTCTTTCGCGCATAATAGATGAAGTGAATTGGAAAAGTAACCAGAATAATTACTACAATAAATAAAAATCAGCCTTCAGCCCTAAGCCACAGAATCAGTCGGAACTCATTACCAGACTCGCCTAAGAAAAATGGAAATCAAGTCTCAAACTAATGCAAAATGTACTTCCTCCAAGCAACAAACAGTTAACTTGTAAAGAAGGAAAAAAAAAAAAAAAAGAATGGACACATCACTTGGAGTGGACATATATATCTGAGAAAAGATGCTCAAGGCATCCCAAAAATGGAAATGCTGAGGAAACTGGACAATTTGTGGAACCACCCTCAAGTACACGTGAGGATTCCTACTTTGAAAAAAAAAAAAAAATCAACCTTGTGTTACATTCCACCGTCATGGGGAGGCAAATGAATACCTATAAGTTACAATAAATCTATACAAACAGTAACGAAGACCAGCAATTAATATCAATTGGCAATTCTCAAATCTACGCTTTAAAATATAAATATCTTTCTATCAAAATTTCCCAAGTTTTGCATAATATGAGATCCGTTTTAAAATAGGCAAAAGTATAATTTGTTTTTTTTTCCCTGTGTGTCCGTGTGTGTCTGTATGAAAGAGAGTGTTTTTGCTTTTTTCTTTTCTATTACTTGTGGAATTGGTTTTTTGCCAAAACTTCTTGGGTGTGTCTCTGAACTCACATCAATATTTATCAACATGATCTTGGGTTAGTGGGGTGTAATGTTACCGACATTTATGCTAAAAATGTAACCAACAATTTCCCTCCCACAGAAGAATGTAAAGTTTAAAAAATAACAGAGTGGTGCAGATATAGTATGCCAGATACTATTAAAGAATTCTTCTATTGCATCTTGGTTCTCTCTCGTAAACCACTTTTAAATTGAAAATTGGTTAAAGCTACTTCCTAATAGAATCAGTTAATAGATGAACAAGTAATTTTAGAAATATTTGCTATGCATTAAACTAAACAATAAAATTTACTGTCAATAGGAAATAGTTTAGCAAGCAATTACTATTAACTTCAATCATGTGTACTTACTTCACTTTTGTGACCTTACTAGTATACCGAGTCATTGAAAAGAGAGAAGCCTTTGAGAGCTATTAGCAAAGGAGAAAATATACCAGAATCTACAATAGGTTAATATCTTATTCCATGATTTTTTTTTAATTTTTTCTCCTCACACTTGACACGTCTTCATATAAGCTAATAAAAAAGTTTGTTTCCAACTTGATAATGTCATTTTTATGCTACTCATTTAACCCATAGATACAAAGTAAGAATTGATAGTAACACACTGGAATGTTTGATAATGTTTTATTTCTGAAAAACTGCCCAATAAAAATGAACTTGCAAAATTAGGGTCTTCAATGCCTTAAGAGTTTCTACGTACTTAAACTGAATTTATTCCAAGTAATTAAGAAACTAATCTCTTTCAGATATTTAAATTTTATAAATCTATTTGGTAAAAATCTTCCCTTTAGAACTGCCAAAGATAATAACTCAAGATTGTTATAAACTGATTTTGATTCCATACCTAATTAATATAAGAGCTGAAAGCTGGGGAAAAACAGACAAATATAGTAGAAAAAATAAAATGGGAAGACATGCTCAATCAAGTCTTAAATCAAAAATAACATCTTTTTATCAGCCAATGATAATAAATCTGTTTTTTTCCTCAATGCAGTGAGGCAAGAAACATGATTACTTATACAGAGCAACTTTCAATCTCATGAACTATCTAAATCAAAAGTGGTCAATACAGATATTGAGGTATGAAAAGCTTGATCTCTCCAAGGCTCAAATTTTAGCCATATAAATATATCTAACTTAGAAAAAAGATTAATTGTAATTGAAATAAAATGAATCGACAATGAGACTTCAAGCCAGACAAGCTCAACGTCTACTGAACCGCCTTGTGAGCCAAGCCCACCATAATATACTTTACTACTGGAAGTTCAAGAGTTCAAGAGTCAAACAACTTTTTTGAAATGTTAGATTATCCGCAACATTTGTACCAATTTTTAGAAGTGACATAACAAATGCTGCATTTCAATTAGTAGGAAATTATAGTTTTCCACCTTTCTCAACCATGTACTGAGTATTTAAATCAAGGCTTTTCATGAAGTTTCCGCAATACGTAGCTACTGAATATGAACTGCTCACCTTGCATTATCAATTAACATACCAGATGAAGCCAAGGAGTTCTCTAAAAAAATTTAATAATTGAAAAGGGTTCCGTAAGTAGTGAAAGTTTGACCTTGACAAAAGTACAAAGAAACTATTGAATGTTTGCCTCTACAAGACTTGTTTACATTATAATCACAGAGGTTCTTAAATCTTTGATTATTTCACCTCCATTCAACTAAAGCTTCTAAAATAGATACAAGTATCGGTGGAAGTATAGAATAAACACATCAGTCAATATCAATCCAGAAGAAAATTGAATCATTAGAATAATTGCATCTTCTGATCCTAATCTGAAATGATGAATTGTTGGGTCAGAAACGTATTTCTGAATTAGTATTCTCTTCATCTTGGTTGATCCATTTGATAAGATTCTAAAACTGAAAGTGCCAGAAAATTGATATTGTATACTTAGAAATTGCCAAATTTACAAAATAATCTTAGTCTTATACTTCATATTGGAATAAAAAAAGTCTAATTGATACATAATTTAATCCTGAAATGATTATTCCTTAAAATGAGGGTAGACATTTGAATTGCTAAAAACAATGAAATATACATGTAAACATTAATACAAAATTTTAAAGTTAAACAAAGATTTAAAATACAATATTTTTTTCTAAATTCCGAGATAAGTATTTTCATTATTCTGTATATTTCTTAGACTATTGTCTTTATTTTTGTTGCTTGTAACAGAGTTAATGTTATTAATATAATATAATTCATTTCCTTATTTTACCAGGCAGTATCTAACTAAAACTGAAGAAAACTAGGGCAGTACCCACTGTAAAGGATGCATGTAAGGAACATGCCACTGTTTATGATGTGTGGGGCTGCCTGTCATAATGGTCATGTAAAATGATTTTTTGCATCCATCATACGAAACTAAGGCTTCGAATTTCGGATAACTCTTTTCAGTATTGCAAATGTGGATATAAAATATCTAAATTTAGATCATTCTAAGGAGCAGAAATCAAGGGAGACAATTTATAGAAACTATGAGGAAAGATCTACACTCTTTGCATTTTATTTATTTTCATTAGATTTTTCAAGAACTGCTGATCCATACAACTTTCCGACACTGGAATGCCCTGTATTGACTAATTTAACTACTTTGTACAATGGCCAGTTTTTGAGTAACCGCAGTGTATCGTTTCACACAGACATTTTGGCATTTATACTTAGACTCTGCATGTGTAGGTAGTGAGATTACTTGATAATTGGCCATTATACGAAGTTGTCTTTTGCCAGATATATTGAACAATATCACATACTTGATTTATCATTATTATATTGCTGTTATTGCTGCTATAACTGCATTTGTGTTCTTGTATTTCAGCATGACTAACAAGCCTCTGTCAATTCAATAAAAATCTGGATTATGGCACAACAATTAAGAGACAAATGAGCATGGAAGGGATTCCTCATGGCTGCTGGGATATCCAAGACAATATCTATTGCGTATGCAAAGATATTCATTCAAAACTGGCTTAATGAGACAACATCGTTACATTTGACAGTCGTACTTGGGATGTGGTAGCAACATACGGGGAATTGTCGGCACCCAACCACATCATTCACACTGTCCTGCGAGGAGAAAACAATGCAGAGCCTGCCGCAAACCAAATCATGTGGCCTCAGTCTGTCGACAAGCAGCTTCAGCAAGCAGTGTTTGCTACAATCCTAAAAGCAAACCGTTTTTAATGTTCTTCAAGGAATACAAGCTAATGTATCACCCTATGTCCCGGATGTTGAGACACAGCAGATCTTCCCTGACAGTGGAGCAAACATCTGTCTAGCAGGCCCACGACATCCACGACAGTCATCACAACTTCATGCAAGTTAGAAGTGGGTCAAAGGCGTAGGGGGATCAGTTCTAACATGTAAGGGTTGGCTCACAGTCAAGTTGAAGATTGAAAGACATTCCACTACCCAGACTTGATACAGAAAAATCAAACATGTTTATCTTAGCAACCTATGCATCCCACAATTCTTGAATCACACGTTGACACGGTTGTTGATCATGACACACATTCACCACTTCTCCCAAGACCTGATACACTACCATTTCCAGCAACAATAGAGAATGTTGCCCAAACTAGAGGGTTTCAGAGAGAGAAATTTGCCAGAAGTGCTTTCAACAACTGATCTTTTTCCTGTGATCTCTGACCCAGCTGCAAAGATCAACATCAAGCCAGATGCTGTCCAATGTGACAGGCATATACCCATTCCCCAGCCTTATCACTGGAAAGCAGAAGTCAAAGATAGTTTAGATTGGGTTGTTAAAAGGGGAATCATCACCCAGGATTGAAAGGAACACTTGTAACCTGGTGTAGCCCAATGGTAGTTGTATCAAAATAAAATCGATTCCAATAGTTGAATTCACAATATCACCGAGGAAACACATCAAACTGCTGCCCTCCTTGCACCTTGCCTCTCAAATACCATCAAACACAAAAAAATACTTCATAGATGCAGTAGATAGATTCCATTCTGTTGATATGAATGTTGAGAGCCAGCCAGATTTTACTACAGGATGGAACAGGTATATGTACCTGAGAACATCCCAAGGATTTTTTGTAGCTGGCGATGCCTACACTCACCCATATGATAAAATAATTTAACACAAGGTGAAGATCGTTGAGGATACACTCCTCTACTATTACTCCATCGAGAAGTGCTTTGATCATGAGTGGGACTATCTAACACTGCGTGCTTTGAACAGGGTGGTTGTCAATAAAAAGAAATTCCAGTTCTATAAGGTCACCGTCAACTTAGCTGGTCTAACAATAACACCTACAGGAATTGTTCCTCGAGAAAAATTCTTTTGCCCAACTGTAATTTTTCTACACCAACCAACCTAACAAGTGCACACACATGGTTCAGCCTCGTAAACCAGATAGCCCGGGTATATGCAGTTAGCCCTCTGAGGCAACTTTTCTGAGATTTGATCAAACCCAACCAAAATTTTTATTGGGTCAGTAATCTACAGACATTCAGATCTTCCAAGAATTTCATTATTGATTTAGCTAAGGATGGTATTCATCGCTAAGATTTTTATCAATAAACCTGCATCTGACCCAACTGGAGTGAAGATCGCAATGGATACCTCCTCCTACGAAAGCATTGTAAATATTCCAATGTAACTCCAGTTCATTGCAACGATGGTTGAAAGCTCATCTTTGCTGGGTCAAGATTCACAACCAAATCCAAAAATAACTATAGGTCCACCAAGGGTGAAGCCTTCGCAGCATTCGCATCTATTCACTCTTGGCAGCAAAAATTTAGTTGTAGCATCTGACCCAAGCCACTCCTTGGTACATTCAAGGATCGCGACTTGAGTAGCATTAGTAACCCACGAATACAGAACATCAAGGAATGCAAGTTGCCATGGAGATTCGGTATTATTTACTGCCCAGGAAAATAGACTCACAGGTAGGATGTACTTTTGATTCCCCACTCAGCAGCTGGCTTCTCAATTATTTGTAAATTACCGTCGGAACTTGTCAGTGCACAAAGCAATACTTTGATGATTTGTTTTAGGTAGATAGTGTTCATGCCTTGAGTGAGGCGAGAATCGTTATATTTGATGACATTGTTACTGCAGACTCATAACACTTGAATTTGCTCTAAATGATAATTTCTGGCTTCACAGACAAATGCAATCTGAATGAACCAGCACATGACAGTGGATTCTGGGAGGTTCGTCCCAGATTGTCTAGCTTTAACTGTGTATCACTGCTAGATCTACGCATTGTTATCCCTTGTACACTTAAGAAAATAACCTCCATTTATGCCAACAAGGTGTTAGTGGCATGCTATTTTGTGCCTATCAATGCGCATACTGGCCAAGTTTAAACCCCAGCAAACGTATTCACTGAGAAACTAGTCCAGATTGAATTAAAAATGCACCGTCTCATCACCCAGAGCCTCGGATCAGAGTTCTATACCTACCTATCTATTCAATGTGCTCTGACTATTTTCAGATTGGAAGCCATAGATATTCCACCATTGTTGATTGGTTGGCTTTGCATTTATTCTTTCCGACCAAACAAAATTATCAGCTGCACCCTTCAGAATGCCTTTCGGGAATTGTTTATTGCATATGGCATTTCAGAAGCATCAAGCTCTGAGTTTATATCCAAAGATTTTCAAGATTTTCTGAAACTGTTGGGTTCTAGCCAGAGATTATCTTCTGTCGCATATCCACAATTCAATAGCAGAGCCAAAGTGGCTGTTAAAGCCAATAAACGTATCATCCACAACAACCTATCACCCAACAGTAGCTTTCACAATAAAATGGCAGCAGTATCGGAATACACCATTGCCAGACATTGGGTCAAGTCCAGCACAAGTTTTGCTGCACCATCAACACAGACAGCTTACCCTCACATTTTATCCATTACCACCTCCATAAATAATGGCTTCTCATGGCAAGGAAGAGAGAGAAGGCCCTCAGCAAGCAAACACATCTTAATGACTACTATGCCAAAGAACAAGAATTGCACCCTCTAAGGGTTGGTACAAAAGTTGCAGTACAAAACAATAATAAGAAATACGATAGAAGACAGCATATTGTTGTAGAATCAGTAATACTACACTTGCATGTTTCATTCAGAGAAAGTGACACTCAGAAATCAGTGCTTCCTACGAGAATACACACCGCTCACACAAGAGACAATCCAGCTGTTACCTTCAGCAGCAGTTCCAGAACCACTACATAATGCCGATATTGCCCAAGAATGTCTAGCCAATCCTTCGAAGCCAATCGAAGCAGTTCCAGACATAATTCCACCAATAGCTTACAAGCCATGAATTCCATGAGCTTTCAAAAACTTATCGGGCAATAGAAAACCATGACTAAAGAAGTCATAATCATGGAGGAGGGTGATGAACAATATCCCGTTTAAGTTATCATATTGCATTGTTATTATTGCTTTTTGTCGTATTCTTGTATTTCAGCACGACTGATTAGCCTTTGTTGGTCCAATGAAATCTTGAATATATATTTGTTAACACACAATGCAGAGCAGTATCAAGTTGAAAGTTTTTTTTGGATCAGCAGTTCTTGAAAAATCTAATAGAAATATAAAGATTGAAGATTAATAAATCTCTCTTCGTAATTTTATTAGTTATCTCCCTTGACTTGCTCCCTTTAGAATTATCTAAATTTAGATAAAAAATATCTAAATTTACAATACTGACACGAAGTAACTGTAATACATTGAAGCCATAGTTCCGTACAACAGACAGGAAACTGACAATTATGGCAGGCTACTCCACATACCATGAAGTCCAGCCTCTTCCAAATATGCACTCTTGGAACAGGAACTGACTGACCCAATTTAAATAATCTTGCAATTGCATTGTACTTGAAAAAGTATCCATTAGACCTATTCATGAGATGGTCATTTACAAAAATGAATTAAATCACAAGTCATTCTAACCAAACTAATGTAATCATATACACAAGTTGGCTTCTTATGAAAGTAGCCATTTTGGAATGGAACTACTGTATGTAGCAGTAACTATATTGATACAAGTAAAGAAAATCACCAGAATATCACACTCATGATTAAAACCCATTTTGTTTTTTATTCTGATACAAAATTTCTGACCTTGTACATGAATACAACATAAACTTCAACCTTCTTTCACTGGACATATTTATTACTTTCCTTTTTCTCTCTTCATCCCAAATAGATCACTACATTCCAAGAGTTATTCGGACAATTGAACTTATGGTATTGCTTATGTGGTTACCAAACAATTTCAGCCGATCCACTCAAATTCAACAGAATCAAAGGACTGAGTTTTAAGATTCCATATTATCAGTATCAATTGAAGACAAGTGAGATTGGACACTTATAAAGGAAACTTCTCTCTTGATGACCCCTGTTATAAGGAACACTAATGATTTTACAGGTTGTTAGCCAAGAACAAACTCCAAAAACTCATTTCCCACATATTTCACAGGGAACAAGACTCATTCCTAGAGTTTTTCCCAGGAAAAGTGAATCGATTTGAGTATAGGTGTTACATTTATGAAATTATGCTAGGATTATTGTCAGTTCACTTCTTTTCATGTCAAAGCAACCGGGTTTATACACTTGACAAATGAGTTTTGTTATATGATAACCGTTTTTGGGTTGGTTTTTTTCCAAATTTAAAAAAGTTTGAATTTAAACACAAAAAGCCCATTGTGCTGACTACTTTGACAACTCAAGTAGAGTTATTTAGACTTAAGCCAAGAAGACAAGCAGACCGAGAAGAAATACTGGATTGTGTTAGTACACAAAACTTGACAAACACATACACTGCATAAATCTGCTGCTAACAATCAAATCACACACAAAGCATTGATTCTCATTCAATCACCAGTTAAGCAATGTCAAACTGGATTGGTACCCAAATGGGTGACCATTTCGGAATATCAGGTATTGTAAGCATATGCTTCCCACATGTAAATGTGTGGGCTCCTACATAAAAAAAACGAGCCTTGCGTTACATTCTGCCTTAAATACATCGGTTGAAAATTACTAATATTCAGTCATACTTATAACCATGAATTATTTTTCCTCAAATATTGAATTTTATTTCATATTAGGACAGGTTGAACATTTTCCTACAATTTTTTTTTTTTTTAATTTCCTTATCAAAGAAATATATACAAAATTAAATCCCTACTACAAACTGTCAACACAGATTTCTTCAGTTTTCAAATAATTCTGGCTGGCTGGCTGGCTGGAAGGCTATACATGTATGTGTTGAGTACGCAGGCCACCCAAATAGAGCTAAAGAGCTGAAAATTTAAATATTTACTCGTATTATGACTAGAAAAAAGTTCTGAAAATTCCCCATAAACATTTTTTTTTGTTTTGTTTTTTCTTTTCGGAGGAGGGGTCAATTCACGGTGTAAATTCATGTTAAATTGGTCTGTTAGTTTGTGTTCAGCAACGTGCACATTCGTATTTTGAAAATTTGGTCATTTTTAGTGGTCACTGCCCAACAAAAGGCATAAGTTGTAACATGTATTCCTCACTTCCTTTTGCCACTTCTTGATTGATAAACCCCAACATGGCATGCTGCCAAAAGATGTTGGTCACATATCAGTTTTCAATGGGTGACTAACCAGACCTATTTTTTTTTCTTCAAAACACAAATAGTTCCTGTTATCTTACTTTGCTTGTATCTTCAATTCTAGAAGTATTCATAGTAGCCAAAGAGAACTTGTAAGTAGAAATTTAATAGAAATTCATTTAGAGTTACTGAAAAGTGCTGAAATTGATCTGATCCTGTATTATTGATTTCTCTTTAATCATACTTTGAGATTTCAGAATAATCAGGAATACCGGGTAAATAGTTTAGTTTTATTTTCTAAGTTAGAAAAAGGTAGAAATTCAAAAGCCTGAATTACTCAATAATGTTGTGAAAATTTGAAACATCAATACATCATTATATTTATACTATTATCTAGCACTGTCAACAGAGAAATCTGCCCACATTATATCTTCAATAATAGAGAACTAGTTAATCGGTAAATAGACAGTATTACCTCTAACGCAAGTTGATCTGTTTCAGCTGTGTTCATTTGAGAGGTGAACACATCTGAAACAAACAGAATCGAAGGTAGTTAATGCAGCTGAAACAGAAACACTAGTAGTGATATTGTCTAGAGAATTGAAAATTTCATCGAAGGGATTAAGTTGATCAGCAAAAATAAAATAAAGAATTATGATGCAAGATGATGATTGACTGTTTAGATATCTTTCAAAAAAATAGTAAAATAAAAGCCAAGTATAAACAATTACTCAAAGAATTGGAGTTGTTTGTAATAATAAACCTATGTTTTTAAGGAAGAGGACGGGTAATTTGCAGTATAGAGATGTACTAGAGAGCATATGACTGGCCAGTGGTTACCCACAGCACCACTGGTGACATGCATCAAGGCAAATATAATGGGAATGAATCATTTCCCCAGTCTATCCCAGCTCATTCTTACCGATATTCTAACAGAGGAAATCATCAAGAAAAGATTCTAAGCTAAGGTGGATCTGAGTCATAAACTTCCTGTCACAGAGGATTTTGTGTCGTCATTTTTTTCCCCAAAAATAAAATTAGGAACCAAAGATCATATTTATGCCAATTTGAAATGTAACACCTTGAGTCAAAAATTTGAAAAATTCAAGCTCAAAAATAGTTTTAACCTTTACAAGATGAATATAAAATGTGACACACAAACAATTTTAGGCCAAACAACATTCTTTTCAACTGTTGACATTAAACATATTCAGAGCAAGCAACTAATCAACAGGGTGAAACATAAAAGACAAGAGATAAATAAAAAAAATTATGACACTGGGTTGGATGATGAGTGGTACAAGAAAAGACTCCTAGCAACTCTTACATGTACTCTTTATTTGAAATGGTTTTATTCTTGAAGGAAGGACAATTCATACTAATATGACAATCATACTCATCAACATCTGATCCCATCAAGGTGATACAATGACGGCCAAGTCAGAAATTTATAGGGAAAAACATCAAGAACCTCACTCAGCAATTTTTGAAATGAATTGGATTTTCTCAAGTATTTTGAATAAAAAAAATGAATTTAAAAATTCATTTGTCAAAATTACAACTTAACAGTAATATCAACAAATGTAGTCAAACTAGGGGATTTCTCAGATGCTCCATCTTCAGTATTTCTATGATAATTGCTAAGATTTAAAAGCTAAAAAATTACTTATTCTTTCTTTTATGATAATTTAAAGTTTTACACATTTTTTTTTCTCACAATGGAATTGATAAGTTTAAGGAGAAAATCGAGAAAACTTTAATGCTTGCTTGGAAACATTAATGGAACAGAACTCAAAAATGGAAATTAGAACAGACACTCAAAGATATACGGTCAACTGAATTCATTTTTTTCAGGTAATCTAAGAGAGTTTTTTTTTTTCAATTATCTTCAGCAAATGAAAATATTCTGACTCAAAAAATTTTCCAAATGATTTAAATCCATATCACAAGCCTGCTTCGGCTTTTTCCAACTGGTGGAGTTGTTAACATTTCACTATATTTATAATTTATGCACTAATCAGACAATTATGTAAGGGTAATTTTTGAATTTTATTCACAACAAAAATTCAATCATTATTTGCCAAAACGTTTAAAAGTTAAACATGTGCAATTAGTATAGCTTAATACTTAACTAAAAGCCAAAGTACATGCCGTTATCAAGGTACAGCTCGTGAAATTGATTGATCTAAAAATATTTAAATTATTTGACCTTTGAAAAAGCTACTTTTAACCCACGTGTAAAAGAGAAAGTAGCGAGGGTCAAACAAAACAGAAGAGAGGGATTTTAAATCCATGAAATGGGTTTTAAGTGAGAATTGATAAAATAATTTCAGTGTACATTTTTTGGTAGATAAAAAATGTGCGTAAATATAAGACAAAACGAGTGTCTCTAAATATAATAAACTGTCCAGTCAAGTTAAATCAGTGTGACAATTCAGGCACCGCGTAACTAGAAACATGATTTGAAACTAAAAACCAACCTTCAAATGATTTACAGCTTCACCCGGCGTCGTTCTTTATTTTTCATTTAAATGAAAATATTTCCATGTAAAGAAAACAAAAAGAAAGCTCAAGTCTAAGAGCACCACTGATGAATGAAAAAAAATTTAAGAGACTTGAATAAATCGATCAAGTGCGTGGGCGGTGAGTAGCATTATGATTCGAAAGAAAGCGAGTTTCTAATTGCACAAGGCTTTCCATCACAAGTGGTTAAAAAGGTGAATAAAGCACATATGACACAAAAAGGGATTATCCGTTAATTTGCCAATTGACTTGATGCATTAAATACCATGGATTATTAACTTAATTGTTTTGGTATGCATGGTTTACAATTGAAGTCAGGAAAGAAAAATCATTTTGGACAGTTTTGATCAGAAGGCTCCGTGTTCGCTAGTCAACAATACCAGAAACCGGCTAAATTCAATAACAATTAGATAAGTACCGAGAAGAATAAGGCCAACAATATGAATCTTGTATTTATTTTCAATCTTAATCACTTCATTCAAACAGTTTTGAGAAATCGTTGGGAAGAAATCCACGAAGCAGAGAAAATGAACTTTGCTACTTTTTGATATGACTATTTTTGCACAAAAACAAAAAATTAGATGAGGCTTCAGTGATAATTTTCAAGTAGATTTGATTTAAAAACTCAATTTCAATATCATTTAACGAATTGGCAGGATTGTCACATGATTGATTTCGATTTTTTCCTCTCTTACAAATTTCCAAGTTTCAACGAAAATCTACATCAAAATGAATGGAAACACTAACACCATAGAAATTCTCAGAGTAAATATACAAAATTATCCACAATATAATTAATTATATTATTAATATAAAATTGTGATGATTCATAAGAGCATTATTTCTATTATGCTAACAAAAAAATGATGGCAATAGAATTTAAATAAATACTTGTTGATTTTTAAATGAACACCACTAAAAAAATTACTAAAATAAGATATTTTTTTAAGTAAAATTTCATTTTCTAAGAGTTAAAGCGAGGAATTTATATTTAATGTTTTAATTATCGAAGTTTTTTTTTTTCTACTTTTCAGTGTTTTTTTTTTTTGTTTTTTTTGACTCTCAGTCCATTAGTCCAGTCGTGAATTCAAGTAGCAATAAGTTATTTTTCATGATTTGGTGCCTTAAGCCTTGTTTATTGCTGATCTTATCTAATTGTAATCATTAAAGCTTTTAGAGAGAAAGGACAAATTACACGGCGTGGGGCGAAACCATACAAGAAAACTAAAATGATTAGTTGGTTGTACACACACAATTTCTAGCGTTTTTATTCTTATAGAAGAAATGAATACATCGATCAGAAAAGTCGGAAACGTTTAAGACTAAAACAGTACAAAAAATACTCAAGTTGATAATATATTTTGACCAAACATATCAGAGAGAGAAAAGCGAAGCTGGAGACCTCATTTAATTGTATCAGCCTCTCAAAAAAAATTGTCACGATCTAAAAACAAAAAAGCGAATGATACGCCCTATTTTTTTTTTTTTTTTATTCGGTAAAAATACAAACTAGGAAGAATGAACCAGAGAGATCAAATTGTTTCCAGAATTAAACACCAAGTAAACTACAGAAGGGACAATTTTAACGGAGAACGGGAGTTCCGTGACATTACGAAAAAAATGTTTGATATTTTCCTCAACAGATTTGACACTTTTTGGTGACATCTTTTCAGAGGTGAAGGAAGACTCACCGAATCTTTATAGTTCTTCAGTTGGAAACAGGGTATAAAATAAATATTTACAAAAAGTAAATAAAAAAAAATCACCTCAACTAATTAAACATACATGTATTAACGAAACAAAATTGTCACCGAAGTTTATTATTTGGTATTTGGTTTTCTTTCGACTTAGAAGAATAAACAAACATTGATTGTAACAAACGAAAAATTAAACACTTCGAAAGAATAGAATCTCAAGTTTGATACTTTTCGCTCAAGACAACGGTTAAAGTTAATAGGGGTTGGGATATTAGTTTACAAATAATAAGTGAAATAAAATATTTATCATATTTGAAAAGAACAAGCTCTTCAAACGAAATGGTAAAAAATTCTTTAAGCAACAGTTAATTCAACTACAAGTGCTTAAATATATAATAATTGGTTGGATTTGGCAATATTACAGCAGAAATATGTAAAATAGTAATTTGGAAAGACTTTGAAATAAAATCACAAAAAGAAAAAAAAGAGGCAGACGATCTTATTTTTCACACACTCAACGATATAATAACATGCTTACCTGCCATCTTTAAAATAAGCCAAAATTCCTAGATCCTTAAAAAGGTTTTCCAGTAATTCCTCGCTAAAATATCATCTCTCTTAGTTTAATACTAATGATCGAGGCCAGCAGATTATCCGAGCGTATTCGCTATGAATATAGATATATATAAATGTGTGCGTGTATGTGGTGTGTATAGATGTGATGTGGAGGCCCGTTCGTCCCAGCTCTGGTGTCTGTCACCTTCCCGGGGCCATGTTTGGACTGAGGAAGCAAGTGCGCACTCTAGCGGCGAAATTACGCTCAAAGGTACATGCGAGTTACTTGCCCTTGATTTCTTCACCAAAGCAACAGGTAAACATTTCGATTCCTGAGCAAGGTAACAGGGTTTGTTTGTTTTTTTTTTAATGTACCCCCTATTTTGTGACAGTTCGTTTAAAAATGCTCAAATGTGATAGAGTAGCAGCCAAAAATTATGTTAATCACTTAAGTCTGAAAAGAAAAAAGAAAAATAACAAATGAATGGATAAATAATTCACCTAATTCCTCTAGAATTATTTCAATTTTAGAATTACTCTCAATCATAAATGGTATTCGTCTTTTTTCATTATTGTTTATTTCAGCATAGGAAGTGATTGAAAATGATGAAATTATGAAGAAGTTATTTTTAAACCCAATTTTAAAATTCATTAACAAGCTTTGAAGCTGTCATTAGAGATATTTCATTTTCATCAAATCAAAAGGGTTTTATATGTTAAATGTGAGATGCTGACTAAATTGGTACCGGACAAAATTTCACTCCTTAAAGTGCAGAGCAGGAACAAGAAGTCTATGGTTAGATTAAAACAGGACAGAACTTTTAGTAATTGATGTCAGTAGATAATCTTTAACAGGTCCCGTGATCAAAATGTATATTAATAATGGTTAAACAACAAACCATATATGTTTTGTTTCTATCGGGCTTCCTAATCACTCATTTCATTTAGGTTAAACTTCATTTTCAGTTATCCGAAAATTGAAAAATGAATCGAAACAATTTTAAATTCTATTTCCCGGTTTGTTTCAGTTAATTGTTTTTGCAGGGTCTCACTGATTTGCTTAACCTTCTTCTCTTTGAAAAAGATGTTTTACTTTTATTCCCCACCTACCCCAAAAAAACGGAATATTCAATTTTTTAAACGCTGTGAACTAATTTTGAAATATTTTTTTAAATGATTTTGAAACAGCATGTTAGAAATCAAGCCGAAAAAATAAGCATGTTTTTTCAACAATCTGATGAAAACGAAATTCGGTACAATGTGGTTTATTTTTTAATTTTTGGAATAAATCCCCAAAAAATCTTCAATAATATTACATCTAGATTATGAGACCTGTTTTAAAAAAATCATTTATGCTGTCACCGTTCATTACAAAAAGTTTTGTCGTGTTTTAATCTAAACAAGAACTTTTAGTCTCGTTTAGCACTTCGGGGGGTGTTTACATGTGTCATAAACATATTTATTATTATCTGTATTTATCAATCAACTTGTCTACTCACTCCACCAAAACACTTAGACTCTATTAACATATGTTACCTTCAGGTCCATTTATGACTCATACCTACTTTCAATACGTAATAAATTCATTGTTTCTAAATTGGAAAGTTGTACTGTTGAAGTTTTGTTGGTCTGATCGGTAGAATTAATGTCTTTAATGATTTATGTCAAAACATGGTTTTAATGGTCTCTAATTGAATTATTTTAAAGGAAATTAAGATTAACTTAATCGTAATGAGATGAGGCCAACCCAAGTTCATTTGATATTTTGTGAGTAGAGTTTTTTAATTAGGAATCACCAAACTGAAGAATGGTTTGAGAAAATCATTAAAAAAAGGTAAGTGTATATAATTAATGTCAGTAAATGTCAGCAGAATATTTCTACTGATAACTTCTTCTTTTTCTTCTCCTTCTTATTATTATCATTATTATTATTATTATTATTATCATTATTATTATTATTATTATTATCATTATTATTATCATTATTATCGATAATAATTTTTTCTTTTTTTTTTTTGCAATCTCACACCAGTTGCCTGGTGTTTACCGCTGGAGGTTGAGTGACAGCAATTCTCCGGCCCTCCTCTCCTCATTCTCATAGTAATGTGGTTTACTGTTTCACACCGGTTGCCCAATAGTCATTGCTGAAGGCTGAGTGACAATAAGTCTCCTCAGGACTTCAGCCAACATCTCTTCTCTCTCTCGCCTATCATGCCAGTGCTGTGGTTCACATTTCCACTTTCATTTTCCTTCCTCTGTTAGGCCACTGTTAACATTTAGTGTTGCAGTCCTTATATTTCTAGCATTTTCCTCAGTAGCCATGCAGTTCCTAGCAGTGCTGTGGTCTTTATTATTATTATTATTATAAAAATTAAAAAAAACTACTTCAACAACAACAGTCTCTATTGATGCTGAAACAAAGTTTTTAAAATAAAACACTACAATGTATGTGTTTCAAAACATAATGTAAATTATACAAAATCTTATTTTAAGGCTATATGAACCAGATGGAAAGTTGAGTAAAAGTTAAATTTAGCTGCTACAAATTATGATAAGTCAGTGAATATTATACACAAGATGTATTGTTTTTTTTATTCCAGGATTTCATAGCCCATAATCAAGGGTACATATTATGCATGAATAATTATGGTATCTATAAATATTTGTAAATAATTGTGTACTTATATAAATATAGATAGATATATGTATTAATACCTATTAGTATAGATATATGAATATGTACATAAATACATCCATACTAATATTGGATGCTTCTGCTTGTGTGGCCATGCCACACTCACCCTTGAACAAGACACATTGACCTAATATTTGCATGAAGACTCTTAAGATGTCCACTTGTGACATAGGCTATGTGTAATTGACCTTGGAGGTCATTCTGTCACAAGGTCATCAAAGAGCACAGTATGTCATTTCTTGCAAGATGAAACAATTTTTACCAAAATGGAGTGAGATATCGAGCTATGAAGTACAAAAATGTTTTGTAACCTCATGAATTAGTCTGTGGCCTTTATACAGTAACTGGTACTTTATCACCTATAAAAATTATTTTTCCATTTGCAATGTTGTGTAAGTAGAAATATATCAAAGAACATATTTTTTCCTTAGTTGTTATATTTGAAGTTATTTTTTCTGTGTGCAATGCCAGGTATCCCTACTAGTATTTATACAAAATATACAAATAACATATCCATAAATGCAAATTTATTTAAATGGATAATTGGGTAATTATTTATGACTGCATATGAGAACATATATGAATATATTAGGTGTGTACAAAAGTTCCCAATACTCTTTTCTTCAAAGCTAGTGTGAATACACAATTGAAAACTGTTTTTTTTGCTGGAACTATAGCTCACACCCAATAAATATACACATAAGGATAGATACAAGAATCTAAACTTTACATTTCTCACTCAAAATTGTTTCCCATTATTTCCTTTCAGTGTTACAGACCATGAATTTATTGAATTTTTTTTATCAGATTATATCAGGAACAAGTAAGATACTCATGGCTGCAGTTCTAGATGGAAGAAACAAGCTACATGCTACTATTACAGCTGTACTTATTTACTCCAGAATCTGATAAAGGGTTGTGTTAAAGGATTACACAGCCATAAACAATGGCTGAGTGAGTTGAACAATGATATAACTGCCGACAGTAACTCTTGTGGATGTTGGCAATTCCTTCAATTTATATATTAGCTTGTATTTTTGGTTTTGTGTAAAAATAATTCCAGTTTCTGGCGCCCAAGAATGTTAATGAGGATATTATGCTACATAATACTCTTCTTGAAGACTTTGATTGGATTTTTAGTCAAAACAGATACAAAGAGCAATATGTGTTCCCATGTTGCGAATGAAACCATGTGCAAAAGATCTGATGAAAGAGTCAGTTTAGAAGATATATATACATATGTGTGTGTATGTGATGATGGTAATTTGACGATGTAGGAGTGAAAGATTCAAGGTGTGTTACAACACAAAAATTTCATGGTGAGATACATCGAGCCTTATAAAAGCCGCATTTTTTTTTTTTTGTGTATCTGTGTGTATACATACAACAAACGCGCACACACACTCACACATATATAATGAAATTCAGGATTCACTATGTAATATTGATTTGTATTGTGTGTGTATATATGTATATATATATATATATATTGGAAAACTTTTTGAGAACAAATGATTTTTTTTCTATTTCAACATTTTGTACTTTGTCTAGAATTAGGTAAATACAGGGAAAAAGGTTTTTTTTTTGGTTTTTTTTCAAGTACATTGTAAATCGTTGGAAGGTAGGGTGGTGGTTGATTGAGTGGATGTGTGTTTTGTAAGTCATTTGTTTGGCATGTACATTATAAGCTATGCCTGCTGTTATCAGGAGGGGACTGTAAGTAGGTGCAGGGTTGATATTGTGAAGCTACGTGTAGGTAAATACTGTGGAAATTGAATCCTGCTCAAAGAAATCGGATGAAGTGTCACTTGTCTGAATTGAATAAGTAAAAGAAAATTATCTGTGGACATGATACATACAGCACACACACACACATAAACATAGATAGATACATGTTTGTATATATCCACCTGCCCAGTATGAATTTTTCTTCTATCTTTGCAGTGATTTTTAAATTTGAGTGTATAAATTATTTACACATATTTATCTATCAGTGTCTCTTAGAATTTTCATATCTATCTATCTATCCATCTTTTTACAATACATTTACATACATAAATTGAAGCATTACAATAATGATGCACAAATATTGCATTAATTTCAATGAATATATAACAAGTATTTGCTTAATACATAATCTTCTATATGCATATATACACACCCATGTATGTTGATGAGATGTGTTTTTTTTAAATCTGTGTGTGTACAAATCAAATACAATTATAGATATAAAACAATAGTTTTTGAATCTACATATCTTTTTTTTTGCAAATTTATCATTTGCTGAAGAATTGCAACATAACTATTAATTTGAACTAGCTTTTTACCTTCAAATTTATGATAAAAACTGAAAATTAGGATGAAGCTAAAAAAGCTAGTCAAAATTTTTGATAAATTATATGTTTTTGGAGTATTTTTTTTTTTAGATTTGTGTGTCCAGATTATATACGTATAATCTGTCTGTATTAGTCTGTTCATATCATATATATATATATATATATATATATAAGATCTACGATGGATAAAATCACTTAAACTATACATATATATATATATACATATATATATATATATATATATATATATATATATATATATATATATATAAATATATACATATATATATATATGAATAATGGACATAAGTGGCAGAACTGTATATTCCCAGTGTCCATTTTTAATTTCAAAATGGCAGCACCTAACAAGCTAGGGAAAAGTGGCAACAATCTTTTTCTCCATTCAGATGGTTTTTGTTTTTTTTTAGAAATGATTTAACCTGATTGCCAAGAATTTACACCAAACAATAATAACTCAAAAAAGGTGCCAGAAACCAGTACACACTTTTCATTTAAAAATGGCAGCTGCCAATAACTATTAGGCTGCGTTTTTGTTCCTTTATTAAAATTCACAACTGATGGAGAGAAAATCAAATACAGTTTGAGCTGGTTAATGTTTGGTTGTTAGTTGTAGTGTTAATATTATTGTTATTATTATTTTTGTAAAATAATTTCACTTATCAGTGCTTATTATCATCACTTTACCAGAAATTAATAATCAACTAAAAAAAATGATAATGATGATAAATTATCTTCTCTGTCTTAATCTATGAATTTTTGGGGTTTAGGTTGTTTTTTATCTTGTACATAAACAGAGATAATCACATTACTATGTTGAAGAATTCCTGTAGGAATAATAAAAATCAATTTTATACTCCTACTGCTGCTCCTTTTTATGTATCTAGATGCACTGTTGAGGCTAGGTAAATTATTTTTGGTAAAATATCAAATGGTTAGATACTCTCAGGATGGACCTCATATATATATATATATATATATATATATATATATATATGTGTGTGTGTGTGTATGTATTTAAAAAAAGGGAAGCCTTTTTAGTTATGATTTTGAGGTATAATACAAAACCATAGCTAAAAAGTTTGGCTTTCTTTTTTTACATTTTTCTTGAATCTTTTTTACCCGGAATTTACCTACCTATTTTCCTACATGAATATATATACATACATATATATATATATATATATATATATATATATATATATATATATATATAAATAATGTGCATGTGTAGTCTAGAAAGCTTTACAGCTTTAAACATGAAACATCAAAAAACTTTTTCAACTGATTTTTTGTGTCACTTCAGTCACCCATTTCCCAATATCTGTCAATACAATTAGTGTAATCTTCTAAAATGTTTTTTCCTTTGTTTCCCCAATACTTTGTTATTATTTTACAATGTATAAATTGTCTTTTGCTGGGATCATCAGTTGTTCACCATGTAACTGTTTCGGGGATTTCAAAAACAATATAGTTATATTAACATAGCACCCCATCAGTGTTGATCAAACACCACCTCCCTTCATTTTATAGTTTTTGCCATACATGTAGTTTGTCATCTTATATAAGGTTTTATGTGTATTTTATATTAATATTCTTTAATACTAAATATTTATTTTTTGAAACAAGGCCTACTTACGTAGGTTACCTTAACGATGAGGGATCAGTAAGTATTACAACAGACATGACTCACTTTTCGTGTCATTTCTATTGATGTTCACCCATGGGAATATTAAAACTGTTGTGTTGGTTTATATATATATATATATATATATATATATATATATATATATATATATATATATATATATATATATATATTCTTGAGAAATGGATATATAATCTGACAGAATATTTACAAATGTGTTATGCTATTTAAAGAAAGATGGGGCTACTGCACGAATCAAACCTGCGACCAATAAGGTAGCTGCTTCAATGTAGCGTCACACTTAACCATGGAGCTAACAGCCCAATGAAAAGACAAAAGCCCAAATATATATATATATATATATATATATATATATATATATATATATATATATATATATATTTGACAGACAAGGAATATTTTTATATTGGAGGTTTACTGCACTGGCTCTGATAATCTGGCGAATGAACATTTTCATTTCAGACAATCATAAGACACTGATCTTTCAATGGATAGAACCAACATGACTGTCATGAAATTTAGCTTTTGAAAATAATGGCAAAAGTGATCTAATGACTAATGTCTCCAAAAGACCACATCCTGTTCAGCAACCAAGTCTCAGTATATTTTATTGTTTTATTCAAATGTAGGGCTGGAAACCAGCTCTTAACTTACTTTCCAAATACAGAAACTGACATTCACTCAAAGTCATTATGTCCAAGCACGAGTATTACACAATGTAAACATTGCTAATATTTATTTTTTCAGAGGGATAAAAGGTACTTTATCCTTCTCAGTGCAATACTTTCCCATGTCTCACGCTTAAAACGTTCAGCACCAAAGGATGTTAATTAACATTTTCTCTACTTTACCTGTTAGGCACCAAACAATGTTAATTACATAATGTCTCCAATTTCAAAATTTGCACTTTATCTTCATTTTCTCCTCCACGCAGTTGTGACTAATACCTGCTCTCCATTGATGCTATTTAGTATCTGGGGTATCCCTATTGTTCTATTCTTCACCTATACCCCTCAGTGAGAAAGACGTTTGTGCCAAAAGTGTTAATAGTTTATATCTTGGCAGTATAACCTTGTCCTTAAAAGAGTCAGAAGAGACATATTTCAATATATTTGCTTATGTTGTCATTCTGTGCTATAAGCAAAACTTAGCACCACATCTTTTTATATTTTATGTAGACACCGTCCTTATAATAAATGCATATAAATCCATCCTAATTGGCTTGAAAATTCATTAATGGCTAATAAGATTAAGAGAATCCCTCATTAATCATACGTCAATAATTCACTTGTTACTGGATTAAGGAATAGATATTTTAATTTTACCTTTGGTTGTGTTTTTGCTGAAATGGCTAAGTTGAATTGTTTTTACAGACATGTATTGCTTTAAAAAGTACAACTGATTCAATCTTTAGAAAATAAAGGATAAATCAATATTCTGAAACAAGTTCTGGCTATGATTTTGAAAAAAAAATTTTTTTTTCAATTTCTGCAAATTTACATTCAGTGAATAATAAATAGGACAAAATGGTTTCCTAATATTAAGATACAAAATTTTGTTCTTTTTTTTTCCCTTCTGTCTAGTAAACTGTCCCTGTTTACAAAAATTATGTGAAAGTCAGTTTAAAGAGTATAAAGATTAACTGTGCATTCTTGAAAAGTTATCAAATAATTATCTCTAAATTAATGATGATATTCTTTACTGTTGATAAAAATGTTGTCTCTCGAATTGTTGATTGATTTACAGCCCAAGTGTAGACTCGAAGGGGCCTTAATAATTTGTGTAGAAATAGGTTCCAAACCTCTCCAGAAAAAAGGTGCAATTTCTCTCGCTTATAATGAAATAAAAGTCAGCAGTGACAGGGTAAAATGTAGTTGGAAACAATCATGTGACATAAATCGCCCTTTCTTTTTTCCCTTTGGTGGGGGGGGGCAATCAGGACCCTTTAAAACAGGTGTTAGTTGGAGCTGCCTGGCGAGGAGGAACGTCCATGTATTACTGTCTCTTGCCCAAATTTTTCAGTCATCTCGCTCACATTAGCTTTTCGGGTCTCACCATTTGAGCCACAAGAGGGCTTCACAGCAGTCTTGCACTCACTCGCCTGTCGGCACACTCTCACCATTCAAGTCCCAGCAGTCTCAGACCTGCTTTGTTAACAGATGGATTTTCACTTCCGACATGATAACTGTCTTTATCTGGACTCACACTAAAAAATCTTTCACACTCTCACGCATGCTCAAAACACAAAGAAGACACCCCATCTCTCAGAGCTCACTGTAATATTCATCAACTCTATGAATTACACAAATCAACAATCAACATAGAGAACTTGTAAGAAATTGTTTCACTCGTACACAAACAATCTTCAACAATTTCAAAGAACTGTTAACTGGAATCACTTTGAGTTATATTTTTCACAATCCGCATCATCTTCTATTTCTCTGCTCTTAACTTCTTCAAATAAAAGATCGGTATTTATTACAAAACTGAGGTCTTTGCGTCTTTTGTTTTATTCTTTCATTTCAGGCCACAGCGTTCTTTTACTCGCGGGTACCAACAGGTACTATTCAAAATATCCCCACATTTGGTAGAAATGCTAAAATTTCCCACTAGAGATAGCAATATTTCACATCATTGTTGTAATTGAGTTGTTTACAGAAGTAGAAACGTACAATGTATTGTGTTGTAAAAGGTTAACTAGGTATATAAGAGGAGCCACAAATTTTCTATTTTGAATTAGGTGCTGAGGTATTCCTAATGCAGAAGACCCTGACAAATCTTTCTCACCACAGAAGCTGACTGACCTGAAAGTACATGTTTACTGAATACAGTGGATTGGCCAAAAGGTTTCTCCATTTTCTTTTATTTTCAGGCATCTTCATGATTTCCTCCACTCAGAACTTTTCGCCTTTCTCAATAAATACCTGCACTAGGTGCCTTTTGTAGTTTTCCAGGTAATTGATTTTTTTTTCCCATCGAGAGAATTCTTGAAAGACTGAAATTCTTATTGGTAATTCGAAGATGCAATATACGGTGAATGTGACAAATGAAATAAAACATCCAACTAAAATGTTACAATTCATGTCTCGTCACCCAAGAACTATCTAGCTTTATCCTAATGGAATATTACTCCTTATTGTTTTTTTCATTGTCTCTTATTTTTTTGATAAATTTAACATTTTTCCATTGACAGTTAGTGAATTACAAGTGGAATACAATCCAGTTGGTTTTTTTTTTCACTTGTTTTAAGTGGAAGCTGCACATCAAAGTCACTAACTTAACGAAGTTGATACAAAGGATTTTCAATGCTTCATTTGGATATTTTGAGTATTTTGGATGTATCAAGCATCATATATCATTGATTATTCTCAAGTAATATGTTCATTTGATTGCTACCAACATTAATTGGTCTACCCAATGGTGGAGCAATGTTTTGCAAGAAGACTCTGGCACAAAGCTTTACAAACCACTTTTGATGTATTCAATCATTAACAGTTCTTCTCCAGAAACTGCAAAAATCTTATCTTTTTCTTTTTTTTTTGTTCTAGTTATCTTAGCTTTCTTAACATAAAAAGTATAACATTGAAAATGTTGCTTATTTTCTCCTATCTTCAATGTTAGAATCAATAAATAAAAATATGCCAATCTCAACTATAAAAAGATCTGTCCATCTATCCATTTGTCAGTTGGCCGGTTGGTCTTTCCCCATATTGTTTTCCAACTATTTTAAGTCAGATTTACTTGAAACTTGGTAGAAAGATGTCCCTTGATAAAAATGCTTCTTACCTAGAAAAATTTTCCACTCGGTTCCATGTGATCTGGCAATAATGGAGTTTAAACTTTGTTTCAAAATTGATTTTCTTGAATGTTTCAAGTCAGATTCACTTGAAACCGGATAGAAAGGTATTACCTGTTAAATGCTTCTTACCTGAATTTATCTTCTCCACAGGGTTTCATGATATGACAATAATGGCTTTTAAAACCTTATAGTGAACACCTCATTGCACTTTTGGTTTTTATTTCTTTTCTTTTCTTTCCAACAAATGCATTATTTTATCAAAAGCAATGTTTTTAAATGAAGTTAGGTCACTTGGAGTACCAACAACTGCTCCAATAATAATTAGTATAGGTTTAGCTTTCCCAATCTCAGGATGTTTGATACAAGAATGAGCAAGACGCTTCTGATTAGTCTTACTTAGTATTCTATACCAACTATCAGCTACAAACTGTTTCACTTTTAAAAATGAAGATTTTTGCGTTTTTCTCCTTTTAATAACAAGTTGATTGAAGAAAATTAGAAGTTATAAAAAAAGAGAGAAGATAAGATTTGGAGTTTTTGCAATGACTTATGGGTTTATTTCATTTGTAAATTGATAGGAAGCATACTCTTGTGATTTGCATGGGAGAATCTAGAGTTCAGATATCTGGTCACTTGGATATGATGTATCGGAGTTGAGTTTGTCGAGAATTGCTTTTGATCATTATATTTGACAAATTGCTCTGTAAGTTCAGTTCTTGGTTGCTTGATGAACAATCATAAGATGTTCATTATTGATGAATAACTGAATAAAATGTTACAACAGAGAATGAAATTGTAAAATATACTTGTAGAAAATTGTGTTTGCCACTGTTTAGGTTGATTGGTATCTTTGTTTATATGCTATCATAGGTTCCAAAATAAGGGGTTCTGAATTGGTCCCAGTGACATCTCCAATTGGTTCCAAAATTAGAATAATTGAGCTTTAGTGCCAATCTTGAGATGCTGCTGAAAAATGCTTTTTCAAACCCATACACATATCAGAAGATGATATGTTCAGATCATGTCGGTGTTACTGATTTGTAGTTGATTCTATTTAATAAGTTCTTAGTTTGATCTTCAATTGATTAGAACCTAAGCAGAATCCACCACAAATGACAAAATTACTTTTGTCATTGAACTTATGATCTTCATGGTGTGAAGATGTTCATCACAAACTTCTCTCTCTCTCTTTCCAACTGTTTTATCTATTCATACAATAACATAGATTTATCAAATATGACAATGCGTCATGTGCATTCCAGTCAGTTAATGTTGGTTCCTTACTCATGATTTTAGCCTTCATTTGAATCCAATAATTTTTTTTAATGCATTTACATTATACTGCTTCTGCATCATTCCAGGAGATATAGAGTTGGCCTAATGGCACAAAAAAATGGAAAGGCATTCCAAGTTCAAATTTCAGTTGAGGTGGCTTGTGTTCACTTTGCAACAATGCACTTGAGAAAAGCATGAATCCACCTCTCCCAAGAAGTCAGGTCAGCGATTACTCCTTGCTGCAAAGTACAACCCTTTGGTGTTTCTTGGAGAAGCGATAGGCCCCCAAAACGGTACACCAATCCTCTAGGTCAGGGGATGATTCAATTTTTTTTTTATGTCGTTGAAAGCCCATTGAAAGCTATTTTGCTTTTTACTTTAAGAAGTCTTTTAAAGGAATTTAATTCTGGAAATAAGTCTTGGAGATGTCATCTAAACTTTTACAGATATGTAACTTATTTAAAGTTTTTAAACACTTTTATTCAAATCTACTCTAATAATCAGCAATCTGATTTTCCCAGTTTGCCAGTCATAACACTGGACTCTTCCATTGTGTGATGTGGGGGGGGGATTAAACTTCTGGGATTAGTTACAATCAGACCAGTTACTTCCCCTATATTTACATTTAAACAGATGAAATAGGGTAGTTGGACTGTTGTTAGGAACAAAGTGATTTTCTTGGTTCATCGGTCACAATGCTTGACTCTCCCACTTGGGGTAAAAACTTTACTGATAGAAGTATCACCTACCCACCTTTTGAAACTGTGGACTCTTCAACTGGGACAAATTTGCTATTATTTTTCCTCAGAGAAATAGTTTCATTGAAATTCAAATATATCCATGAATTTTTTTGCAGGTATCAACTAATTATTAAGGTTTAACCAGGATATTTTTACAGGATGTCGTATCAGCGAAATATCACGTCATCCGTTCCAAAACTTTCACTGTCTCCATCACTATCTGCTATTTGTCTGGAATCACAATCTGATTCACTTCTAGAGAAAAAAGACTCAGAAAAAAGATATTTCTGGTAAGATATTTTGTCAGACTTATATTAGATTGTTATACATGAAATGTAGTGTATTTTTTGTTTGTCTTTCTTTTGTTTTTTTACATCATAGAGAATACAGCTAAAAGTGAAAGATTTACTCATGTAATTGCATTTCTTTTTTTCAGATTCCATGTAAATAGGGATATAATTCATTATTATTTGTGTTTTTTTAGCCCTTAACAGCAGTGGTATCACTCAAAATGTTCTACTAATTTTCAAGTTAGGAATTAGAAATGCTGCTCAAGTTGCTGATACTATCGACAAAGTATTTTGGATGAACACTACTACAGTGCAAACTGTTCAGCATTGGTTTGGTAGGTATAGGTGTAGAAATATGAATACCTGTGGTGAACCTTCAGGGAGGCCCAAACCTGTTCCTAATGATGAATTATTGACAGCAGTGGCCAATGACCCGCAAACATCAGTTCAAGCAGTTTCTGGAAACTTGGAGATTTCAACAACAACCATATCCTATCATCTTAAGGCAGTAGGAGAGGCAAAAATGAGTCCCATATAAACCAAATTGAACACTCCATGACAGTGGCAGACACCACACCTTTCAGCTGATTGTAACTTAACATTAGAATTGGGATCTGAAGTTCTGTTGCATCCTCAATATTCACCTGTGGTTCCTACCACAGATTATCAACTTTTCAAACATTTTGAATTTTATATCCATTAAAAGAAGTTCAGTAATAGGGAGGGAGACATGATTTATTCTTTCACTGTACTAAAGCTACAAAATTTTATCCTCAGAAGATCATGGGAAAAAATTTATTGCTTCAAATGGGTTATATTTTGATTGAATATTCATTGTTTTCCATTGTTATTATCATCATATTGCTGTTTAAAAAAATGGATAAAACTTGCGCACATACAAGTAAATTGGCTGCCGTAAATATCTAAAACGGTTGCTTCCCTTGGTGGTTAAAAATGGCTGATATTTGTCATTTCAAGCTGACTTCATAGTTAAATGAAATCTTATGAAATCTTCTTAAATCTTTGAGGAGAAACAGACATAAGACATTTAGTCTCGTATCAGTACTGATATCAGACCAATACATTGTTGATTAGAAAATAAGGTAAAAAAAAACAAATTTCTAGCTTTTATTTTCATTGTGTCAAGATGATATATACTTTTTATTTATCATGTTACTCATTTGTGATCAATATTATGTACACTTAAAAAATCATATGAATTCTCAGTAGAAAGTTAAATCATTTGAAGAACATAATAATTGTACTTTTCATTTTCATCCTTTATTAGAGCCTTTGAATGAATTTTCAAGCGTACAAATTAATATTTTGTACACTCAAAAAATCATATAAAGGTTCTAATAATTTATGTTCGAATTTTTTTTGTAAATGATGTATTTATTAAAATGAAATTCAAAAATCCAAAGATTCCAGAAGCCATTGTATGTTTTCAAGCATACTTAACATTTTTAGCTATAAAGGTGGGCTAGAAGTGAAAAAATTGGGAAATCTAGTGATTTTTAGCCACCAAGGGAGGCGACTCCTTTTTATATTCACAACTGGCAATAATTTACTTCTGTGCATTTACCAAAAATTGACATTTCTTAGCCAACAATGTAAGAAATGATAATGTATGTACCGGAGAGAAAAACTCAAATACTAAGGGAGTTTGGTTTCAATTAATAATTTGATCTGAATTTTCAGGACTTCCCATGAAGATTGATTCTGAAAAATATTTGCCTTGTGCCAAACGTCTTTTTGGCAAATAAATATGATGGTATCTACCCATCAAATTGATGAATATATGTTCACCTCTTAACTAATGCAAGATTAATTCATTGACCCTTTACTAGATTTGATGTGGTAAGAAACAGAAATTTTGCATGTGTAACGGTTACGCTTCGAAATATCGTAACAGTATTTTACCATTATCTTTTCCTTCTAGATGGGTTGTGTTTCAATGACAGCTTTACTAAAAGCTGATCATGAGTTTTTCTCCCTGGGATGATGAGTTACTTGTCCCTGTCTTTTATACAGTTTTTTCGAAGTTTAAAATAAATCATTGAATGAACCACTTTATCTGTCTTTTGTCCAGTTTAGCCTTTGTGGGGGAACAGGTATCCATGCTCTGGACAGGGGAAATGACATCAGGACCATATCTGAGCAACGTCGCTTCCACGGAATATCAAATCTTTAATTGCCACAAGGATTCAATCGCAGGATAATATTCTTAGAGATTAGATTAATGCCACTTTTAGTGAAGAATATAAGAGGATTATCAAGGATAAGTAATCTGACTGGTATTCTAATTCACTGATATAAGATTAATATTTTAGCTTACACACAGACAGGTGCATACTCAACACTCATAGTTTTATGGCAGAGTAGTGGATTGATGGTCAAGAAATCAGAAATTATACCTAATATATCTAGATAAAGAAATTTGTTGCTACACATTTTAAAACAAAGCAATAATCTTTCTTTATTAATGGCACATGCACATACCTTCATGAGAATTAGGAAAGCTTCTATCTGGAGAAACTGTAATCTGTCCACTTGAGCAACCATTGAAAAAATTGGATGCATTTATATCTAAAAGAAATTAGGCTATGTATTTATTTTCAATCCATACTGTTTATTATTGATGGTGGAATAAAAATCTAGGAAGTAAGTGAGGGGAAGCAGGTTCCTGGGTATAAAGGATGTGAGTTTGAATCCTGTCGGAGACTATATTCTTCTTCTCAGTGCTGCTTACCAACAATTGATAAATGACAATTCGGGAGTTGCAATAAAAAGCAACTGAAATTTAAATGAAGGAATACTAATCAAAAATTAATACTAATTGACAATGCTTCATCTAATAAATTCTGATTATTAAAACAATTAATAGGTCTTGTTAGTCACTCAATGGGAACTGTAATGTGACCTGTGTCTTTTGGCAGCATGTCGTGGGGATGATCAATGAATAAGTTACTACTCTCATAGTTTGTTGGGCAGTAATCACCATGAAAAAAAAGTCTAAATTTTCAAGAAAACAGGCGGACACAAACTAAGGGTCCAATTTAATAAAAACCTACTCAGCAAATTGAAACCCCCACTAAAGACCCATTTTGGAAGGGAATTTTCAAAAACAAAACTGTTTCTCCTATACACAGGTCTACATACATACCCAGTCAGCCAGCCAGACTAGCTGAAAAACTGAAGAAACCTTTGTTAACAATTTTGATTTTTGGTCTATACTAGTAGTAAACAAAGAAGATGGCAACATATCAGGTATTTGAGAGAAATGAGGAATTAAGGCCAAATGGGTAGATTTGGATTACTGTAGCCAATCAGCCTTCATAGCCTAATCAATAAGGCATCTCCCCCAGGAATGCAAGCTCTCAAGGATAAGGAATGTGAATGAGTTTTGGCACAGATTTATTCTTTATTTTTCTTCTTCATGCTGCTCACTAATAATCATGAAATGAGGATCTAAGTGTAGCAATAAAAAGCAACTGAAATTAAGATGAGAGAAACACTGGTGATAATTAATAAAAACTCGCCATTTCAGTCAATAATTGAACAACCCTAGCGTCAAAATTTGAATTCATGTAAAAAAAATTCTACCAAAGAATATAGTCAGAATAAATTCTGTTATGACATTACTTGCATTTTCCACTGGAGAACATCTAAAATAGAGTAAAGAAACATCTAGATTCTGGAGAATCTAGATTTTATTGATAAACCCATCAGAATAAGGTTCCAAAAGGTTTAAAAAAAAACAAACCTTTTTTCTTTTCCAAAAATTAAAAAAAAAATTTTACCTGGGGGTAGTGGTTTACTGATGCCAATTTTCAAGTCCATTGACAAAACAGTATGGCCAGGAGTGTGGGAACACATGAATAAAAACAAACGCATGCTCGTATAAAAAGGATAGAACCTTTTGCCCTCTTTAATGGCTATGGTTGTTCATTTGACAACACTCCATCTAAGATATTTGGTTGATATTACATGTTAGGCAACAGTTGTTGATTCTCTCAGGTTGTACCTGATTTCCACTTAGTGCTACCATTGCAAATAAGAGTAGTGAAAGCAGTAGTATGTCTACATGTGGTATTAATTGTAGTTGCAGCAACCCAAGTGATCTGCCAGATTCAGCTGAACAGGAGAAGGAACGAAGGGAACTCTATTCAACTCAGCATGTTAAAATCAATAATTAATTATTGAAATAACCCATCCGTCACAGCAACTGTATTTTAATGCTAATCATCTCATTCAGAACTGCTGTTTGATATTGTTCATTACAGTAATACCCTGCTTAGCGCAACCCCATTTAGAACCAATTCACTGTAGCGCTCTTTTCAAGTACTTTTCGTCATGGATTTAGGAGTGTTAATTTTCTGAAATAATGATGACAAAAGACAGCATCATGGACTGTCTCCAAAGTAACCATACTCCGTATACTTTGGTTAATATACCACTTGTATAAAAATGTACTTCTACACATACACAATAATTTGTATAATAACAATGTAGCAAATACATTGACACCTGGTGATATTTTACCAGCTCTGGAAATCAGCTATGGATTAGTGCTGTGTATTTCATCTGATAGACGAAACACACAGCACTAATCAATTTCATAAATCATACTTTTTAAATTGTCTATCACCTCTTTTTGTATTTGTATCTCCGTTAAATAGTCTATCAAGCTCATATCTCTATTTATGCTATCTTATGATGACCCTGCATAGCACTGTTTTGTTTGCACTGAATTTTTTTAGGAATGTATCTTGAATGCTGATATAAATTTTAAAAAGTGACATTTAACAATTGTGATCTTGATGATGATTATCATCTTGATATTAGAAACCGTCAACCAAAACTGTCAACCCTTTTCCCCCAGTTTTTTATTGATCACCCCTAACATGACATGCTGCCAAAAGACATTTGTCATGTGATGGTTTCTATTGAGCAACTCACCAGATCTGTTTATTTATTATTGCTTGTGTATTGTTACAAAAAATTCTTTTATCTAATTACAATTAATTTGTCAGAGATTCAATAAACTGTGACAACTTTAATTTTTTTTCAGATTCTGAAATAGTTGTATTCTTTCAAGACATGATATGACAGGACTGTCTTATAATTGTAAGACTACTTGTCAAGTTGAAGTTATCTCACCTTGACCCATTTAAGAACCAGTTGCTTGAAAACTGATAATGTTATCAAATTCAATCTTATACAATGTCATGTGTATATCTATGATTTTATCAAGGGGAATAACTTTCATATTATAATGTAGGAGTTACCTCCCTTTATGGACTTATCTGTTATTTCTAAGAGAAAGATGTTTGTACACAATAATATTTGATTTATGATATATTTGTGAATGATATCCAAAAACATCTCAATTGAATTAGCTTCATGCTTTCTCTTGATATTCTAAACTCAAATGTAATTGTATTTGGGAAATTATTTACGTATTGCTTTTTGTTTCTTACAGCATGGTAAACTAGTTTTTCGATACTATTCTATCGGCTTAAATAGTTGGAAAAATGTCAGTCTTTCATAGAATATAGCTTCCAGCTAACTTTTTGGTACATTATAAAAATCTTTCATATGTATAAATTTAGTTACCCATATGCATTTGTGTGTATGTCTGTATGTATGCACAGGCTGACTAATAAATTTTATTTAATTCAACCTGGTATCTTTTTTTTCTATCTCTACTTATTTACCGTATTATATATGGTAGGGCATTTTGCAAAAAGTCAAAATAATGGAGAAAAATAATTTGCATGAATTTAAAGCAAATATTTTCCAATTATCTCTATATAAAATGAATGTTTTATTCATATTATATTTGTAACGTATTGTTTTATAAAGTTACGGTAAAATAATATAAGTCTGATAACGACTCGAATTGGCTCCAAATCGCTCGATGATTATAATATTAAATTCTGGTCTCTAACTATTCAATAATTGAACATTTTTTCTTCAGTTTTTTGGTTGAGTCCTTGAAGGTACGCATAATATGGAGATAACTCCTGCTAGCCTCAAAATAATCATCGCCCTTTTGAAAGAAAGCAGATTGTTATTGCTTTGAATGAATTCAATTATTAGATTGTTTTTATTTGTGTATCATTTTTTTAACATCGAGTGAGAGAGTGTGTGAAATATTAAAGGTTTGTGTGGAAGTAGAGATGTTTTCATTTATCTAATTATGCGCCATTTTTAGTATCACCTTGGAGTCTATCTTATACTGTTTTTTTGCTGCAGAACTCGAAAAGGTGAAATTTTCTGAAATGGCCCATTCGAGATCGATTATCAATCTCTGCAAATATGTCGAACTGGAAAAATTATTTCGAACAGTGCTGTACGAAATGCTACCCAAAGGTTTGGGGGTATTTGAACAGTCATCTAGATGTTCATCTGTCAATTTCTTGAGTTCTCTCGCTCTCAAGCAAAATGTCAAAGTTGTGGCCCCCAAAATGTGACCTGGAGCGTCTAGAGACAGACCCAGACGAGCAAAAAGAAAAATCTGTATTTGGGATACAAGCTCACACTGAAAAATATCGACACAACTGAGTATAAGTTTGAGTTAATAGATTTTCTGAAGTTTCTCTTCGTAATGCTGCAACACTCAACTTTAAAGAAGGAAAATGTTGCTGTGTAGCGATTAGAGATGAGTACTACTTAACAAGCGATAACTGTGAAAGGTTACGAACATAAATATCACAATAATCCCGTAAAATTAGACCCCTCGACTGGCATCTTGAATGAATTGATCCAATTTGAATATTTCAAGTCCCCTAACTCCCAAAACTAGGTGGTCGGTATTAATAGTAGGTCGGATTTAGTTCCCAGGGCGGTATCTATTTGAATTTACAGTCAGAAGTGCAAATTCGCGAGGAAAATCTTCCTAGAATATAATAAATAAATGATTAAGTTTGTTGGAAATCGAAAAGTTTTATTTCAGGACCAGCAACATGCAATGAGATAAAAACTGCTTTTTATCGGTAATTAAAGCAAAATAACTTTTGAACTGTGTGTCTACCTATGGTTATACCTGAAATCACGAGGGTAGGGCGATTGTTTAAAATTACACTGGTTATGTCAAATGAGAAAGCTTCAAGATTTCTTCAGAAGCCATACCTTGAATTTTAAATGAAAGAATCGTTTAATTTTGTACAATTTCCGTACCTGTGATTTTATGCTTACATTATAATTGATGTCGACGTGAATCGGAAGAAATATTATCATGAAAAATCACTGAATATGAATAAATGAAAAACGAAACTTGCAAAAACTAATTCAAGGAAGTGAAGTATTTAGTGACAAGGTCTTAAAACAAGTCAAAAGATCAATTTCTGAAAAGAAAAAAAACCTTGAAAATATTTTCTTATTCTTCTCTTTACTTAATGTAATGTTATTTCATGAAAGACGATTCCGCGCGTTGAAATATGCACACACACACGCACACACACACACACACATATATATATATATATATATATATATATATATATATATATATATATATATATATATATATATGAGAGAGAGAGATGATACACTCAACAGATTATCACTACCAGGAACAAACGAGGCAGCTAATCTGCAATAAAAAATATGTTATTGATCTGTTCCGTGGTTCTAAAATGGACAACTCTCTGACTACAAATCTTGACAACCTATATCAAGTAGTATAAGAGTTACTTCCCATTTATAAATAACAACTATCATCTCGCTGTTAAAACTACTGGAAGATGAAAGTGATAGTTGTTTTCCGGGTGATAAGTTTATCTACAACCAAAGTCAAACAGACAGTCAAAATTATCACCAAGACTTAGAAAGAAAATACGAAATCGTTAACTTTAAATGATTCTTTCAAATAAATGGGAATATTTGTTATGCTTTTAGTTTCTTTTTAGATTTTTAATCCACGTTTTTTTTAAATTATCGGATTCCTGTGTTCAAGAAATGCAATATGCATTGAGTAGAGTGCAGATGAATGTGTATGCAATGGAATAAGATGGAGATCAAGATTGGAAATAACAAAATATGTATTCATTGAAAAGTGTTCAAAATATAAAGATTCGATCGTAATTATCATTCGAAGAAGAGAGCGTGCTTTTAAAGTTGTTTTACTTCTCATTTGAACTATTAATAACTTAATAATGTAGATGAAAGTGCGTAATATTCGTGTGTCATATGCGTGAGCTGGGAGTAGAGAAACTAAAGTGTTGGTTTGTATATTAGTGCGTGTAAGAATGCGTACGTAAGTGGAATGGTTGCGCAAAGTTGTTGGAACAACCCAAATTCTGCTAAGCATAGAATTAGAACTAGACGAAGATCGTGTTGTGTGCGCCTCTCTTATAGAAGAGGGTAAAAGTGGGGGAGTGGGATGCAAAATTTATTGTCTTCTATGATAGTTTATATCAAAATCTTAAAACTAATCATCTCTGAAAAGACAGTTGCTTTTTCAGTCTTTGTGCCTCTGATAAGGTTATTTTTAGAAATAATATCTCGGTGTATTTGTTGCTGTAGATAAAGGGTTTAGGAATATCTAACTTGCGTGTTTCAGAAAACTGTGTTATCTCCTAATGAAATATTTTCTTACCTGACTGGATTTCTGTCGTATTGTACCTGACTATATATTCACGTGTCTTCTAAGAAGAAAAAATGTGTTTGGTGAATGTGTTATTGTTTTAAATGACCGGAGATATCAATCTGTTACAAGGGCCCCTAGTTAAACTGGCCTTACGTTAAATTTGTCCTCGTAATGAGGTGAATAAATCTAAAACATAAAATACATTTATAAACACTTGCGTTGCAAGTGTTGATCTTAGACAGAAATGTGGATCCATACGTAAGTAATCCCGTCATTTTTTATGGGTACTATGCTAATTAACAAATAAAAGTTGTGGCCGGTGTTGTTTGTATTTCATTGTTTACTCAAAAGGCACATGCATACATATGCACACAGACACATATATAAACACTCTCACATACATACATCGATAGCTTCCCGTCTATATGGTGTAGGTATTGAAGATTTTACTTGTACATGAATACACTGTTATAAAAGTATGACCTTACAATGGCATTCTTCCGACGGGGTTGGAAGGTATACCTGTCTTCAAAATTCAACATTTGGAATCTACAGACATCGGGAGAAAATACGCAACTACTCCACTTCGCACAAAAAAATCTAGGTGGTTCAGAGAACATTCTCTGAGGGAGGATGTTATCGATTAAGCAGTCCCAACTTCTTTCGCGGGTGGGATTTTTCCGCTAGTTTTTACGGAGGGCCTAAATGGGACCTTCGGATGTATCTTATTTGGAAATTAACTGTAGGTATCACAATTTAATACTGAGAATATGTATGTGCACGCATGTGGGTGTGTGTGTATGTGTGTATAAAAGATGTTATGAAAATATTACTAAATTAGATATCTTTTTTTTTTTTTAGCATACCTCAAATACACTCCCTCTCTTTCTTTCTTATTCTCTCTGCCTGCCTCATTTGTTCATTTACCTTGAAACACAATGACTAAATTTGGAAACAGGAATACACCTGAGAATTGATCGAGGTTTAGGCATTTTCCTGGAATTGCCGATACAGCGGAAATGCAGATATATGCAGATATAGCGAAAATCCCCTGGAATTAAATTTCTCAAAAAGCAAAAAATGCTATTTATTCAGGTGAAGCCAAAAGATAAGAGGACAGTCCGGCAGTATATTTGGATCATTAACATGTGTTTAAATTTGTCTTAAATTCATGTAAACATAAATAAACTTCCGTGGTATTCTTCCACGCAAAAACTCAGTCGTTCATTCACATATGATTTGCCTCTCGTTGTTACCATCCCTTCTTCCCCCCCCCCTTTCCCAGCCCAGTAAGTACGCTCCTAAACCTTCTCTGTGGTAACCCTTTGATACTGTAAGATTTATCTTAATGGAGTGAATAAATCTTACAAACCACTACACATCAGCATCATAAACTCTTCGATCACATCTAATTTAAATATCTAGCGAGATTTCGCAAAAGGTAGATAGAAATCAGATCATCATTATTGGTTTGAACGCGAACACAAACTCAACAATGTTAGTTTTTTGATTTCCAAGAATTAATTTGCTAAAAATATGCGCTGGTGGCACCAGACCAGGAAAGGCCTTGCCAGAGCTTCGCTTGAACCTCGTCCAGGTTCGCAAAATTTAATCTTAATGTGACCTTATACGGCCCGTACAGACCATGTTCGTAATTTTACTTTGGTATAAGTCACGTTTTGTTTTTCTTTTCCAATGTCTATTAATTGAGACATTTATTATTAGCTATCCTTTGTCAAGTTTTAATCAATGAAAAAAGTTTCTTGTTTATCTTTTATAATTATGCATACATATTTTATCCAGTTCTCATAATAAAACGCACATAGAATAATTTATAGAATTGATTTGAAGTGAAAGTGTGAGGAGATGTACATTGCTATTCAAGGTTCGGTCCATTGTGAATCGGCACTGTCACCATTTATCATACCATCGCATTTCAGTGAGGATACCAAGTCATCTGAGAGACGAATTGAGGGCAAACCGCATCTTTCGTTTTTGTCAGCAAAGTTTTATGTTCTCCTTGAGTATTGAGGATCTTGATGTCAAGCGAAACAAGCAGAACGATGAAGGTATGTGGTATATGATCAAGCAACAGACCGATGAACTTAAAAAGGACAACGAACTGGTTTGGGAGAAGCCAAAACAGCGATGCAAATCGTCACAGCATTTGGATAAATGGGAGGTCAGTGGGGTTGTTTGGAAGTAGGGTCGCCCAAACCGCTAGGGCAGCTGCCCCTGCTTTCTTGGTACGGGCTCAACGAGGACATCGGTGTGTCTTCTACGAGAAAAGGAAGTATGAGACATGCCGAATCAAATACTTATTTCTAATCCCCAACCGAGAAAAGATTCCTCAGCAAAAAAAAAAAAACATTTTCACCGTAAAATGAAGTCTTCTCTGTGTTTCGTTAAATTTATTCCCTCTTGCGTTATGAAACAATCAAGATGTCATCAAATTCGTCCCTTGACCTTCAACTGAAAACCTCTAACTGGATGAGGTCTTGATAGCCATAGAAATAGGCAAAAGGTTCTTGCATGAACCAGATCAAAAAGTCGCATATCTCTTTGTAGACAACAAAGTGTGGCCAAATTAAGCATTTTTCTATAAGATCAGGCGGATTTTTTCCAATTTATCTGATAAAAATCAGCGATAGCCAAAAATCTGACCAATTCATTTTTTTTTTACTTAGGAAGTCCAATAAAAGTAAACGTTTCATTCTCATTAATACTCTATTCTAGAGTTTTCGTTATTTCATTTGATAAGTAGACGTTAAATAAGTATATTTTAGCAATAAAGTTAGCTGGGATTAGGGAAAAAAAACTGTAGTCGATTTGGGCCATTTTCAAAGACAGTTTCAGCTATAAGTGCCCTTTCTGAAAAGCTGTCCCCGATCTGGTTGGAAGCCAGACGACAAGTAGTGGAGTTTCCTTTGCCGTGTTTCGCTGTGAGACCTTCATTCCAGTTTTGTGTCGGATTTGCCGAGAGCTCCGACGCTATTTTTCGTCAGAAAACACTAATATTATTAAGAACTTTTCCCATCTGAATCCCAGCAATGACCAGTTTCGCAACATAGATAGTCTCAAATTCATCTCAGAGACATATCGGCTGAACTGAGACGACCTGAAGGCAGGATGCCACATTGCAAAGCGTCTCGTCTAGCGGAAGTCACGCATTTCGATCTCACCGACCGAGTAACTTGAGTTTTTTACTCCCCGACAGCAATGTCTTCTTTGAACTGTTCGAACCGCTCCAAAATTGTTGCAACACTGCCAGTATGCTGTTCGCGCGGTAAACGCAATTTATCCTAGCTGCAGACGATAGGAACTTATCTACGAATTCCATGGCGAACAATTTTAACATAACTGTCATGTTTCGTAGCCAAACACCGAAACGCCAGAATTGTCGCTGTGCAGTTTGTGTTGCTGCAACTCGTAATAGATGTTGCCAGCTTTTGTGTCTCATTCGTTTTGTTGATTGTAAGTTAGCAATTACGTTGAGACGTGACTTTGAATTTGATTTATTATATAAGACTCATATCATTACTAATGTAAAAACTTTCCCGTACTCATATTTGTTTATTGCGTTTTCTATATAGGTATGATTGAAGATGATGCAATAGACGCAACGCTTCTCTTTTATCACAGAAGACGTTAAGTCCTCTGATGTTGTTACAGACAAAAATATGGATCATACAAGTGGCGTATCATGTAAGTAGATATGATAACAAACTCAACTATGCTCTTTTAAAGGTTGTAATACTGCGACAAAATTGTGGAAAACCTGAAGTTCAGTATATGATAAGATAGATAATTGAATTCTTTCAGGTGGTCTCTTAATAAACAAAATCTTAGCGTTATGAGCTGTTAAGATAGTGGAAAGGGGGAAAAGAGAAGGGAAGAGGAAAGCGTATCGAGAGAGAGAGGGGGGAGTGTGTGTGTGTGTGTGTGCGTGTGTGTATGTGTGTGTATGTGTGTGTGTGTGTAAGGGACTGAGAGCCAGGTTTGGAATAAAGGGGCAGAAGGACCTTGCAGGGAGGGGGAGGTGAAAGATAGCAAGAGAGAAGGGTGAGGGATGTAAGGAGAGGGGCGAAAAAAAAAAAAGAGAAAGGTTCCTGAGTAGTAAGAAAAGTTTTCGCATCAGAAGAGGAAATAATGAATAAGAGATTGAAGACTTTTCCAATATTGACCTCGAATGGATTTTACAAGAACACGAACGAACAACTTGCCATGAAGAACTTGAACCCCACACGCATTTATCAACACAATAACCAACGTTTTTATCTAATGAGTCAACATCCATTCCTCAAGAATTTGGCCGTAGACTAATATCGCAGCTGTCACCTGTGTACAACAAGTTTTACTGACAACATTGAGTTGTTGTTGTTGTTGGTGGTGGTGGTGGTGGTGTTGTTTAACTTGTTGTGTAATGATTTTGATGTTGAAAATGGTCATGATGGTGGTTGACGTTGAGTTGTTTGTGGTCATGGCGCATGAGATACCACTGTGTTAGTCAATCAATTACGATGGGTTTGCGTGATTCGGTAAATGCTTTGAAAGTTGGGCTGCAATATCATTCGAAGAGGCTCTTTCGAGGAAATAGAGAAAAGCATCAGGAAGGAAGCAAAAAGAAAAAGAATTTGAAAAGCGAGGAAAAACGTGAGGAAAAGATAGAGAGATAAAAACCAAAGTGATAAAAAAGAAAGAAAGAAAAGAATAATAAAAGGTTTTTGCAAAGAAAGGAAGGAAGGAAGGGAGGAAAAACTGCAAGAATTACTAAGAAGGAAGAAACAAGAGAACGAAAAGGACGGTAACGAAAGTTGAAAAAGGAAGAAAGAAGTTAAGAAAAAAGATAAAACAAAAAAAAAGACAGTAACAAAAGTCGAAAAGAGAGAAAGAAAAAAAGAAGGACAGTAACAAAAGTCGAAAAGAGAGAAAGAAAAAAAGAAGGTAAGTCCTATTTACAGACAAACATGATTGCAAGGATAGGTAAAACAGTTTTTTAAAAAAAAAAGGATGAAAGTCATAGATCAAATAAGAGATAAAAAAAATCCATATTTAGTGAAGTCTTATAGTCACATTCATTTCCTAGCAACTGACCACCCGAACTCGGCTGAAGCTAAAACGCTCACCTGATTTATCGTGAATAGCCTCGTTTGGCTTTTTTCGGGGATACGTCGTGCTATTAAGTTGACTAAAAAAAAAGAAAACATGCTAACAATCTTTATGTCGAAACATGTGGATAACCGAACACGCTTAGCCAAGTAATTATTATTATTCAGGTAAGTAACTCATATCATTCGTTAATAGCAGCCTATATTTCAGATGATTAGTTTCAAAGGCTGTTTTATTGAACAGCTCGCTCGAGCGTATAGACTCTACACGAAATCGAATTTCTCATTGCAGACACAGTACATTTGAGTATTTACAAAATCCATCTTGCTATGTAACACGTATATTTGCAAATGTATAGTACTTGAGGGGGGCTTGTGCCTATCATGTTGAAGGGTAACGAAATAGTTATGTCAGCGTAAGAGAGTGTGGATATGAATTGACGGGCAGGATCTTGGGCTATAGGCATCTACATTCGTACCCTGACCCCTTTGCAGTCGGTCAATACCTATTCTCAAGTTCGCTGGCGTTGCAATGGGTGTATATTCAGTAAAGCAGTTGAAGAAGTCATTTGTTTGAAGAATGGATTTCGAGCACTAACATACATGCATTCAAATAGTCAAAGAGACGTGTAAACCTTACTAAAATTCATTTATATATTTGTTTTATCTCGAAATCTGAAGTTCTGAAATTTCACATGCTCGCACACAGGTACATAAAAGTATATACATATGTATATGTGTGTGCGTGTGTGTGTGTGTGTGTGTATGGGTGTTTATCTATCTTTCTATCTACATTTATCTATCTCTTGATATATCATACATAACATATATATGTATGTATGTATCTGGATATATATATATATATATATATATATATATATATATATATATATATATATATATATATATATACATATATACATACATATATACATACATACATATATATATATATATATATATATATATATATATATATATATATATATATATATATATATATAATAACCGCTCTACCGATGTTATCGAGCACTTAGAACAAAGATTTCCTCAATACATAGATACATATACACACCCTGGTTGTACATTTATTATTGCTCTTGTATATATATATATATATATATATATATGTATGTATATATATATATATCTTTGAAACGTTTTTTAAAAAGTTTGATGACATCAATAAAAGGATTGTATGTTTAATGAAGGATTGGTGCCTTGTTATACTATTTTTTTATACACACACACACATATATATATATATATATTGTGTATGCTTGCTGAATTGAAATGTCAATTGTTATATATCTATATATTTAACTACCTGGTAGCCGAGACGATGCCCTTAATCGATGCTCAGGTTTCGGTTAAAGCAAATTGGGACAATTGAATTAACTTTCTCCCTAACAGTCATTGCTTTCGTGCATTTATAAAATTTGAAATATTCACATATCCATCCGTATATTCATCTATCACTTTCTGTCACCATCTCTCTCTCTCTCTCTCTCTCTCTCTCTCTCTCTCTCTCTCTCTCTCTCTGAATACATATTGTATCTGTATTCTTTACATTCAAGATCATTATCTCTTCCTCTCTCTCTCTCTCTCTCTCTCTCTCTCTCTATATATATATATATATATATATATATATATATACATATAGTCTAGAAGTCTCTATATAAATATATATATATATATATATGTGTGCGTAGTCTAGAAAGCTTTACAGCTTTAAACACTAAACGCTAAAAAAAAGTTTTTCAACATATTTTTTTCTGTCACTTCAGTCACCCATTTCCCAATATCTGTCAATGCAATTTGTGTAATTTTCAACAGTGTTTTTTCCTTTGTTTCCCTTATACTTTGTTATTATTGTACAATGTATAAATTGTCTCCTGTTGGGGTCATCAGCTGTTTACCATATAACCGTTTCGGGAATTTCAAAAACAAAACAATTATATTAACATGGCACCCCAACTGTGTTGATAAAGCACCACCTTCCTTCATTGTATAGTTTTTGCCATACACGTAGTTTGTGATTTCATATAAGGTTTTATGTCTATTTTATATTGATATTCTCTTATACTACATATTTATTTTTGAAACAGGGGTTACCTACGTAGGTTACCCAAAAAACGTATTTAACGATGAGAAATCAGTAAGTATAATAACAGGCGTGACTCGCTTTTCGTGTCATTTCTATTGATGTTCACCCAGGTGAAAATTAAATCTGTTATATCGGTTTCAATTTCAGACTGCATGCAAACCAAGTTATGATATCATTTTTCAAGAACTCTAATTACACAGAAAAAAGCCTCTTACAGTCGATTCTCTATCAGCATATTCAACCGAAGAATTTGATGATTATTTTCCACTAATTTTAAAGTTCATTTCCCCTCATCGTATAACATTAAGCTCCCATCAATTTTTTCATAACACTTACATACATAAAATCTTAGTTACGTATGGTGCTTTGTATCACGGGTGTGCTCTGAGTTACGGATGCACAAAAGCAGAAAAAGCTTTTTTGGTACAGTGTAGGTGAGGTGGTCCCGATTATGAACGTGAACTTTCACACCCTCGCTCATTTGATGTTACAAACGGCGAACAAATAAAAATAAGAGAATTAATGAAAAATAATTTCTGCAATTACACTTCATGTAATTAGCAGATGCATTGTCAACACAATTGATGAAAAAAAATGTTTGAAATTTATTTTTATAAAGCAAATCCTAAAAGCTTGTTTCGACTGACACTCATTAGAGGATGACCCGTCAGAAAACTTTACTATCTTCGATAAGCACCACCTTCCCTATATATATATATATATATATATATATATATATATATATATATATATATATATATATATATATATATATATGTATATATATATGTATATATATATATATATATATATATATATATATATATATATATATATATATATATATATATGAACTGTAAAGACTGAGACAGACTCGGGGGTAAAGTGTTTTGAAGTAAGCTTTATCTATCCGTAGATATTTTTTGTTGTTTATGGTCTAGACATGTTTTCAGGATGTATTCTCGTCTTCAGTGGTGTGCGCTATGTGTGTATGTGTTTCTAGGGGTTAAAGGTTTCACCAGAATCCACTATCAGGCTATATATATATATATATATATATATATATATATATATATATATATATATATATATATATATGTATATATGTGTGTGTGTGTATGTGCGTGCGTGTGTGTGTGTGTGTTATGAAGCACTAAATTTCGTGAAAATTCGTTGATTCTTATGGACTCAAAAAAAACAAAAAAAATTTTCAGGAAATATTCATTTTAATTGCTTTGCCTTCAAAACTTCCGGGAGATTTGTCACCTTTGAGAAAGGAAATATTAAAAGGTTTTGGAAGATGAGGTTTTATTTATAATTCAGCTGTTATGCTAAACTGCACCCTTACTTTCAATTCGTCATAGTTAACCGCAGATATGACTCTGTCTTCATCACAATGGGTGTGCTGGCACGACCAGTGCAACGAAGGGGTACAAAACGGAATAAATCTCCATAAATCTCTAGTTTGCTGTCCAGTGTTGTTACATTGGAAATTTTTATACATTGCCCGGGAAATAAAAACTTCAAATCTAATAACACTTGTAACACTTGAAAGCAAATTATATATTCATGGAGATTTATTTCGCGTGCACAGTCTCCCATACATATATATATATATATATATATATATATATATGTATGTGTGTGTGTGTGTGTGTGTGTGTGTGTGTGTATAACGTATATATACATATATATATGCGTGTGTGTGTATATATATGTATATAATCTATGTGTATATATATGTATAATCTATGTGTATATACATAAATAATCTACGTATATATATGTATAACGTATATATATAATGTATGTATGCATATATACGTATGTATGTATATATATATTTGTATATATACATATGCATATATCTATGTACGTATGTAAATATATGTATATATATATATGAATATATATATATATGTATATATATATATGCAAGTAAATACACATGTATATGTACGTATATGTATGTATATATATGTATGTGAATGTATACATATGTATGTATGTATATATATATATATATATATATATATATATATATATATATATGTGTGTGTGTGTGTATATATATATATATATATATGTGTGTGTGTGTGTATATATATATATATATACGTATGTGAATGTATATATAAGAATGCATGTATATGTATGTACATATATATGTGTGTGTGAATGTGTATATGTTTATACATGTATGTGTATGTATATAAACATATGTATGACAAAATATGTATATGTGTATATACATACGTGAATGTATATATACACACACATATATATATATATATATATATATGCCTGTGTGTGTATGTATATATATGTATGTATATTTGTATGTATATACATACATACGTATGTGTATGCATATAAATATATATGTATGTATATATATGTATGTATATAGAATAAACAATTACAGAAAATGGGGCTGCTGCAATTGTTTATTCAACTTACTTTGGCTCGGGTGAGTGATATATTGACCGTGTAACGACAGGAGATCATCTCAAATAAGTTTCGATATGATATAATGCGATTTATAATTCACTCTGTTGGACCAAATATGTCCATTTCTCAAAACATATCTGTTGTGTTGAAAGAGACGAAAAGACCGAGAATAAATGAGATGAAAATTTGGTGTGAAATCGGTTATTTGGGCTTTTGCATTACCGGCGGTTGTTTAGCGCAACGGAAAGAGCATTGCTACGTCGAAGCCTCTACCCTATCGGTGGCAGTTTTGTTTCCTTTTCTTTAATTGTTTATTCTATTTACGTTGTCTAGGGCGAGTGATACATTAATCTAAAATAAATTTCTATATAATATGACACAATTTATAATTCATTCTGTCTTAACAAATATGTCCATTTCTCTCTATGCATGTGTGTGTGTGTGTGTGTGTGTGTGTGTGTGTAGGAAAATGGGTTGATAAATTCTGGAACATAGGTTGAATAGATTCAAGAAAAAATTTAAAAAAAAAGGAAAGCAAAACTCTTTATATAATGATTTTTAATAAGCCTCGACAGACTTTGTACATGTCTTCAGGAAACTGATATGTTTTTGTGAAACAGCCAAACGAACTTTTCCTGAAAACTGACCGTTTTCATTCTGACCCTCCTCCTACTGCCCTTTCGTTCTCAGAAAAGCCTGATACAAATACCCCCAGACCTCTCCTCTCACAGACCCTTCTTACTTTAGACCAAACCTGATTCTCACCTGCACTGATATGAAAAAAAAAATCCTCCCCACCCTTACTAAACCACCAACAACACAGAAATATCCTTTTTCTTTTCTCAATCGCAAATTGCTGCAGATTCTCTGAAAAAGATGACTGGCAACCATCGAAATGCATCGAAACATAAAGATGTGATAATAATATTCGATATATAACACCTGCTTCTCTCTTAAATTTTCCCTCCACCTTCGCCTTATCATTTTCATCAACATTCTATCGTTTCACTTCATATCCGCACAACAAACACGCACATATTTAAATGTTAAACAACGGCCTGTAATTCAAAGGCCCCAAAACTGCTTTACTCCAAGTTCTCATTTTGTTTATTCACGGGCTATATCTGCTCTATTTGTTTCTTTCAATGCGAACAATTACATTATTATTATTATTATTATTATTATTATTATTATTATTATTATTATTATCATTATTATTATTATCAAAACTGCGACCGACAGAGAAGTCTCTTCAACTTAACGTTGCACTCATCATTGAGCTAAACAGCTGTAGTTAGTTAATTGAGAAGTGAGCAAATAATTTTTTTTATATTCGAGTTTTTTTTCTCAGGTACCGATTTTCTGTCGAAAGAAATCATTTTGTCATTCCTGTAAGTTATTTAAGCATAGATTGATTAGGCTTGTTCGTAAAGAAGATTTTTACATTTTTGTCAATAACAACAATTAAAAAATCCTACGAAGGATGAGTCACACTCGTCAAAAGAAAAATTAAACTGTTCCGTCAAGAATGTGTACTAAGAAATATCTTTTTTTTAAATGAAGTAGGTCTCCGAGAATCAGTTCAAAGAAAATAAGTTAATTCAATGATTGACTGGATTTAGAAAACTTTTAGTATCAAAATCAAAACTTCAGATAAGAGAGATTGTATTGTGATAATCTTTGTGTTATTATTAAGAAGAAATTTTGTGGGAGGTTCTCGTGTTTCAAAATTATTTCTGTAAACAATGAGAAATGGATAGAAATACATAGCCTGCGTGATTGACTTTAGGAAATATTTACATACGTTTCCTCTTACAAGATACACTTTTATAACAAAATTCATCTAAAAATAATGAATAGATACTTGCTCATTTTGAAAATTCGTGGTAAAAATCTAAAATCTTTTCCAGAAGAGGTCCTTATGCAGGTTTGTCGTCTGCTTTCCAATGGAAAAACGAGCATGAAAATCGGTAGAATCCCAAGAAGTTATCAAAATTTGTCATCAAATATAGACTGGATGTCCTATAGTGACAAAATGTGGGAGATTACAGTCGAAATAACAGAAAAAACAACGAAAAAAGAAACAAGCAAGATTCCCCTAGTATTAATCCAGTATGAATTCTATCCTAGATGAAGCCGGAAGTTTGGCCATGACGTCAGACTTTGCCACTCAGTTGCTGACACATCAATTGTGAGTGAAAAAGGAAATTTGGCTAATTCTCATCTTTAAAAACAAATGCTATAACTTTTTGCTACAATGAATCTCTTGTTGCACACACTGACCCTCACGAAAGTTTGGATGATTCAGGAAAGAGAGACGTACATTTCAAGAAGATTATAACAATGCAAGTAGTTAGTTTTAGAGGTATCAAATGTTAATGCTCACTGAAAATAACTGAAGAAATTTTTAACAAACTAAAAGTGATTATTAATTATAAATGTATTTTTATTGCACTGATGTAAAGCCAGGTGTACTACATTTTTTTGCAGGAAATAAACGAGTCCCTTTATTCAGGGGTTACTGCTTTGTCAGTCATCTTTACTCTTTACATTTACATCATTTAACAACCGTTGATGGTGAAGAGTTCTATCTTTTATATATATATATACATATATATGTATGTGTGTGTGTGTGCACAAGCATGTGTATGTGTGTTTGTTTATGTGTTCGTTTGTGCATTTCAGCGCCCCTGGCCATACCGTTTTATCTGCAAACTTGAAAATTGGCATCAGTACTTCACTAAACTCAAATCTTTTTTTTATTCGAAGAAAGAAACCTTTTTTTTTTAACCTTTTAAGGCCTTATTTTGATGGGTTTATTGATAACATCTACATTCTCCAGAACCTGGATATTTCTAGATGATATTTTTTTCACTCAATTTTATATGTTTTCCAGTGGAAAACGCCAGTGATGTCACAAATAAAATTTGTACTTTATTCTGACCATATATATTTTTGGATGGAAATTTTTTACACGACTTCAAATTTCAATTCTACGGTCGTTCAATTATCTCTTTCTTTTCTTTTCTCTTTTGTTTTCTCACTGCCTCTGAATATACGCACATCTACCTCTTTTGCCAGTGCACCTTTATATGTATGTAAGTATAATAGGTAATACGTACAGAAAGACTAAAAGATTGGTGATAAAGAAATAACACTGTATGATATTCACATGAAGACAATTAGTTTCTGCTGACCAAGATACACGCACAGATTTGTATCTATCTTTATACGCATTTTTGGTTTTACTTGCATCTGCAATTACGAACTGGTTTAAATATTCATATGGCCGATTTACGAAAATTCGGGCACACACTGAAGTACTGTGATAAAGGGAAGGGAGAGTAATTAGACGAGCATCTGTCGGAATGCAATGAATAGCAAGCTGGTCGTACAACTCATGGACAGTGATCATTTCTGAATGCCCCATGAAAGCAAATTTGTTCAAAACTTGTCCCAGTCTACTAAATGGAGATATATGTATATAGGCAGGTTCCGATTTGGGAAAAGTATAGAGGTCAAGGCAATTTAAAGCAGAATTTGTTTTACACATGACAATTCAAGGATGCTGATTTCAAATTTGCTTTATAACACTCTCATTTTTTTGTCGTTATTGCTGGACAGCTAATTAAAGTCGGTGCTTAAATTGCATTTTTTTTTTGGTCAAAATGTATGCATTCTACGCAGATTAAAGCGCTGGCCTTATTGGATTAAGGATCTTCAAACATAGATATTGTATCAAACCAATTAAATAAACACCTATGAACTGTTTATTCAATGGTAAGACGATAAAAATCCTTTTATTTTACCTCTGCCAAGGAAGTTGAAGGAGTTATATGTATTCATGCGTGTGAGTCTGTTTGGTCTCAATATATCTAAAAGTTCTCAATGAACTTCAATATTTTGTGAAAGTGTGGACAATGAATCTAGAAAGAGTTGACTCAATTTTGGAGCTGATCCAGGATTTTCTTCCTCCTCAACATGGTGGCTATATGTCCACACTACACAATATCTCTGAAAGTTCTGAATGAATTTCAATGAAAATTCGAGGAAAAGGAGGCAATGGTTTATGTAAGAAGTGATTGGATATCAAGGTGGATCCAGGAGTTCTTCACGGTCATCTCCCCTGCATCTGAGCTATATATCTGCGCAATGTTCCCAAAAGTTCTCAATGAATTTTAACTGAATTTCGTGGAAGGGTCTGACCAAAGAGTGAGGAAGAAATGGTTAAATTTTTGGATGGATCCAGGATTTTTATTTCGATTGTGAGACGTTTTTCATTCACTTCATTCATGTAAGTATTCACTCATGTTAGTCCACACAATATCTTCAAAAGTTCTCAATGACTTCCAATATCATTTTGTCGATGAGTAGGTCACAGGCTGGGGAGGAACTGATTAAATTTGGGAGGTTGGTCTAGAAATTATTTACATTTACCTCCCCTGAATCCTAACTGGTTTTTTTTTACTGGTTTTCATTCAGTTCTAGTGGCAATTGGTTTGGCGGAGGTACGCGCTCTCTGAGTGCTTCCTGGTTCTTCGTGTGTTATCATTATTATTTCTGTTTTTTTTTTTTTGGTTTTTTTTTGTGCCAATTACAGAAAGTGTAGCATATGAGAACCACCCATATGGCTTAAAAGGTAATCTGATTTTCCATAACATTTTTATAGCCATTCTCAACCAGGACCTTTTCTGTTATTTTTTTATTCTCCTAGCAAATCACTTTCTGACCATTGCTCTTGATGCCCTGGTGACCGGTATTGCAGACCAAAAACCTTCATAAACTCAATTGAGATATGAAATTCACTAAATCAAGGGACCACGAACGAATATCCTGTGACCATTCTGGCTCCATCAATTTTGAGTAAAGCTGTTCATCTTTTGTTAGAACATTATGTTTAGGCCCGATTTACGGACACCCTTTGACAACTGTGTACATAGTTTCATATTGATAAGCAGAGCTCAGAACAATTGGTAAATAACCAACTGTTCACTTACATTTGCCATTTGATTAAAATTACTCCAAACAATATTTGGGTCATTTGCTTTTCTTCTCACGAGAAATGTCATATCTTTGGATTCGGCTTGGAATTCATGCATGTTAGGTTTCTCGTTATGTGTTAAACAGGTCAGCCAAATAGTTTGTTGTTTTTTTGTTTTGTTTTGTTTTTTGTTTTTTCGGGGGGGGGGGTCTTCTTTTTTTTTTTTTGCTGGAGCTAGCACATGTTTCACTGGTGGAATACTTTTAGTGGGTGTAGTCGGAAGGTCTTATTTGATGGTTTAAGAGTTGAAGATCGCAGATCATTATTCCAAACTACAGCCAATGTTAGTATATTTATGTTAACTATGGAGAAACGCACAAACCTCCCAAGCACCTAATTCTGTGGGAGAACTGTCCGAACTTTATTGTGTGAGGAATTTAGTATGGCTCCAACTTGGAGGACGTTCTGGTGACAAATTGTATGTCCAGCTCCATGGAAGATATTCACAACTGTTTTGGACTTTGCAACTTGATTAAGAGTACTTGCAAGTTCAATAGTTTTGTAGTCCTCATTTTATCTTTGCTGGTATTAAAAACAAGATCTTGATCCACCGAAAGTATCCTGTTTTCAGGATCATCATCAGTATTATTATTATTATTATCATCCATTGTCATCAATACTACGGAGGTTTGATATATCCTCTCCACCAAATAACACCTTCAATAACATATGTATATGTATGTATATATTTGGTATTCATGAACGTGTTGCTTCACTTGACACTTTGAAACCTTTGTGTTGTGGATCGCACAAGATATCTGAGCTCAGTTTTAGAGCCACGCCCACCAGAGATAGGAAAATGTCTTTTCCCGATTTATAAACCAGAATTTAAAGGTGTTCCCTTTTTAGTTTCTTGAGCAAGAAGAGCAGCAATGGGATAGTGTGGATATTCTTTCGATCCTAAAAGAGCGCGCTCGTCTTGGTCACCACATTCTACTTCTTTAAGAATGCCCTACTTCTAATTGAAAACCGTGGCTTCTTTTTTTTTCTGTTCATAGATCAGTGTAGAAAAACCATAGATCATCCAGTTGTAAAACATAACCATTAGATCTCAGTTGAGGATATAGCTAAGTCAATATCAGGTCAGATTTCTCAGCAGTAACTCAACATTTTCTACAACACGCTTAATACTTTCAGACGATATTCCCTCGGCTGCAATTAAATCACTGCCACAAACCAAAAAAACACACTTAAGCTATGATCATACTTTAATAATTCAATGAATGCGTTAAACATTTTCAGAATGGGGTGAGTCACAGAAAACTTGTTGTGCAATTTTTGCTTCATTGGTGAACGTTGAGTCATACTCTTTGTACCAAACAATATCAGTTAAAAAATTTCCCAATATCCTATCAATTGAACCACTCCTCCGTGTGTAATTTCTCTTCATTCTCTCATGTGTGACCATTTTAATTCGTGTCGTGGGAGTGTCATAACTATTCCACTTATATCAGTTTGACGTATTAGAAAACTTCTCTATTCAGTCTCATCTATTGATCTCTCGAGTGTTGACAGAAGCTCCATTTTACACTATATCCATAGCAACCATCACCCGCTATACAGTTATGAAATCCACGTCTAGGGATATTGGTATTTCTACGCCAGCTGATTGCGCTTTCCAATCATGCAAGTACCTACAAAAAAGATATGAGTTTATCATACTCATTACATAAGACATATTGTGGACCCTTACTAAAATTCAACAAATTTTGCCTGTGTTGTATTTGGAGGCGTAACTCAGGCACCATACAAAATGCACCCGTGAAAAAAGTTTCGCGTGCTAATGGGAGCCCCAAACATGTTCTTTGCGAGTTCTTGAACCAGCCCCAATGATATTGTGATGTCTGCAATTGCATTCACAGTGATAAAAATAACCTCATGTCCATCTATCTATCTTACTATGTCACCTATCTTTTGTTATCCACACCCAGATATTTAAAGTAGATATGATTCAAGAGTTCATGATAGTGATGATTTTCAAATAAGGTATGATTCAATAAATGCTTGGTTCGAATCCATGATCTCTTGTTGGGGTTAATGGTCCCAATTTTTCTTTCCACATGAACTCGCTGAAAAGTCCCACTGTATTCTCACTTAAATCTGTTTCCAATGTTAGAGTTCCCTTTTATATGACCTTAGTTGTTAATTTGATTATTTTTGGTTTGGTCTGTTTTCACGTGTCTAAGATAATTATCGTGATTGGAACATAATCCGCTCAAAAACTCTTCCGATACAAATTAATAGCAATCGTCTATATGAACTTTTTACTTTACGAATAGCGAGAGAAACCTGTCTGTATTTGCGTGCAAATACTGGAACGTCGCAGTAGATTCTGAATGTCGTCATGCCTTTCTAGCTGGGATAATGTTAAGCTCCTAGCATCCTGAACGCTTCCTTTTTTGAGGAAAATGTCGCCTGGGCACATCAACGTAAGCTGAAAAACGTAGGCACATCAGCGAAAGCTGAGCAAGTTCGTAGATCTGTGAGAGAAATGTATAAGACATGACTGGATGATCAATATGTTTCCATTTGAAGCTGGAAGCCGAGGGTTTATGGCCAATCCGACCTTAGCAAAACCTGACTAAACTGGAATTGTCAAGAGCTGTAAAAAGGAAATATATAACTATCGCAGGGACTGTCTTATTCTTAACCTTCATATTCTACACCTTTCTCAGCTTTCAGGCAAAGGCCCTAGTATTTCCCCCATTTCTCACCCTGAGATCCTTTGCCACGCCCACGATCCGGTAGTTCATCATTCACGATCATCAGATCTTCTTGCTTGGATGGGTTGATTGATTTTGATGTCGAAATTCCACATGATGATGAAGATGATTATTGTCAAACACCAACTATTCGAGTTTTGACTTTATTTTCGTATTTCACAACAATGCCAATGACCTCACCAAAAGCCAGTGACGTCATGTACGCAATAACTGATGACGAATTCACTCTCTCAACTCAGATCGACTTATTTTGCTAAAGTTTTTTAACGCCATTTACGAGAAATACTGATAAAGAAGTTGAAATGGAATACGTTTGGAATAATATTGTACGGAGAAATTAATTCTGTTTTGTTTGCCTTTTAGATTCCAATGCAGCAAGTGGGTTTGACGCTGGTGCGGCCAAGCTCTTTATTATTATATTAATTTTCCTCAAGATAGACTCGAAAGTATCAGTCTGGGTTCTACGTATCCTCTGCTCACTGTATGCACAATACGAGAGGATGGTCAGGACAACTATGAACCTTCTAGCATTTTTCCAGTCATAAGACATAAGAGATTATTATTATTATTATCATTATTATTATTATTATTATTATTATTATTATTATTATTGCTGTCGTTGTTGTTGTGAATCTAACTGGAGATCAAATGACTGAAAGTTCTCTCTAAATTACAGCATTCTACTCATTATTCTTTGGGGATTCAACAATACTCGTAAGCAATATGCGAATACTGTACAATATTGATTGTAAAAATGTCTTCAGGTTCTCGAAGCCTCCACCGTGAATTCGAGAACCCAAAAACTACGTTCTCCAGTTCGGAAATTGGGATTTTAAATGTATCTAACAATCAAAATCTAAGAAATCGTTTTGGATCTAGCAGTGATTCTCTTCGTTTTGGATGAATACATAACTAAAAGAAAAAATTAAGACAGAAATTACCAATGACTATCTTGTCCAAAAACGTCTTTTTCTGTGTCGGACAAGAAGAGAAAGACGTGTGTTTAAACGCTGACTGGTATTACCGTAGGTTCATGTGGAACCCATTTTCTTGCGCAGCGACTCATTTTTCATTTAGCTAAAATTATTACGAAACTAAATAAGAAAATACTTAATTAGATATGAAACTAAATACATCCATGTATAAAAATACGAAAATAGTAAAATAGTCCCATATCTTCTGACATCACTTCTTTTTCCCTCCAATCTATCAAAAGAACAACAGTGTCTCATTCTGGACGCACAGTTATTTTCCTTAAGGTGACACATATCACGTTTTGTCTAGCCATTTTCCGTCCATGCGCGGAGATTTCTTACCTCTTACTTCTACTTATAAAACTTCAGCTCGGCAAATAAATTTGGGTGTGTTTATATTCGTGTCTTGAGAGCTATTTTAATTTCTCTATCTATATATTTACTAAGTCTCTGTTTTCGGTGTGATATTATCAATGTAGAGATTTTACAAACAGGCGAGAAATCATATTAATACGAAAATATCTTCAAGATTTTTCAAGTCGAAAAAGGTTTGCATCAGATTTTACGAAAACTAAAAATTGTCCTTTTCTGTAGACTATCCAAAACTGGCAAGTTCCAGGCAAAAAATGCTGTTCTGGCAAAGCTAATGAGAAATAAGCTGTTTGTGTAAGAGGTCGGACTGACAGTGGTTGATTCTACGGTCCTTATCTATATTTACCAGGGTGCAATTTGGCTGTACCATCGACTTTTTTTATTTATTGGACAATTTCAAATGTCATCCAGAATCCTTCTGGCTGATCGAATTTCTACCCTGGAAAAATAAACTAGAATTGATTTTTGAAAAATATAACGAATTGACCCACCTTTTCGCACACACCTTTTGAATTTGGGTATGTTTAAAAACGTACGAGGTAGTCGCGCGATATGACGTAAGATGTGTAATCAACCCCAAATGTTGACTAAATGGAATTATCGAATTTGGTTTGACGGAGTGGATATAAGCGGGTTTGGGAAAAAGGATATCAAAACGAGTTTTCGAATTTAGGAAACAAAGGATCATTATGAGAAATGATCAATTAGCTGCTCTGGTTAATTAATAATATTCCCTCATACCGCCTGTCTCCCTCTTTGATAAGAGTGGTTCTCTTATAAGCTGTTAGTTTTTCGTTCCAAGCAGACGGAGAGAGATGCCCTCAGTGTATATACCGTCAGAGCCACCGGCTAACCCGTGGGGGTCATAGCTCATGCCGAAGGTCGGTAGTTGATTGGCGGAAAAGAACTTGAGCAACTAACCGCAGGGTTACCAAGTGGAAGAATGAATTTGAACTTAGAGGTGAAGACAGAAATTTGGTCTTGCCTTTGATCGACCCTATGTTGTTCTGCCTGAAGTCGCTCACCGCTATAAGATCTTCTAGGCTCTCTGAGTAAACTACCTCTTTGAACAACTAACGTTCGATAACGCTTATCACGTTACCTCGAATAGGGAAAGGTAAATTACTGTACTTCTAGGGGGAAATAAATTTAACACATTGATTCCCGAGTAGTTGTTTTTTCTCCCGTGAAGTATTTATTTTATTTATTTTTATCTTGTAACCCGGAACCCGTCTCCACAGAACACTTCGATCAGCATCTGAAGAAGTCCTTAATCTTTTGCATAACTTGTGGAGGACAACAACAGATGTAAAGTGTCCCAACTGGACAGCTGGTGCAGCAAAGGTGTTTTATCGGCTGTATTTGGTGTCTCGGTTGTCATATCTACCGAAGCATAATCAACACAGTAAATCTATTCTCCTCCACCACACAAAAATGCAGCTACCGGCAATTCGCAACTCTATATCACGAATTTTCTTTTCTATCCTCTATTCTTATTAGTTAGGGTTGGCTTAACGGCAAATTCATAGCTAGCTCTTACTTGTGATTTACACAACTTCTTGTTGATAATATTTTACTGGTATTGAGAATCCGTAAGCTTCCTGGCGTCTTACATTGTCTACCTTTCCCTTTTGCCTCGTTAGCTTTGCATCGATCCTTACTCATAGCCTTTAATTATCTTGCCTGGTTAATCCATTCCAAGCCTTATTAGAGACAACAATCTCCATTGTCAAGTAAAAATAGGGCAAAGAAAGGGGAGGAATATGGTTGGTAAGGAGCAGGAGGGGTACAATATACATAGTACTCTTTTCAAAATACGGAGCTGTGGAAGGATTCTCGTGTAATAATATGAAAAGATAGAGATAAGATCGTCAACCACATATATACACACCACCAATGGACTAGCATTTTTTTAATCTGGACGGAAATATGAGCGAACTTTTGAACTATTCTCGGCTCTCATAAGGATCAAAACATACGAAACTTAGCCTCAAAGACATGTTCAAGAAGATAATCAAGAATGAAGAGTTCCAAAATTGTATTAGAGCATCTATAAATCCTTCAATTTCATTTGACTGGGATACCATCCCTTGAATACCCCAAGTCTATAACCCAACTGTCAATTCTTAAATAGCCAACGATCCTAGCAGTTCTCTTCTTGAAGACCTTCCTGGTTAATTCGATGATACAAGAAAGATAGCACAATTTGTCACGTTGGGAGAGGTAGTAATCCAAATAACTCTGTAAGTACATCACTGCATTTGTTTAATTGATGTACGTATATCTGTGTATTTTATATTTGTAAACTGTGTTATCTACATAGATGTATTGTATTTAATTCATATTTGTTTAATCAAAGATTCTAATAGTTCTCATGCTTTAAACAAATGTAATGTGCATAATTAGTGGGTCCGAGGTGAATTATTCATTTTGCAAACTCTGCTAGACGAGCAAAAAGGATAATCTAGCACGGTACTGAAACATGACTGGTTGGGAAGGGTGATCCAGTGGGAATAGTGCAAAAGACTTGGATACACCTATGTAAACCAATGGTACACGCACGAACCAAAATCTGCCTTCGAATATGAAAATGTTGAAAATCAAACAGGTCATCAAATCCAAGATGGAAGGCCAGTTCTTGACATCGTGAATAAAGTGAAGAGAGTGAATTTTGACACTCCAGAAAATCACTTTTAAAAAAGTGAAAAGCTGGATAAATATTTTGAAAATATCTAGAGAGGAAAATTGTAAAACTTGAAAGTAACAGTGTTTGGACTGATTCCAAAGATGTGATTGTTTTTAAGAGCCTGGATGAAAGCCGGTAATTTTTTTACTGAAGTAACAATTTTATTTCCATAAGTTTTGATCTGGCTATCGTCGTTCTATGTTCCAATTTTCTTGACCACTCATAAACTGGGTAAAAGGCATATTGATGTCTCCAAAGACGTTCCAAATTACGTTATTCATCGACAGAAGAAATAGAGTCTCCTAGCTCTATTTTCTGCAGTTTTAGATTATTTTGCCGTCACTTCGCTCAATAATCTAACCATATTATGAGCTTATACGTAATTTTCTCTACTTGTTTGTTTGTTTGCGCTCAAACTTGTGCTACTTGAATTATTAAAAATGAATTACCTAATAAAATAACGTTGGGGTTCTTAGTGCCGATATACACATAAATAGCCCCTTCATTATAGACGAGTCTGTTCTTCTGAAAAAATAATTTAGAAAAGCCATTTGAAGAAATCAATTTGAATAACTATAAATGCAGCAATATCACATGCCGATTGGCCATTTTGCATCTCCTCTCAATTACTGCGTAAATAATAAATGCTATAAAGATGAAATAGACTAAAGCATATCTCGGAATTTTTTAGATGACGTATAATTACTATTTCTATTATTATTCGGACTATCCTCATGTTGGTTGTTTTTCATACAAAGTTTCGGCCGTTGTACTCCACGGCCTTCATCAGGTATCATCTGGTAGGTGTGGGGAAGTAACGAACTGAACCCTTTATTCAACCGACGGGGGTATATAGACCGCACTCTCCCTAATTATTATTATTATTATTATTATTATTATTATTATTATTATTATTCGGTTCGTTACTTCCCCACACCTACCAGATGATACCTGATGAAGGCCGTTGAGTATAACGGCCGAAACGTTGCATGAAAAACAACCAACATGAGGATAGTTAGACTAAAGCAGTTATGGTGAAATAGTACTGATTGCATGAATGATCCTAATTAAATAATAACATTAAAAATACGCATTACAGTTATTGATAATAGAAGATTTTTGATTTTTTTGCCTTTGTATAAATGGGAGGTTTCAATTAAGATATCTAATCAACACCCAGAAAACACACGGAAGTAAATTATTAGTTGCCGTAAATATCAAAGAAGTTGTCTCCCTTGGTGGCTGAAATGGCTAGATTTAGGGGGAAAACAAACAAAAAGCGACAAAATACGTTGTGGATCAGAGATATTTGGTCTTATTTTAGCGTTGATATCAGATGAATACGTTGTTGATTAGAAATAGAGGTAAAAAGGTAAGAAAAGACAAATTACTGGCTTTTATTTTCATTATGCTAATATGATATATATATACACACACACACACACACATATATATATATATATATATATATATATATATATATATATATATATATATATATTATCGTATTGTTTTTTTATTATTGTGTTAATTTCTGATCAATTTATGTGAAGTGCGCTCGAAAGATCTTACTAAGGCTCAAATGATGTTGGAATCTTTGATTTTTTTTAAATAAAAAATTTATTAAAATGAAATTCAAACTTTTCCTGCGCCATTGTATGTTTTCGAGTATATTTAAAATTTTCAGCTATTAAGTTAGCTGGAAATGAAAAATTGACAAGTCTAGCCATTTCTAGCCACCAAGAGAGGCAAAGACGACTAATGATTTACATCCATGCGAGCAAGTGTTATTCAACATCCAATAACGTTTTAATTGTAGAAAATCGCCTAAAATCACTTTATTTCATTTGAATTACGAATCATTTACCATAACGCAACCCAATCATCCTAGTATCCGTTCAGAGCTGCCACTTTTCCATCTTTTTTATGTAGGTACATCAAGTTGGGGTTACATAAAATAATTGTACATCACCATGATTTTTTGTTGACTACGAGGTTCCAACTTTCAAACTTTCTCGCCCTAGGTGAGAAGGCCTGATCTTGGGGGAAATCTCCCACACACGCACTCACCTCCAGCAGACACCCATGTCGGTAAAATATGGCGATCTCACGTGATCTTATCTGGAAAAAACGTCATTTGATGTTGGTTTATTTTCTAGTTATCTTCTTCAAAGATTTACATTTGAAAGAAGAAAATACAAAGAAACCTTTCAAATCAACAATTCAGAGCCACATGGTATAATGAAGTAGATTTTCTAGCTTGGGCGTCAATTGCAAAAGCTGCTTTGGATGTTTTGATAATCTGCATATAGTTACAGTTTATAATACATACAATAAAATGATATTTTGAGTTGCCAATTGAGTTGCCAAATGAATTCTTTGCTACGTCTTATTTGTCTACTATTCCCTAGCAGCCAATAATACGCGGTACGTATTCTTCATCCGTACGATCGTTCATTTATGTTCTCCTTCATTTCATCTTAAAACGTGTGTACCATTTATATTGTCCATTACTTTTTATAGAATATATGTTTCAATGCATGTCTACATATATCTCCATTTTGTTTTCATTTCTCTATCTTATTTCGTGAACTTTCTGTGTATATTCTTATATTTAACTGGACTTGTTTCAACCAAGTTGCTACGCACGTGCAACTGACCAGAACAAAGATGGCTGACCTAGTGGATACTTGACCTGCACCGCCCAAAAATGGCTACTTCCGCCATTTCCGTTCAACTCTCTTCGCGGTGTAACATATCTTGGCGCAAATTCTGTAACGTGGACTCAATTCAATCCTTTGCGTCTTTAACATTGTGTTTTTTTTCTATTCTGGATTTTATCATTAATTTAATTCCTGGTTCTGATTTGTTTACCGCCAACATATATAGTGATTTTAACACATGCATCATAAAACTTCCCAATGTTCATAAATGACGCACATATCATTATTATGAAAATTTTATAAGAATTTTTTTCAATTGTGCGTAGGTTGTAAGTTATAGTGTATTATTTTTTCAAACCTTGGTATGCTTCTTGGACCTGTGTGAAAAAAACATAATATAAAAAAAATAATAAGATATTTGTATACATTCATATATAGAGAGATATACATACACATAAATAGATAGATATAAACACGCCTAGACATACCAATAAAAAATTATATACATATAATGCAAACTTTACATTCACATATCTTTCTTGGCATATACACCTATACATACACATTTATGCCCAAGTCCTTATATAATTTTCACACACATAGATGACAAATTCCTCACCACCTACCCGCTATCAGACTAATGTCACGTTCTTACTTTGTATGTGTAAATACGAGTTTCAAATTTCTATGAACCGGGTACGCTCATTCTTATTATTATATTCCCACACACTTACATATTAATACCTGTACAGGTCAAAGAAGCATACCACCCTTTCAAAATTAACAGACTATTACATACGCACGATTCTAAAAAAATTCAAGCTGTAAGTAGACGTCTCCTTATTTTCTCGCATCGTTAGCCTTTGAAGAAGTCCTGAAAAAATGGACGAAACAAATGAAGGGAACAAAATTTCAATAATTTGAAAACAAAACTTCGAATTTTGTCAATCCTTTCTTATATATATATATATATATATATATATATATATATATATATATATATATATATATATATCCAAGACCAACTGCTGCTGCTTAACTATAGACTTCATCACTGGCTGGACTTACTCTCACACAGCAGGATGCCTCCAGTAGCCTTTATAAAATCTTTTACTCACAAGGCAAAGCTCCTGATAGTGGACTCTGGTTCCACATGAGACCGCTAACCCCTAAAAACACGTATTCACGCAGCACACACCACTGAAATGGGAATACATCCTGAAACATGTTTGGACCATTAATAACAAAAAATATCTACGGATAAATAAACCTTACCTCAAAACACTTTACTCCCGAGTCTGTCTCACTCTTTACAGTTCATATTATATATATATATATATATATATATATATATATATATATATATATATATATATATATATATATATATATATATATATATATATATATAATGTGTACTGTAAAGAGTGAGACAGACTCGGGAGTAAAGTGTTTAGAGGTAAGGTTTATTAATCCTTAGACGTAAATTGTCCACAGTCCAGTAACAACTATTCTTTCAGAACCATACACACACATATATATATATATATATATATATATATATATATATATATATATGGTTCTGAAAGAATAGTTGTTACATCGCTTGCAGTAACACCACTTCGTACTCTGAACGAATAAGATATGATCAAACCAAAAAGATCAAAACAAATACCAACTGAAAACACATTCGTTATGTCACTAATGATATATTGTGCAATTTAAATCGATAGCATTTCATAAAACATAACCCCTGTCATATCCAGGTTGATAAATGCCTTTATCGTTCGTCCTCCAATTTACCTGGCCAATTTGACAGTTTAAGTGCGCTACCTGTTCAGTTTCTTGGTGTTACACAGATTTTCTAGCTCAGGTATTCCGCGCTACTCTGCCAACACGGTCTCCTCGTCTGTATGGTGATTAATGTCACCTGTTTTTTTTTAGTCAGTCTTTAAACTTTATTCGTTTGAGCAAGGCTGGTCAAACACGTTGGCTAAAATATTTCACTTCAGGTCATGAAAGTACCGAAAGTCACGCCCCATTTTCTAAATTCTTGGGAGGGGGGAAAATTACTCATTTTTCTAGGTTAACATAGATAATAAAAGTACTGTGACTGTTTGCCTTAGAGCGTGTGACACCCGCAGACGTTGCGGCTCCCAGGCGGAGTGGGGGGCGAACTTTGGGATTCAAAATATCTTAGGAAACCTAAAAAAAAATCAAAGAATAATCTAAATGCTTGAAAAATCTACAAATAATCTAAAATAAAGCTAAAAAATCTAGAAATACTTGTTTTTTTTTTTAAATATAACAATAATCTAAAATAATGCTACAAAAATAGAAATAATGTTAAAAAAAATCTTTTAAAAATTTGCAAAGGAAGCACGGTCGGACCAGGCGCCGCCATTGTATGGGGCGATGGCTGTTTTTGTGGATCTTGGAACGGAGCAGTGTTAACAAACTAGTATCGAATTCAATTTTCACTGAGTGCTCTTATTAGACTATGTTAAGCTTAGTAAATACCTTGCTATGGAACAATAGAGAGCAAGCAGGCCGAACAGATCATTACTTCTGGAGTGTACCATCTTCAATGGGTATTCTGCACTTGTGCGCCGTATCAAGTTGAGCTTGGTATATAATTAGATGAATAGTTGTCGTACTTATCTCGAAACCCATGTGTTGCGAGTTTGTTCCTCATTGAGCCCCCCATCCCGAAAAGAAATTTGACCTAGTTCAAGTTGCTATCAAGAAAAGCTTTATCATATTTACAATATTAATCGACTGGAGTGGATATTTGAGGGCCTTTTCGTTGGTAACTACTAGAAGCTGATGTCCACATTTTTAAAGCCTAAAAAAAAGAAAAAAAAGATTAGATAGCATTCCTTTCTTACCCAAAATGACCCAAAATGTGAAAACAAAAACCCTAAACCAAAAACCTCACTTGTCTCTTTCTGAAATTAACTCTCTCTCTCTCTCTCTCTCTCTCTCTCTCTCTCTCTCTCTCTCTCTCATATACATACACTCTTACATACACTCTCTTCCATACACATATACATGTATCACTTCAAATATATTTTTTCTCATCGAAAATTACCCAACATGTGAAAACGAAAATCCTTAACCAAATACCTCATCCATCTCTTTCTGAAATCAACTTCCTCTCTCTCTCTCTCTCTCTCATTCGTACGCTCACACACACACACACACACACACACATTCACACAAATAATACATGCAAGTATCACTTCATACATGCATCACCAAGCGGCCGTTTTAGCGGTTAGTGGAGCTTTCGGTTTATCAGCTGGTTGTTTAGCTCAGATTGTAAGAGCTGCGTCGCATCAAGATCGCCTTCTGTTTGACGCAGCAGCCAATTTCTTTAACTGTTTATTCTATTTACGTTGTCTAAACCGACTGGCATATTCACCGTGTAAAAACGGGATGTCCGTTCAAAAAGTGCACATGCATAGTCATGTAAATTTTCCATATTGTTACGCTGAAAAAGAACAACTTTTTTTGTATGTCAATTTTTATATATAGTCCCAAAGTAACCGCTATCATTTGTCACGCAAAGCACTTTCAATCTGATTTTTGCTATTTCCACCTGTTGTCTTATAACAGTTAATTATATATCTTATTTCTTTTAATTTGATTATATTTTTATTTGGAGGGTGGCGCTCCAACAGCAACTATCCAAGCACTACGCCAGGAAAATGCCCGTTCCTGCTGGGTTATCGGTCCCAGAAGGCCCAGCTACATCACTTGCCTTGGGTGGGAGTTATGTGCTCTAACAGTGACCAACCAAACAAAACCCAAACTAAAAAAAAACCTTCACCAAGAGAACAACATTATACAGCAGCGCCTACAACATCAGAACACTCTCAACAGACACTCACCTAACCGATATAGAAAATGAAATTCAAAGCATTAAGGGGAACATTATCGGTATTAACGGAATGAGAAGATCAAGAGAAGAACTAATATAACTGAAAAGCTAACATCTTCTTTACAGCCACGGAAGAGAGAAAGTAAAACAAAATGGAGTAGGCTTTCTCATCAATAAAGACTTCAAAGACAACCTGGTAGGCTTCAAAGCTGCTTCAGACCAAAGCTGCCAGCGTCACCATACAACTCAACTCAAAGAGGTACAAACTAAATATTATCCTTGTCTACGCTCCCACTACACAATCAACCAAAGAAGAAACAGACGACTTCTACAGCGACTTGAACTATCTTCTGCAAGATACTAAAAAATACTTCAATGACATCATGAGAGACTTCAACGCACAAGTGGAACGAGGAAATGAACGTTACGTTGAAAAGCTCAGATATAAAATACGGAAGAGACAGGTGAAGATCTTGCGATCACGAACGACCTCAAAATCATGAATACATTCTTCAAAAAGAAACCCAATAGAAAATGGAATTGGAAGAGCCTCAACCACGTAACAGAGAACGAAACAGACTACTGCCTAACGGACAAAAGCGACACCATCAAAGACATCCAAGTCCTAAACCAAGTAAATATAGGAAGCGTATAGATATAAGATGCAAATAAACACCAATAAAGGACACAGAAAAATGTTCCACACCAAACCACAACCACTAAACGTACCAAATGAACTCACCTGATCCTTCAATCTAGAATTGAAAAACAGATATAAAATCCCCACTGAAGAGACCAACACCAATATCAACGAACCCCACAACAAAATAGCAACGTCTCTAATAGATGTGCCACTATGTTTAAACCAGGGAGCAAACAAACCATTTGCAATAAATTTCAGACGAAACCAGGAAACTCATTGAAAAGTGCAAAAACCTCAAGCCACAGACAGCAACAATGGGAAGAATTGAGGAGACCGGACTGAACAAAACAATATAAAAGAGAAGGCGAAAGAAGGTACAGAACAGCAATCATCAAAACCACTTTCGTAAAACGTTGGGGCTTCAAAACTATAAACAAAGCTCTCAGTATAAGACATGAAAAAACTAACATACTCGAAGAAAACGGAGGCATAACAACAGACTGAGACAAGATTTTTTAATACACCCAAGAATTCTACCAAAAACCTTTACTCTTCAAGACGTGGACTACAAAAAACCTTGCAGGATATGCAAGGCGCGAGCAATCAGTCTGAGGACTTCCCAGAAGCTACGCCATGGGAGATGAAACAAGCTATCAAACAAACTAATAAAAAGCCCCGGGGCCAGATAACGTCACCATCGATCTACTCAAAAAAGCTGGTAAGATCGTCAATACAAAAAAACTAGCCATTCTATTCAACTTATGTCGAAAACATAGTAAAGTCCCGGAAGGCTGGAACACGGTAATCATAATGCACTCACGAAAGACCTAAAAAAAAACTACAGATCTATAAGCCTACTCAACTGCGTGTACGAACTTTTCACAAAAGTCATCACCAACCGAATCACTGGAACGCTACATAAAAACCAACCATGAGAGCAAGCTGGCTTTAGGAGAAACCACTTGACTATGGACCGACTTTATCGACTTTAAAAGGCCCTCGACTCAGTGGAAATCCCTATGGTCATGGAGACCATCACTCTACAAGGTGTAGATCCAGTATACGTCGAAGTGCTGCAACATATATACAATCACAGCAGCTCCTTTATCATGCAACATAAAGACTCGGAGCCCTTTTAGTTCCGAAAAGGGGCGAGACAAGATGATACCAGCTCACCCAAACTCTTCACAGCCTGCTTCGAGATTATCTTCAGAAGACTAGACTGGGAGAATAAAGGAATCGAAATAGACGGCAAGTATCTGAACAACCTCAGATTTGCAGACGGCATTGCCCTTTTTGCAGAGAACCTACACGACACTAATGCTAAATGAACAAAATATGGCATATTGAATAAAGCAAGAAAGTCAGCCAACATGAACTTCAGCAAAACTAAAGTCATGTGTAACAACCACGCCGCAAATAAGAACGCAACTATCAAAATCAGAAGATACAAAACTGGAGAAAGTAGGCTAGGACAACAAATCTCTACGAAACCCACAAAAGAAAAAGAAATTGAGCAAAGTATCACTCTAGGATGGCAAGCCCTCAGCAAAGCAAGCTCCATATTCAAAAACAAAAAACAAGAAGATCCCATTAATCCCAAAAAAGAATAGTATACAACCAATGCATCCTCCCAATAGTCACTTATGGAGCTGAAACATAGAGCCTAACCAAGAGACAGACCCGTTGACTGAGAAGCATGCAACGTACACCTGAGAAAATCATGCTCAGCCTCACATAGAGAGATCACAAGACCACACAGTATATCAGGATGATAACAGGAGTCTGTGACATCATAGACTCCATTAGAAAAACTCAAATGGCAAAGGGCTATATGTATTTCTATAATTATGTAATGGTTCAAGATTGTGATATGTTTATCGATTTATACAGAAATTTACGTTTTATCTTTTAAGTAAAATTTCTATTTGTATTTATAGTTATGAAAAGTATGTCGAGAAGATTTATCTATTCATAAAGTTTATCAACAGATTTGATATGTACTCATTTTTATCCCCCTTATATATATATATTTATGTCTCTCTTCTTTTCTTATAGAAATGTAATTTGAAACTTGATAACTAGATTTATAAGTAAGTTTTGTATTTGATATGTGGTCAATATTTTCTACAATGTCTTTCTTTTCATATTTTATTGTTTAAATATTTATTTCATACATATATATGCACATAGACATACACACGAATATATATACCTATACACACACAAACACATATATGTGTGTGTGTGTGTGTGCACATACACACACACACATGCACACATATACATATATCCCTGTTTCCCTACCTCATCTTTACACAGTATATAGGTGTTTCTATATGTAATTTTTATTTTATATCATTATTTAAGGTATTTTCACATATATATATACATAAATATATATATATATATATACATATATACATATATATATATATATATATATATATATATATATATATATATATATATCCACACTCGATCATATTTACATATTTGTATCTATATGATTACATATTATCATCTATCTTTTTTGTATTCATTTTTTTCTGTTTTCTGGATTTTTTTGTTTGGGTATTCAAGAATTTATGTAATCATCGTTTCGTGTTGATTTGATAATGTTTGAATGTGTCCGAATGTCTATTGACAGCTTTATGCAGTTATTTATATATCATAAGTATATTACCTCCTTGCTTCTTCATTCTATGAATTAAATTTGTGACCTTTCCCATAAATTCTTTGTCTGTAATATAGTTCTTGCTATTCTTAGATATTCTGACAGTATTGTACCATAAAATATGTATTGTGGATTATCACTACTTTTGTGTGGCATTCGAATAACATGGAATGGAAATGCATCGCATTTATCGAATATTTTATAAACATATATCCCATTTTTAATTCTTGTAGCTAAGCCGAGAAAGGTTGCATACTTTCCTTTGTGTTCTAGTTTTAATTCAAATTCTTTCGGATATATTTCTCTGTGATTTCTAGAATTCGTCTCTGTCATTTAATCAACACTTATCATCAATAAAGCGTGTACATGCACGAAACATGTGTGCTTTATCTATTTTTATTGATTAATGATGGCCTAGATTTGTATTCATATCTATGTAGATATAGATATGGATTTGTCCAGAAAGGTGAAGGGTCAATTCCCATAGGTATTCCAATATTTTGCAGTCGTATTTGGTTGTCTGTTTTGAAGTAAGATGATTTACTACTTTCTTCAGGGTAGTTTTGGGGAAGTTTGATTCATTATTATGTTTACTTTTTGACAAATAAGCTGTAGGATACGGGATGATAATATATTGGCTTTGACTGCCTGAAAAGTAAGGAAATCTCTTCTGTGAGCTGAGAAACTAACTCAAACCCTTTTTATTAAATATCCAGGTTTTCAAGTATAAAATAATCCTCAACCAGTTTGTCTTTTACCTACTCCCTATTTATCCTTTATATTTATTGGACCCCTCCTGTGGAACACTCGTATCTATCTATCTATCTATATATATATATATATATATATATATATATATATATATATATATTGTGACTGGAGACTCTTTGAAGAATGTAATACTCTAGTCTCAGATTTTATGTCAATCAAACAAATCGTACTATTTTGTTGCTTTCTCTCTGTTCTACTTATTATTCTGTTATCCTTTCACGAATTTGCAAAATGTAAAATTAAATTCTCTAAAAAAATAATCTCTCCACATTATTCTTTCTTAATTTTTCCTTACGTTAAAGGTCATCGCTCGAGGATAAGATATTCTACGGTAAAATCACATGGATTTAAACGGATTAAAGCTTCTCACGAATCTGGAAGAGCAGAAAGATGAAAATAATCGTTTGGTCTTGGAATCAGGCAAAGAATTTTGCATCAAGTTCGACGGGAATGCTGTCGAGAAAGGTAAATCACTCAAGTTTCTCATTGCTTTCAGATAAACCTGGTCAAGAATTACTTTTATCATTTGTTCTATTAGTAAATACCCGTTGCTATGCTAAAGCTATTTTCAGTGTCAGAGTGTGCACACAGTAATGAATTCAGTGACCAATGATTGAATTAGCGAAGTTTTATGAAGTAAAATAAGTGAGTTTCATCCAGTAAAATACTTGTTGATTTGCTTATAGTATATGTAGGAGTTGAAATTTAAACCAATGTACTATCTGGGATCATAAGAGTGTAAAGGACGGCAAAACCATATTTAACTAAATCAAGATATATAGGTCATTTATTTGAACTAATTTAACTCTTGTCATATTTGGAATCAACAACAATGCAAAGGATGTCACTCTGGAAGCAATTTTGCAAAGTAACTTCCCTTAGAGTCATCGACAGAAAGATACACCAAAAATTATTATACAGAATATTGAATAGACAATGGATTTAGTTAGAAACAGAAGAGAATTTGTGTAGAGTAAGTTAACTTATGAATCAGGTTGTAGAAAGTGTTAGACTTCAGCCTTTCTTATCATTGAATAGAACAAGTTGTTTTCACATCGCAGTCAGAATAAAAAACGAATCCATTTATTGTAAGTTTCCCTTGACTTTTGACTCCCAGAAGTTGAAAAATAATTTCGCCTCACTTTTGTGTCCTAAAAGTTTTCACTTTTATGATGAATTTCTTAAAATTCTCAACTCATTTGTTTTGAAATTCACTCCGCTGTGAAGTCAAAAATAATTTTGATACATTGATTTATTGTTTTTTTACAAATTTACTCAACCCTAAAATTGAGTGCTGCGAAGTTGAGGGTAATTTTGATTAATTGTTTTATGGTTTGTTCACTAACTCATTCACTCATAAAATGTAGTACTGCAAAGTAAAGTTTAATGCTTAAAAATAGTTTTAGAACTTCAAATAATTTCAATTTTCGTAATCTTTTCAACTTTATTTCACGAAGTCTAATGACTTTGAACATTAATGGTATAGAATTATTCAAGGTACCAGTCGAGGGGTCTCATATAACGGAAGTATTGTGATGTTCATTTCGTAACGATTCACAATGATTGTTCACTTAGTGTCTCCTATCACAAATAGCTTCACACTCATAATAACATTTCCTCTCATAGAAGGTAAGTGTTGTAGTATTACAAAGAGTAACTTCCATAATTGAATTCATTGTCTCAAACTGGTACCTTTATACTTCATTAAATTCATAAGATCGTTTTTTAAAGAATATATAGGGTGTCAATATTGAATAATGATAAATTATGCCAATATTAGGGTCATTTTTTTTTGAGTGATTTCCTAAATTTGAATTAAAACTCTCATGAAAAAATATCGGTGCAAATACAGAACAGGATTAGTAGTTTGAGACAATCTTATTATAATTCACTAACTGTCTGTCCGTATGTGACAGCCTAATGCAAAAACCATTCAACAAAATCCTATGAGATTTTCTGTGGGTACGAATTTGATCCCTTAGTGATGTTTTTAGCATATCAGTTTTTGAAAAACAACCCCTCAAATATTTTTTAAAGGGTTAGATTTAGGAGGAGTGGTCTAATTTCACGATAATTAACCTTGCAAAGATGATCTCTTACTTTTAATGACGTAATAAAGGATGGTCATTGGTTGTACATGAATACGTTGAACAGCTGTTTTGATTTGTGCGTATTTTGATGTAGCACGGTTAAGGTACATTTTTCTAAAAACGAAATTTGGGGATCAGAGATTATATGGAGATTATATTGAAGAATTTTTCTTTTTCTTTTTAGGGATCTAAATCAAGAGGGAACTCTCATTTTTCACTTTTAGGGTCAGAATTGAGGGGGATATTTTTTCACTTTTAAGAGTCTAAATCGAGCAGTGGGCTCCTTTATCGGTCAGATTCGAACGAGAACTTTTCCCCTTTTTGAACATCAACTCCTCCCCTTTGGAACATTAGCCCCACTTTTTAGGGGGCTGAAGAAAAGTTTCACCGAACACTTTTGACCTCTCAACGTTCAAAAATGTTTGATCAGAATATGAAATCAGATAAAAAAAATCATTATTCAAAAAATTGGATCAGAATGTGAGGCCAAGCGAAAAAAACATTTCTCTTTTAAATGAAATAAAATATGTTCCTTTAATGTCATCACTACCTCCTCGTGACATCACAGCAGCTGGTAAATAAATCACATAACCCCTTTTTCTTTATCTTTCTGATTTTGTTGCAGACTTGCAACTCGCAAATTATGATAGATATTATTAGTTGAAGTATTGTAAACTGTTGAGTTGATTTTCAATACTATTTGCTTTCACCCCTGCTCTAATCCCGCATAGAAGATCACCCAGAATTCGCTTTCTAGAACCTTCTATAGTTTCGTACCGTCGAAACCGAAACTTTCGATCGATCTCAGTCTCTTGTCGACTAAAAATCAAAAAAGCATGCATTAAAAAGGCATCAGATGTATACAGGACAGAAAAAGAAAAAAACGCGGTCGCCTGTGCAAATTATGTGACCACACGGGACAAACAGGGAAATCGAAAAATGTTAGATCTGGCAATACATGCAACATTTTGGGAGGTTCTTGTAAAATCTAAAAATATTTTTTATGCTGCGGAATGTGCAAAACATGGCCTGTTAGACGTGAGATTTACATCTACAACTTATTTCAACAAACATCGCAGCGATGTGAAAAATGAACCAACGGTGACATAGCAATGTAAGCACTTTATTAAAAAAAAAAACAAGACGTACAGTTTCGATTATGACCTCCCGGTAAATTTAGATGAAGTGATGGAAATCAGATAGCACTAAATTGAAAAAAGAAGAGAATTACCGGAAAGAAAAATTCAGTCGTAATTACATCAATTTAAGTTATATTGTTATTATTACTAATTTGTTCTTCTTATTTTTCTACAAGAGCTTAATTGTTTTTGCTTTTTACTGCATCTTAACTCAGGCTGGGAACCCTTCAGCAGTGAGTAGATAAATATATAGCGTGGATCGGAATAAAGTTCTCGGTGGGAATCGAACTCATGACCCTCTAATCTAAACTCACCCTTTATCTCTATCTATCAAGATGAAACTTAATTTTAGCAAAATAAAATTGATAATATTTTATTTACAATACTTCATCTGATAAAATGAACAAAGATTAAAAAAATTGGATGGAACTGAACTGCTTACCAATAACAAACATGACGCCAAAAATATTGATCTAGGGTATCAGTTATAAGTTTGATTAGTTCCAATAGGTCACTGGTAAGCACGGTTGCGCATTCAACAAATCACTTTCCGGCATTGAAGATTGTGAGTTCGATTTTCAGCTGGAACATATTCTTTATTCCGGTCAACGATGTTAATTCGTTTACTCACTGCTGACTGGAACCCAGCCCGAGTTTTGTTGCGATAAAAAGCAACAACAATTAAGATGGAAGTGAATAGCGAAAAAAGTTGATAATGATTACAATATAATTTAAATAATTCTGTTTTTCTTTCCGTAGTTCTCTTTTGTTTTTTTATTAAATGCCAACTGATTTTTTTTTAATCTTTTCGTTTTATAAATTCATTGTTGGACACCAATTTACACCGCCCGTCATGGCGGATATTTTGTCTAGTCACTTTAATTCGCCAAGCGGGGGTTCACCAAGTGTCCATCCGTCTATGTGGGCAAAACTCAAGAATGGCCACTGAATTTTCTGTACTTTCTTATGGGAATCTGAAACATGTTTTTTGCGTATTAGTCTTTGAAAATTCTTTTTATTAAAAATGACAGTGTGGGGTCAGCGTCCACGCTCTACCCGGTGATAACGATCTGATTTCAATGTATAGATCCATCTAACTGATACCCAAAAATTGATTCTGTTTATCTGTATGTGATCCCCAAGGAGCCAGAAGTCAATGTTATAGAATTAAAGTACACCTGAGAAAACGGTTTTGATCTCTCTTTGGGCCGCAGAAACTGGCTGGAAAATTCCCGTCCGTAGGCTGGATTTTCAGCTAGTGATGAAAAAAGCATTCACTTTTCACAATATATGTTTAATTCTTGTGCATGATCCCTTTCCTTGTCAATGTACTTGATTCGGTGGTGAATATTAATCGCATAAATCGAACATTATACAGTGAAAATTTCAGAATAAATTTCAGCAAATAACTCTATGTCAAGCTGGGTATAAAAATGAAAATCTCGTGAAACAAAAGAAACAAACCGAAATTGAGGATTTTTTTTCATCTACTCATATCGTTCTTTTCTCCCTTGATTGCAAAGATAACTTCCATCAGCTAAACACCTTTCGACTCTTATCAAAAAATGGATAGATACATCGAAATCAGATCGTCATTATCGAGGAGAGTGTGAATGCTGAGCCCACACTATTACTATTGGTTATTATTCGTTTTTCGAATTCTCAAAGACTAATATGCATAAAAAAACGTCCTTCTGGATCCCATCAGAAATCGCAGAAAATTTGGTGATCATAGCTCTGGCGGTTCTTGAGTACTGCTGAAACAGACGCATGGACATTTGACGAATTAAAGTAATTGTATATTATTCAGGAAGCGTGAACGCAGCCGGACAAAAATAATTGTCCAATTTAGCATAAACTTACATAAATTGAATCCAATACTAAAAACTTCTTTTGGGGGTTTTCATTTTTCAAAAAACATCTTGCTGAAGACCTGTTCTGGGGTTATATTAGTAACCACAAAAATTAGGTGGCGATTGGTGTGGCCGCTCTGGATTTTCTTTAACACAGACTGACGGACAGATATTTAGTGAGTGATAATAAGATGATAAGGGTGGAAAATAGGGTATGTCAGGTACACAATGAGACATCAAATTTCAAAATGAACGTAAACAACTTTTTTTCCTTCGGGTTAAAACTGATAAGTTAACTTTTTTAATCATTACACTATTCTCATTGTAATTTTAATTGTTATCACCACTAAATTATTTCGAGATAAAAAAAAAAAAAGGTATTTCAAATTAACTAAACTTAACTGAGTTTCGCACTGAACCGAATTGGGTTGGGCAGAAGGTTTAAAAAATATTATGTTGAGCCAATTGTTGGAAGTTCAGAAGAAGCTGTTTGGTTGGGAAAAAAACTTTAGAAATCCTGGTTTCATTTGATGTCGAACACCTATCATTAGCATCGGTATAAGACAAATACCCCACACCCTTCATAGGTTACTGTTGATTCCTAAAACAAATATTCGTCCTATGTACAGGTTATTCAACCTATTCTTGTTTTTTCGGCTATTGGGGAAAAAAGGTCTAATCTTCCTTCCCTCTCATCTATAGAGTTAACCCTTTCTTCATTTTCCTGAACGGACAACTAGCATTATCAGCAGCCAGCCTTAGATAATGAAGTTTTCTGCGATAGATACTACCACTGATTTTACACTTCATAACGAATATTAAGATTACAGTTCAGTAGTAGTTGGTTAAATAGTTAGGTGTATTTAATTGGAGTCAGATACAAATGATTTAATTACCTTAACCAAGTAACCACTTCAAATGATAACTCCAACGCTAGAATACAAAAACCTTGACCACAAATGCTGACCTTTCCCCGGCGTAAATAATCATAATTAAACATAAACACACGCAAACAACATCTAAACAAATAGTCAACGTCCCTCCGCACTTCATTTTTTTCCTAAATTGTCCCAATTTTAAGAATGTAAACGCCATCGTTGGCATTATATACCTAGATACAGCTAATCGACATCTCGCTCAGGATAGCCTTTGTGCATGTATTCTGAATGAAATGCAGAATGATCAAATACAGTTTTCAGTAATAACAAGATTAAACATGATTTATCGTACAGTAGATTGTTAAAAACTATTTTTCATCAACAATATGCAAATACTCGAGCTGAATAATCAAATATTGTTGACAAAGTGAATATTATTCATTTTTTCGCAAGATACAAAGCAGACAAAATAAGGCAGAATATAAAGCAAAATCAATGTTATCACGAGCAGTTTTGGTTACGTCCTCACATAAACTCCATTAGTAAGAGGTCAAGGCTACCAACTTATTGATGTAACCCTCTACTCAAATTTTCATGAACTGTATTTGCCGGTCTAAAAAATGTAATTGATTTGTATATATATACTTATAATGTATTCGAATTTCTATTCCAGGAAATCTCAGTGCTGAAGTACTCGGCCCGGATGGAAGGTTGCAGGTGTCTGTAGAGCATTACAACACTATAACCGCCATAAAGTTCACGCCGAGTCATGAAGGTAACAAATGGATTATTCGTTGCACAATCTTTTGTGTGATTCAGAACCCACCTAGCAACACAGAAATCCATTCATTTCTTAAACCAGAGCTTTATTTATATTTTCAATTCAGGTACAACCTCAAGTTTCAAAGCGATTAGAATTGTTGCAAATACAATCAACATTTGATTAATACTGGTTTATTTAATCTAACATTAGAGCTTTTGTTTTATAACTATTTTTAATTCGTGTACTAATACTTCTAGAATTTGAGTCAATAAGTCTTTATGAAAACATTCCTGGAAATTATTTAACTGTCCAAATAAAGACTTTAGTGTACCTGCTTCATACAAATTAGATTAGTAGGTATTAGGACGTAGTCGTTAATAGTAATGTAGCTTGGTCGACGATAAACATAAGGACTTGGACTTCCAAGAAGTAAAGAAGCCAAGTTTACAATGAACGTTATTAACGAAACAAACCTACCTATCTATCTTGCAGGTAAACGTCAAGAGGTTTATGAGTTCCTTTTCTGTTGTTAGTAATAGTATGTAGTACTTTCAGTTATTTTTGTCAGTAAGATGACAGGAGAGAAAATAGTATAGAAATTTTAGTAGTAATAATGAATGATGGACTTACTCTTTTGGCGTGCGTATAACTAGAAGATATTTTAGCAGTGACCTGTTTAGTCTAGAAGGATTTTTAGATCGGGGATTTGCATGAAAGAGCGGCAAATCCCAGACGTTGAGTTCGGTAAGTACTTAAAAGCGAGGATGTCAAAGGGTCAAATCGTCTAGACAAGCAAGGGAGTGATTCTAAAAATTAAAAAGAATACATAATCCTTGTTGCCTAGTGGTCATAACATATCCTTGGTTTCTTCCGTATGGTGCTCAGAGATTTAGTCAGGAACCCCAACGGTCCTGGTTGATCTCCTAAGAGCCATTTCTGTCGGAGGTGCACGGAAAGGGGAGGTTTGTTCTGGACGTCTGGACTGATTTCCGGTTAAGGGCTCATCTGGGGAGTAGCAGTAGGCTGATCATATTCAAAGTTGTTTTTTCTATAGGAGGAGAAGACTTTGTGATAATCTTGATGATATTTGATGATGCCTCCATCGGTTCGATCAGTCACTTGAGCAGGTATCATCTTAGGACCAGGTGCATAGTGGCACCCAGCGATCAGTGCATTAGGTTGCAGATTAATCGTTCTAGGTGAAGTACAGTAGTTTCTCTTCTGATTTTCTTGTTGTCCAATCATGCGACTAGCTACGTCAACGGAAACGATGCCTGAAAAGCATCTCTGCTGGTGAAACACCGGTTGTAGAATGTGGAGTAATCCGGTACTTGAAGAGAAATTAGTCCAGCACAGTTCTGAGAAACTCTTCAAAGCACTCTTGAATGTTTGTACCATTCTCTTAGCCAGACCGTTAGTAAATAGTTTATGCACGACTGAGGTAATGTGCCTAATACCATCGTTTTGGGGTTTGTTTTCTTTTTTAGGAAATTCTTCAAATTCATTACTGGTAAAGCAAGGATCATTATCGGACACAAAAGAAACGGGGAAAACCGTGTTAGAAACAATGACACATATTTTCAATAGTTTCCTTAGCTCTAGGACCTTTGGTGGGAAAATATCCACTCACTTTAAAAGCGCGTTCACGACAACCAAGAAGTGTTTCTCTTGCACGGGTCCAACATAGCCAAAATGCAAGCGGTGTCAGGGTTGACTGGGCCATTCCCAAAGATACACTTCTGCTTTTGCTGGATTTTTGCAATGCTCCAGGCATGGGGGGCAATTTTTTTTTACAAGAGACTCCAAATCTCTCTCCAAATTCGGCCATCAAATGTAACTGCATGCCAATGCCTTCGTTCGGAATTCGCCGACATGCCCCTATGAAGTTCAACAAATAAAATTTAGCGATGGACAGAAAGAACTATCACCCTGTAACCCGATTGTAAACAACCATTTACGAAAGAAAGGGAGAAGCCTAAATTGAGAATCACAAATATCAGTAGGCCAACCAAGTTCACAATATTTGAGCATTTTGAAAGGAAAAAGATCTGGGCGAATATGTACTCTTAGTCTAGGTTCAGTAGCAGGAGAACTATCCAAAAAAATTGACTAGATTAGTCCATTCGTTAGAGATAGGACATTTTAGCAGATTGAATTTTTTTTTAGGTTATCACTGCCTAACAGAATAGGACCGGGTTTATCAACCACGATTAGAACAATATTTGTTTGTCTCTCGGTCGTTTTATGGGTCAAGTCTCGGTGCAATTTACCGAGAATAGGTAATTGTGAACACCGTATACTCTCAACTCATCAGAACACGTGTAGTTTTGGGCGTTGTTAAGGAGAACAAAACGTGTTAGGAACGATTACTAATCAGCGAGTGAGTGGCGCCTGTCTCTAGCTCCGGGTCAGTAGAAGTGCCGTTCAAAAGTGCTGGAAGTGGTACAGATTCGTCTGAATGTCCAGTCGTATTAGAAAATATGTACCCATAATAGATGAGTACCATAGAATATTCACAGCCAAAATTATTGGTATAAGGAACTTCAGCGTTCTTGTTAGCAATAGCTTGTTTTTCGAATAGTTTTTGCCACTATTCAATAAAATACACCTTTATACGCCCTTTCTTTTTAAATTTATGACATTTTGTATCTTTGAACTGACAGTCGCTCTTCCAATGCAATTTTCTGCGACCAGAACACGGATTTTAGGTCTAGAATTTAATTTATTACTTTTATTTGGAGTTTGACCCGATGCATGACATTGGTAGGAGGGTGATAACTCACAGCTAGCTCTCGAAGCTGTTTCTTTTGAATAGGCCAACTCTAAGGCATGCTCGAAAGATAGGTCCGCTTATTGCAATAACTGTTGAGTGGTGTTGTCCCGCAATCCACACACACACATCTGTCCCTCAAGGCATCTTCGTGGTAGGGTCTGAAATTACAAGCCTTGATATCGGCCACCAACTGTGCGATAGTCTCTATTGAAAAATTCGAACCGTTCGCATATAAGAATGAGCTTAGTGTTGGAATGCACTTTCAGCACGCCGACTAACTCTTCGAAAGTACAGTTAGCGGGTTTTGGAGGAGAAACAAGATTCTACACCAATAGATATAATTTAGAAAATAATGACGAGAAAAAAAAGTGGCTACCTTTCAACTTTCATTAATATTCTTAGCTTAAAAAAAATCTGCCCTGCCCGAGTAGATTTAACAATCTTCCTGTTCTTAGTCAAAGGAGACGGAAGGACCGATCACGGGCATCATCATCATCAGTCTTTTAACGTCTGTCGTTGGACATAGACCTTCCCCAGGATTCGCCACAATTCTCTATCATGGGCGTCGCAGAGCCAGTATTTCCTGAATCTGTCTAGTGCATCTCTCCATCTTGTGTTCTGTCGGCCTTGGTTTCTCATGTGATCTTTGGGGATCCATGCTGTGAGACGTGATGTCCATCGGTTGTCTTTCATTCTTGCAACATGGCTTGCCCATTGCCATTTGAGTTTTTAATAGTTTCTATGATGTCATGGACCCCCGTTTTCTTCCTTATATACTGTGCTCTCTTGTGATCTCTCCATGTAAGGTTGAGCATAATTCTCTCATCCGCACGTTGCATATTTCTTAGTTTGTAGGTCTGTCTCTTGGTTAGGTTCCATGTTTCAGCTCCATAACTGACTATCGGGAGAATGCATTGGTTGTATACTCTTCTTAATTAAAATAACAAATAAAGACACAGAAAGATCCACGTCGTCAATTAATGATACGACGTAGTCGTAAATAGTAATAGAGTTTAGTCATCGATAAACCTTATGACTTTTAGGCGTAAATGAGTTCCTTCACGTTGTCCGTTTCTGTTGTAAGTGATAGAATTGGATCAATAGTTATAGTGCTATTAGTTAGTGAGAAGACCTGTTTGGCACAGAAGGGTTTTCAAATCTGCCTGGGATTTACACGATAGCGTGGCGAATCCCAGACGCTGAGAACGGTCAGTACTAAGGGGCGAGGGTGTCAAAGGGTCAACTCGTCTAGACAAATAAGGGAGCGACTCTAAAAATATAACCCTTGTTGCCTAGCGATTATAATAGCAGGATATCTTTCAAGATTTATTCAACAGTATTGTACGGGCTCTCCTTTTCATTGAGACCCTGCCTGACCGTACCTGATTTTGCCTCATGGAATGTTTTCGTTTTACAAAACGGTAATATCTGCAAGTAGATGTAGTGGTCTACCTTTCTACAGTTCTGTGTCCTCGATTTTGATCTTAGTGTTCTTATTTCCGACGTGTTTGTTGCACAAGGTCTTCGTCTAACTGAAGTTCAAGTGTAGGCCGACTTTCTTGCTCTCTTCATTTAGTTCATCTAACATTAGTTCGGGGTTGTGTAGGTTTTCTGCGAAAAAGGCAATGTCGTCTGCAAATCTGAGGTTACTCAGATATTCGCCGTCTATTTTGATTCCTTTATTCTCCCAGCCTAGTCTTCTGAAGATCATCTTGAAGCAGGCTGTGAAGAGTTTTGGTTAGCTGGTATCATCTTGTCTTACCCCTTTTTAGAGCTGAAAGGACTCCGAGTCTTTATGCAGCCTGATAAAGGAGCTGCTGTGACTGTATATATGCTGCAGCACTACGGGATCTACACCTCGTAGAGTGATGACCATAGAGATTTCCACTGAGTCGAGGGCCTTTTTGAAGTCGATGAATGCTACAGTGAGAGGTAGTTAATATTCTGGTGCTTTTTCTTTCAGCTGATTCATCAAATGCAGGTGGTCCATAGTCGAGTAGCTTCTTCTAAAGCCAGCTTGCTCTCGCAGTTGGTTTTTATCAAGTGTTTTTTGTGATTCGGTTGGTGTTGATTTTTGTGAAAAGTTTGTATATGCAGTTGAGTAGACTTATAGGTCTGTAGTTGTTGAGATCTTTTGGGTTTCCTTTTTTTATATAAAAGCATTATGATTGCAGTGTTCCAATCATCAGGGACTTCACTTTGTTTTAGGCACAGAGGCAGGGTCCCCAATAAAGAGTTGAGCCGTTTTTTGTTTTTTTTTGGGAGTACAAATCAAAATTGTTGTCATTACTCAGAAGGTCCTATTATAAGCGCTCTGAAAATATCGGGATACTCATGTTAAGAATCTACTCTGGGTTTTTATCCGAATTCCTTTTTGCCTAAATCTTTTTTCAGTCATTTATAAAAACGCAACTGTGTTTTTTCTCTTTTTTTATTAAAAAAAGGCGCCTATTATATCCACTTGTTTTGGCGAGGAAGTCCTCTGTCTATTTCGCCTCTACTTGGACATTGTGAAGGTCCTGTTCTAGGCATCGACTCAAAGAAAGTAGTTCTCCGAGGCAGGGGATGTTTCGAAGGTCGAGCGACAGTTCCAGCTGAATTCATCGTTGATGGACGCAAAGGAGGTGACGGTAAGTTGAAATAAAACAATATATGATTTTTTTTCTCTCTTTTAGACTTATTTGACGATAATGTAACTGAGTTATTATGTGCACGTTTATGTATACGTTGAAATTTGTACAGTATGTGACGGTGATATCAAATTCACGACAAAGCAGCTTTTGCTTCGTGTCTATATTCCCCTATTCACGAATTCCTAGCCTGTCCGAAGCAAAGTTCAGATGATTTAATAAAGTGTTATCCTAGAAACGGCTCGCATTTGCTTACCTTCGAACACTGACATTTTACATTTTGTGCTCCTCTATACCCTAGAGTATGTGGGGGTAACCGTGTGGCTACGTGCACCAACAAAATATTTATAACACGAAGCGTGTTTAAAGTTTCATAGATCATTTGACAAAGAGGTGAATATTGATAATAGTATAATCCTTATTCAAGTAGCAACACTAAAGATAGTATTACCTTTTCGTATAGATTCTAAGATTATATGTTTATTCAAAGAGTCCGTAATGTATTCAATTGTATGTTCAGTTCAATTTTCACAGATGAATGTATATGCCAGTGAGTACGTCATGGGAATAAGTCTTATAGAAATAATGTAAGACTGTATGAGTGTGTGTGTGCGTGTAGTAGTCGCAGTATAGTTTAGAAGTGCTGAAACTTGTATGGTCGATGTATGCGTGGGTAAGCATGGAGTGAAGATTATCTTCTTTGTACATGCGGTTGTAGTTGAATCGTTGATGGGTGTTTACGGTCTAATGTCACCCACTTCTTCTTAGTGCAGTGGTTCTCAACTTTTGCTACCCCCTCCCCTCTCCCCCCATCAGGATGTTCAGTGGCATCCTCCGGTCCCTGGTATCGAAGATTCATGCTAGCAACATAAATATCCATTTTTATCACTCCCCCCTTATTTTCTGCTCAACTGTTTTCCATTCGGCCAATTCCATTTGAAAAAAATAGGTCAGTCAGGGACGTGACAATTTGAACAAACACTGAAGGCTCATTTACACACTCTTTTAAATGGAATAAATTTCCCAAACCAAAGGTTTGAAATCGTTCCCAGGGATTCCTCCTGGTTGAGAGTCATTGTCTTGAAAGTGTTTTGGTATAGATTTCTGATGCCGACTGCCTGTCTCACTGACTTTTGTCTCTGACTCCGAATGCCTGGTGCGTAGGCGAATGCGTATGTATATGTGAATACCGTTGGAGTTACGAGTGTTGGTTTCTTTTTACAAGATAACTCTTAGCGGAAGCCTATTCCGCTTGTTGAAGGCTGGTCTGTGATTGGTTATTAATTCGTCAATGCATAGTTCTATTTAATATTTGATTTTTTTTTTCCTGATACAATTTTTAGGGAAACTCCCAGAGCCTATTTTGTACATGTTTTGTTCAGCTGAGTGGTCACTATAAGTAATAGCAAAACTAATACTTATTGTTAGCCCTGGTGGCCAAACGTCTATCGAATTTGTTTTTTGGGTTTTTTTTTTTCAATGAAAAAAAATGAGTGTTTTAGAGATATGTAAAGAATATGAGTAGCAATGGACCAAAAATGAAGGATATAAATCAAAAATTAAAAAGCTGTCTGGCATTAGAGAGTTTTTTGCTAAATGGTTCCGGTTAATATTAGGTTGGCCAGAATGTTCATTTTGTTTTTTAGTTTTCTTTTCGTTAGGTGACATTAGGGGCATGTGGTTTTAACGAACTCCATTAAAAGGGTCACTTTTTATTGTATAGTAACATCTGTCATGTTAGTATGCATTTTTGACGTACAAAATTGGTGTAATTTTATCTATTAGTTCTAACATTGAAAATGGATGAACATGAGCAAAACTTTCGGCATGTTATGCTTTTATCTTATTTTATTTTGATAAGGGCGAACATCTAATCGTTTATCAGTTAATGGCTATGTCATTCTATCAAACTCAGTCAATTCCTATTTGATAGATAGATAGATATGAAAAATGAGTCAAATGATCTCTCCACATAATTTTATTTCGGGTGGTCTTTCAGGCACACGCACTTCACTGGAATTCATCAACTGTGATTGAGTGTTCTACATTCATATTGCCCGGATCATTTTTATAATGCATTTCATTGGATTGGGTGGAATTTATCGATTCAATAGTTTGCCCCTGTCGTCAAAAAATGACGACAACATTCAGGCAATTTCGCAGTTGCATCGTGCTTATAAAATATCAAAAAAACATTATGTTGCGCAGAATTTTTTTATTCATGATCAATGCTTTCTCATTATTAAACTATTGGTAAAATTAGGTTAAGATACAAAAAAATGGGCAAAGTCCGTAACGTAGAGATGGGTGATTTGCCAGTTGTCCCAGTTTTCAGAATATTGAAAAATGGTGGTGGGTAGCACACATGTCAGTTCGCCGGATACAAAAAAAAAGTTATGTACCCCGATATAGACAAATAAAATTCAGTTCTCTATTGAATAGTTAATTCATCAAGTTAGACGTGGCATAAAAGTTTTATATCGCAGATGACACAGGAAATCTTTACGCCACTGGTGACGTAGGGGAAGTGTTACTGACAAAAAATGTACAAATACACGTGATATATTAGTTTAGTATTTGTTATTTGGTTTTCATGCGAGGGTGTTGAATTAGTTTTAATTTTTTTTTCTCTTGGCAGACATAGGTATAACAAAATAATTATAATCAATGCTTGTTTAATCAAATATCAATTTTAAAAAAGAATAAATATATCAATAAATAGGTCGAATTCACATTTTGTAGGAATCACAGATTTTACTTGTCATGTGTGTTAATGTATTGACTGCAAAGTTTGAAGATATTTGCTCAATACAATCAACATTCAGAATCCCTACTTTTACCTGAAATCGAACACTGACAGAAAATATACCGATATCATATACTTGATGATGATAATGGTGATGATGATGTAAAATCAAGTTCTTTGTTTCTTTCTGTTTAACACATTGATACCAATATTGTTCACCAGGGTATTGGGCGTCAAGAGTCAATCATTCAAGGGCGATAATTCAAAACTAATACTATGGCCAAAGTAAGGGAGGTAACTCAATCAGACAGCAAAACTAGAATGCCTCCGACTATATCAATAACCGATCATGGTGAATCGCGTTTTTTGCGGCTCACTAAACACTCAGAAATGTATTTTCCATTCCACCTCATAACTTTCTTTGCGTAATTTTTCTCCTTCAGCTTAGCTTTCATCACTTATATCCAGTCTTTAGGTTTTCATTCCGTTTTCACGTTGGTTTGATTTACGCTTACTGATAATAAACTTATCAGCTTAGATTTCTTTACTTATATCCTGTCTTTAATGTTTCATTCGGTTTTCATGCGGTTTTGATTTATACCGACAGACAATTTTGGTCCTGTAAGCTTTAACACTTGTTTCGTGGTCCCATAGGCATTCCCTCTTGTTAATCCAGTAACTCCTTTGAAGAAAAAAGAAGAAATCAAAATGGTTTCTAGGGGTATAATGAACTGCTGCCGATATTCATTATTTTTGTGACAGACACTGGTTTTAAAAGTCTTTGGTCGTCCTTTTTTTAAGCACGCCAGTTTCATTTTAGCCCGACTTTCTGCCAGCACATTAGCTTACCAGTGCTAGTTTATTTCTATCTTTTTACTTGTGCATCAGTCCGCCAGTCTAAATTTTTTTAACCGTATAAAAGTAGATATCTGGAAATTGATATTTAAGGGAGATACTTTTTTCAATATTTTGATTGTTTTATTCGACTTTCCCCATATTGGATATTCAAAACATTTTTTTTGTTTTTACTTTCTGTGGTTAGCCTCATTTTGCTTGTTGCTTGCTCATCTGTTTAATTAGCAAGTCTTGAATTTCATTTGTTATAATCTTAGAATTTTGAGTAAAGATTGTTAAAATAAGTTTACTTTAACATTCCATTCAATAGTTGTTGTTGTTGTGCACGTGTGTGCAAAGTGTCAAGTTCTTCTTCCATTTTTTCAGGTCTACCAGAAGTGCGTCTTTATGGTATCCATAACGAAACACATGTAGAGGTCACCAAGTTAAAGTATAATCGATACAAATGCACCTATACTGCCGAAAACTGTGGTAAGAAAACTTATTCTTATCATTTCTGTCAATAAAAAAAGCTCCTATGTCCTCTGACATTCTATCAAATGTTTCCTTCCATATTTTCTATAGGGACATATATTTCTGGGGTTTGTTTTTTTTGTTTTTGTTTTTTTCTTTGGTGGAATAAGCCTTCTTGTATCCTTGTGTTTCAAGAAATAATTCTCTTGAAGGAAGTCACGACACGAAGCTAAATTTCTTCCACTTCATTAGACGTCTATAAGCTCTGTAGTATTAATAGTAGTAGTAGTCGTCGTCATAGTGGTGGTGGTGGTATTACTATCATTATTATTATTATCATTACAACAACAACAAAAACCCGTAAAAATGACGGGGTTATTCATGTATTTTGTAGTTGTTTGCTCAGTAAATATATATATATATATATATATATATATATATATATATATATATATATATATATATATATATATATATATATATATATATATATATATATATATATATATATATATATATATATATATATATATATATATATATATATATATATATATATATATATATATATATATATTATATATATATATATATATATATAATATATATATATATATATATTATATATATATATATATATATATATATTATATATATATATATATATATTATATATATATATATATATATATATATATATATTATATATATATATATATATATATATAATATATATATATATATATATATATATATTATATATATATATAATATATATATATATATATATATATATATATATATATATATATATTATATATATATATATATATATTATATATATATATATATATATATATATATGTATGTATGTATATATGTATAAGCATTTCTCACTTTTTCTACTTTTCTCTTTTGAACTCTGTTTTTATACCTTATTGAATGTCATTTTTATGAATTCTTTAATCACAGGAAGTTATCTGCTGTATGTGAAATGGTCAGGTGAACTGATTCCTAATATGCCCAGGAAAATCACTATTGTATCCAAAGGGAACGTTTCTTTAGTCAAAATAAGTGGAAACGCTCTTAGTGGGGGAATAGCAGAACAAAATATGACCGTTGATGTCGACACACGACCGGCTGGACCAGGTAAATTGTTCAGTTTGATAATTTAATCAGCCAGTAAATGTCACTTTATTGCAAAGAGTAAAAAATCATTTTTCTAAGACATATTTAGGTTTGCGATATTTGTCAAAAATTCAAACTATTGTTGCAATGAAAAAGCCACTAATATTGCTTAATAAGGCTCTATTCAATCAAAATATACTTATCTAATAGACATAGACAGTTGTTTTTTGTTTTTTTTTATTCGCTGTCCGTAACAATGAACTCTTCCACTCCAAGGGTAACAATTTTGAAAAAAAAAATATCTCCAACCCACCATTTAAGACAATGGACTCTTCCACTGGAACAAATTCAGAAGTTTTTCTAAAAAAATGAAAATCAGTTTTCAGAAAGTCTAATGTATCCGGGAATTTTTCCACAGATAATAATCAGTTGTTTGTAAACATCAGAATGTAATGGACTATCCATTCTGTGCTCAATGAGCTAATGCTGTATCCCGACCTGAGTAATCAGGAATAAGTGCTTATATTCTTTGAAATCCAGTAAGAAAGGCCACAAACACCAAAAGACTTCTTCAGATCAAAAATTCACTACATGGATGGAAGAGGTGACTAAAAAGAGTAGCATAATTTAATACTTTGTTGTCCTTCCCAAATGTAGCAAAAAATTGTCAATTCTGAAGGCCAACAAGTCATTTTCTTGCTTTTATTCTTCGATTTAAATTTTGCTAGGAACAAAAATGAAACTGAACACGGCTGAGTGAGTAAGGATTGAATAAGTTAGGACTGAAGTAATACACTTCACCATTCTCTGATATAATTGGATTTAATCCAATTCAACTTGATGGAGAAGATGAATGAATTGCGTACAATTTGAAAGACAATAAAAGATGGCCACTAAGATCTTCAAGAAGACCGTCCCAGGAAACCCTAGTAAAGAGGAATTTAACAACTAAAAAAGCATGCTGGAAATACGCTTTAAAAAGTTTAAAGTTCCAGAACCCAATCAGCTAGAAACATTATTCTCCAATTGCAGGTCAAACATATTTCCAATAATATAGGATGCTCTAACATTTAAGGAAGCCTTTGAACAATCAAATGATGTGTCTTCTACAAGTTGTATGCCTTCTCAACTCCTATCAACAGGAAGGTGAATTAATTGATGAATTTATAAAGAGCCGACTGTTCATAGCAAGAAAAGTCCATCCTCCCCACTCCCAAACTATGTCGGCACTGGAATATTAAGAAATGTTAGTAACTGACGAGCTAAAATTTTTTAAATGAAATAAAATCATTGATACTATTTTTCAACTATTCTCATGATAGATATTCATAAGTGGCAATAGTCACTATAGTCATGACAAATCATTATTTTATTTTATTTACTTCATGTTACTGTTATTGAAACTTCTGGTTTTATCATAATTCTAGTTTAATAACTATACATCAAGCATGTTTATACATATTTATATTAAATCTTTTCTGTGTTCCTTCTTAATTTATATTTTATATTTATATATGTATAAATATACATATATTTTTGCATGTAAAGGTTACGTAGAAGCATCCTGTCTAAACTGTGAGGGAGAAGTGCCTTGTGACATCATCGAAAAGACACCTGGTTTATACAGCATTACCCTATACCCTTCAGTTCCAGGCCAATATCAGCTCCATATTCTATACGACGGAGACACAGTACAAGGTAGGGTTTTTTTTTGTAGGACTATTTTTTTTCTCCCAGAAGTGAGAATATTCCTGCAAATTAGATTAGTGATTTTTTGATAGAAAGTAAATACTATTATCCATACTACCTTACCTTGTTCATACATAATGTATAGACATAGTTGAAATCATTAGTAATTAATCGATAATTAGTACATAACGCATGATCCGATAATACAAAAAATACATACCCACCTCCTGTGCATTTCAAAAATTTGCTTTCCGCCACTTTTTGGATGGAAAGCTAAAATAGAGTTATGAGTTTGTTTTGCAGAGAGTTGTTATAGAGTCAGCATGCACACTCTTTCTTAAATACATCCTATCAAAATTCAGTCTGACATACCATCATTGTCATTTTGGGGGTCAGGGAACAATCGAAAAAATTTTTTCTATATAAATTAATGGTAATAATTTCTTTGCTCTGCTTTCAGATAACAGGAGAATTTTTACATGTCTCCAAATGACATCACAAAAATTACAAAATTTGTTCTCTCTTTCAATTTTGTGTCAGATCATGAATCGCAGTATTATAGAAGATCACCTAGCCATCGTTGGATTTTACTTGTAAAATCTAACAAGAAATTGTTGAAAACCTTGAAATTAGTAGAATATTTTAATGGTCAGTTAGTGTTATTAACACAGCAATGATCATAACTAGAAATGGATGCTTCATCTACCTATCCCAGATTGAAAAATTGAAAGTATTTAAACCAGAAAGTGCACTTAGACAAAACGAGTTGTTTTCAATTCCCTGTTAAGAAAAGTGAAACTGTTTTACAGAAAAGTTATGGGTTACTCATCAGTGCACTCTGAAGAACCAAGAAACGGCTAGGAAGCAAGGATGTTTACATAGTTAGAGGCCATGTGTTGAATTTAAACTTGGAGTTGGAAAAGCAAAAAAGATTTAATTTGAGAAATGTTTGTTCAGAAGAAACCATGTACTAGCTAAAACAGGGGTTCTGTTTGCAAATGATTAATAGCAAAATCTTGATAATCCATTTCATTTTTTCTTACGTAAGAGTGTCACCAAAAAGGCTGACGCAAGAGATATTTCTTGCTGTTATGTTTTTATTGAAGAAGGATATGGATTTTGGGGCCAACTCAAGACAGGCTGGGCCAGAACCTTTGATCAATGCATGTTTAGTTTTTTTTGAAAGAGGCAGTTAAGAAGAGAAGATTTTTAAAATCACTGTCTCTAATTAAAATACAAGAAATCTTATTAATTGCAGAATTTAGAAAATCATTCTACCCACCAATTCTGAGCAATCCATCTAAACCACTCTCACCTATCAACCCTATCCCGATGCTCCAGGATATTCCATACAAATTTTGTATCATCGACCTGCCACATGGAAGTACAGTCATTCAAATAGCAGGGTTCTATTACCACAGGAAGGTGCTGCCCAAATAGTCTCTGAGCCAATGTGCTTCACCCTACCTGAATCCTTGAGTTTGTGTGCAACAAGAAGTTCTGTTCCAGGTAGCTGTGGAATTGCCGACAAAAATCTAAAAATCTCCATTAATCATAAGACCATTTCCAGACCAAAAGCATCAACCATGGCCCCCAAGAGAATGGTCAAAGAGAGTAGAGTGGGGAGACTGCAAGTTGGGGAGAAGTTGCCCGCACTACAGTGTTATAAAATATTCTCTCATTTTTTCAATTAGTTCAATATTTATATATGTATATGCTGAACTGTGTAGCTTCTATCATACTGTCTTCACACCATTGCTTTTCATTTTAGGCAGTCCTTTCCTTTTGCGAGTTGGTGAACCGCCTGATGCAACCCAGGTCAGAGTCTGGGGCCCAGGCATTAAAGATGGTATTCTTAGTTCTTTTGAAAGTAATTTCTTGGTTGAAACACAAGGCGCTGGAGTTGGTCAACTGTCTATCAAAATGAAAGGTCCAAAAGGTGATTAAGCTTACATTTTTTATTTAACATCAATCTTTCTATTTCAAGAATCATTCGAGCTTATTCTCTGTTTTGCTTGTGTTGTTACCACACCATTCCATTTTTATGAATCCAGGTCAAAAGGACAACAGTGTAGTACAAACAACTGCAAGTTACTATTTATTTAGATTTGCAAAAAATTACAAAAACAAATTAATTAGTTCAAATTCAATTGAAATATTCATACAAGTGTTGTCTTGGAATAACTCCTCTAAAAATCATGGACAATCCTCACCCCAATGTTCATGATCCATTTCAATGGGAGCATCCTTTATTCATCTAATTTCCCTTACCTTCTTCACAGTAAGTGTATATGATTTCCTGGTTTGGACATAGTGGCTTGTTTGAAACTCAAAGCCTTCAAGTATTTTAAATTTCCTATTTTTAAGGAAGGTCTCTGGTTTGTGCTTATGAATTGTTGTTGGTTAAAATTTCATCAGTTTACTGTATAAAACTCCATTTCCAATGGCTCAAAATGTAAATGTAAACTTTGTTGTCTAATTACACTTTAACCAGAATTTGAGGAATTAAAATTCTAGGAGATTAACAAGAGGAATTCAGTAGGATCTCATATGCCACCAAATACAGTAATTCCAGAGGACATTACAAATAGCTTAGGTATTTTTCTTAAATTTTGTAAGTGATTAGGTTGATACAGAAATAATTGTAGTTTTTTCATATCAAATTCAAGGCAGTATATTTCGACTTAGAATAAAAGTTATTGATTGAAATTAAGACCTTCAGAATCTACACATTTTTGCCGACTGGAAAAAAGTTCAATTATTCCGGAAGCATACAACTCTTGAGCCCAAGACCCAATGAATTCTTCAAAGGCATTTCAAACTGCTGCTTTGTTGTTGACAACCTTTCTTACAGAAGTGGTCGAAATGCTTGAAAAAAGTAGTCGGTTCCCGAAAGAGGTTCTGTGAGGGCTTGGTGAGGTAGACTTTTGCAGCCTAGTTCTACAGGGTCATTGATGAGACATGCAAACTTTTTTGCTTGTCATTCAAGCTTTTTTGCTTTTGCAATTTGGTGCAAACAACTGTTGAATGGGCAATGTTTAGTTCCTCTGCAATCTCCCGAGTTGTTTTGCGTAGGTCTTCCTCAACAAAAGCCCTCAATTGGATGCTGTCAATCACAGAAAGACATTCACAACCCTCCTTCTCTCCAAGGTTCTTGTTTCCATATCAAATTTATTGGGACCAATGTTCATTGATGGTCCCCTGGCCAAATACTTGGTTCATATTGCAAAAACTTTGGTGGCTTTATATCCCATCTTGAATTCATAGAACAAAATAGCTTGAATTTGCTTTTTTTACCATCTTTGATTGGAAAATCTCAAATAAAACCAGGATAAAACTTGGAACAATAAAGCAAAATTCACGCTTCAAAATGGTATATAACAAGAACCTAGTAAAAGAATGGTTTATTAAAAAAAAAGATTAAAAAATTAAAAAATCAAAATTAAAATCTGAGAAATAAAAAATAAAAGAATCAAAGTTTAAAAACAAAACAAAAATCCACTATTATTTTTGCACTAACCTAATAATTCTCCCAAGTGAAAATTTACACTCCAATAACCAGTTGATTAACACTTCTTTTTTTTTCTTTTTTACATCCTTCAGGTGGTTTCAAAGTAAATACAAAGCGACATGCCACCACCAGCCGCAGTATTGTATGCTGGTATGAACCAACAGAAGCAGGTCAATATGTAGTCACCATCCAGTGGTCAGGCGTTCACATTCCAAACAGTCCTTTCAAAGTTAATATCTTTGAAACTGCAGAAGAACTGCAAAAGGCCACTGGGAAGGTAACTGGAATCAGTTCGGGTACATCATCACGGGACAATCCACAATGGAGTGAAGATATTTAATTGACGAATAAAAATAAAAATGTACCCTCACCCAAGTTCAACAGCGTAACATTTCAAGCTTCCTTTCATTGGAGAGCACTGGTTCTCAACCTTTTTTTTTAACCATTTGCCCCAGATCAAAATTCCACACAAGCGACATTGGGATATCAAGAATATCCCATTTTTATTTTACAGCTCTACTGTTATCAACGTATTCCATGCTGATGATTCCATTACGAAAAATAAGTCACTCAGAGATGTAACTATTTAACCAAACACCTAAGGCTCATTTACACACACTTTGGAATGGAATAAAGTTCTCTGCATTGGATATTGAACGTCACTCCCTACACTGTGGTAGAGGCAAGGGAGGCAATCACTTGAAGTTCTAGTTCGTACTAGAAGTGCAGAATTTGAATTGTTTACATAGGGAAATTTCTGAATTATTTTCAACGTGCAATAACAAGTGCCAATGTCTCATTCCAGAAACAATCCAAAATTCATTAGCCTATATATTTGTATTTGACATTCACACCTGCTTTTTTTTTTTCATATTTTCATTGAAATGGATCAATTTTTTTCCCAAACATTGAGAATTAAAAATGATTTAGCCAGTAATCGACAGAGTATTTTTAGTTGTTGAACATCGCTGATTGGGTACAAAGCCAGTTATGGAGCATCTGGCATCAACTGTATTCATTACAAAAGGTTTCTCAGACTGTACATGAAAGACATTTTTAGATTAAGCTCTTATTTTCTTTCTATCATTAAAAGATCATTACTCATTGATGAAAACATGCCTACTGTTGCCACATTCTTGGAGTAGAATCATTAAACATGCCAAAATAAAGACAGTAGTATCAAATTTGTTTAGAGCAATCAATGGTCAAAAAAGTCAAGACGATGGTGTTACTCCAAGAAGACAGTATAAAGTCATCTAACCATACAATGAGCTTATATGCAAATTTTTCCATTTATTTTATTTGCACTTGAATGGGATGATCTCATTGGTTGATTTACTGTCCCTATTATGACAATAAAATGAAAATTATGTCATAGAAACTCTTAAGACTTCATGTCTGATCATCATACATTAAAAAAGCTTGAGATGAGTTTAGACTTTTTTTTTTGAATCATTGAAAATAAATTACCTAACAAAATAGCTTTAGGCTCTGTAGTGCCGATCTATAAATAGATGAACCTGTCATTTTGGACAATTATATTGTAGTCTTTACATAACACATTACATTAAAATTACTCCATTTGACCAAAAGGATCAGATTCCAACAAAGCAGATACCACATACAATTCCATGAAGAAGTGAATGTTCCACTATGAACAAGTCTTCTGGCTAGATTGAGCTTAAGACCAGAAAATATTATTCTTCCATCATCAGCACGCATTGTATAAGTTCAACTAAAAGCATTGATCGATACCATTTCATGTTTCGTTGCCACTCAACTTCTACAATGAGAATATTGACCGAATTCCTAGTGACAGAAATTTGAAAGAATTCACCTACCCCATTGAATAGAATCTACCAGTTTCATTCATTTAATCCATATTGTTTCAAACAATCACCAACACACTTGTAGAAATTCACCATTGAAAAACCGTGCCATGGTTAGATTTCAATCCTTACTGCTAGTGCCCAAAGATGTGGTCGTGTGCAATGGAAAGGAAACAATTCTTGTATTTGTTAAAAACCAGCAAATTCAATGACCTTGATAGCATTTTGTTAAGTTGAAACATACTCTAAGATGAATCTTTTGGAAAGTACTGCCTTGCAACTTTCTGTGCTATGAGCAATATAAAATTATATTTGATAAGTATAAAACAAGAATTCTACCATCTGGGATATAACCATAATAAAAAATCAACTATTGCTATTTCAAGAGTTGTTTAGACTACTGAACTGCGGTTCTCGGTGACCAGAAAAAAAAAAAGACTAAACCATTCACAGATCAGACCAAACCATCTCATATTTCTTCGATAAGTGGACACGTTCCCTGATCCTTCCCTTATTGAGCCAAGAAATCTACAACAGCCTGACTAATACATTTGCCTACATAGCAATTAAAAATAAGTTCAAATCTGAACAATTCTTGAAATAATAATGATTCCTCAAAAATACAAAGTAATAAATTATACCTTTTAAATGATTCTTCTCAGATATGTTCAGCAGTAAGTCAAGTTGGACATCCAAAAATTGTTTTTCGTAATAAAATTTTCTAAAATATACATACTCAAAAAAGCTAATCTGACAATTCAAAGGAAGAAAGCTTACAATCTGATCAGTAATGCTCACATTACTGTTATGACAATGCCAAGTCTCACACAACCATTATGACAATCCTAACATCATTAATCCAGAAGATGTCATCCTTCTCAGATAATTAATTGGGCAGGAAATCCTGTCATTTAAAATGACTTTTTGAACTTTGAAAGATCAGTTTTGATGGTCATTTTCATCGATTTTTTCCTCTTCCATTACAGAAGACTCACCTTCTTCATGTAGGTCACATCCATGACATTTGTAAAAAGGCTCTGTGTCTGATAAAAATAAATTTACCATAATTTCTGAGAACCATTGCAGAGCATTTCCAATTCTTATAGTTCTTCCTCTTGTAATACACCACCTATCTGTTGACTAATTCTTTATCCATGATAAAATGACAACATTCATACATAACAATTTTTGAGCCACTTCCACAATGGGTCAAGTCTGTTGACAGGAATGACATTATGCACTTTGGATGTACATTCAAGTTCAACTAGTTGACACATTGCCATCACAGCGTCAGTCCTGGAATTGATCTGCTTCATGACCCTCCCCTACTTATCAAAAGCAGAATATCACAACTGAAAACAGTTTCCTACCTTCAATATGAATGGGAATTGTGAGACCTCACCAAACAGGAATATTAAATATGATTCCTGTTCTTTCACTCATGATTTTTCTCCTTGTTGAAGCGTGTTCAAAATTTCTTCTATCTGCACTTAACCTGCTGTGGTTTTTTCAACAGCCTGAATCAATCTCCTTTTCCCAATGTTTCTATCAGCTAATCCTTTTGATTTGTATCCAGTGCAGCATTGATGAGGATGAGGTAAATTTTTTTTTGATCCTTTCTGTGCAGACATTCTTAAAGTAAAGGCTTTGCAAACTTTCACTCATGGCATCTCAGGACCTTACCCTCCATACTATATATGAACCAGAGCATCCAAAATTTGCACGTGAACTTTTTCCTTCACTATCCCAATATCATGAGCAGAATCCTCTTCCATCATTACGGAAGTGCCGAACAAACACTCCTCCACAGGTGGGGCTCTTCCATTCTCATTAGATCCTCACTTATCAAGAAAAGGGGGAAAAAAAATCATGAAGATATGTCAAGTCACCACCTGTTCTAGCTCCCTTTTCCATTTCTGTAGACAAAATGCTTTCACTGCTTCAAGCAAAGACATCCCATGCCTTATCAAATTATGGCACAAAAGGTCTTATTCCACTACAACTGATGAGCTTTCACTACTGCAGCATTTTAAAATCCCTTCAAACAAGCACACTTGTGTGTTTTTATTCCCTGTCCAGTGAATATATATCTACTTTCTCAATTAGTTCTTAGTTTGTCACTGGTTATTTCTCTTAACATTTAATTCTCGCACAGTGTCCTGTGCTATCCCAGTTATACTCAAGTAGACCATCAAGCCTCTTGTTCATGGCAGTCTACCTGAATAGTTCCCAGACACTAATGTCATTTTTCCACAATATAATTATCATCATATCCACCATTAAAGACTGGAGCTGCTTTCAACAACGGTATTATCTACAGCAGTCAAAAATAGTGATACACCTACCTTATGCGAGTTACATTCACATGGTAGCAGAAATCAGTAAGAGTCCCGTAAGTTATCAAAAACATCCGTAAACAAGTCTGTTTCAAATTTGGCAATTATCAAGGCAGATAACTCTGTAAGTCCTTAGTCATTTTCTAAGGTTCAAGGGACATAATTTGATTCAACATTTACTGTGGCACCGTAGCAAAGGCTTTTTGAGCTGCTGCTTGGTTGTTGAAGACCTTTCCTTGTTGTGCGAATATGCTTGGCGAGGTCGTGTTTTGTAGCCTCGTTCAATATCTGCAGGAGTCATTTGGGTGACGTGCATGTTTTCGCACATTTCCAATTTGGTATTTTGTCAAGAATAATTGGTTGAACAGTCAATATCAAGTTTCTCTACAACCTCCAGACTTTTGATATGGGTCTGCCCCAAGAGGATTCCATCTATCAGATGAAGATGTGAACCTCCTCATCTGAGGTTCACATCTTCAAGGCTTTTGATTCAGAATTTTTGAGATGAACAAGCAGTTTCTGCTGCTGCCTGTCCAATTTTGATCTCATACAACAAACTGGCTTGAATTCGTCCCCATCTTCAATTTGACAGATTGAATAGTGGAAAGAAAGCATTCTGCTCAAACAAGTGGAGAGAAATTGACTTCAAAGGAGGTATAGACAATATAATTCTTTCAAGTATTATCTAAGCAGCAAGGTTCATGCTAAAAATATTTAAAAAAAAAAAAAAAAAAAAAATGAATAAATAATATCCGATTCTCTCCGACATAAAGATAATGGATATCAGTTGAGATATGTTCAATAAGACATATTTCCAAGGGGTTTTTTTTGTTGTTAAATCTTGATATTTTTAGATGTTTCACATTCAAACCCTGAATCTATACCAATCATCCAAAATTCTGCCAGATCCCCAGCGTTACTCTCACTAGGAGTTGGGTGTCAATATACAGTATGATTGATTGAGATATAGGCATTACATGATAAGTGTTGTCATTCATCCCGAGTCAAAGCTGCAGAAATTGACCTATCAGGAAAAATTAGTCCTTTTTCAGCTTTCCCTGTTAGAACATTCTGACAGAGAAACTACATAAAAAATGACTCAGAAGTAAAATGAATTACAAATTTCATTCAAATAAATGTAAAGAATGATAAAATGCTACCATTTGAGAAATCTCCATCAAGCATATCAGAATAACTTGACTTCATAATACATCTGAATAGATATTTCTGTACTGAATGCATTAGTTAACACCCATAAAAAACCTCAACACAAACAATAGTCATACATCAAATAAAAATGTCCTAGGAGAGAAAATGAGAAGCCTGTACCCAGAATTTCAGTCTACCAACAGCTGTCTAACTACGTACTTACACATGGTCAAGAAACATGGATCTGCAACAGTGTTCTCTCAAGCCGACACATGAACTTCACATATTACGTACAACCTATGGATATCACTTCCCCAGATCTAGTTACAATGCTGGAGAATTGTTATTGAGTCCATAAGGATATTCAAGCAATAGTATTGCATAAGTATCTAACAGGGTCCATGCTGAAGTGTGATTTTATAATCCTAATTCAGGAAACAATCTCACAATGCTGATCAATTCTTAATCTTGACCCTTTTGGGGAAGGAAGGGCCATAATGAAATATCTCTTGAAATTCATTCATCTACCCAACTCAAATTGGTTATAAGGGCCATATGGGCCCCGGAAATGGGAATTCATCAATAACCAAAGTGAATTCTCTTCATATACCTTCTGTATATTCAGCCTGAAAGGACCAGTGTTATCTATTTAGATACGAATGAAAGTGGTTGAATATTACAGGCAGAAATACTACACAGAAATGTGATCTCACTCTCCAATTGAACACTCAATGGAAGTTTCTCTTCACAACAGACAGAACGGAACATAACCCTTCTTTTAGATATTTACCCAAGTGTGACAAAGTGATGAAGGTTTTTGAAAGACACACCCTCAATGGAGTAACAAATCGAAAAAGAACAAAAACACAAAATGTATAAAATGGCTGTTAATTTATTGACATTTCTTCAACTTATTTCTTAGAACGGAAATATTCATTAAGAATGTCCAGGGCTTGGGATTCTTTTCCATAATCCTGAAATAGAAAAAAAAAAAGAAATTTTTCAACCCCCATTGAATCAAATATGATCTCTTCCTTTCTTTCGTTAGGTGGTACAGGTTTCGTAAGATACCAGATTTAAAAGTAAAAATTCAGAGTTCAGACATACTCCTAATTAAAAGATAGATATGAAGTCAATGAATATAATTTCTAGAATCTTTTCGATTATTTATAGATTCAGACTATGCATTCCTCACGGTTAATTGGTAGAGGGAGCATTATTGTCATCATTTGGTTAAATTAAATCCATCATGTCTACAGGATTAACCCGTGGGCCAAGGATTGGCTTAAAAAGCAACCAATACATTTAACACACACACATACACATACATCTCAAAAGAAATATTTTCAATGCTTACCTTCACCACAACACATCCACAGCCATTAACTTTTCGGGCTTTGCCTTCCACATCTATCCTGCGCAGACCAGCCCACTCTCCAAGTTGTTTGCTGTCCTCAACCTGCAATGGAACAATTGAGAAAAATCTTAGCTTCTGAGAAGATGGAATTGATAAAAATTTAGTCAAAGGATGAAAAATAGCATCCAAATGGCAAAATTGATTTCACTGCAGTCAACATTTAATATTTGCTTAAATGGGACATCACTTCAACATATGTGAAAGTCACTTTACCAGAAATCACTTAGAAATTTACAGAGTTTGAATCATGTATTTCAAGCTACGAATAATTCAGCTCCAAGTTATACATTACTTTTCCTGTTATATCGTTCCAAGAGTTAATTTTCAAAACTTAAACTGAATGAAACTCACTAATAAACTTGACCGAGGCCAAAAAGCTTAGTATCACATTGATTTGATCAACGATCAAATTTAGAGGAGGGAGAATAAAAAAAAACTGACCCCCCCCCCATCAATAACTTGCAACTCGTCCGTATCAAGTAATTTTTTGTACAAATAATTTTCTTCCATAAATCAGAGCTATCACAGTCTTTCAGATGCTAAATTTTCCAATATTTTGTTCATAATCAAAAGGTAAGTAATAATTTAGAACTCATTCTTTCTTACACCAATATCAGAGCTCTCACCAACCTGCCTGCTTAAATCACTCCAATAATATCATGTCAACATAAAGGTAATTGATGACACCCCGCCACCTTTTTAGTCAAATATATCAATTGGGGCGGGGAGGGGGGTCCAATCAAACACTTAAAAAAAAAAATTTTTTCTTTAAATCTCTAATACACCTCTTCATATGCCAAAAGAAACACTCAGCCTCCCAATGCCTTTCAATTTCAAGATGAAATCACACTAGAGAAGTTCCAAGTTTGAAAAATTCACTTTTCCCCTGACAAATGAGGACCCTGAGGTATCTTATGTTACTTGTAATATTTCTTTTTATCATTATCAGTGTAGCTGAATATTCAAGAAATAAAATATAGATTATGTACATAAACATGTTTTCCGGTAAAAAAAAGGAATATTCCCAGATCAGATAAAATGCAATCATCATTGCAGTGTGAAAAAAGGGAATTTTCCTTCTGTGGATTGGTTTTCAATAATTACGAAGGAAAAGAGGGGGAGAAGGGTCACAGAACTATAGCATAAAAAATTACAGTCTTCCATGTAATTCAAGATTGAACAGTATATTGTATCAGAATTTTTGAAAAATTTTGTTTAAGACTCTTGGCATTATTATTAGACTCAACTATAATCAAATGAACTCTCTTTATGAAAGTCTGAAAGTGCAATTATAAAACAATGATTACCTCAAGTTATTCACTCAGAGTGAATTATCTATTCAAAGGGTATACAAGTCTGTTGCTTTAAATGCAGTAATTGGAACTAAATTTTGTTCACCATATCCATGTTCCTAATCAAATTTGATTATTACGTGATCACAAAAACTCATTTTGAAAGCATCAGACAAGCTCAAGTGATTTCATAAGTAGCAGATGCCTATATGTTCTCACAATTGCAATGCATAAGTTTGTTTTTAATGAGATCTAGATTTATAGCCCAACTGAAATGGAAAAAAAAAAAAAAAAAAATTCCACGCCATGCTGAATAAAACGTTTTTGCACCAATTATTATTTCCAATAAGTCTCAATTTTCTGTAAATATCAAAATATTGTCGTAATTATAAAATCCATATCAGACAAAATGCAGTCCGCACTTGGCATTCAGCAGAGGGAGCATTAAATGTCATCATTGCAGATTGAAAGCAACTACTAATCAAAATGTGCTAGAGCCCAACCAAAATTCAAAAGTAGTGATACATTGAAACCTTGCAGAGAAAAAAAAAACTGACCTATAGAAGTTAATGGCAATTCACATGGGTAAGAACATTTATGATCTAAGAGTGACAGCTGGTTGAGGAGTTCATTCCTGTATATCTTTAGTTGCAAATCTGAATTTACTGAGACTATATATTTTTATATTTGATTCATGGTATTCTGATCAACTGTTAACAACTCCACCCATTGTTATCATCTTGTACTCAAACATGTAGAATCAAGCCTGAGAAACTAAGGAAGTTTTCCAAAGACAAACATGGAATCAGCAGAATTTTTCCAGATCTTGGTTTTTACTATATGGAATTTTAAAATCATATCAATCCAAAAAATACAGCATTTATAGCGCAATTATCTTGAAAGCAAATCAACTCAAATTATCTAATGCCATGAGTGTGTCTATCATCCCATCCAACATCTGTCAAGGGAGATAAATATCAAATGCTCACTATAATGTAGTTTGGATTCTTTTCATTACACAAGAAATCTAGGTTAGCTCTGGTTGAACTAAGAAAATACAGAGCTACAATGTCAATATTCTTCCAAGTACAAAGCAATGGCAAAACTGGTACTTCCATCAATTCTGAGACAGCATAGGTCAACTGATTTTACATTCAAACTAATCAAATATACAAATCAATAACGTCACAAGTTCCTGATCAGACTTAATGCAATCCACAAATGTCATTATCAGAAGAGGGAGCATTAATCGTCATCATTTCATGAGTCAGCACTCAAAACTTACTTACAATGAAGAGACATGACATGCAATGGATTCTAATATATACCAAGTGACACCCTCCATATTGGGTATCCTTAGTGATTCTATTATTCAATCAGATTGAACTTTTTCTTACCTTCAGTAGGTTAATTCCATGTTCTGTGCAAAGAGCTTCAACCAATTTGGTGTAAGCAGGTTCATCAATATTGTTGGCCAAAATGCACAAATGAGCCTGACGCCTGAAAAAAAAAAAGAAAATGCAAATAAAAAAAATATTAAGATTTGAGACAAGTCTTTTTTGATAAATTAATATAAAAATATAGCGTAAATATGATTCGATTGATCTGTACTAATCTTGATTCATTCACCATTATTTGATATTTTAATGTAAAGGAATGAATGATTTAAAAACTGATCTTCCGATTTTAACCTTTTTTAAAAGATTAATTTTCAAATATGTATAACTGAAGACCAAACTTTTTACCCTGTAGATATTCATGATTTTTGAAACATACAATTCTAACTTGAATTTCAAGAAATCGTTTAAAAATGCAGTAAGAATTGTATGTTCGATATTACTAAATCATATAACCGAAATTAATTCACTTACTTGTCTAATGCTTTGCAGCATTGGTTGAGGCCTCTCTCGAGTCCATCATGGATCAGAGATGTTTTCAAGACTTCCTGAAGAGCAGTGTAAAGATCTATCGACCCAGCAGGGGCAGAATCCTCCCTAAAACAACAAAGTAATAATAGCGTGCAAGAATGCTGGTAAGGATTTAAAAGAATTGAAATCCTAAATAAGTCATCCAATGGAGTTTATGAATTTACTCGGAAGAGGAAGTGTGGGTCAATTTCAAATTTTAGGGCGGATACGGGAATTCGTTTCACATTCGTATAGAGGTGAAAGATAGTTCAAGATATGGAAAATTGAAATACATTTACTCCCCCTTTATGGAAAGGGGAACTAATCATCGTTCAGTTGGTGTACCGTGTTGGCTGTATGGCACGGGCTTATTGCCTCAAAGGGTCTTTTTTAGCGAGTAGCCGATTCTTACGATACTCGTCTCTTTTCTAATACATGATTAGGACTAAAAGACTCTTTGCAAATAGAAACCAAATCGAAAACGTGAAGCGAGAATACGGTAAAAGAAATAAAACCAATGAAAAGACCCTGGCTCGAATTTGGGGGAAAAAACAGAAGGCGAATCGCCAATCATGATATGTTGCCATAGAAGTCAAATGTAAGTTTTTAGCTTTTCCGGTTCAAGATTTCTTCAACATCGTGCGCAATAAAACAATTACGATCAAATACATGTTTCGTTTTGGGATAAAATGAGAGCATTTCTGACGCAGAACGAAGATCTTCAACAATAACTGAATTAGCTCCTATCTTAGGTGCATGGAAACTTATCAATACGTCACCAACTCATCAGAGATTAGATTAATTTCTATACCAGGAATATTCCAACTAATTTCAGTTGGCATAAGACTAAGCAGCGAATAGCGCTCAAAAGTGGTTCCATTTCTGAAAGATCACCAACAATCGACATGAAGCATCAGGAAAAATAATTCAGGAAAAAGAAGAGTATCTATCAGTCGCTAAATGAAGGTCTATGCAACATGCCGGATTAGATGAGATATTGTTTGAAATAGGAGAATCACAGTTGCTATGGCCATTGAAATGCGAACCACACAGGGAATCACCAGTGAACATACATTTATTACAAATAATCAAAGATTTGGGAAGGACCCCCTCGAGAAGAAAAATGAATTAAAAAATAATTTGTCTAAAATGGGAGATTCCTGTAATTTTCAAACCACGTGAAATGAACAAAGATTTTTTTTAAGGAAAAAAAAAGATCGTGGATGATTCTTAGTTCAACACGGGAATAATTGAAGGTATGTAAAAAAATTGGATGAAACATCAATTTCCAATGAAGTCAGCTTTGATCTAGAGAGAAATCCAAGTAGTAATTATTTGACAGAATAATTGCAATAAATATACTTTAAAAATTTTTTTAAATAGGACTTCTATTCGCTCAACTCAGAGGAAGATAATCCAGACTCGAGCATATTGTCTATGAAATACTTTTTCAAAACCAGATAACTAATCGTAGACTCAATAAGAACGATATACGCTACTAAAAGCAATGTTTACACACTGAATTCATGCAGTACAATTCAAATGGATTACCAGCGTGATCAAACCAACGTGCATTTTACAGCCATTACACGTTGAGGCGTTGGTAGGATCGTTCCATGAACCACACGTGGATTTCATTTTGAGGCGATAGTTATCATGAAATAAATTAAGCAATAATATTTCTCCCAGCACGGCTGAAAAATTCAGGTTCTGATATAAATTATTTTAAGTGAATCGTAACGTATGAGAGACACAACGCCAAGTTAATCACTATGTAGAGTGTTAACGTAAACATGTGAACCGGCAGGAAAAGAAAAAAAATAGCTGATCTACTTACCTTTCGCCGTCAGACATAATTCCTACAAAAAACAGACAAAATAATTAGATCTTTAAGAATGGAATAGAGCGACAATCAACTGGCTTACTAATTTTAAAATCGATGATATCGAAATTGGAAGGATATTTAGGATTTGAATTAGAGAGGCTACGTACCACGTCGACTAATGTAAAAATCCTCGCAAAAAAGATCGACTTCCGGCGATAGACTGGGAATGCTGGGAAGAACCGGAAGTTTATACAGTCGAAACCGGATTTTAGTCCGGCTTCGTTTGGTACAGCTGAAATCAAAATATCGGTTGGGAAGACTGTGTTGCACCTATAATTCCTCCTAATTAGCCATACTGCCTACGGTACAGTCAACTAGTGTGGCCCCAAAAGAAAGTACAACCCTTTGCGCCTGACAGAGTTAATAGTACTATATTATTATTTGTAAGCTCGAGAGCGGTTAGACTTTTTACCTAACGAAGATAAACAATATACTAAATAGGGTCTTGATTGATTCAATTACATCTTTTTAGAGATATACATTCATTTAGTAACTTTACATAGGTTCTCGTGAGTTTTATCGACAACATGTTGAAAACCACAAGTATTTTTTAATAATTCTAATTCTACTTTTACTATTACTCCTAATCTTTTTGTTTGGAGAAGAAATTCATTAAAATATCGTAATTTGGGACTTTTTTTTTATTGTTCATACTGTTATTGGCAAATGATTTATAGAGAATACCAGAATCAAGGATTATTTATTAATAAATGTGGGAACCACGGGGTCCTTTTGTAGCCTTCACTTCAAGATCAAAGCGTAGTGTCTGTTCTCACGTTAACGGAACAAAATTATTTTCAATTTCGGACATTAATATGGTTGTATTTTGATAGTTTTCCCCATGAACTTCAATTTGATTTAATATTTTTTTTTTTTGAAGACGAAAGAATGGTTCATTGGTTATGTTCAGATACCCCATGAAGATCTATGCTGATTTCCTCATGTTAGAAGTTGAAAAAAAAAAGTGTTTTGCCATAGAGTGAAATGCGAGTAGAGAAAATTTTAAAAGGGAATGTTGTCTCATGGTTCAGTTGAACAAAATCCATAAATATAGGTTTTGTCAACTGAAAAAAAAAATCGAATTAAATTAAGATTGAAGAAGAGTAAAATTAAATGAAATTTCAAGAAAAAATTAAAATACCATCTTAACATTTGAAATTGGAAACATGATCAAAATGGTTTGTTTTTATTAATTGATAAGAAAATGCTAATTAAATTTATATTAAAAGAAAATTAATTTTAAAAAAGACCACCCTTATACTTGATATTGGAAACAGGAATGCTATGTAACATGATCAAAATGTTTCATTTTTGTAAATTTGAAAAAAAAAATTAATTGAATCAAAATTCATGATGAAAACTAAATACAACCATAATGATCTATAAAAATAAATGTCATATACTGATGTTGCCAAGTATGGTCCATTCTTCAGAGCTGAATATGGCTGAAATCGGACAGTTTTTTTTCAATTTCCAGCTAACTTTATAGCTAAAAATGTTATAAATGCACATTTAAAATCCACTAACGGGATGATATTGCTATACACCGAGACTACAGAAGGAATTGATTATAAAAATTGTGCCCGGCTATTGTAGATTTGTATCGACTACATTACAATAGCCGAAAACCTATAAATTTGAATGAATAGTAAGTTTGATAAAAGCAAATGCACAATTTTGATAAATAATTGGTTCTAATTTGATACCATCATTATCGGTCTTTTATTGTCCGTTGTTTGACATAGATCTTTCCCAGAATTTAAGACATCTCTCTATCGTGGGCCTTGCAGAGCCAGTATTTTCTGAATTTGTCTAGTTCGTCTCTTGTATTCTGCCGGCCTCGGTTGCGCATGTGATCTCTTGGGATCCATGTTGTGAATCGTGATGTCCATCAGTTATCTGCCATTCTTGCATCATGACCGGCCTGTTGCCATTTAAGTTTTCTTGTAGTTTCTATGATGTCTCAGATTTCTGTCATCTTTCTGGTATATTGTGCTGTCTTGTGATCTCTCTGTGTGAGATTGAGCACGATTCTCTCATGCACACGTTACATGCTTCTCAGTTTGTCTTGGTTAGGTTCCATGTTTCAGCTCCATAAGTCACTATCGGGAAGATGCATTGGTTATATACTCTTCATTTTAGGATTAATAGGATCATCTTGCTTTTGAAGACTGAGTTTGCTCTGCCAAAGGCTTGCCATCATAGAGTGACTCTTCGCTTGATTTCTTATTCTTTTGTGGGCTTAATAGAGATATGATGTCTTAGATAAATGTAGTGGTCTACTTTCTCCAGTTTTGCATCTTCGATTTTGACAGTTGTGTTCTTATTCTCGGTTTGGTTGTTGCACATAACTTTCGTTTTACTGAAGTTCGTGTGTAGGCTGACTTTCTTGCTCTATTCGTTTAGTTCATCTAGCATTAGTTGGAAGTCGTGTAGGTTCTCTCCGAAAAGGGTGATGTCGCCTGCAAATCTGAGGTTGCTCAGATACTCGCCATCTATTTTGATTCCTCTATTCTCCCAGTCCAGGTTTCGCAAGATCATCTCAAGGCAGGCTGTGAGTGAGCTGGTATCACCTTGTCTTACTCCTTTTGGGAGCTGGAAGGGTTCAGAGTCTTTAAGTAGCTCGATAAAAGAGTTACTGTGGTTGTATATGTGTTGCAGTACTTAAACGTATACAGGGTCTACACCTTGTAGGGTGATGGCCTTCATGGCCATGGGAATTTCCACCAAGTCAAAAGCCTCCCTTAAGTCTATAAATGCTACAGCATGTGGTATTTTGTATTCTGCTGCTTTCTCTTTCAGTTGATCTATTGAATGGAGATGGTCCATGGTCGAGTAACTTCAGCTTGTTTCCGTGTTTGGTTTTCATCTAGTGTCTTAGTGATCCGGTTGGTGATCATTTTTGCGAAAAGTTAGTTGATGCAGTTGAATAGGCATATAGGCCTGTAGTTCTTGAGGTCTTTCGGGTTTCCTTTTCATGTAAAAGCCTTATGATTGCCTTGTTCTAGTCTTTCGGGACTTTACTCTGTTTTATAACAATTTTAACTATGAAGTTAGAAGGAAATGGAAAAGAATTAACCGATTTTAGCCATTTTCAAAGAAGTTTCAACTATAAAGAATGAACAATACTTGGCAACACTGATTTTAGAACACATATATATATGTTTCATTTCATAGCCGTACTGTTTTCAATCTTAAACGTTATTATCATGGTTGTATTAGGGGTGTCGCCAGGATATATCCGACGAGGGGGCTAACTTCCAAGGCACGAAATTTACTTGAAATTCATTGGTAACTTTGGGGAATAGCGTGTGGATAGACGGGCGAATACAGAAATGTATAATGTATTAAGACGGAAAAATGCCTCCTTATCAAAAACTAATTCCCGAGTACGTCTCAAAATTCAGTTACTTCTTTGTTACTCGGGGCCGTACCTTTCCAAAAAAATTAATTGAAAATGATTGAGAACAGATACCGTTTGGACAGACAGAAACGAATACAGAATTTCATTCTAAAGAATTTTCCTCTTTTCTTTCCTACATCTCAGTCCATGTAATATACCATGAAAGTTCTCAATGAATTTCTATGAAATTTTCTAGAACGGTCGGCTTCTTTACAAATGCACTTTCGCGGAGGTTTATGTCCAAGAACTTTTTCAATGACACAGCTCTAACCCCAAAACGGTACAAATTTATATTTTTGTCTAAAAATTTCCCGACCGATCTTTTAACCCGATGGGCCAGGATCCACTCCTCTGGCGTCACCCCTGGGTTGTATTTTGATTTCTTCATGAATTTTTATTTAATTAGATTTGTTCTTTAAATTCACAGAAATAAAACGGTTTGATCATGTTACATAGCATTCCCGTTTTCAATTTAAAATGTCATGATGGTAATTTAATTTTTTCTTGAATTTTCGTTTTAATCTAATTTTCATGATTTTTAATTGAATTTTGATTTAATTCGATTTTTTCTCAGTTGACAAAAACCAAAGCAGTTTTGAATTTTGTCCAACTGAACCATGTGATAGCTTTCCCGTTTAAATCTTTAAATTTACCTCACTTACTTTCCACTCAGTGAAACAGTCAAAATCGGTTTTACTCGAACATTTTTAACTTAATTCATTTCCAACCTTTTTGCAGAAAATCAGCATCATGGATTTTCATAAGGTAACTAACCAATAAACCATTCATTATCTCACCTTCAGGAATAGGATAAAATTATTCAGATTGAACGGAATTTCATGAAGAAAATAATTGAAATAATAATGTTCTGTTTCGTTGACGTTAGAAGAACAGATACTACACTTTGATTTTGAACTCAAGGCCACAAAAGACCTTTTGGATTACGGCATTTATCTTCCTTCGTTAAATAATCCTTGATCCTGGTATTCACTACAAAATGCTGATACACTCACAAAAAGCTATGCAAATTTGCTAAAATAAAAGAGAATATCTTTCAAAAGGTTTAATTTTAATCATAAACTCTAAATAGAACTTCCCTCGGTAGGGACGTCAGTAACAACCTTACACTGGAGGGTGGACAGCTTTTCAGAAAGGGCATTTTATGTGAGGTTGCCAAAATAGCCATTTTTCTGGCCGATTTTATTTCGTATTTGGTCTATAATAGCCTAAACTCTAGCCATTGAAAAAATAGTGAGTTTAATAAAAGTAAATGCATAATTTTCATTATTAATTTGTCCATTTCCCCAAATAAGACTCTCTTCAGTTATTATTAATCTATATTGTCATTCGGTCTTTTCCTTTCCATTATTCATTTTTGTTTTTGTTTTTTGATTTTTGCAGTGTAAACAATAAAATTGACATGAAAAGTCAAATACCTCGTTATGATTAATGGAAAAAAATTCCAAGCATAAATAAGGGAAAATTCAAGAATAATTTAGAAAATGAAATCATTTGTGCTTTTAAAATAAGTTGCCGAAGACTCTTTAGGAGTGCGTGTATTTATCACTCTCAACACTCAGGAAATCACAGCATAACGTCGGTAAAACTCACGAAAGCCCGTGTAAAGTTACTTAAATAGAAGAATATATCTCTAAAAATTTGTAATCTAATCAATTAAGACTTTCCTTAATATCTCAGTTCGGTAATTAGTTTAACCCTGCTCTAACGACTGTGGTCCTGAATCTCATTACCAACCCCTAACTCTTATGTAGAACAACTGTATTAGGATGTCAGCCAAATGTTTTGATTGTATATTGTTGAATATTTCTTAGTAGTATGTTATGCTTTGAACTGTCTAATTAAGATAGAATGATAATTATTGCTTGGAATTCATTTTCATTGTAAAAATGTATCACCTTCAATTGAATTGCCTTCTGGAACAAAAAGTGTCTCAGATGTACTGGAAGAAACAGTTCTATCACAAGACAGAGACTCAGTAGGAACTGACACTTGAGACAAAAAAAGGTGTTTCAGGTGTTCCTGGAACCATTGAAACCTCAGGTGCTATAACAACAGGATCATTAGGCCCTACTACCCCTACTGACTTGGTTGAAAGCTACAGAAATTGATCTACATGTCGTCTCATTATATTTCCACCCACTCTTATTTAGTCATTTATCGACCCTAACTGTCGTTTTATAGTGCCCTTCAACCAACATTCACCAGCTCCCAAATTCTGTGCAAGAACACGATCATCAACACTAAATTCACACAACTGATGTGAAGTTTTTATCCTTCATTCTATCTTATATTAACTCCCTTGAACTCTTTGACATATGTTTGGCTTCAGTAGGTAAAATGCTATGTTTAACTGTTATATATGTATGTTAGTGATCTGGTGATCAGATCTGACACCTTTGTCCTCTCCTCATTCACTGCTCGATTTATGATGGTATCCTTGAGAACGCTCCCTGTTGAGTGACCAAGGGCAATAACTCAAAAACTTTAACAAAAAACAGTTTGATATGTAAATCCAATCCTCATAACAGGTTCAAATAGTATACCGCAATTACACTTGATTGTTAAGCAACATAACGAATGGCTTCAGTATATTCAACAAACATTGTCTCATGGTGTTTGTTTATACATAACTGTACTTCACTACAGCTGCAGTTTAATGAAGTTCTCACTATAACACTTAGAGACAATCTCACAGATTCATTATGTTTTCTGCCATTTACTATTGCCCTACATTGTAATAAAACATAATTTTCACTTAACTTTGTATGTAAACAGGCCTGTCTGCTGCTGGGTCAAACTCCACTCCTACTTCTATTCTGACTTGAGATGATTATTGCAACTTTTGCATTGTACATATAATAGATAAATTCATAGATATGTTTGGCTCAGTTGGTAAGAGATCCAGCAACCAATCATTTGATTGTGATTTCAAATCCTGTTAGGAAAATGTTAATTTCATAAATGTATTTATTTATGAGAATGTAATAAGCCCTTGCATGTTTTTAACATAAATGTTCATTGATATGTAAGACTTAGCTCAGTCACTAAGAGTGCCACTGACCAATCAGTTGGTCATGATTTCAAATCAATATATATAAAGATAACAGTTTGAAAAAAACAAGTAAATTTTCACACTCTTTATGATATGGGGTTGTGTGTCAGAGGAGATGGCAATCACTACCTCAACAGTCGATGCACTGGGGTACATCAAAATTTTTCACTCTTTTACCCATTCCAACTGAAGAAAATAGATTTGGTGATAATAATGAACAGAGTAAAGAGTGTTAAAGCTTCTCTCAAGAAAAAAAGCCATATTAACTCGAGCCCATGGCTAGCAAACAGTCTGGATTTCAATCTGATTAGAAATTATGGTGGAATTTTTTGAAAAACGGTCCAATGGAATGGCTCCATCCTGCAAAGCTGATTTGTCAACCACTAATCGTGGAAGTTGGAATTGCCCCGATGAAGAGTATTATCAATTGTTTCTTCTACCTGATCCGGAGAAAAAAATCTAAATGATTTAAGCGAATATGCTCAAGATTTATTTCAAGAAGCTAGAATGTTCAGCTATCAAATGAGAATTGCTTTGTGCCATATTTAAGATTTGTTTATTTTCAGCTAAGTAAAAAAGCTGAGTGAACTTTCTCTAAGAGTGGTGACTCCATAATTTTTCTCAGGGGTAGTAAATACATACATACATATATATATATATATATATATGCATAAGTACATACATGGATACATATACATGCATGCACATATATATATATATATATATATATATATATATATATATATATATATATATATTATATACACACACATATATGTATATATTTGTTTTATTGATGTGAGATGATCCAACAGAATGTTGATGAAAGTGACAATTGTATCTGTGTCTGTGAGTTTGAAACAGAATCACATAAATACATTACAATGTTAAAATACAAGGAATTGGCTAACACTCAACAGTCCATTTAGGAAACAGTATAAGCACACACATACCACCCTTTTAAGAAAAGAAAAAGAAGTTTCACCCACCATCAACCAAAAAGATTAAAAACAACACACCCTACTTTCAACCGCCCTATATATATCAACACCTATCCATAAAATGCTAGACACCACCTCTGAATTCTAAAGAACCCACAGTCAAAAAAACTTTTCCTGAGAATTGACCATTTTCATCCTGATACAAACACCTTCTTTACCCTTCTTATTTCAGACCAAACTTGACTCTCACCTACACTGATACAAATACCTCCCTTCCTGCTCTTACTAAACAACCATAGCAAAGAAATATCCCTTTTTCTTTCCTCAACCTTAAACATGTAAACTGCTCACAATTTTGTTTGCACCACTGCAAGTTTCTCTGAAAAAGATGGCTGGCACCAATTGAAATACATTGAAACATACCCTTATGATTATAAAAAGATGTAACACTTGCTTTTCTCTTAAATTTTTTCTCTTAAACCTTCCAATTGTCACTTTCATCAACATATATATCTATACATATGTATACATGAATACAAATATGTATGTACACATATATATTACACATATATATATATATTACAAACACACACACTCACATATATATATATATATATATATATATATATATATATATATATATATATATATATATATATATATATATATATATATATATATACACTAGCATGATATCCCCCCAAAAAAGGTTAGGATTATTTAGGTATGGATGAATTTTAGAATTATAAATTTTAGTATAAATATATTTATTACAAAAAAAACAAGGATTGTATTTCATTTAATATAAATTAAGACCAGAGAAACTTTAATAAACTCTAAACAAAATAATTCAGTGAATTTGGGTCATCGAGAGAGATGGATTTGTGCTTTTCATATTCATTTAATTTATTAACTAGCATATACCCATAAAAATGTTATTTGGTAGTTATTTATTTAGGAAATTGATAATTCAAGCCTGCTAATATTAAGTTTTTATTATGTCTCAACTTTTAAAGGGTGAAGTCTCAACAAGTGTAAGTAGTTTTCAAAAAATAATAACATTAAATTTATTTAGAAAAATAGATGAAAGAAAAAAAAGATAAAGTATACATTTTTTTGTGTAAAAAAAGAATTCAACAAATATGATGGGAATATTCAAATATAGATGAATTATACTGATATATATTTTAGCATAAATTCATACATGTATTTTCTTCTTAATTGAAAAAAAAGAAAGAAACATAAGATTAAAGCTGAGAAAAATAAGTTGTCTATAGAAATTGTACAAATTTTTAGTCGCAGACCATGTTGGGGAGTAAAGTCTGAATGAGAGATAATGATAGGGGGTATAGGGTCAAAAGGCAGACTCAATTTTTTTAGCTACCCCTCTTCTAAAAACTGGTAGATGAATAATCAGTTTACAAAATTCAGTAATTTCTTTAGAAAACTTGGCACCGGTTTAGCCAGTTAATACCCTCTCTTGTCATGGCAACAGATGATCTGATATTTCACAACTCTTCTAACCATTCGACTAATATACATCCCTAAAAAACGATGTCTTATGACCTTAAAGCCATTTTATTAGGTAGTTTATTCATGGCAGACTGGGTTAAGAAGTAAATTCTGAACATGAGTTAAGGATAGGAAGGGGTATAGGATGGAAAGGCAGACTCCCTTTTTTAGCTGCCTCTCTCCCCCAAACTTGTATTTATATAAATGATATTAGAAAACTGTCAACCAAAACTATCAACATAGGTTTCTTCAGTTTCAAGTTGATCTGGCTGGCTACATATTTATGTATCACGTGTACAGACCGCACTGATGGAGCTAGAGGGCTGACAATTCGAACATTTACTCCTTGATACCACCACCAAAAATATTGTTTTTTTCACCCCCCCCATAGGTTTTTAGTGGGGTTCAGTTGGTATTTATTTGTTTTTGTTTTTCAATTCAGACTTTATTTTAGGAATCACTGCCCAACTAAAGAGAAATGACTTATCCATTGATCACCCCTTTTTCCAACTTTTCTAATGATCACCCTCACCTTTTTGATGAGTACTTTGTATGTAAATAGTAAGAAGGAAATGAGAACTCTCTTACATACTGCAGGTGATGTTTCCATCTTATTTTTCATAGCATATTTCCCATGATGCTTTCGATAGGAATTTTGGCATAAAACTTGACCGTCATAAACTTAGTTTGGTCAGTTGGTCTGAGTTATTAAGTACTGAAAAAATGAAGTTTGCTGGTAAGTGACAAAACTTTTTTTCTAAAAAAGCTTTTTCAAATCCATTCCTATTATTACTCAATTGAAGACTGTCTTCGCTGACTGTTGAGCTTGATGTGAAGTCATTTCCTTTGTATCGAATCAAATATATGAGAATTTTTATAACCTCATTTGGCAGGGGACACAAATCACACTATATAACGAACTGCATTATATGAGAGGACACTTGAACCGTATAAATGTATAATTGATTTGTACAATGTATATAGTCTAGAGAGCTTTACAGCTTCGATGTTGTAGAATATTTTTTCAAAATTTCATGTCATTTCAGTCAATCATGTCTAAATATTTGTTTATGCAATTAATGTACAATTTTCAAAGGGTTTTATGTTTTACACAAAATTAGACATCATGTGAGTTTTTCTACTGGGGATCATCAGTTGTTTACTATATAATTGTTCCAGGTATTTAAAAACAAAACAGTTATATTAAGATTGCCTCCTAGCAGTGTTGATTATATTATTTTTAGGACCATGTCATAATACACGTATTTTGTTATTTTATAGAGTATATCATCATAATGTATTGTATATTGGATGTTTTTTCATACAACACATCATTTTATTTATGTAGGCTACACAAAATAATGTTTAAGTTTAATGATGAGGGATCAGTAAGTATAACAACAGTTGTGACTCATTGTGTTCATTTTCTACCAACATATTCAACAGAAGAATTTGACATAAATATTCCAAGATCACTAACATCTGACTGAATTATCCATGTCTTGTACTATCTTACTTCATCAAAATTTTAAATCACTTATTATATTAGCTTTTAATTGATGGTTAAGACAAAACCAAAACCAAGTAGTATTCCAGTAGTCAGTAACACCAAATGGACTCTCCCATCAATATACTAGACATTTGTTATTTAGCAGTACTAGTTCGATCTCGTACTTTGCCAATCTAACAGTCAGACAAATGAACCAGAGCCAAATGTTTTCCACCTTCCCCGGTTTTAGCCGATTCATTCATCATTCATACTGACAAGGATCAAATCAATCTCTTTTGTTTCCTGACTTTGTGAAAATACTAGTAGGTGTCATCAAGAGCGACAATTTTATTTGATATTTTTTTATTCAATTTTTTATTCAACAAATAGATATAATATAAATAAGTATTTAGATATTTAGATATTTTTATTCAATAGATATTTCTCATTTCGTCTATTTTACTATATACCCTCGTGAACATTTGAATTTCATTATTTCATTACGGTCAACCTGATAAGTTTTTAAAGGATCAGGATACCTAGTCATGGCTTTATTGAATTGCCTAAAAATCTTACAAAGTTCACAGTCTTGATCTATCTGTATATGTATCGTGAACAAATTATAACAAATTATAACAATTATTAAACATTACTTTTTATTACAATTATTAAATAACATTATCTATAAAATCTATGACAAACTATAAGAAATTATATAATAAACAATTATATAACAAATTATAACAAACCGCATTATATTGGGTGATGCATGCACCAATATAACTAATATGACTTTGATTTGTACCATCTATATCACAAGCCGCACTATAATGAACCATGTTATTTCAGGGGAGGTAAAACATGCTATAATAAACAACATTATATCTGGGGATGTGTATACCAATATGAGAAATGTGTCTTTGATTTGATCAGAAACTGTCAGCCAAAAATGTCAAATAGGTTTCTTCAGTTTCCAAGTTGGTCTGACTGGTTGGTTGGCTGACTATGTATGTATGTATGACATGTACAAGCCACACCGATGGAGCTATAGGACTGAAAATACAAACATGAATTCCTTACTGTGTCTCGAAGAAAAAATTTTTTGGCTATTTTGAAAATTGCCATCCAAAATATGTTTTTAATGAAGAATTCAATTTGTGAAATGAATTTATGTTAATTTGATTCCTTGGTTTGTGTCAGGCAGCATTCAGTCTTCTTTTTTTGTTTTTTGACTTTTTTAGTGATCATTGCCCAACAAAAGATGGGAGAAGTAACTTATTTGTTGATTGCCCCCTTTTCCAATTTTTTAATTGATCATCCACAACATGGCATGCTGCTGAAAAATGTGGGTCATTTAACAGTTTCTTTTGAATGACTAACCAGACTTATACATGTCTTGCAAATAACCCCTCTAACAAACAGCGATTTTTTTCTATATATATTGCTAATCAGACAATATCAGGGGGGCACAAACCATGCTATAACGAACCTTGCTATATCGGGGGATGCCTGTACCAATACAATAAATGTGTCTTTGATTTGTACAATATATATATATATATTGTGAACTGTGCTATATCAAGGGACATGAACCATGCAATGACGAACCATATTATATTCCAGTCTCTACAGAATTCTCTTAATGAAAAAAAAACCAATTCTTCAAAAGATTGCTAAAGGCACCTAGAGAAGTTCTTAGCTGAGAAAGATAAGTTCTGGTTGGGTGGAATCAAGAGGTTACTTGAAAGATAACAGAAGCCACTGGAACAAAATGGTAAATAAAGATCAATAAGTTTCAGTACTAAAGCATTGTATTCATACATTCAGTTATGTACTTTACCGACAACTAATATTCTTTATTGTTCCATTAAAAAAAAATGCTTTGCGGTCCAATCAATGAAATACTGTTCCAGTCAGACAGGCTCCCAAGGATTACAGACGCAGTTCAAATCTTATTGGTGGCTTATCCTTTATTTCCTATCTATGCTGTTTACTTAATGGTTATAGAATAAGAACCTGAGAATTTCAATAAAAAACAACAGAATATAAGATCAAAGAAATACTAGTCCAAAAGTTAATGATAATTGATTATGCTTCATCTGAGAACTTTCAAGTTTATCAAATCAAAACTCTGCTTCATTATTAGAAGCCTGAGAGAGTCGACACATCTGCCACAAGTATTTATTTGTGCCTACTTACTTTTTTCTAATGATTCAATTTGATATTATTAGCTATCTGTTGATTTGTATAATTAGCAGCTGATTTTACAAAGGACGACTTTCATGAGCTTTTTTTTACTTCTTACTCTCAAACAGCTTCTATGCACCAACTGCATACCCCTGTATTCATATATTTTATAAGATCTTTTCCCTTAATCCAAATCTTACTATTATGCATCATTAATTAGTTTGGGCAGGATTACCATATTTAGGGCCACCTTTTTCCAAAGATTATGATGTTTCCATATAAAAGCTATGAATTGGGAAACAGTCAAGTTTTCAATTACATATTCAAGAGGCATACTCATTACTGATGTGCTTATACTAATTAGTTTTTTAAAAATAATCTTCCACTTGTACTTGGGGTGTTGTGAGTTGGCAGAGATGGTGGTCATGTTATTTCTTCTGTTTATTTTATTCTCTTTCATTTTACTTGAGCAATTTATCATAATCCTCTTCAAATTTGCTTGGCCCATCAAAGTCAGGAACTTTCACAAATATTAGTATAGACCAGGGTTTCTCAACCTGGGTGATATCACCCACCAGTTGACAATTTCAACTCTTGGATGGATGGTGAGCAAATGTGCAGAATATAGTGGGCATTTTGAAATTTTGGTTGGAGGTGTTGGATTTAGAGTATTAAAGTCTATAATTGATAGTAAAAAATGAGTCAATAGCATCATTTTCTTAAATGGAGTTGAAATTATTGAGTATATCAAGCTGTTATGATCCCATGCAGTGGAGGCAGTGGAAGAAGAATATCGAAAATAACAAAATGGATTGAAAAATAGGTCTGCACGGAACTGTCTGAATTCCTGAGATGAGATGTTGCCAGTGGCAGGCCTATAGTTGGTGTCATCGAGGGTGATAACTAAAGGTGTCACCCACTTCCAGAACTCATTCTCTTCCAAGGATATCTAGAATTTTTAAAAAATTCAAGGATCCCCCCAAATTTAACCAAATCTCCTTTATTATAAAATTGAATTGAAATTCATTAAGAGATATCGTGTGGCCAATCAGATGTTTCATAAGACAAAAACTATATGAACATTTACCGTCAGTCATATTAGTGTCATCTCCTCTGAAGGTGTTAACGCAGGCCATTAGAGAGGATAATTTCCAATTGAAACAAAATAAGCAAAAATTCACATTTCTTAATTACGTCTCTGCAGGTATAGAAATATTGGCACTGTTCTCAAAGACATACTCTAGTCAACAGAAAAATTCATGGCTGACCTTACTATTATTCCTTCTCTCATTATCTGTGTCAAATCTGACCCCCTAATTATTTGATTTAACTCCTCAAAAATAAAATTTGCATTTCCCATCATTTCTCTTTGCAGCTACCCCCATTTTTTTTTAAATTGCAAGTAATTTCCAATTCAGATTATTTAGCTTGATTCCAGGAAAAATAGATAGATAGATTATGACTAGTGACAGCTTTATTGAAACAAAATAAGCAAAAAACTTGTATTATATATTTACATTAAAATAGGATGTATGTAAGCGTGTTTTGTGGTAATTAATTAGTTGCCTTCACTTGGATTAATAGCTTCATTCACAAAAGATATTTTTTTGATCGATAAAGACGGTCTTAAGAGGATCTATACATTATATTAAGCTTTTAATATCTTTTCAATTTTGGCAATTTTTTTCTCTACACCCATTCATAAAATAAGCTGATATACCTTGATTCATTTTTCTGATTATAGTTATTGTCTTTATCAGCCTCCAACCATTTTTCACAATATCCCAAATATTGCTGAAAGACTTGGAAAGAACCTTAAACCTGATAATAGAAGTAATATACAAGACATAAATTTTTTCAATGAATTAGCATATTTTTCAAGGCTAGTGCAATTAAAACATAACGATTTATTAGTAAAAATAGTGAGATGCAAATTAATAATGAGTTACTAGAAACAAAAAAAATGATCTTGTTCCATGATTTTGCAAGCATATATTTCAAACATAATTTTATCTCATTATTTTATCATGACAATTGTATTCTTTTTTACCTAACAATCTCCAGAGAGCAGAAATGGTTTGACATTGTTCACAAAACGGAATTTTTGTCAAAACCAAAATGTTTTATGTGATATCAATATGTTTTACCTAATATTAACAATTTTGATCACGCTTCTCTGTTGAACTTCCCTGACGAAAGCCGTCAGAATCCCTTTTTATCATGAAACCAGAATTTTTTTGTAAACCCTTTAAAGGGTTCATATGAACCCAGATTGGTCACCACTGGTCTATATGATAAAATGTTGCAATAAGAATGAGCAAAAGTATTCAATCAAGGCCAAGAGTGGTAAATATTCACTTTTGACATAGAAAGTGGACAACTTCAAGTCACATTCAAAGTTGCAGTAGCTGTATAAATGCTACAAGAAATTCCTCCAAAAATACAGTGATAACAGTTTCTAGCTGATGCTAAAGGTTCTCTGATTAACAGTTGATTCACTCAGTGTACACACATACAAACACATACACACTACAAGAATAGAAAATAAGATACAGTAAAGAGAATAAAAAACTCTGGTTTAAAAATATCAAACACTGATATGAGCTACTGATGTATTTCAGTGTAATCAATACATTAATTTATGAATATATCAAGATTCTCTTGGGCCATTATCAACAAGGAGTATGCGAAGGCCTGATATTATCCATATGAATACATTTACTATTTATACAATCAGAAAGAATATGAGAATTAATATGATTTTGATATACATATTTTATTAACAGTTCCAGGTTAATGGCACAAGAATTATCTAACATTTCCATTCTAACCAAGGTCTCTTCATATTTGGAATAAAACGATTTTTACATAAGTATTAAAGGTTAAATACCTATGATCTTGAAACAATAAGCAAGCTTGTGGTATTTATACATACATCAATAAACTGATGACAGAGCGTTGACTGGATTAAACTATGTTTTAAATAAGTTTAAATTCTGTTAGTGAGTGTGAAAAAACATAGGAAAAAACTCTAAATTATTATCATGTACAAGCATAAAAAATATGAACTGGAGAGGAGTTATATATAGCTGGTAGATGAGAGGAATTCTAGGATTTGTGTTTTTTTTCATAATATTCCATGCTGAAATGGAACAGGAGTCTTATATGCCACTAAATATGATAAATTGAATTACATTTTCATGACTATCACCCATTTTATTAATTTGTATCATAAAAAAAGAAAGGAATTGCTGATTTACATTAATGTTTTGATAGGAAAATTCCAGTCAGTTTATAAAAAGAGAAGTAAATACAGACCATACTGATAGGTAATCAATATTTGATGAATAAACTAACATATTATGGTAATATTTTGATGTTTATATCTTCATCATCATTTAACGTCCGTCATTAGAGATAGACATTGCCCAGGATCCGCCACATTTCTCTATCATGGGCATTGTGGAGCCAGTATAATCTGAATTTGTCTAGTTCATCTCTCGATCTTGTACTCTGTAAGCCTTGGTTTTGCACTGCTCTGCTGAAGGATTGCCATTCTAGGGTTTTTGATAATTTCATGTTTATATTTAATCCTAGTGATATTTTAATGTTTATATCCTCTGAACATTATCTCAGCCTGGTCTTATATGGCAGAGATAGTTGCATATTAAATTCTGATGTCTGTTTGTTCAAACTCAACTAGAAGCTAAGATTTCAAATGATAAAGGGAAGCCAGCCAGATTGGCATGATACAATATTCCTACCCTCCAAGCATTCAAAGCATTTGCTTACTTGTAAAAACTACAATATCTACCTATCTATCTATCTATCTATCTATCTATCTATCTATCTATCTATCTATCTATCTATATTTTAGATGCATGAAAAGTGAGCTTCTGTTTTGAATTTTTGTACATGAAATTTAAAACCTTATATTCGGCTTAATATTCATAATATTATGACTCTCATTTTTGAATATCCAGTTACTATGTAAAAGACAAATTTAAAATCTATTGTCTTGATGTTTTGAGTATTTATCACTTGAAAAAAAAAGGAGTTTTCAAATACCCAGTTTTTTTTTATCAAATAATTATCTTTGAAAAGTCTAGAAAGATTTCTTTAAAATAGGCTGAAGTTTATTTGTTGAATCAATTTAGGGCTAAATAAAACCAAGAAATTTCTAAACACTTGAAAAAATTTTCAAAAAAGGTGTTAGGAATATTTTTCGCGTTCTTGAAGAGTTATTTCCCTTACATTACGATCATTTGTTTTCTACCAACACTAAATGAAAGTAAAGCATATCTATAAATGAACTGTTTTACCTAGTTGTAGTAAACGATTTTAGTATTTGGAAATCAAATAAGTAAGCAACTTGGCAATCAAAACTGGTCATATATTGAACGAGGATATTAAACTCAACTTTCGAATTAAAAAGTAAAATGATCAAATAGTTCTTTTACACATGAGGATTAATCTCTGTTGTTCTCATTTTCTAGTATCACATTCTGGTCATGTTAAAAAGATAAAACTATAATTTCAAAGATTGTTTGCTTTTATTCTCTTTCAAATAAACCCTTGCTATACTGAATCTCATGTAATGTATCTCAGATTTAACAAACACATAGACCGTAACAAATTTTCTCCTTTTTAGCGAACAGAGTTTGATAAATGCAACCAACACATGAATCATAACAAATTTGGGATTAATTTCATGATCCAGCTTTTTGTTGCCAAATCAAAGTGTAGTATCTGTTCTTATAATGTCAATGGAACATTGCATTAACCCCCAATTTTGAATTCTAGACATCATTGTGGTTGTATTTTAATTGTTTTCTCCATGAATTTTAATCTAATTTTAATATTTTTTTCAATTGATTAAGACAGCTGTTGATATGAATTTTATTTATTGCTGTCATTAAAACCATGTGACATGGCATTCACATTTTAGATTTCCTCATTCGCATTTCACATTTTGAAAAAGTCAAGTCATCTACTTTGATTTCACTAAATCATTCTAACTTACTATAATTCTTCATAAGTCTTTCTTAACTTACTTTCAACTCATTAATTAAAATTGAATTTTGTATCAGAATGAATTATTGATTTTCAATATTTTTGTAATTGTATTATTGCATCTTTCATATGTAAATAATCTTAAAATGAATAAAATATAACCAAAATGTAACTTTAAAAGAAAGAAAAAAGAAATTTCAAATCGAATTAAGCCAAAATTCATGAAGAGAATTTTATTAAAATAACAATGCTTGTTTGTTGTTTAAAATGTTGAATGATCAAATAACTATTAACAGAACATACACACCATATGATTAAGAAGATTCCAGAAAGATCCTGGAGGTTTTAACCTATTAAAATTTTGTTAACCAATAAAAACTGGCTTTTTGAAACTAATCAATTATAGACTGACATGGTCATTTTTTGTATCTCCCTTAACAGGAAAAATCAGTTCGAGAAATGACAAACTGATGAATTGGTGTATAAAGTCTCAGTTTAGAAAAAATACAATGAGGAGAAAACATGAAAATTATAGTCTCCAGTTGCAGAAAAAGAGATGGAATAGGAAAACTTTCCGTTACAAAAGGAGCATATTCTGGAGACAGCATAGGAAGGCGCTTCTCTGATATTGTAATGGGATTATCCAGGAAGGATTTGAATTGTCTCATCCATTTCTCAACTCTTTCTGAGAAGAATCCCCTCCTTTCACTGCCTTGAAAAATGGACTTGTATTTATGTCCAACAAGTGTGGAAGAAGAAGAAGAAGAAGAAGAAGAAGAAGAAGAAGAAGAAGAAGAAGAAGAAGAAGAAGAACAACAACAACAACAACAACAACAACAATGATGATAAAAACAACAACAACAACAACAATAATAATAATAATAATAATAATAATGATGATAATAATAATAGTAGTAGTAGTAGTTTATTGTAGCAGGAAGAAATTTGAGTTGCCATGTGTGTCTACTCACATGGGTCCATACTTAATGCCCAATGTGTGACATCATGGAGAGACTTGAGAGAAGAAGGTGAAAGTCTAGAGTCATCCATGTTGGATCCAGATGTCAACATTCTGACAACCACCATTTTGCTTTTAGTGGGAGAAAATGTTCAAATATTTGGAATAAATAGACTCAAAGGATAAAAGCAAAGAAAGTCTGATCATCAGAGCAGAAATAAAGATAAATGCCGATGGTTAGATAAAGATAGAAACATCTAATAAACAGACACAACAATTATAAACAGTCACACAAAGCTGGAATGTAAAACATATAAAATGTTTATTGACAATCGTTTTAGCTGGCATAATTGAAAAGTAATTATCTTACAGGAGATATAAAGGAGAGAGTTATCTATTAGGTTATTCCTATGTAATGAAGATGGAATATAGGAGAGAGCTATGTTTCTGGATGGAATTACGTGACATAATGGGTCTGATGTTGTTTCTTTCATCCATCGATGGAGCCTATGCTTATAGTTTAGTCACAGTAAAAAAGTGGAAACCATTGGGAAGCAGGGCATAGATGAATGGAAGTTAGGACCTTCATAGTGATCAAAAGGGAGTGACATCAATTAAAATGTGGCTGGTTTTTAGGTTATGTATTTGAAGCTATGTACTTATTTGTATTTATTTTTATATCAATTTTAGCTGGAAATAAAATAGAGTCGCAACAGACTTATTTTGTGCAGTACTTCACAAGAGCGGGAGAATTTTGTTACTCAGAAGATCTATTTCCTCTTTATCTTTGCGTATGTGTAGTTGCAATTGACCATTGAAATCTGTTTCTATGAATGAGAATCCTGATTCAGGTAGGTTGTAATTGTTTTTAATAATTGTGAGGTCAGTTGATGTAAACTAGGATCCAACAATTCAATGTCACAAAGTTTTTCATTCTCAGTCTTATATATCACTTTTATGACTATTAACGTACCCACTAAAGTCATCAGATTAATTTTTGCCATGAGTTAGTCTTACTTATGGGCATGAGAGTTTTAGTTGTAAAAAATTCTTGAAGTTTCATTGACATGAGAATAGATACTACACTTTCATCTTTTAGTAAATGCCACGAATTTGGTAAATGCCATGAAATTTCTTCTTCTTATTTTCTGAACGATATGATGTAAGGTCAGAAATAGATCGAAGGTGAACCAAACTGCCTTTAGATCAACTGAATGATTTTCAAAAAACCTTCTTTCTTTAACAAATAATTTTGAATATGCAATTATTTGCTATTAGCTATCTATCATGTGATTACTGCAGATTATACAAGCATGTCCAATGATTGGTCAAAGTTTTAGAGATTGAGTCAAAATCATCTTTAAAGTGTGGATGGCATGTCTGACTTGAGAAATATTATTCAAAATTCTAGCTTTCAATTGTAGCAAATTTGCAATCATTGCAGTCCTATCACACACACACATATATATATATACATATATATAGTAAGATGAATTATCAATCTGTAAGCCAAAGCAAGATGTACAAAGTGATAGTTTTTGTTACAATCACATAATAGTGTATCTTGTACCAACCTGCTGTTTTCTGTGAGAAATTTCATGGACTTAAATCAGTATAAAATGTTTGATTTTACTAGAAGAAAATTTATACATATGAAACTGGGATATATATATTCTAAATAAAATTTTAAAGCTTATACGTTCCTGTATAAATATTTGAGCTGTGTTTAAAGTACTTTAAACAAATGTTCTTTCTTCTTTCTTTATCCCTTTTTTCTATTTTTTCTTTCTCTTACTTCTCTTTGCACTTCAGTCTGCCCCAGCTGATTTTGTTTTCATTCCGAGAGTCTTTTAGTTCCAAGCACTAATAAACTGATAAACCAATGGAATTGTATAGTTTAATGTTACTCCCTGTCACACACACACGCACACACACATACACACACACACACGTACACACACACAAGCATACAAACAAAAAACAAAATTTACAAGGAGCAGTTTTGATGTATAGGTAGTGTAGGGACCATCCAAACTCAGTGAAGAAAAATTGTGCAAAAATAAGTTCGATGGATTTCCCACTGTAAAGTGCAACAGGAAAATATCAAAAAATTGATATGAATAAAAATTTCATGAATCAATGACCAATCACAAGTTAGCCTGACAGCAGGCAAGATGGGTTTCACTGGAGCCTCCCCTGAAAAAGATAAAAGGAAGCCTAATCTAACTTTCAGTACAAGTTCAGTGTTATCATTGCATTCAACAGCAGTCAGTCTGACAGAAAGCGCAATTGTAAATGATCATCTATGGTTCGCTGGGGATTTATTTTCACTCCATATTTACTCACTAACATGTATGAACAGTGAGTACCTTTTCCCCCCATTCAATTCACACTGACTTTTCCACACCTACAATGCTGCAACTGTTACAATGCACACACGTATTCTTATAACCCCCAAAATTTACACTCACAATTACAAATGCTCATCTCAATAGATAATAATGATATATAAAACCAAATTCACTTCATACTTTTTTGAACACAATCATTATTGCACATCAACACAAAAGACAAATTATCCTCTGTCATTTCTGTTAAATAATAAAATATATTTGTGATATACACCTCTTCGTCCAATGATTTATTGAACACGCTTTGAATTGAATTTTGTATATTGTTATATGTAACTAATACATAACAATCCCACCATAGCTACAGTACATTCTAGAAGCTAATATTTATTAGCATGCTTTTATCAAATAATGCACTAATTAGTCGCTAGTCCAGTGCTTCTCTAACTTAATTTCATGATGGCATACTAAGAAATATGTTTGACTTATGTAGTGCACAAACTCTTTACTCTATGAAAATATGAAGACACATAGGTATATATTTGGTCATAATTAGGATATAGAATTCATATATGAATATATTCTCGCAGGTATACACAGCATTTCCCGGGGATGGGGGATAACTTGAAATATAACCAAACAGGAAAAATATGTTCTCTGATATATTTCTTCTTACATAACGCAGCAAATAAAAAAACCCAATTATTTACGCTATGTGCACGTGAAAAAGTATCTGTAACAAAAGAAATATTTTAATGCTCAAAAAAGAACAAATGATGTCATCGATCAGTTTAACAGGGTTTCTGGATATGTAATATAAGTGTTTCTCCCATTGGATGTGGGGACTCAACCCTAGAGCAACCAATATAGAACTGTCCATGGGAAAAGCTTTGAAAAGGTAAAGGCCTGTGAACTTGAGAGATTGTCCTTGTGCCGTCATATAATTTCCAAAAATGACCTCATGTGACCTCTTGTAACCTCCAACATCAACCTCATATTGCCTATAACTTTTATTGTGTAAAGACATACCCCTATGCAATATTTCTGCATCCTAGAAGCAATATTGTGGCCCAAAACTTTGCTAGAAATGGCCAGAAATGATATATAGTGACCATAAATGATTTTGATGTCAAAATCAAATTTCTAAATACTTTAGCATAGGAAAAATCTATCTCTGTCAAATTCAAGTTTCATAGGTGTAAAATTGTAGCTAACAACATAGAAAATTGGTTAGAATAGACCAAAAATAACCTCAGTTGACCTCTAATGTATTCTAAAGTCACTATTGCATTGCTTTAGAATTCTGTCAAGAAAAGATTTTCCCCTATGCTAAATTTTAGTTATAAAAATTATTGCCCAAAACTTGGAAAATTTAGTAGAAATAAGTAGAATCAACATTTGTTGACCTTAAATGACCCCCAATGTCAGCCTGTTACCTATGGTATGAGAAGATGTTAGCATCCTTGGTGCAAAAATGTGGTCTACAACTTTGAAAATTAGCTAGAAATAAACAAGAATGACCTCAATGGTCAACTCCGCATTGCATATGATCTCCACCATGGGAAGATGTATCATGTCCTATTTCAGTTTTGTAAGTACTAAATTGTGGCCCAAAACTTGGAAAACTTTTAAAAAATAATCAGAAATTACCTCTAGTAACCTTGAATGACCTCTGAAGTCAATGTCACATTGATTGCAATCTTTGCGGTGAGGAGATGTAACTATACGCTAAATTTCAGCATCCTTGGTTTAAAATTGTGGCCTACAATAAAATTGGTTAGAAATGACCTCTGGTGACCTTGAATGACCTCTGTGGTCAAACTCACTTATCCAGTGGGATAAGTTGACTTCTCTTCAGTCTACATGCAGAATATTAGGTTGATAGGCCATGTAGTTTTTGCAGAGAAGAGGCATGACTAAACAATAAAAAGGCTCAAATGTTATTATCATATAAGAGGTATCCTATTATCAGTTTGTCTGTCATGCTATAGGAACCATCTAAAAATGGGCACAGCCCAATTAAATTTGGCATGTGTACTCAATGGACTTGGAGGAAGGTTTCGAAGAAAAAAGTTCTGAGAAAAAAAAAAGGTTTTAGAGAGGAGATTCTATTTACAATGTATCTATAACGCTAAACTGAACCCTAACTTTCTGGTCAGTGACAAACATTATCAGATAAAATAATTATGAATGCATACTATTTTAAACTCTACTTGAAATGATCTCCTTCAATTACATGTTTCTTATTTAATTTGATAAAATCACTGGGCCTAGACAGCGTGAATAGAACAAACAATGAAAGAAATCGGCTGCAAGTTTGATTCCTGCAGCAGCCCATTTCCTTAATGATTCTATTTATGCTGTCTAGGCCAATTGACACATTCTCCGTGTAATAACGGAAAGTCATTTCAAATAATATAACACATTTATAATTATTCTGTTGGATTATATATCCATTTCTCAATAATATAATTGTCTACATGGAGAAGCAATAGTGTAGATGAAGACAATAAATGAACAAGATGAGAATTGGACATATGGCATTTATTTGGACTTTTGACTTACCGGCGGGCTGTTTGGCTCAATGGTAAGAGTGACGCTATGTTGAAAGTGGCAACCTATCAGTCACAGGTTTGATTCCTGCAGCAGTACATTTCTTTAATTGTTTATTTCATTTGTACTGTCAAGGCCAAGTGACACTATCTCTGTGTAATAATGGGAGGTCATTTCAAGTAGAATTTCAAATACTATAGTGCATTCATCATTATACCTACATTTACATATCTTCTTATTTTATGTTTATATATGATTCCTTAAGGAGTCAAACGTGAAGGAAACTTTTCCCATCTTTTAGGGATCTACGTGACAGGAAATCTTTTTCCCATTTAATGGATCAATGGTGTAAACTTTCAAGTTGAAAAGTGAAGAGAAGATTTTTTTTCCCTTCTAAGGGTCAAAAGCGAAGTTCAACTTTTTTCGTCTTTAAGTGGAGTGTGACTTTTCCCCCTTTAAAGGGGTCAGAAGTGATGGAAGATTCCCCTCCTTCCTTTCTTTCTAGGATCAAAAGTGAAGGGAAACTTTATTTTGAATTTTATTTTAAACAATGATCTTTTATCCATCTCCAGAGTTGGAGGTATGTAGTTTTTGGATAAATAAGCTATCCTGTGTGTGTGTGTGTGTGTGAGAGAGAGAGAGAGAGAGAGAGAGAGAGAGAGAGAGAGAGTGCGTGTGTGTATGTGTGTGCACGCATGCACGCGCGTATGTGTTTAAAAACGTGTGTATGTGCGTGCGTGCACGCGCGTGTGTGTTAAAAACGATAGACCCTTGAATTTGATCGATTGAGAAAAAAAGTAAACGATGTGGTTGCACATTTTTTTTTTGTTAATTGTTCGTAAAGTTACCTGCTTAATTAATCATTTCCTCAAAAGAAGTTGTTATTCCTGATTGTCGTACAGTATGTGGGTGGAGCAATTGGACAATGATTGACATTCTCTCCCAACACGCTTAATTTGTTTACATGTGCTATTGTTTACACATTCACCGAATAATACCTTCTTGGCTCTTGTCTCCTACTCCCTCATTCCACATTAAATTTAGGGCAATTTCAATTTTTTTTTCTAATGAGTATAAAAAAGTAAATCACATGCTTCAGTTTAAAGTTTGTGATAAATTCAATTTTTAAAATCACCTTTCTTCTAAGAACGACATATATCAGCCTCTCATTATCATCAACATCAGCATCATCATCATCAATAGCAGCAGCGGTTAGATTCATTTCGTTCAAATTGTGCGTCATTTATGTTTTCGTTCGATTTTCAGATTTGCTAATTAGTTTTTTTTGTTGGGAATAGAAAACCTATTCGTTGTAAGTACAGAATAAACTTGAAAAAAAAAAAGTATTTATAACAAAAGACCCGAAAAAAAAATCTCAGTTCAAAAATTCCCATGGTGCTCCAGTAGTGGTAATATGGATGCCAAGGGAATGGAGTGGCGACTTGCTTAAGTCCTCTTAGCAACCGCGTCACAGTCAGTTTGACGGGAAGCAGAGGAACTGGTCGTTGCTATCAGCCGTGTCTGACGAGCTAACTACCTACCAACCTACGTACCTACCTGACTCGGCTTAAAGACAGCCTATGATAAGCAGTAGATGTCCAGGTGTTATGAATGTGAACACACACAAGATCCGGGATGGTGTTGACATTATTCAAAACAGACGATGTATGATGTACTAAACTATTAAAGAAAAAATAACTGTATTTGGTTTGTCTCTCCCGAGAAGGTTTGACATTTTTTCTACGATTAATTGAGTCGATCTTCCGACTTTTCGGAACTGGAAATTGTGGCATTTTTTTTTACAAAGACACACCGAAAGCCGTAATTCTTCATCATGTTTTTCAATATCGAAACCAAAATGGCTGGTTGCCGAAGTATCATCCCAACGTCGACAGCAGTCTGTAACACCTTTTCACGACTACAATAACTAATCACAACGGATATCTAACTCACATCAAAGGAACTCTTAGAAACGAAAGTACCAACTAAATAGTTAAGGAAGAAAAATGAACCCGACAGTTTCTTCTCCTCCTGTGTCAGGATCGAACTCGCATCATCTAAGCCCAACACGAACGCCAAATCCCATTGTTGGGAACAACACTTATAACAACAACAATCCAAGTAGTAATAATATTAATAATATTAATAATAATAACAGTCGGTCTAGTGGTGCTAATAATATTAACACTAATAATAGTACTACCACGACGACGACGACGACGACAAGTGGTCCTTGTCGTCCGTCTGGACGGGGCAGTCGATGCTGTCGTGACAATTGTGGACAAAGATGTCGTGGCTGGAAAATCGAAGAACCCGGCGGTCCGAAGCTATGGCGACAAATGGTGATCGGATTTGTAAGTGCCGCTTGTGTTGGACTAATCATGTTTTCTTTGGGAAGTATCTTCATATCCGAAGCTGTTCGCTCGAAAATTTCGATCACCATCATGTTGTGTATCATGGGAATGGGTATGTATTGAAAATCGATCTTTAAAATTCTACCCCCTGCCCCCCAACTTTTTTTTTTGATAAAAAAAAAAAAAAAATCAGAAAAAATTAGAAACCTGAGATTTATATCATTTCTGTAGGCCCCCTATTTATCCCGACCCCTCTGTCTTTCAAATCGTTAAAAGCTGTAATTTGAAATGAAAATATGTGATCCTTGTGAACCTAACAACCAGACCCTGATCTGGTCCAGTGATCCATCTTTTTAAGGTTGACTTATTGAATACTACTCGTACCCCGCAAATATAAAATGATTGTCTGTCTGGTATTCCGAATGAATCACCAAACGGATCAATTAGTCTTTTATTTCCATCTTTTGAAAATGCAACCGGAGGAAAAAAAAACCTCAACCCTTTTATGGCATCATAATTTTATTACACAACCTGCAATCAGCCCATTCAGTAATACAAGCAAATGTTTGAAACCGGGAAATGCGGCTAAATAAGCCTTTGTGTTAAAAACCTTCGCATGTCTGTAATTCTAACAACTATCATAATTTTTATGGATAGATAGAATTAAAGATTGAGTTGATTAGGTTATTATTATTTTGTAAAAAATGGTCTTTTCTTTTGTTGATACCTTCTTTCTGCCGAACGATTTTCTTGAAGTCGTTTGTTTGTGTTTTTTCTTTATTTTTCTCTCACAACTTTGACAATATTTATTCCAATTAACACTTTTCTTTATTTTAAGAAATTGTTGTTAACACATTAAATCAGCCTGCTAAAATAGCCTTGGAAAAACATTTGAAAAAATCACATCCACTGATAATTTTTTTGTCGCTCTTTGTAAGCCAACCCAACCAATTAATTTTTCCGTAGCTATCTTCAATTATTTATTTATTTGTTTATTTTTTAGAAGACATAGACAAGAATAGAACAGGGAACTTAATCAATTTCACAATTTTTTAATTTCACCGTGACTATAAGGTCTTTTAATTTTTTTATTTAACGGATCTGTTCATATCAAGAAATTCTTATAAGATTTAAAAAAAAATTCTCACTAGCGCACCGTCTCTGTCTTAGATTATTGCAACCATTTCTTCTAAAGCCAAATCTCTTCTCAAGTTATCATTTTATGATTTTCTCTTTTATTTCTTTCAAATTTGAGGATACCCATATATTAATCAAATGAACAATGACACAAGATAAAATCACTGAATTCAAATATTGTGTTAGATCTTGAAACATCAATGACACAGACAGTAGTACTGTTTGTTTCTATTCCGTTAATGTTTTTAAAACCGTTTTTCGATTTATGTGGGAATTCTAATTCTACTTTTTTTTTTGTACTGTGTGATTACCTCACCTCTATCATTTTAGTGCTTAAACGGTTGTTTGGGATAATGACGACAATTGCCTCTTAAATTAATCCATTTTCTTCAAATTGGGTAGGGTTCATCTTCGCCTGAAGAATGAAGAGACACACCCACACCCATTTGTATCTCTGAAATGATGATACTATAGGAACCAGAAGACGGTGACGTGTCTGATGTGAGATAACGTCTCTGAATGACACAATGATGTTATTTCTTCAACTTGAAAAAAAAAACACATCTAGTCTAGTCTGACATTATTGTACGCTTTGTTTGAATCAATGAGGAGAAGAGTATTTGCCCTCCTAAAATTTGAAAAACACCAATAAACAAAAGTATTATAATTCAAATCTAGCTATATTTTTTTTTCAAAAAGTTCATTATTCATTCCGTCACGTTCTTCGTTTTTGGGGTTTTTTTTCAACTCATTGTACTCTTCTATTTTCATTTTATTTTTCATTTATTTCAATTTCCACCTCCACTGGAACAATGCAATCTTGATTTTTCACTTAATGTAAAAGGTTTCACGATATTTGTTCAAAATAAACCGATTAATTAGGAATTCCTTTTTCTTTTTTTTTCTAATGAATATTCTTTCTTTGTTGATCTCTGTTCTTAGTGAACTGCAAAAGCATTGTTTCTTTAAAAAAATCTTTGTCAGTACCACCATCTGTTGTTTGTCGTTGTTCTTTTTATGAATGTGATTTTTTTTGTGAATGAATGCCTCGTTAACAATGCCCCCCCCCCCATCCTAGTAAAAATCCTCGAGTAATTTAGAATTCGGGAGGGAGTAGAAGGGACAGGTTAGTAATACATTTATACAATAGGCTGACAATGACATTCCGATGTGGAGACTGACAGGTTCGTACCTGACCGACGTGTTCATTAGTATTTTTCGTTAGTTCACCTGTGCAACCACACTCCTCCCATACTCACTTCCTTGATTTATGTAGGATCTGGAATGTTAAACCGCGTGCCTTTTAAATCCTCGCCCACACCTATCCATTGAGTTCTTCCACCCTCTTCTCAACCCTCTTACTCTGAAACAGAACTTCTTTGTTTGGCTGCCTTCTGAGATCATCTTGGGAAAAACTGTTCAAGAACCCAAGGGAAAGATAAGAAAAACGAATACTTGGGCAAAGGACAATAAAATGAATTAAATGTGAAAAGACTAACAGATGTTCGTTAGTTACTAACTTTTTTTTGTTTAATCGAGATCCGATGTGGTTGATTTTAATCTCGCAATTAAGATCTTTTCCTACGGTTAATTCGAAATGATTTTTTTCCTATGTTAAGGGGAGAAGTGAGGGAGATATAAGGAACTTAACCAACCCGATACTTGAAATATAACCTCTTGACCGATATATCAGTACCTATCTCTACCCCCAGAGTCAAACGTACAACTAGTTCAATACACCTCGCGTGAAGCGGGTAAGCGAAGTCACTTGTGTAGGTTTACTCCACTTCTATCTGTGATATGTTGTCTGATAAATTTGCCATTTAGTCTTGGCTTGTGAACACTTGATTCTCAACTTGCTGGGTAATGATGACTTTTAGTGTGTATATATATATATATATATATATATATATATATATATATATATATATATATATATATATATAATCTCTTACTAATAATTATAAATGCGTTATATTATTTTGAAATTACCTCCCGTTTGTACACATTGAATGTATCATTTGGCCTAGACGGCGTAAATGGTATAAACAATTAAGGAAAATAGGGTTGTTGGAAGAATCAAACTTGGGACCGATAGCCACTTTAACATAGCATCGCTCTTTCGATTGAGCTAAACAGCCTGTCGGAAAGCACCCCCCCCCGTAATATGTGAAGATAAAGCAGTTATCAGGGCCTTGGCCTTTCCGCCAGGCTGTTTTAATGAAAAAAAAAAAAAAAAAAAAATTTCCTGCAGATATCATTAGTGCAGACAGAAAATTTTATGTTGGTATATTGTGTGGTTCTTGAGTGTTGTCACATACGGATGGACAGACATTTGGTGAATTATAGCAGGATTGCTGAAGATGAATTCTTTGATTTAGATTTTGAGTTTTCCATCTTCCAAGTTTGTTTCAAGTTACATTGAGTAGGCAATGTTTTATGTGTAATGTCTGGCATTATTGCCACCAATCTTTTTTCTTTTACTTTTTCACTTGACTCTTTCTGAGCCAAAGAGCATGTTTAATAAATGATGCCTTTATTACATTTTTATTTTTTATTTTTCATGCCTTTTTAATTGTAGATAGTTATAAAAAATTCGGGCCCAAAATCTCCACCTGTATAGATGTGACCATATAAATGTTGTTTAGGGTCTAGCTGGATCACAATGGCCTTCCGTGACAATAATTCATTTGTTTGTCTTTGATATATATTCACGTTTAAAATGAATTATTGATAAATCCTACTTGATTTGAGCCCCAAATCTCCAAGTGTATGAATGTGACAGTGCAATAAATGTTGTTTGGGTCCACCTTGACCCCACTGGCCTTCCATGACACTATTTTAGTGGTATATGTATTACTTGGAAGAAAAAAATATCAAGAGAAGGGACAAAAGTGGGTTGGGCCCCTGGGCAACATATGTACCAAGTTTAACAAATGTAACCTTATGCTTATTTTTTTTTGGGGGGGACACCCAAAATTTGGAGTCCACCTGGAACAGATAGTAATCTTAAGTATTGATTTAAATATTTTGAATTTGACATATCTAAATAATGGAAACAGTCTGTTAAATATTTCTTCTTTCAATTTAGAAAGATTTTATTTATATCAGTGTGCACATATGTATGTTCGGGGGATAAAGAGTATTTGTAAGTGCAGGCAGGGTTGCCAGGTTGGTTTAAAAGAAAAAATTGGATATGTACGTAATGAAAATTTGCTCTAGCTAACGTGTTAAAAAAAAAAAAAAATAGGAAAAATATTTTTTCATATGTAGTATAGTATGAAGTGCTCTGACTAAATCTGACTTTTGTTACTTCCAGAAGTTTTTTGTTATCAAAGAAAAGTAACTTCTATAAATGACCATACTAAATCTTTGGAAATCTTTGTGAAAAAGAAAATTCACTGGCTATGGTAATAGTGGTACTTCCCTATTCTAAACTTTTACCCCAAATCAAATTATGCACATTTATTTCACATAACCAGATGGTATTGTAAATTCAAATCAGGACTACATGTGGGCTGTTGATGAGGTAATATATCATTTCATGAATTATGCATCTGGTCTCAAGATTTATTAACGTCCAGAATCTGTCATCATAGAAACTTTTCTTTACAAAGTCACCCTTTTTTATAGAATAAAAGAAAAAATAGACTAAATCTTTTATAAATTGAAAAATTAAAATGAAAATTGAATGCAACAATCATTTTTTGTGACGGGAAGGGTGGAAAATTCTGGCTATTTTGATCTGAATGTGCTCCAATGATCAGATTGTAGTTCATATTGTGATTTGAATATATCAACCTTTCTATCTTTCTACTTTGGACATATTTGGCATCCCTAAGTACCGGTCTTGTCTGTTAATGCAGTGTTTTACTAATTCAATCCCTTCAAGATCCCAAGATTTAATGGTTTCAAAACAGAAGTGGAACATGTAGTGTTATCAGTAAATAAAATGTAGTGTTATCAGTAAATAAAATCAGTCTTATTTTCCTTATCTATAATTATTTTTATATTCTCATACAATGTTATTCACATCTATGTGCTGTGACATGTATGCATCCATGCAATTATGTTTTTTGGCTATTATACATCATGTGGGGTAATTCTGGGCAATTTACATTAACAGACACCTGCTCCCTCTCCCCTGTCTTTTAATAAGAGGGTTTACAGTATCTGTTGTTTTGATCTTTGGCACAGTTTTTTTTTTTTTGTTAGTGCTACTTTGTTTGTTTTTTGGACTCCACTTTTCTTGTTTTTCAAAAAATATTTTAAAACTTTGTCCTTCTCTTTAAAATTCTTCTCTTACCTTAAAAATGTGAAAGAACATCCATCATCTCATCTCTCCTCCAGACAGAGATCAATTGCTTTGTAATATCCCATGAACCCACTCTCTCTTTGGCCTGTGTTGTGTCTGGTGGTTATACACTACTAATCTGGGCTCACGTTGCTTGCTGATTCTGAAACTATCAACATTTTCAAAGTTAAGTGAACCAACAACTTTGAAGAGAATTTAGGGAAAAATATAACAGCATAAACCACAACCTGTTCACTTTTAAGGTTACATTTTATGTTGAACTGTTGATACTTACTTATTAGAGTAAGACAGCAGGATTAAATTTGTAAGACTCGATTAATTTTGTCCATCTAATCATTGAAATTGATTATAGAATCTATGATTAGTGTGGAAGCTGAGTAAACTAACTAAGGCTGTGATCTGGCTTATGAGTTCAAGTTTTACTGGTACCTTATTCTTATTCATATTGCCTCAAAATTTTCATGTCCCGATCGGTACATTGCTCATAATCAAGCAATTTAGTTCAGCACTTTTAGTTTTGACTAAAATACTTGAAGACACTTACTATTCCTGTAAATGCCAGACTAATTAATGTAGTTGACACTAATGTCACTGATCTTTTTGAAGCTTATTTAGGTTATACTTTATCTTGACAATGGCATTTGAATGTGAAATACTCTTGAAACTCCTTGTAAAGGGCCTAAAATACCTTTCTAAAATCTTACTTTACAAAATCAATTTCTCCATTCTGATTAACATATTTAATGGTCAGGCATCTCTGAAGTTTGTCTATCCATTAACAAGCTTTTTACCTTTTGTTTCTTTATGGAGTTGTTTTTTTTGTGATGGGAAAATCCATTCGGTTGTCTATTTGTTAAGCTTAACATGTCTTATTTTGAAGTGGATATCAAAGAACAGACAGACTTCTGCTTATTTTTTCTGGTATCCTTCAATACTTTTCATATCTGGTTCTAATCAATATTGCTTTACTTCTCTGATTAGATAAGAACTGTTCTCAACCTGCTGCAAGATTATTTCTAATATGATGCTTTGATACATCTGTAATGCAAAGGGTGTAACATCTGGCCTGTTTTGTTTGCATAGAAAAATATCAACCGAAGACTTCATTATTGTTCTTTTTGTTATTTCTTTGGACGTGTTGAAAATGTATCTCATTCATGATTTAAAAAATAGTTGAATCTTAGAAAGAAGTATCTGTCTTCAAAGTATCCGCTTCTGCAAACATAAATCTCTTGACTCAACCTTGCCTTCAGGATATAAGGATAAAGATATGGTTATAATTTAATAGATATTTAGGGAAACTAGCAAATGAGTTGATATTTTGTTGCTTTTTTCATAAAATAATTTACTGCTTTTATTTCCAGTTGGAATGATAGAGGAAAATATGTGTCTCCTACTGATATAGTATATTATTTTATATGAAAATGTGCATGTGTATGTTTGGCTTACTTAGTAAGAAAGATGACGGTTCAGTTCTAAATGCTGAGCTAGCATAATTGTAAATCCGATTTTAAATTGGAGGAAAGATTCTCTTGTCATAGTGGCCTATCTAGTACTTGTAAAATCAAATTGTAATATCTAATATCATTATCACCTGCTTTTTTTTGTTTGTTTATTTTTCAGTCATTTTTATAGGTTTTCAATGTATTTTTTCTGCATTGAAAAACAATGTTGATTCAGTTGAGGTTCAGCTGTCCTCCATACACTTTCACACTTGGTTTCTCTAGAGTTACATAATGATTAAGAACTTCCTTTGTTGATGATATCACAGCTATTGTAAAGTAATAAGTAATAATTCTATTTACTAATTACCTGTAGCATAGAAGTCTAGAGCCTTTGACCTTGTAGGTCAATGATTGCAGATTTAAATAGTACTGTATGTATGATACATGCAATTGAACAATTTTGTAGATTATCCAAGCATCAGAATGTTGAAATTTACTTTAAGAAAAAAAAAGAATTCCTAGATAGTGCTGAATGGTGTATTAAAAAAAAAAAAAAAATGTGTCCTGGAGAACATTGATAGACATAGACACTCAAAGACACTCACTTGAAGGGTTGGTTGAGTCAGTTGTGGGGCTACAGTGATTCAATTGTATCAAAAATGAAAAGAATTGTCACTCGAAGAATTAGTTTGAGTTAATAGTTGCATACTTCATCCCAAAGAACTGTTGCTTTAACAGTCAGTGTTTTGTTTTAAACAATGAAATACAGTAGGGTAAAGTTTGTCCATTTTAATAAAAGAAAGTGAAGAAAACGCATGTTGTTGTAATGCATACAACCATGGTCAGATTTTCATGAAGTGGTGTGTAGGAAAATACACAATCATATCACATCATAATTTCTTCATATCAATGAATGCTGACTGGTTCTAAAAGAAAATTCACATGATTTTACATGAGTTTTATCTCTTGTTAGTAAAGCCCCTTACTATCCACTTTAAACCTCAAATATTTCATATTTCATGGCTACTGTTCTTGCTTTATTCTCTTTTATAATCTACAATATAAAATCATAACATCTTTTAGTTATACAGCTGAAATATTTCTGAAGTTCAGAGGGTTGTGAACATGTTCCAATTCTGTTTCCCATAGAACCTTAGGGTTATGACCAATGCTATTAATGGATACCTTCCATATATAAACACAAAAGCAGGTTTATGTCGAGAATTTTTTTGGACTTGACTGAGACTATACTAAAAAGATTGATTTTTTTTTTTTTTTTTTTCCTTTTTCTAAATGACTTGTTAGATTAATATATCACAAGCAGGTGTTCATGTAATTTTTTGTTGTTATGAATATAACTACAAAGTTTGAGTCGTAACTAGGGCTTCTGAAGTTGTTTGGAGGCCTGTCATGTGTTAAACGCTCTCAAAATGATCAGAAAAGTATTTAGAATGCAAATGTATGGCATTAGACTGCCAGTAAAGTTGCACTCGAAAATATTGCCATGCATCCTATATTATCGAGTTGAGAGCCTTCTATAATTCAATATTAGGCATTGACTATTTTTACAAGTAATGCAGGATAATATTTTTGTTTCCTAATATGGCATCAAATACAGTATTTTTCTTTCTGTTTGTTATTCAGTGTGTGTGTGTGTGTGTGTGTGTGTGTGTACATGTATGTGTACATGTGTCTCTGTACATGCATGAGACATCCTCTTGAGATTACAGTCAATCTAGCTTTCTAAAGTCTTCCAATTAACCCAAGCATGACAAATAAATATTTCCCATTGACATTTCCTGGTCGGGTTAAAATGAATGAAAGAGACCTTTCACCATCCTAAGGTAGAGGGAGCCTTTTTTTTTTTTTTTTTTTTTTTACTACATTTTATTAGTTCCCTCCAAAATCTTCCAACTTTTATTTTGAGACCTATAGCATTTCTTCTCAATTTTGATATCATTCTAAATAACCCATCAACTTCAGAAGTGATTTCTTTTAAGTGTATCTTAGTTATTCCACTTTACCTCTTAATTTCAGACAGTAGAACTGCTTGTGTTACATGTGCTTCTCTGGTTTCTTTCCTGTGAATTAAGGCTGTCACTATTTGATACATCGAGCAAGAGCCTACTGATTATACTATTATTATACCATTGTTGGTTATTCAGGTGTGACAAGTTTCCTTCCACTCTTCCTGTCTGCTTTTGGCCCTCTCAAAAAGAAAGTCTAAAAATAATTCAACTTCACCAATAGAGTTTGAAGAGGTATTCGTACATATTCACTCCTGTCTGTCCGTCCATACAATATTTCCAAAAGTTCTCAATAAATTTCACTTATGTGGAAAGATGGGCTATGGAAAAAATGATTGAAATTTAGGGTAGATACAGGAATTTGTTTTCAATTGTGAGATTTTTTAAACATGTTTATTTCCAGGAGAAGAGTTTGAAAACTAAGTGTTAATAAAAAAGCTAGATTAAATCTCAAGGAAGTAACTCAATATTTTTTAAATCCAAATTTTTCGTTTTTCTGTATCCATTTTCATCCAATTACTAGTTAGTGCATGTAATTGTCAGTGGTATACACTCTGATTGTTTTACTTTCTAGTTTGATAAATAAATAGTGTTTTAGTTCCAGAACTTTTAATTTGCTCACAATCTTATTCTCTTCATGAAATTTTGTATGTTGGCTTTTTTGATGATTTATCATTTTTTTAAAAAGATTTTTGAGTTATGAATAAGTTCTAAGTATGGGAGATTTATTCATTGTATTAGCTCAGGCCTGGACTGACCCTTTGCTCTTCTGATGATTTGTTCATCATCAAGAAAGAGGAAATAAGAAGATATATACTTGAGCACTTTACTCAAGGACATCCTATGCGCAGAACTTGGCTAACTAGAGTGTGTCTCCCTTACAAGCAGACAGTAATCACGGTGAAAACTATCTATCGAAGCTCGCCAAGTCAAACTTCTTTGTCCTGCTGCCAACAGAAATTGGGTCATCATCTTCACTGTAGTTCTAGTCAGGATGGATATCATGTCTTGTCAAAGGACAGCCTATGATTTTCGGCCCACAGATCCAGTGAAGCTGATGCTAGGTGGCGGAAGGGAGCATTCATGCTTTTCCCAAGGGTATTAGTGTATAAGTGAACACAAGTAGGCTTGAACTTGGCATGCCGAGTTGATTGCCCAAGCCACCATTAACTAAGCCTCTGTACCGCCATGTTTGGTAAATAGAAACAGAATTTCCTTCATTGAATAAAATATATCATAATATATTCTTTCTATTCCAATGGTACTAAGTATTGATCGTTTAGCAATCTAAGCTTAAAAAAGAATTAGAAGGAAATGTCTCGAATATTTTTATATGAAGTGTCTCGTCCTCAATACTTTTCTATTCCACATATAGGTAGCTTTGTTAACAAAAGAATAAGAACATTTGATAATTTAAAGAAATGCATAGACTAAAAAAATGCTTTCAGATTCTCTTCACAAATAAAAATGGCCTGCCCTAATTTTATTACTGCTTTACTATCAAGAATGATATAAAATTTACAGTTGACATGAAATGAAGCAATAAAATAATTTTTTTTTCTCAAGTGTTCCCTATGGCATGATAATTTTTTCTAAAAGCTTTCATTAAATATTTAATATGTGAGCATAATGTGTGAATTGATTCAATGCAGCTAGCTATTTATAGGATCTTTTTGATAATATTTGTATTATTAAAACCTCTTATACTTTTCTTAAGATATCTCTTCAATGTTCCGATGTTTTCATTTCTGTTAGGTGAATTGCAAATCAGTTGTTACGAAGTTGTTTGATCATTTGATAAAATTCCTCAAAAATAAAAATTCAAAAAATTATAAAGGAAAAATAATCTAGTTCAATTGATTAAACTTGATGTAAGTAAATCAAATATCAGAGTATAGAGATCTCTAATTTTAGAAAAAAAAACTGATAGTTTTATTTCCAGAATTTTCCCAACTCAAATATGTGTTTTGTTCCTGTCTGCATTTCTGTTGTCTCTTTGGAACATTGCAAATGGCATAAATTATTCATTAGGTTGACCTTAACATCTTTCCTGTCTGCATTATGACTATAATCAGCTTTTTGTTAGGCTGCATTCTGTTGACCTTTTTAAAGCAAACAGAAATACTTGATGGATTCTGTAGAATATTGATAGCATTTCATTTTCATAATCTTTACAGATTATTTCAGTACATAATCATTGGTTTTTCAATATATTTTGAATTATTTTTAAGCCAACCTTAATGGATACTATCTTAGTAGTTAAAAGGAAAAAAAAACAACAATTTCATCTGATTTAGTTTCTGTGAAAATACTGCTGGATTCCAGTTGATCAACTTAATTTCTTTCTGACTGTTATCATCATTGTTGTTACTACTACAACAATAATGCTAAGGTCTGTAAAATGACAAGAAAGAGATAGTAAAAGATGAATGAAATTAAAATCTGCCTGAACACAGAAAAATTCAACTCTAAAATTGACTTGTTTAGAAAGATATGACCATTACTATTCCAGGTTAGTTGATTCAAGAACCCCTTAATGGTCAGTCAAGTACCTTCTAAATAAGTGCAGTTTTGCTTGCCTCTTCAGAATTGCTGTCATCTGCAGTGTCTCAATGGCATGGTCAATAAGATATTGATCTATTAGAGCTTGAAATAACCGTATTCATCAATAAATTGCCATATTTAATCCTCCTTTTAATCACCGTTTAGCTCGAAGTGTTTCCGAATTTGGTTGTTTTCCAGAATTTAGCGAGATAGTAAACAGAATAGTTGAAAAACTGAATCTAAAGCAATATAAAACATCTGAAAAGATATCATCTGAATGCCTCACAGGTAGTTCATGGCTCCAAAAGTTTAGTAAACCAGCTTTTTCCAATTCTGGAATCTAGTAACATATTGATGATTCAGATGCTACATTACTTTCTTTGAAACTATCTTGAATCTGACAGTAACCAACAAGAATGTATCTTTCTTCTCTGTTATATCTAATATAGATTTTCTGTCAGAGGATTTTTCTATTTGGACGCAGTTAAGTCTGGCTCCAGGTCACATTGCTAGTGTACCTGGTAACCGAACGCCGTACTAATGTCTTCCTCTGTTGTTTGGAAAAGAGGTCCTCACTTTGTTTCCAGATCCTCTTTTAACTATTAATTGCCCACTCCTCCTTTTTTCTGCTTGAATAAATATAAAAGAAATATAGATGTACTGATACAAACTTTTCCTGCTCCTTGGTAAGACCCCCTTCTCACTCTTCCAGTCTACCCTTTTTTTTCTGTATTTCCGCTTTCCACCCACAACTGATTTCAAAATGATCTATCTATTCAAGGCTACTGTATCTTTCTCACGTTCTTTCTACTCAGTTTTCTGAGCAGCGGGGTGCGCATAATAGTCGTGATCTCGAATAAAGATAGATTGACGTGTGTCTTCTTTCTTTCAATTGAATCTCATTTCCTTCTCGTGAGAACTGATTTCACGTAAACCTTTTCCTCTTCCCGTCGGGATCAGCCACATTTTACAGTCCTCAATGACCATGTCCAAACAGTAATTGCTTCAACTTCCTCCACAGCTTATCCACTGTCCTTTCCATTGCACAGGTGTGAAGGAGATGACGGTGATAGGTACACAATGCTAATGTCTTTGTGTGAACATATGTGATAAGAAACTTGTATGTGAGAAGGGGTCTTGTTAATCTGTCAGCAACGACTTTTTTTTTGTTTTTTTTTCTTTCTGGAAAGCGGTAAAATAATAAAATAAAAAGAAATTATAGTAGGTGAGGGAGCGCTGCCCACACACACACTTGTGTAATTGTAGAAATGAATTTACCGGAAGTGTCTTTACGGTCACATACCTTTCTCTCTCCCTCTCTGCCCCCTCTTTTTTTTATACACCTTTTTCTTTGTTGACTCCCCCAGCTTGTTTTTCTTGTCCCTATTAAATATTTGTGACCTGACACTTCCTTGATACACAAACACTTCATCCGTTTTCCTACGCATTTTCTTTTTTTTTGTTTTTCTTACACTTCTACTTACTTTTAAATCATTTGACCCCCCCCCCAACACAAAACAATTAGTATAATGAAAAATTGTTTCCTCTTTTTAATCGTAAATTTAGAAGTAGTACACTGTTCTGTTTCCGTTAAACAATAAACGTCCAAAGATTTATGTAGGTATTCGTTTCACATTAAATACATGTTCGATAATACAGCAAGGAAATTTCTGGAACCCCCCCCCCCCAAAGCCACTTAATATACCTGAATTATGACTATCTTCCTTGAAACACTAGCATCACTTTGCATCGAGTTTCACCACTTATCTCTTCACTCACTGTAGTTTGAAGAGGATAGCGAAAAAAAAATGCTCTCTTACGAGTAGTTAACATCGGGTCCCTAAAACAGAAAGAAACCTTTCCACCTTTACCATTTGAATTATGTTCTCCTTATACCCCCCCCTTTTTTTTTTTTGTTTGACACTGCTTTGTCCAATATCTATTGTTTTTCTGAAGTACTTGAAATTTGTGAATTTCAATTTTGTATTTCTGCTCATAAAGCAAATGCTAAGGATATTTATCCCTGATAAATACTCAGTGGACCAATGAGTGGAGTAGACTGAATGGAGTCAGTGAAGGCCTAATACTCACGCAATACAATTTTAAGGCAATATGATGTGCATGAATTTTGACTGTTATCTGATGAAAAACAAAGCTTTAGTCAAAAATAGCCAGCTCCAAAAATATGCTCAAACAGTTAGTATCAAAACTACATTACATTATTTTAATGTTTTCTTTCATTAGATAAGTAGATATCTTCTCCATCTTGGTCCATATGCCTTTAAAGGTGGTGTTTCTATCATTTGAACTTGCCCCTGAAAAATTCTGTACTCTTTGATTTACACCATGTCAAAAAGTCAGTTTTGGCATTATCATTTTGGCAGCATCAAATAGTGTTCCTTTTCAATGTTCTTTGAGTTTTTTGAACAATTGAAATAATTTAACAGCCCCTTCCATGGGATGTGGGCAGTAATTACTGCAAATGAATTTATTGGTTCTTCAGGAATGGTTCATTCCACCACTGTGCAGTATAAGGCTTGAGGCATCAGCAATTATTCAACATTGTAGGACACCAGCACATTTTGTTGATTGATTTCAACAAAAAATGTTGTGGACAATTGAAGAGATATGGCCTTTGATAATTCACTTTGGGGTTTGATGAAAGAGAAAATGTCTCACTTTTTATTTAAGACTACTTGTACAGCTGAAAACAGGTGTATAAAGATTTTTCTTGGATCACTATTAATGTTGATGTCCCCAAATAACTAATTTGTGGGCAAAGTTTTGTTTAAAATCAGTGATATTTCATGAAATATCTATTGAAGATCATGTCATTAGGTTTAGATTGAAACTGAATTGAAAGATAAAATGCCTGAATTACATCCTTAGCTCAGTTGGAGAAGGAAACGCTAAATGAAGAGGTTTCACTTGTAGTTGAGTACTTGTAAAATCTATGATGACAGCAAGAGTATAAATGCCAAGAAATGTTCTAAATAAGTTTGAGCTTCCAACCTCTTTTTGGATGGACGAATGAAACTTCTAACTTGCACAAAAGCCTTTCTGCAGTTGTTATATATTAGTGAAATCTAAACTCCTTTGACTGTATTTGAATTATTTTTTTTTATAGTTTTAAATAAATCCTCCCCTCTGTATGTCCTCAATAAAACATTACTGTATATGCCAGTATAAGACTGATGCTTAATTGAAAAAAAACCCCACAAAACTATGCAAATATTACATTGCATCCAACGTGCTGGTATTATGACTAGGAGACCATCTACTAGAGTTTGATTCGGCCAGTGAACCATAGTCCTCCAAATACCTTTGTAAACCATATATCTTATATTTCGGCATTGATGAAATTGTATTTGGTTGACCGAAAATCCTTTTCAGTCGGTAGACACTTTCAGAATCAGATTAAAGTCTAAAAATGGCCAGGAGATGAAAAGCACTCGTCCTTCACTTCTCAGTATCTCACTCTCTGCACTTTCTAGGATTAAAAACTAAAATACCTCTGCACTGTGTCCACCATTGGAATGTTAGGTTATAATCTTCTCAGCTATGAGGATTATTTGCCCTTAAGTCTGAAATCTTTTGAGACCCCAAATATTTTCACATTTAATAATCCCTTGTCATTTGATGTTCAAAGCGGGTTAGATCAATCCCTTCAATACACTGTTCTATTAGGCAGCTGTAAAACTTGCCATGCTAAGCATTCTTTATGCTTATCTGACCTGACTCACCTCTCCAGACATTCAGCATTTTATCTAATACATTTTAGCATATTACTAAGTAGTTTGTTATTAAGCTGCTGCTTGCTAAAAAAATAAATAAAATAAACCTACCAGCAGTTTATTCATTCATTTTTTTTTTCAGTTTCTTTTATTAACAAGAAATGTTCATGTCTACCAGTCTCTTTGATCTTACATTGAATTTATTTCTAATATTTTATCAGGCAAGATTGGTAATTGCAATGACATTGGATTGAAAACCACTGTTCGCTGAGGCTGATGCAATGATTTATGAATGTAGAATCTTCTGGAAGATTATAAATCAGATTCCAAGAAAAGCGATAGTGAAACTCGATACTCCAATACTGTTAGAGCGTCAGCAGTTACAAAATTAACTTATTTTTCAACTGATAATATTTAATTACTAGCCAGACTTGTTGAAATTCTCAGGTGTTGACAACTAAGATTAATTTCTATTTCCCTTCCTTATCCCTTCCATTGTGACCTGTCCTTTTATCTGTGTATTATACAAATGTGTACAAAAGTTTTCGTATCTCAGTAAGCTACCTCACTGCCTTTTTTACCCTCTTTACAAGCTACCTTTCCTCCACCCCCCTCTCTCTCCCTCTCACCACCCAGACAGACACTGTCAAACTTTCTTTCCTTCCCGCTCTTCCTACCCTTTTATTAAACTACCTTTTTTTCTAGCCTCTCATTAAATACCTTTCTTCTTGTTCTCTCTCTTCCCTCCCTCTCATTAAACTAACTTCCCTTTCTCTCCCTCTCTCATTCTATCCCATCATTATACTATCTTAACTTTCTTCTCTCTATCTTCCTACGCTTTTATTAAACTACCTAACTCCAGTTTATTGTGAAAAAAATGTTTTTAATAAAATAAGTGATTTTTTAAATTCTTTATATTCAGGTCAGGATTCATTTTAGTTGAATATTTGGAGAAAATTTTTTTTTTTTTTTTTTTTTTCTATTTCAAGTCCATTAGACAACATTGACTGAGACAATTTGGCGTGAAAATGTGGACACATCAGTAAGACCACAATGTAATGATTAAAAAAAAAATTATTTCACACAGCTAATATATCCTTTCTCAATACATTTAATCCAGTACTGGTTTCACTGGTATATTTTAGAAGTTGAAAAAAAAAACTGACTTAGTAATACTGATACAAAAATTATGGAGATATATTTAGTACTTATGTTCATCAAGAGTTTTGATGATTGTAAAACGTAAGGGAAAAAGTTATCATTTGAACAGTTTTGACTGGAGTGTTTGCAAATGATAGCAATGTTTAAAACTATTGATAAAATGTGAGAATAAAATGTTATGAACTGTGCCTAGCTGTGGCAGGGTCAAAATCTGGGTGCCATTTTCGTTGTTTGACTTCCAATTACTAAACAAACTTATCAAGAGATTTTTTGTTTGTCATCATTTTAAGCACTAAATTTGAACTAATTCATTGTCTTCAACTTATATCCCTATCTAACAAACCTTTCACATCACTCTCACTGTCCTATAGTGATTTTTGTGGAAGAAAGAAAGTAATGACTGCTTTCTCTTTCTTGAGTCATTTTCCCCAAAAATAAAACAGGTTTCTTGGATACAATTAGTTCTGTGATATTTTCCCCAAAATAAAGAAAAAGTAGAACAGGAAACTAACCCCATCTGTTTCCTATAATTTCAGAAAGATTCTATCAAATTTATAAAATATGCTACTGCTGGAAAAGAATTTTTCAACTTGGATAAATGAAGCCTTTCAGATTAATTAGTTCTCTTTAATGTCTTTTGGATTATAAAAAATTATAATTATACTTGCTAATGCACTTGTATCTTGGGATTTACTCTAATATTATCCTGATTATCCTGAATTGAGCAATCAGATCTAATTGCTTTTTTTACTCATTAAGTCTAATCTCTAAAAACACTATCAATCACCTTCCATGTTAGTGATTGACATTAAAATTGATGCAAGTTCATGTTATAAAATCACTTAGTATTGTCAGAGATAAAATTCAAATTATATCCTTCGTTTTTATGAGATATGACTGCATTTGGCTTATTGTTTCTTTTTTTTCAGAAAAAAAAGTTTTATGTCATTTATTCATATGAGTGCACAGAGATAGTAATGCCATTGTACCTGGCAATTATACGAGTAGGAAAGGTCGAGCTTATGAAATTTATTTCCTTTTCTTTTTTTTTCTCTAACTGAAAAGGCAGTCTTATTCAGTTAAAATTTGTGAATATTGAATAATTCATCAAGACTGACATTAGCATAACTAGCTGAAAATCTGCCCTACGGATGTTGTCGAGGAACTAGGAAGTGTCTAAGCAGTGTCATATCCTAATCTGTCACTGTTTGTAGTGAGCTACAGTTTTCTCAATTTGAATTGAGAAATAAGATGAGGAATTCACAATTTAGTGTAACTCCTCTTTTCCCTCTGGATAGCATAAATTCTTTAATTGAATTATGTAGAACTACTTCTCAAATCTCCTGCCACTGTAGTCATCTTTTCTTTTTTTTTTATCTGATTAATTATCCAATGTTATTACTGGACATATAAGGTAGCATAACTATTAACAGCAGAGGAAATGGAATTGGCAAACTGAGTTCAAATTTTAGCTGAAGCTGCTGTGCACTAGTGCCCTTGGGAAAGGTAGGAATCTCGAGCAGTAGTAGCAATGAAAATCTGTTTTTATATCCATTGCCTCAACAGGAGCCACTTATTTTAGTCCTATCAAATTTTTGTCACATGTCTCAGTCTTAGCGACCTATTCTAAATTCTAGCAATGACCTTCTTCACTTCTGATCTGAGAAACTAGCTCCTGAAGGTTACTCTTCCTCCCTAAAAGCTAAATATAAATTATCATATATGTTATGAATATGCTGTCTTGTTTTTCCCAAGCACCAAATGTTAGTTAACTTTCCCTTATTTGTAAACAGTTCTTCTTATCTTGGAAAACAAACAGTCCTTCCTGGCTGCTGCAATGTCGAACTCCACCCCTGCAACTGTTCTGACTGAAGATGATTACTTTACCTTTTGTCTTGAATATATAATAAAAACAGATGATTAAATTTTTGCATGGTTGTTCTATTTTTATCTTTTTAGTATAAATGTATTCATTATAATGAAATAACCGTTTGCGTATTTCTAACATAAATTTTGGTTGATGTGTAGACTTGTCAGTTTAGCTCAGTTGGTTATGATTTCAAATCATGGTAAAGTAACATTAATTTTCATTCTCCCCCCCCCCCCCAATTTGTCGAGGATTATTCTTATCAATCTTATTTGGTGGGAAAACAAAATCAACTCTTGGTTTGGATTGGAATACGACAAAAATTTGAAGAGCCTTTTGTAAGTTCAACTGAAGAACCTAATTCACTGGTAATTCAAGCAATGTGGCCATTAATTTTCTTGCAGCAGTGGAGCTTGCGAAATGTGACTCTCGCTTTTGAATCGTGTACTTTCAACTGGTTTTTGAAAACGAAACAAAAGCATAGCTGTGACAAGCATGCAAGCAATTTTTGCAATCGGCATGTTTCCTGTCAGCTTGTTTAATTGATAGGCAAGACAACTTGTCGGGTTATTCAACCCTGTTTTTAAGACCTTTTTTTTCCTCTTCCTGCTTCATATAATGGTAGTGTTCTGTTCCGCATGGCTTTTTTTTTTTGTTTTCGTTCTACATCCACCTCCACTTTATTCTCCTCTTCAATGTCTATAAACTTGTCTTCTGTCTCCAAAGATGCTCAATTTATTGTTTTTATTTGTTCATTCAATTCAAGTTTAAAGCCACTTAAATCAGCATTATTTTAAATAGATTGCTCTGCATAAGATGATATTACCTATTCAAAAACGAGTGTGCGCTTCTATTTCTTTTCAGATGCTAGAAATTTCCTTTGAATTTCGTAGTTAATCTGCAGGTTGCCGACTTGAATGAATGGGTTTCAAAAGAAGTTTTATAAGGAATATTTCTAATGCTCTAATTCCTGCAAAATTTGAATCTTAATTTAAAGTCAAAACTGCTATTCAATTAAATAGTTGGAAAAAAAAACTAATTTAAATTATTTTATGATTTTATTCATTTGATTTAAATGTTTATACATTTTTCTTGAAGAATGATGATATAGCTGAAACTTCTTCTTTCGGGAAAAACCTTGTATATTATACTTTATTCAACCATTTATCTTATTCTTTTTCTAGCAATACCCTTTTGTTGAATAGATACCCTTTACTTATCCTCCAAGTAATCAATTTTTGTCGGAACTATAGCTGACCTTTGCAAAGATATGATATCGATATTAAATATGAATCTAGTAAATCTGTATATTCTTTGATGTAATCAATTTTTTAAGGCAGAGAATATGCTTATGTATGGACATCTACAATCTATATCACTTCCTTAAGGCAATCAAACATGGGACCACCAACTTTTTATAAAATATTGATAAAAGCTGTTCACCTAACATCTAAAATCTCTTCAGTGTATGTTGTGAAAACATTGACCTTGATAATTGGCTAGAGCTAATACAGGAATCTGGTTGGTTTGTCTGTATGAGAAGTACTTCAAGTGCTGATATTTTTGTGCACATAGATTGGTATGACTACTGGCAATTGTTTGCACCTGTTATGTTGACTCTGAAGCTAATGATCAGAAATTAGTATATATGAATCGAAGTTATGTGAGAATAGATTCCTGACACATATATAGACTTTTGCCTGAAATACCAAACATTGGCCTTTGTCTAAATCTCTTCAACTATTTGTTTCTATTTTCAGTATGTGGTGCCATCATTTTGGTTGGGGTTGTGATACTTGGTAAATTATTTATATCCAGAGACTGGAGAAGGCCACCTCAGCCAACACATGCATGCTTTCAGACATGTTCAGGTAAGACAACTCTTGTTTATTACCAACAAAACTTTGTGCAGTGTATATCTTTTTTCTGTGGGGTCAAGATTTACAATAAAAGGAGGAAGTTAGCTGACATGGAGCTGATGATTAAGTAGAATTGAGTAGAAGAAATGAATAATCAAATAATTTATCAAAAAATATTTTAAAAAGGAGAAATAAGTTTCCTTTTTATTTTCTAAAAAGGATTCCCAGAACTGTAGGAAATATTACTGAATAATTTGATTATTCAATAATTTACCATGCATTTCAGTGCATAAGATGACTCTTGAACCATCAAAAAAACTCCCATAAAAATTGGGTCATCCTATGGGCTGAATATAAAAACAGTGACTGAATAGTGAGTTAAAACCATGAAATACAGTCTGAAATAGGGATCTCCTTTTATGTAAAGGTCACTTTATCAGCTGAAGTGTACAGTATTTATGTTAATAATTCAATCTTAAGAAGGTCTTGGAGGTGATTTTCTTCAATTAATATCAACAATGCATCTTATAATGGAAATTTGCCTTAAGTGGTCGGAGCAATTTTTTTTTCTTTTCTGAAAATTGCATTCTATCTCAAAATGGTTATATGTTTTAGATATTTGACTGGGGCAGGTTTTGAACTATATTTCCTAAAAGTTCCATAAATCTGGAGGCAAAAAAGGTTTTTGTTCAACTGAAAACTGTTTGTAATTCTAAAGTGCAGAACTCTCAAAAGAGGGGAGATTGAGTTGTGAAACTAAGCAATCTGTTTCTGAACCAGTCCTTCTTCTTATGCACAACACAAAGATTACTTACAATAAAATCAACTGTTACAAAAGTTTTTTGTGTTTTTTCATTGTATATCAATTGGTCAATGAAACAGTTGTAGTACAGTTGCAACAGTGACCTATCTTGGGTGGGTTTACATTTTAAAAAGTATGGAAGCCTTAAAAAATGAGTTGCATTTTCTTTATCTTGCTGACTAGAAACTATTTGTTATTAGAAATATCAAGTAGTGATGTGTTCATTTTTATCAAGTTCAATCAATCTATGCACGTACAACTTGTAGTCTATAAGTTATATTAGCATAGATTAATTAAACTTAATTATAAAGCAGGTTTTAGATGTTTTACATTTTTCCAAGTTAATGTATCTGTTTTTCTCCTTTATTCCTCCCATCCTCGGGTTTTCTGTTTCTTCCTTTGTTCTTTCTTGTCATTGATAAATGCTAATGAACGAACTATAATGCTGACTAAATATTTAATGAGATAACAGAAGCTAACAATTAGTAAAACCTGTTAGTTTAGTGTTAAAAATATTCATCTTGCAGTGCAAAATCTTCTGACTTTTCTGTATTATTTGTAAAATATCAAAATGTTGATTTCTTCCAATTGAATAAAGAATGCATAGTTTGAACATTCAAAACTATCTGACTATAATGAAAACAAAGTTTGGATTTTCTATTTTGGAATTTACAATTAAACTCTCATTTATTTGAATGTATATTACTACAGATAGGATGACTGCTATAACTTGTACCTTTATTAGTCTTTGATAGATTTATGGTCAAAATCTTGCTGGTATTTTCCCCCCTAAAAGCAATCCTATTTTAATATGCTAGCCTACACAAGTGGAACTTTGTCTAGCTACTCACTTGCAATTGTAAAAAGCCTGTCTGTTCCTGAAGTGCTTGGTTTTGTGTCTTTCTCTATTTATACAATAGAGTATCTTTTTATTGCATCCATTTTGGGGAAGACTGAAAATTATATTCATATATGTGCAATATTCAGGAAGATGACTGCTAACGCACTCACCATAGTTGCAATGGAATCTCTAGTCTCCATCCATCCAGTTTCCACCCTGTGCTACACCTATGTCCTACTCATCCAGACTTCTTTTCTCTTCTCCTGTTGCTTAACTACCTTATTTGTTCTTTTCTTCTCCTCCTCCATATCAACCCCTACCTCCTTATTTTTCTTTCTCCATTTTTTTTCTTTTTTTGTCTCTCTTCACAATCTGATGTCTGACCATTTCTTTTGACCTCATTGATGTGTATAACACAGGCTATTAATTACCTATTCCAGTCATTGTGACCAGAAAGAGAAATGATGAGAAGAAACAAAATGCATATCCAAGACGGGGGGAAGGTTTTATATACTCTAAACTCGGCAAAACCTTTGCTAACTGATGAGTCATTGAATTTTCCAATTGAATGCTTTCTGATCAATCAATATTTGCTACTGACCAATCCTCATTGTGTATCTAATGTTTTCTCCTGCTGTAGTAAATACCATTGGTCAGCATATGATGTTGAGTCACCATGTTATCAATCCAAAATGGCTTCCCTCTCTTTTAATATTAAATCTCTCATAAGTTAGTTATTGTCTGCAAATGATTTCAGGCTTTCGTAATATAGGCGTTAAGTTTGTTATGCTTGATGGTTCTTCATTCTGGCTTCCATGTTTTGCTCAGTGTATTCTTCAATCATTAGGACATTTGCATCACTGATTTTTCTTTTTTTTTTTTTTCTTCTCAATTGGATACATGTGAACAGAATGAACAAAGGTGACACATTCTTTCTACCACATTGGTCTGTGACTTAGATTTTTATAACTATAAAATAGAGACTTATTTTTTCCAACAAATCCATTTTTTTTTCCAAATAAGTTATTACATTGAGATGCAAGTTGTAAATTCAAGTTTCTTATTTACATGACCTAATGATTTTACTAATTTTATTTTAGAAGTGTACTTCCTCTAAATTTCAGTGAATTTCTGTCATAGACCTTTCGACCGATCTCCTCTTGCACTCTTTTTTGTCCTCCTTATTCCCCTTAGCTTCATGAGCAACTTCTTTCTTTTTCCACTCATATTAAAGTACCCCACTTGTCCTCATAAGCAGCTTTCAACCTTTTTCAATTTGGTTTAAGTGAAAGTGAATTTGGTTCTCATTGATATCCCTCTTTCTCTCTCTTTCTCTCTCTCTCCAATGCTTTCAACTTTCCAATTTGGTCTGAATGAAATTTGGCTCTCATAGACCTGGTGACAATAATTGCTGATAAAAAGCATCTGTTGATATGTGCAGAAGATTAGCATGTGACACTTGTCACCTGTATGTTGTATCTTCCTCTCTCACTGTAACAAAGAAGAGAAATTGTCTTTGAGAATGCCATGATTCATTAATACAGAAAGATGACACAGCAACCTGGAATGAACTTGAATTATGATAATTCAAATTTTGATATTTGATTTTGTTTGATCCTATGATTTGAAGAGGTCATGGAAGTGCCATGCTGTAGGGTCAAACATCATGGTCAGATTAGTCTGAGAATTAGTTTGAATATACCAGATGAAAACCTGCCTTACAGACAGGATCCCAAATTAGTTCCTGTCAAAGGTCTAAATAGAGCCACTGACCTCTATAAGAGATCCTGGATTTGAACTATGTATTCATGGAATCCTACCTTATTTGAAAATTGTCACCATTCTGTACTCTTGGGTCACAATTCATTCAAATATCTGGGGTAGGGGGATTTCAACAAAAAATAGGTTAATTATAGTAAGATGGATAGATAGAAATCAGATTATCATATATGTGAACGTGAACACAAAATCCACTGTATGTATGAGTGACTTTTTTTTTTATTTTCATTATTCCCAAATTTAAGACAGTATGTAAACCTTTCAGAGAAATGAATGTTTTTACTTTGTACTGTATCTGGCTAATTTTAGGCAAAGAGTAACAGCTGCCAGCCTCCCTATGGCTAGCTACATGGATAGAACATATAATGTATTGGTAGCAATCAAAACGATCATAAAATTATACTTGAATACGACAAACTATGGATCATTGGTTAGAGATTAAAAACTTCATTACATTAGCATTTATCGGCTGTAAGAATTAATTCATTATTTTTTCTAATTTCATTTCAAATTTTATGGTCACACAATGACAATATTTAGTTTTTGTCTCTCTACTTATATAATATGCCACATGCATGTCTGTCTTTGAATTTTGTCAAGGGAGTTAACCATTAAATGCAAATTATAGAATAGTCTCCCGTATTCATTTTTTATTTTTAATTCTGGATGAACGTAAACCAGAAAATACATGTTTTTAAAAAAGATTTTTTAATATATTCTAAGTACAATACAAAAGTAAATTTATTTGATTAATGCCATCATTTTTTGACAGTGTAGGTAAATTAGAACCAAATGAAATTCCTGGACTAAATCCAAAATTTCTGAATTGTTAGAGTTAAGCTGCAAAATTACATTTGGTGCCAAGACCTTTTGCAAGACAAAAATCTAATGAGTTTTCTCCACTTGGATTTGAGTTATGGCTTATGCTTCAATCTGTGTCAGTATTCCTGGACAATTATCTTGAAAAATAGTGTTTCTGCTACAGAATGGGGTCTACAGGTGGGAATTTGTTGCTTTCTCTTTTAATCTTGTGTCAATATTACTAGCAGTGAAAGAAATGGGTTAGGGGAAATAGTTAAAGGGTAAGGCTGGGTTTACACACTGACTTTCCTCCATTCAACCACTGGCCACCAGAGTACCAGTTGTCCTAAAACCTTGCAAAATTGTATGAATACCCTACTAAACATGTATTTGGACTAAAAATTTGCAAATTCTTATATTCAACTAAACATCTCCTCCTTCATTTCCTCCTCTGCTGAATTTTTTGCTTCACTTCTCTCTCTCTCTGCCCACCTTTTTGCTTCACTTCTCTCTCTCTCTGCCCACCTTTTTGCTTCACTTCTCTCTCTCTCTCTCTGCCCACCTTTTTGCTTCACTTCTCTCTCTCTCTCTGCCCACCTTTTTGCTTCACTTCTCTCTCTCTCTCTGCCCACCTTTTTGCTTCACTTCTCTCTCTCTCTCTGCCCACCTTTTTGCTTCACTTCTCTCTCTCTCTCTCTCTGCCCACCTTTTTGCTTCACTTCTCTCTCTCTCTGCCCACCTTTTTGCTTCACTTCTCTCTCTCTCTCTCTCTGCCCACCTTTTTGCTTCACTTCTCTCTCTCTCTCTCTCTGCCCACCTTTTTGCTTCACTTCTCTCTCTCTCTCTCTGCCCACCTTTTTGCTTCACTTCTCTCTCTCTCTCTGCCCACCTTTTTGCTTCACTTCTCTCTCTCTCTCTCTGCCCACCTTTTTGCTTCACTTCTCTCTCTCTCTCTCTGCCCACCTTTTTGCTTCACTTCTCTCTCTCTCTCTCTGCCCACCTTTTTGCTTCACTTCTCTCTCTCTCTCTCTGCCCACCTTTTTGCTTCACTTCTCTCTCTCTCTCTCTGCCCACCTTTTTGCTTCACTTCTCTCTCTCTCTCTCTGCCCACCTTTTTGCTTCACTTCTCTCTCTCTCTCTCTCTGCCCACCTTTTTGCTTCACTTCTCTCTCTCTCTCTCTGCCCACCTTTTTGCTTCACTTCTCTCTCTCTCTCTCTGCCCACCTTTTTGCTTCACTTCTCTCTTTCTCTCTCTGCCCACCTTTTTGCTTCACTTCTCTCTCTCTCTCTGCCCACCTTTTTGCTTCACTTCTCTCTCTCTCTGCCCACCTTTTTGCTTCACTTCTCTCTCTCTCTCTGCCCACTTTTTTGCTTCACTTCTCTCTCTCTCTCTGCCCACTTTTTTGCTTCACTTCTCTCTCTCTCTCTGCCCACCTTTTTGCTTCACTTCTCTCTCTCTCTCTGCCCACCTTTTTGCTTCACTTCTCTCTCTCTCTCTGCCCACCTTTTTGCTTCACTTCTCTCTTTCTCTGCCCACCTTTTTGCTTCACTTCTCTCTCTCTCTCTGCCCACCTTTTTGCTTCACTTCTCTCTCTCTCTCTCTGCCCACCTTTTTGCTTCACTTCTCTCTCTCTCTCTGCCCACCTTTTTGCTTCACTTCTCTCTCTCTCTCTGCCCACCTTTTTGCTTCACTTCTCTCTCTCTCTCTGCCCACCTTTTTGCTTCACTTCTCTCTCTCTCTGCCCACCTTTTTGCTTCACTTCTCTCTCTCTCTGCCCACTTTTTTGCTTCACTTCTCTCTCTCTCTCTCTGCCCACTTTTTTGCTTCACTTCTCTCTCTCTCTCTCTGCCCACCTTTTTGCTTCACTTCTCTCTCTCTCTGCCCACCTTTTTGCTTCACTTCTCTCTCTCTCTCTCTGCCCACCTTTTTGCTTCACTTCTCTCTCTCTCTCTCTGCCCACCTTTTTGCTTCACTTCTCTCTCTCTCTCTCTGCTCACCTTTTTGCTTCACTTATCTCTCTCTCTCTCTGCTCACCTTTTTGCTTCACTTATCTCTCTCTCTCTCTGCCCACCTTTTTGCTTCACTTCTCTCTCTCTCTCTCTCTGCCCACCTTTTTGCTTCACTTCTCTCTCTCTCTCTCTCTGCCCACCTTTTTGCTTCACTTCTCTCTCTCTGCCCACCTTTTTGCTTCACTTCTCTCTCTCTGCCCACTTTTTTGCTTCACTTCTCTCTCTCTCTCTCTCTGCCCACCTTTTTGCTTCACTTCACTCTCTCTCTCTCTCTCTCTCTCTCTCTCTCTCTCTCTACCCACTTTTTTGTTCCCCTCTCTTCTATACATTTATCCTGTCTGTATCCTGCATGCTTTACATCATTACAATCCAATATACATAAAAGACTACATGTGACGGGAGCTGAGCCAATATAGTCTTGTGATTCACTGCTTATGTTTCACAATAAACACCACACAATCAATATCTGACACTTGACCAATAGCTGATGGCACTGTCGTGCTGGCTTAATTCTTTCTTTATACCAGTATTCATACTTATGAAGTGAAAGTGTCAGCCTGAGAGCAGATGTGAAATTACATATTTGTTTAGGCTGAGCACCATGGTGAGGGTTTTTTTTATGTTTCTCCTCATGCAATAGGTTCAAGCTTGGCCTATGAGTAGATATTTGTATTTGTGTAAAATATGTAACTTGAAAATATATATATATATGTATGTGTATGTGTGCGTGCATGATTTTTTTTTTTTTTTTTTTTTTTTTTTTTTTCAATAATTGTTGTCCCTTTTTGGCAGATTCTCTATTTGCATAAGAGTTAATTCAGAGTAGATTAAATTTCTATTTAAGTATTAAAGATGAGAAATTATTGTTGGAGTCTTTCCCTTGTAGTAAAACTTATACTACACATTGGTCATGAGTGAACTATTTACTTGGACTTGCTAGGCTCCAACATTGAACTATCTGCAAAATGTTTACTGCTAAATAATTTGTTTATTCCTGAACCTCTGGTATTATATTTATAGTATGCCATTAAAGTATGATGAATTTAATGATTGAGGTTGTGTTCAAAATACAATGTTGCTTTGTGTTGGTGTTTTGTACACAGAAGGTTATTATTTTAAGTCCTGAATAAAAAGGTTGGAGTCTGCTCCCTTTCATTGACTTAGAAGATTTCTTCACCTCACCTATTTACAAAGCAGATGATAGAAGCAGGAAAAGAATGAACAAAGAACAATATTCATATTTCAACCAGAATATCTTATAACAAGAGATTGAATTCTGATTAAAACATTTACCAAAACAGGATGATAATGCATATAGTGGAAATACCACCATTACCAGTTTGCTCACTAAGAAATACAAAGCAATACTGATATATCAACCAGATACAGAATTGGTACAAAGAACAACTGAATAAACATTTTTGGCAGTAACACAAAGTACATCAAACAATATTGCAGTGTTTACCAAATGACTAATTGGTTAGAAAAAGTAAATAGCATATCTAAATGAGATCATACAAAATGTAAGAATGAGGGTTCTGTAATCTCGCAATAAGTCATTCAAGTAAGTTACAAAAGTGTTATCATGCAAAAAGACTTAAAAAAATAATCAAAAGATAATTTACTCAGGAAACACATGGTTGTATACAAATGATCAAAAAAAGGCAATTGTCCCAATGATGCAATGGTTGAAGTAGAAAAAAATGTGGGGATCTGATTTAGTGTCTGCTTATATAGTTTAGATGTAGATGTAAGCAATGACTAGATTTTCAAACTGTTACTTTTTGTGGTAAGATTTTGTTTCTTCGTAATTCTATTTCAGTCCATGTACAGCTCTTTCACTGTGTAATTGTCTGTAACTTAGGGTAAAGAATGCCTCTGCATTTGGTCTATAAGCAGTGTAAGTTTCATCGTCCCAAATGCTGTAGAATTTACACAATATTCATTCAAGGGGAGAAAATGTGCAAGATTTCAAGTCACCACAATATTAAATAGCCAGCTTGACAACCACTTAACCAATCTAGCTATAGAAATGGCTTGAAGTGATATAAGCACTGTGATTGCTGATATTTGAAACCGCATCATGAGTTCAAACCCTCCCCCCTTACTTATTGGTTGATTTATATTTGACATTTGCTTCCAGTGTCTGAAATGTTATCAAATTTACAAAGTTGAAGCTCAACTTTTTTTGCACCATGAAACTTTCTCTTAGTCTGTCTGTTTTTCCTTTTAGGAATGTGGCAAGGGGTATGCATTTAAAGAAGATTGTTTTACTCTTCTTCTCATACAAACTGGTGCAATGCTATGGAACCTCTCTATCCACGGACGGATTTATCAGTCTTTATGTAGTTTGAAATAATTTGTTACTATTTGCCAGATTACTCTGCAAGAGTAAAAATCAAATAACTACCCAACACCTTTTTTAAGAATATTCATGTTTTGATTATGAAAGAATCAATTGAAAAACCCAAGTATTTTTCAACTATTTTCAAATGACATGATATTGAAACTGATGTGAATGGCCCTAGAGGATTGCCAAACTTAGAAAATGAGAATATTAGCATCAGAGATCAGGAAAACCTCTTGATAGTATTTGTACTTGTTCTATTGTATACTGTATATATATGCAGCTGGCTAGTGGCATTTTTATGAGATGTATGTGAAAATCCTTTATTTACTTTGCACAACTAGAGATATTCATTGAGGGAAATTATTGGTAAAAGGTTATTAGGAGCTAAAAATGTTTTGGCAAAAAACAATAGTTTTATTTCCATTGATTAAAATGACAGTTGTTAATTTTCTCAGCTTTGGAATACTAAAGTCTTCTCTTTTACCCTTAGAGTTGATGTCACTACACTCTTATCTCTTTTTCTGGCTCTAGTTACAGAAATGTTTTTGAGACAATCGTATTGCCTCAGATATGATTTGCAGGTGGCCATTAAAATGACTTGGAACAATAAGAACAATATATCTTGACTTGAGTTACAATATTTCAATCCTGATATGTCAGCAGGTGGAGATTTCAGCTGCAGTCTGTTTCACTTTCCTTTTCTAATATGCTGCTCTTTGTTTTTCTCTTGTCATTAACTTCACCTTTCTCTGTTGCAGTGGTTTACACCCATTCCCAAGACCAGATAAGTCCTGTGTTTTTGGATCCGCCTCCTGCTTACGACACCATTGCCTGCGACCACCACACCAGCATCGGAATGGTTGACCTTGGACGGTCAACCACTTCTGACACCATCCTCACCACTGTGGACATTCACAGAGATGGGCGGGCAGTGATTCTGTCTCCACCCAAATATTCAGATGTTGCAACTCCACTCCCATCGTATGAATCGGTACTCTCTGAATAGACCACTGCACTCAAGTGAGTGCGAGTGAATGATGAAGTGAGCTTGTGAATGAGAGAGACAATTTGCCTGTTTGTGACCATCTTGTGTTTTGATATGATTCAAAGCCAGACTGTCAAATCAAGAAAATGACCGATTTTTGGTGACAAAATTAAGACTTAAAACGCACATCTGCCTATTGTTTCTCTGAGCACGATAAATTGTCCCAAGAGTCAAAGCGTTACATAAAAAACAAAAACATTCTGAAATCAGATTTTTTTTTTTTTTTGCTTTTTGTTGTATTCAGTGGTTTTCCATGATTCATTTTCCATTCAAAAAAATTTATTTCAATTATTTAATTTCATTCTAATTATCAAAAAAAAAAAATCATTGAGGACAATCACGGTAATATAGTAAAGAGCAGAGGAAGTGGTGGAGGGCCACGAATGTTAATGTCTTTCAGAAGGATATGGCTCTTACATTTCTAATTCTATGTGTGTGTGTGTGACAGATTATTTTTTTTTTGTCATGAAATTTTACTCCATCTTAAATTTAGGGATGTTTATTTTCTTGCTTTCAACTGTTTTTTCTTTTTAACAAACAACAAGTATAGAAATCATGAATGGATTTAGAAAAGCAAAAATTAACTCCCCCTCATAATTATCTCTTCCATCAATTTTAAGAATAAGTCCAAAGAGTTGATTAGGTAAACTTTGTTCAAGAATTCACTTCTGGTAACTATGTATAATAACTTATTGCAAGTAGATTGAAAATATACAATTGATTGCATTTTTCTTTATACTACTGTACTTTTTTGTTAACTTCAAGTTGTTAGTATTAGAATGTATCAAAAGCTATTGAAAAGAAAATTTAATGGTAAAGAAGCAGACTTTCTTATTTACATTTTCACTGTGAACAGAACTGGTTCCTTAAAGTCTTAATGTAAACCATTATGCATGCACATAAAGCAATGATTCTCTTTCAATAATGAATTCCTATAACCAAACAAGAGTTAGAGACACACACACATACAGGTACATTGCTTTCAAAGCTACAGATTCTTTCCCTTCATATCTTTAGTAATCATGAATACAGGGCATCCCAGATGATTACAATGCAAATATACCTTTTATTGACTGCTACAAAAGACAAGTGGCATATGGTGCTTTGTATCCTAGGTGTGCTCTGAGCTATGGATACACAAAAACGCAAAAATATTCTAGTGTCTGTTAGAAAAGAGAAGGAAAAAAAAAAATAATGGACAGTCTTTTGGTACAGTATGGAGAAGGTGGTCCTGATCGTAAAATTTCACACCCTTGCTCATTCGACGTTACAAATGGTGAACAAATAAAAAGGAATAGGAGAATTAACGAGAAGTCTTTAAATGGTGCCAAATTTGATAATTCCTTTAATTGGCAGATGCATGGTAAAACATAAAGGGAGAAAATGTTTTGAATTTGTTTTTTAAAATAAATCCTGAGAAGCTTCTTTCGACTGACACTCTCGTCAAAGAATGACTGATCTGAAAACGTGTGAAACTTTACAGTCAGGATCACCTTCCCTATTTTCTTCTGTCCATTATGTCTTACAAACACTAAAATATTTTTGCGTTTTTGTGCATCCATAGCTCAGAGCACACTTGTGATACAGAGCACCATACGCCGCTGAAAGACCATATCAAACAATCTTAATTGATGAATCACAATATTCCCCCTTGATTTGCTCCTGCAATTCCTCCTTTTTAAGGTATATCAACCCTCCCCACTTTATTTCTCCTGTAAAATATTACCTCAAAATTTGAAAGGTGCTTACATACAATAAAAGTTTTCAGTTAAGATCCACGCAGCAACATATTTTCACGTCTTTCTTAATTTTATGTAATTCACAAATAAGATGTTTTCTAAGGTTGGGCATCAGCTCTTCTTTACAACTGTGGTACATGTTTGAGTGTGTTATGGATAGCTTTCAAAATGCACTGCTTTGCATCACCAATTGTCTAGGAGATGAGATTTTGAAGAAATTGGAATCTATGACTTTCCTAGATGTTATCTTATGTATTTAAAATGTTTTTTTTTTTTTTCAATCACTGAATGAAACTTTCTACAAAGAGCAGCATTTGTTCTCTCTATTGAATGACAGAAAAATTTCTTGTCATCTGTGTTTGCAGATTAAATTTTTCATTGTGCTCTTAAATCAACATGTTAAAAGTGATTTTTCTTTAATCAATATTTTTTGACATATAAGTGAACCTGGTTGGCAGTTTAAGGTGCATATCTCATAATCATATATATATATATATATATATATATATATATATATGTATTAACATTTTTTTTTTTTTTTTTTTTAAATATTGATGTGGTTTGGTCAAACTATTTTCTTCATCTATGTTGCTCTCTCTCTCTCTCTTTCTTTCTTTTATTTTTTCACATTTCAACCATGTATCCTCTGTCCTTCATTAAATGTTCTCTGTTCTAGAATATGGAAACTAGTTCCAGTAACATATGCTCCTTGAACTACCCTGCCTATCATGTCATGTGTGCTGTTGTTTTTTTGTTTCCTGTTTTTTGTATTCCTATGTTTAGGGGATTATCTCCGTGTGCCATTGTATTTTTGATTGGGTGACCCTTTTCTGGGACATCAAACACACAAAAAGCTCTTTTGATCAGAGGTTCTTGGATGCTATTCATATCGCTACTAAGTCTGCTGGTTTGGTTATTTGAGCGTAGTATGTGGGTAGCTTTTTTTCAGACGATGAAGTGTGAAGGGCACATGAATGAAACTTTGTGACAAAATGAGCGATGTAGACAAGGAAATTGCTCCAACTAAACCACATACAATGATTAAAAAGAAAACCCTGTCTAACAAAATTCCGATAATTTTTTGAAAATTTTACTGCTGGGATTTTGATGCCTCACTTCTTGACTGCATGTCTGAATTCATGATGTATCAAAATAGAGACCAAAAGTTGTAGGGAAGTGAATACAAAACAATTAATCTTTCCACTACTGTATGTAACTTGAATATCCAAGCAGACTGTTCCATGAAACATTTTTCAACTAAAAATATTCACATTTCTTTGATGAGCTGCTGCTGCCCTCTAATTTCAATAGTATGGCTTTTCTCTCGACACCAGATATTGCAACATACAACTCAATAAAAAAAAGCATTTCCTAATAAGGCAAAAACTGAGTCTAGCATGCTACCATAGCTATTTATATTGCCTTGAATAAAACCATAGAATGAATGCACGTGTGTGTCAGAGGAGATGGGCAATTTGCCAAAAGACACGTTTGTCGTGTGACAGTGAATGTGTTAATTGAGTCAGCTCCATCTTTTTTGTCAGTTGGTCATATTTAAACAGGGAAACATTTTTTTGAAAGATTTTGCCTGTTTATTTAAAAAACAGGCTGTTTCACTGTTTATTGACTTAAAGGCTAGTGTGAAATTTCTCAGTTTTAGTGAGTAAAACCATTTATATGAATTTAACAAAAAAATTTTTTTTTGTAATTTCAATATAATTTGAAAAATGAGTGGATAAACACATATTGACCATCTTGAATTTTTATATCTTACTCTGACAATATAATACTTGAGGTGGGACAGTGTGAACTTTTTTTTTTTTTTTCAACCTCTGGCCTTAAGAAATGTTGGTTCCAATCAAATGCAAGTAGAAACAATCCAGAATGTTTGGCCAAAACAATATAGAAATTCTGCAACTTCATGAAACTGCATGCATTAAACTCATTGTCTATGCTATTATGTGGAAAGTTAATCAAAGAACCAGGCGGCCAGATTCAGTATTGTAATAAAACAAATTAATTGATACTCCCCCACACACACCTGCACCTTTTTCTCTAATCTTGGTTATTAAACATGAGCTTGACAGTATGTCCTAAGAAAAAAAATGTAAGCATACATTGGATGTTGATAGTTACTGTATTTATTTTCTTTCATTTTAATCTTATATTTGAAGATGAATTTTACAAAGAAATTTGAAAAAAAAGAGCATTACCTTCTTGTGGGTTTCTTGTAGACTATTCTAATTTTTAATCTTGCAGTCTTGTATCATTACACTTTTTCATATGATCAGGGGATATTTCCAAGACTCTTATAGTTTTTACTGGTGCTTTTTTAAAATTATATTGCCAACACATTTTTGAACACACAACATCTGTTTTTGTTTATATGATTACCAAGCTGAGGAAAATGGGTCCGTTTGTAAGTTGAATACAAAAATTATGATAAATCCTCAAAGGAAAAAAAAAAAAAAAATAATAGTATTACCTCTTTTATGTATAACAGTATATATTTTTTATGGCTGGACACCCCACAATAATAATGTGTGTTATATGTGTGTGTGAAAATGACAATTGGAAACCTATCTCTTGAGTTTTTCTCCTCACCTTCCTATTGCCATTTTCATTTACATTCTGTCAGATCACTTCACATTCACAATACAAACACATATATATATATATATATATGTATATATATATATATATATATATATATATATATATATATATATATATGTACACACACATTCTCACTCTCACGTTGTATGCACTGCTGAAAAAAATATGGTTGCCCAGTTTATTCTCTAATCATCTTAAAACGTCAGTGATATTAAAAATGGCTGATATAGTCTGAAGAAATCAGAAAATTATGGCCGAGGAATGAGATAAAAAAAAAATGCATTAACCCGTTTTCACTTTCAGTTTATTATTTTGCTAAAATTTGTCTTTTTTATTATTATCATTGTTCTCTTTATTGTGCTCTCGTCTATTGAGTGGAAAATTTACTGCTTAAATGTTTTGTTTGACCTTTCTTCCCTCATCAGAACCAGATCTAAGTCACCTCACTGAAATAGATTTTTGCTGGCAGTGGAGATAAAATACTTAAGAGTACACTCTCATATAGAAAATACAGTTTCAAGGAATTTTTTATTATTCAATTTTTTTTTTTTTAATTCAACTTTATTTATTTACTTATTTATTTTATTTCAGTCATATCATCTACAATCACCTCAGTCAGTAAATCATTATTATTGTTTGAGAATAATCCCAGCATCTTGAAGCTCAGGGAATTGAAATATAATGAACTCTTGATTAATATGTAAGTGGTGCTCTCATGCAGGCCATGGCATCAGCTGCCCTTTCTTAGGGTCCATATATCACAGAGCTTACTCTGTTTGCAACATGTGATATAGACTTAGCAGCAGCTAGCACCCCAAAGTGACATCACTCCCTTTACCCATAGCTAGGAGGAGAGATGGATTAAAGCCTTTCCTAAAGGCATTAATGTGAAGTGAACACACTATGTCCTTACCAGACTTATCTGCTCAGCCACTCTGCACCTATGGGGTTGTTTAATGTCTTTTATGTATGGAATGATATATCTTATTAACTGCCCTCTAGGATGGAATTTGTACTGTGAATTATCAAAACTAGCAGTTTTCATCCTTGCCTTTCAGTAATTATGGACAAAAAATGATGTAACTTTTGGGAAGGAAAATAAGTGAAGTTAACATAATTGATATGAAATCTGAAGCTGATTTCAATTGCTATTACTAGTTTTGATGAGGCTATCTGTAGATCAAAGCCTACATCCAACATTAGAAAAAAAAAGTTGAAAGTGCATCATATTCAATACTAATTCATATAATAGTATTGGTAAAAAAGATTGTAGTCTAGTATAATTTTTTTTTTTTTTTCAGTACAATATAATTACTATTGCATTTTTCAAAGTTAATTTAATCATATTAATCAATTGTTCACTCTACGCATACATTCATTCTTAGAAATTATCATTCATGAAAAATTTTACCAAATAAATAAATGTCACTTCTCAACTAAATCTTTCTTCTTACCATCAATTTTTCTTTTGTTTTCTCTCAATTCATACTGTTTTATTTTCTTGACCTCCTGTTTGCCACCACCACATTCCCTGTCATACCTTGTTCCCTATAATATCCCATCATTCCCTATAATATCCCAAACTATCAGAAAATGGATCTGTTTATGAAACTTCTTGATCCCATTGATCCAAAATTATTTTTAGATAAAAGTTTAAATGGATGGTATGAGTTTAGATTCTAGTATGTTATCTCATATTATTCCATTAACTGTGGACGCTGGTGAATGGCACTAGTCATCCCTGGCAAAATAAAAGCTCTGACGCTGATATAAAACTGAGCTGCAGTCAATCACTATAAAATTGAAATTTCATTGAGGTAGCCATAGAACAGCAATGCTGGAAATTCCTGTCATTCACAATTAATGGATTGAGGAAAAAGAAAAGAAAATGTTAAGTATATCCTTTATTTTGAACTTCAACCAGTTTTTGGGATGCAATGGGTTAAGCCATCACTACTACAATACGATCTCCATCACTATTAAATAGTGTGACTGGTTGTGATTCTATGGCCTGTTTGTGCCTTTTGTGTCGGGATGAGAGGTGGAAAGAAAAATTGAAGAAAAAAAATTTTTTTTCTCAGTTACAAAAAAAAAAAAAAAAAAAGCAGGCACATAAGGGGTGGGGGAAGATCCTTATAAACAATTATTACCAAAATGTATTTTCTGAAAGATGTATTTGCTTGAAACTTTTTCATTTCTGAAAATGACAAAAAAAAAAAAATGGAAAGTCTTTTTTCTATGATGTATTCTGCAAGTTATGTTGATTATATTGGTCAGTTTTCAAATTACATTATATTGTGAAAAATTTATTTCCAAACATTACAGGCTCTTTAACATAGAAAAATGAAACAAATACAAGGGCTCCCCCAAGATTTTAGGATTTTTCCATGTATGTAGTAATATAAATGAAAATTTGATTCTTTTTATTTATTCATTTTTTTTTTTGGCTTTATATGATGGTAAAATCTTTGTTAGCACCAAGAATTAAAAATGAAAATAAAATCTATTGCTTTCTGATATCGTGAAAATATACAAATACATTTTCCTTGTCTATTGAGATGATTTTTACACATGTTCGCACACACAGAGCAAATATATTTATTTGAATAAAACACTTTGTCAGATTTATTTTCTGTTGTACCAACACAACATGACTTTTAATTTATTTATGACAGCAAAATTGATTTATGTGAGGCTTACTCCATTTATAGCTTGCAATTTTACAAATAAAATATTTTACAGAAATTTATTTTCTTACTGGAATTCTTACATGGACTCGCATATTATGTTTGTTCTACAAGTTGGTGCAGCACTTTTTTCAATAGTACTTAACTTCTAGAATAAATTGATAAGTTGCTGAAAATTTTACTTATTGAGAATATATATATATATATATATATAATATATATATATATCTTCTGCCTAGTATTAAAATCAATGTTCCTTTAAAAGCATGTATTATTAAATCATACCCCTCTCATTCAGCATAAAATTTACTTGTAAGCCAACCCACAAACATACATGAAAATGTGTGGGCTTATTTTCATCATCAATAACTTACTTTTTCATTATGGAATAAAAAAATAAAAAAAATATTTACAACTTATATTGCTGAGTTGCTCTTTAAAATTAAACTATTTCAGTGAAAATTTTCAATTTGGTATGTACATTGAAAACGTTCAATGCAAATTATGATATTCAGCTGTTAAAAGAAATGGTGTCTTATTTCTTTGAAAATTCTGCCAGAAACCCTTTTGTCTTTACAAAACTAGTCACTTGATTCTCACTCTCAAAAATACATACCTTAAAATCCCCATCCATGATTGCATACCAGGAGTAATCTGTTTTACGCCTGGTTAAAAGCAAAGCTGAGAGGAGTTACTCAATTTTTGCTCTTCCTATGTTAATAAAATTGGCTTTATCAATTGATATCATCTATCTAACAAGCCTTCTCTTTTTCTCAACCTCCTCGTATTCAAAGATGGACTTAGGATATCAATTTTGATGGTGTCTCATCTTCAAATCCAGATACAAGATTGCTGAGCAAACCACATTAGCTTTTGGCCAGGCGTATTTCTGTTCTCCTGCTGAAATGACCTGATTATACTCACTTTCACCAGGCTTTAGAGTGAGAACAAAGATTCTAAAAGCATTTTGTCTCAAGTATGTAAATCAGTATATAGTATTAAAGATCTGATAGTTGCTTCCCTTGATTATTCTTGAGGATTCCAATTAATTTTTTATTTCTAGTTAAGCCATGGATGATATATAGTAAATCCTTGGTTAGTGTTCTAGATATGTTCTAAAAAAAAATGTAACAGTAAACAAAACTGAGGTATAATTTCACAGTAACATAGTATGAATACATATTGTGCCAGCAATCATTTAAAATGTTCAGCTTTAACAAGATGGAATAGATAAGTGCTATGTGTCTTATCTGGTGGCCACTTTCCGAGCTTGTGAAATATTGGTAGCTGAGCTGCTTAATTAACTTCTTTTTAAAATCATTTGGTTTTATTGGTTGATGTGAAACTTGGGTACTTTTCTTTGATTTTACTACTTTAGTTTGAAATCATAAACTGAGAATATTTGAAAATAATGATAATTTTGCATAGAATTTGCAAAAAATATATTTTAAAACATTTTCTTGTTATGAGCGTGAAGTGTATAGCTTTAGACAAAGCAGGATTGCCAATTTAGCAGTCATGTCTTATATCATTATTTAACACGATAGAAATTTTACATTACTAAATTTATTACTAAAAAATATAGTGACTTGGTGCCAATGGTATTACACTAAGTAGGGTATTACTGTAAAGTCATTTAGAGTGCACTTTCCTTAACAATGGCTTTTGAGATTTGTATATTGACCAGCACCCTTCAAGCATTTTTTTAAACATAACTTTACTGGAGCTTCTTGAATGTGACCTTATGTCAATGTTCTGAGATTAGCTCACTAATCATTGCTTTGAGAGGTGATCTAATGATTTTCATTAGTGGAAATTGTCGAAGGAAACTGACTAGCACTTTGCATTTATCCTAATTTTCTGTCAGGAGGTTAGTAATGTTTTCCACTTCTAACACTATAAAAGAAAAAATTGTTCTGTCGTTGCTTTAATTACAACGAGCAATGCTATTTATTTTTTCTTCCTTCTTGGTAGGGAATGTTTATTTCTGATTACTTATGTGTAAAGAGTATAGGAAATGTGAATTATTCCCTTCAAACTCTGCTTCTGTGGCCAGGAAAGTGTTATTCATATCTAATTGTTTTTCTTACTTTATGTGATTAAAGATGTGCAAATTTGTCTGCTGTCCAATTGAAAATAAGTTAGATGTCAAATCATCATTGTCCTGGTCACAAAAGCAAAGTTTAAAGAGAATAATTGACATTTTCTTTACTTTTTACACATAATCTATTAGAAATTGACACTATTAGTTATTGTTTTTGTTAACTTGAATTTAAGTCCATAATTTTCTATTATTTAATAATCTACACCATTTATTTTATATATACTTATTAATCCCTAATACAGTAAACCCTGTCTATAACAAACTAATTGAGAGAAGAGGGCTGTTGTTGGAGCTGAGAGTTAATTTTTAACCTTACCTTACATCATTTGGTAGAGAAGTAAGTGTGGTATTATCTTTTTATGGTCCAGCCTTTTGTGGTATTTAGCTCAAGATTAGTCAATGAAACATATAAGATTATCTTTCTGTTTTCAATTTTAAATGTTATTATACTTGTATTTTAATTGTTTTCTTCACAGATTTTAATTTTTTTTTTTTTTTTTTTTTAGATGATGAAAACAAAAGTAAATTATGGTTGTATTTTAATTGTTTTCTTCAATTTTATAAAATTTTATAAAACGATTATTTACATATGAAATGCACAATTCATTATGGTACGATATTTCATAATGATTAATGAGTTATGAAACATCAAGTAATTCATTGAATCATTTGACTTCTTCACAATGTGAAATGCGAGTGGGGTAAACTTTTAAAACGGGAATGCAAAGTCACAAGGTTATCAGTAACAATGAATGAGATTCATAACAACTTTTGTTTTCTGCCAATTGAAAAAATATTCTAATTAAATTGAAATTTATAAAAAAAGCAATTAAAATACAACCATAATAATGTTGAAAATGGGAAGTTAATGCTCCGTTTTGTTGATGCGGAAACAGATTCTATACTTTGATTTCTACTTTACTACAAAACTATGATAATGTCATGTTTCTTATGGTCCACATGTTTGCCACATTTAAAAAATCTCCAGGGAAATCCAAAATTAGTTTGGATGGATCCACAGGTTCATTAAAGCTGAAATTCATCGTATCAATGTTCATTATAGCGAGGGTTTACTGTATTTTAATCTCTATGAAATGTTTTGGAAAAACAAAACTAAACAATCTGTTTCAGTGGAAGAGTCTATAGTTTGAAACGGTGGATAGGAAGTATTTTCATCAGCAGAATTTTTACCTAGATAGGAAGAGTCCAATTTAACAGAACGAAGAAAATCACCTTATCCATTGTATAACGAGACTGACATTTAAATACATCAGGTTTGTAAATATTTTCAGCTTCTGTATTGATGCCTGTTTTTGTATCATTTTTGAATATCTAAAAAATTTTTGCAAAAAACTTCCTTTCTTGGAACATAGAATTCATATTCGAATAGTTGTGACCTCATTGAAAAATGTTCTATGCGTGGATAGAATAAGCTATGATATTTTCATAATGATGGATAAAATTCCTTTTTGAAAATCCCAAATATCTAAGGTAAGGCTTAAATATGATTGCAGGACGAAGTGAAGAGTTTCAGCATCTTTTTAATGTAATTTATACAAATTATAGTGAACTTATGATTGTATTCATTTCAGATAAGAGAGTGAGGCTGCTAGTGTGATATAAAGGCTTACAAAACTTTTCAATGTTCGTTTTTATACTGCTCAGTGCAAAAACCACCCAAGATAAGCAACTGCTACCTTGGCCATTTTTAAATGTTAATATGATAAGAGGCACTGGCTCAAACTATTTGCTGCTTAGTTTCCTCATCGGGAAAAAAAAACATGAGAATAGAAAGTCTTCATTATATGTCTAAAACAGATTTATTTTCATACTAATCAACTGATATGTTCAACAGAATACCTAATTAATGTATGTAAGAATAACACTAGCGTAAGATGATTATCTAATCTTGGGCACTGGACTGACAAAATGAGTTATCTCATCAGTGGTAATTAACAGGTAAACCCATCAACTGTGGCAGGTGGCGAAGGATAATAGTTATTATTATAACAGCCATTACTGAAATTCTAGTCATTCGCAGTTACTGGGTTAAAGGATTGTCTAAATATAGTTCTGTTTTTGCATAATTGCTGTGTCAAGAACAAGTCTGTGGACCAATTTTTTAAAACTAAACTTTGTAAATTCAGTTATTACAAACATGCTGTAAATGACTCTCCCACGCTTCTAATCCATGAAAATATAATTGACATCGTTCATTTTATCGATTACTATGAAAGTAATAGCTGGTTTATTGATTTTAAACGTTTCATATTCTCATGAACTACTCATCTCTAGAAATTAAGTCACTTCAGAAGAGCTTTTCATTTAAGTAAGACAGTGGAAGGGAAGTAACCGAGTTTAATTTAGCAGATTTCTTGCAAATTGGGCAGGGTTATTTCCCTTGAATACACTTGAATCACTTCACAGAAATTTACTTGTCTCGTGTGATAAAAAGCAACAATAATTAAGATGGAGGTAAAAAAAATGATTTATAGTACTTCATCTTCGAAAATAAATGAAAATAAAAATCAAACTACTCATCTTGGTTGGGTAACTATGTTTTACTTTGTAAGATCTATTTTTCTCGATAGATCTTGATTTAGTAATTCTATAAGCACAGCACAAAATTCTTCTTTCCTGTCTTTTATCCTCGTATATTGTATATTACACACTGGAACTTTTTCTTAAATTAGATTGCGTAATGAAGATAAGAGTGGAGAGAAAGACCTTAGTATACACATTGACAATTCATTGAAATTCACTGTATACAGCCAACAGAAGATCAACAAAGCAAATTAAACATTGGGCTATCTACACATCTACCCCCAAAGAACATAGATACAAAGGTATTTAAAATGCTGTAAAAGCACTCATTCAGAATTCAGCTCCTGCACCTGGTGACCCCAACACAAATTTATCAAAGACTCAAGTGGAAGAGAGCAGAGAAGAGACACGAAGATAATCCCCAGCATTAAACAGCTGTCATATTCAGAAAGGATAAAAGAGCTTGATTTGGAGAGACTATCCAACTGAAAAGCCTGTGTTGATCTAATGGAGATATATAAGATAATGTCAAGTCTACATACCATTGATCGAGACTTCAAGTACAGTATTTGCCAGGATAAAATCATGCAACAGCCCTCCCTAAGTAGTGCAACCAGAAGACACAGCAAGAAGCTTCAAATCCCAAACAGCCACTGGAGTCAAAGCATTTCTTCTCAAACAGCTCGTTCCAGGCGGGAGTGGACCTATCAGAGCCAACAGTCCCTTCTCCAAGCATAAACACATTCAAATCAAATGTCAGAAAAGATCTTAGACATCAAATGTTTGAGTTTGGATGTTTGAACTGAATAATAACTACTGTAGAACTCCCATAAATAGACCTCACTAACCTAATATTGTCCTGATGAAGATACTAATTGAGATACATGAAAATTTATGATAGGTTTAAGGCCATACATATCAACAAGAAGATATGATTGAATATTTTAAGTTAGTACTTTTTTTTGTTATTTCATTTCTCTGAATTTGATGTTTTTATATTTGAATATTCTGGCCTTCTAAAATCAACAAATAGAAGTTAAAAACTGCCAGCTAAAATAGCTAATGTTTTGACAATAATAAATTCCTATTATAAGTCATGAATGAAATGATTTCCCATTCAAGGATGCATATTTTGCAGCAGGATATATATATTCTAATTATCTCACAGTATTGATAATAATATTGAATCTAATTGATACTTAACTGGATGCTTTTTTCTGATCACAACAAAAAATATTCTCCTTCTCAACAGAATAACCCATTAAAAGATATAATAATTAGTGACTGCAAGTAATCTGATGGTTCTAGGTTCAATCCTAGTGTGAGACAATATAGCAATTCTACTAATGCTAAAGAGGGGAGTGTGGTCAATATACCCCCCGTTGGTTAAATAAAGGGTTCGGTTCATAACTTCCCCACACCTACCAGATGATACCTGATGAAGGCCGTAGAGTGCAACGGCCGAAACGTTGTATGAAAAACAACCAAGATGAGGATGGTCCGAATATTAATAGAAATAATAATAATACCTCATCTCAAAAATTTAGAGATACACTAATAATAAGTGATTTGCATACTTGTATAGACATGACCACACAGACTTATTTTTTCACCAAAATGAGTAAAACTATTCTTTTTATTTATCAATTACTGAATATTAAATTTCAATTTTTTTTGAATATGGGTTGGATACATTTTCAATTAATTTTCCTCAAGCTAATCTTATTTTATAGATACAGTCAAAAATTATTTCAATGATATAAGAATTTTTTTCTTTTGAGTTTACAAATATACACATAAAGTGGAAATTTCCACTTTGAGACTACTGATTGTTTTTTTTTTGTTATTTGGCCTTTGTATCATCTCAGCGAGCTGTTTAGTACAATGGTAAGTGCATCGCTATGTTGATAATATATGCTGATCTTTTTCAGAGTGGTTCTGTGTCAGCTACCGAGATATCGTTCCTGAAGGGACAGTGATCTTTTTTCTTTCAACATGAAATCTAAAATCAGAGAATATATCAGTAATTTGATACAGGAGCAGAATTCGATGAGTCCTGACAATTTGCATGATTTCAGATCTTTATGCATAGCATTGTGAGCGGCTTTATCTATTGGTGTGAAATGACCGTCTTTCTAAAAACAAAACTGATACATATATCAGTAGTAGTTATATTATCAGTAACCAGGGAACGAACACATGGACACAGCAGAATCGCCAAATTTGTGTGTTTGCGTTACCCCTATCCTATTTTCCTGTTAGTAATGTTACAGACACACACACCTACAGCTTACAAATTATAATAAAGATGTTAACATTTAACCCCATGGGGGACAAAGACTTTAATGAATGTCATGTTCACCATCACATGCTACATGAATTTTATGAAGTCAGTAATGCAACACAAACAATGAAGAATATTTGTCTTGTGTACTCAGGCAGAGAGACTGTGTGTAATTGCCAATGGTAGTTTAGCAACTTTCAAAAAGACTGATTGTGATCTCTCAGATATTTCTCACTCTCGGAGACAAAAAACTTTGAAAATAATAAACTTTAAAGTCATCCATTGAAGCAGATCCTCATCAAAGCACGAGAGATTTAGCAAAAAAGACAAAATACATCATGTTCAAATATAGACAAACATCTGAAGTAAATTGGAAAGAAAGGAATTTTGGTTTATGAACTCTCACTAAAGAATCAAGTGCAATATCCAACCATTTGCATTAGTCTGCAGACCAAGAATGAAAACCTGCCTTTTCTTCATTGGATTATTACAAGAAATGGGAAATGAGAGCTGTATGTTAACAGCAAATCCAATAAGTAACACTTATCACCTTATGTTAACAAAAAAAACCAGGACTTCATCCACAGAAGATTTTGCCATGGACATGTCATTCAATTTCTAGATTCTGGAGAAACCAACAGTCTTTTATTGTCAATGGTGTATTACAGCAGAAATGTACAGCTTTGGTGAACAGAGTGGATGTCATCAACCTTGAGACAAACTCAGAGGAAAATGAACCATTGGACTTGAAAGTTTTAACTCATCCTCTATACTCACTAAGTTTTGCACCTTCAGATTATCATTAATTTTGATCACTAAAACATTTTCTTAGTGCCAAGACACTCAGAAAAAAAGAAGTTGTCAATCTAAGTTTTCTTTTCATAAAAAACTCAGAATTATATGGAATCAGCACACTTAGATGTTCACCAAGCTTTTTAAAAAGTTTTTTTTATTTCACAGCAAATAAACAAATCACTGATATGAAACAAAACAATTTTTCCTTTATAGCTTGATATTCTGGCTTCATGAAATATAGCTCAAGCAAATTAAAATATTCAATTATTGACATATTTTTCTTGCAGATTAAGTAGATGCATAAATTATGGAATCACTCATTACCGACGAAAAAATTTCGGAATCATCTTGTGATTTGCATTTCTAAAACATAAAACAGCACATCTAAGCATGCGAATTAGTCTCCCATCAGAAAAGAGTACTAGCAGATCTTAATGAGCAGTTGAGCTAGGCTAATTGAAAGGAGACAACTAAACCCCAAACCCTTTATTTTTACTTATACGAGTTTAAATAAAGCTAAAATGCTTTAAATCAACACAAGTACTCCACAGGACAGTATCATCCCTTGATTGATAATTCAATGACCAAGTGCATATATTTTTGCTGATGTCAGCATTTTCCGAGAACATTCCTTACATGAAGGTTGAATTACCTACACTTCTATTTCCAGCCGTATTTTTGGTTTAATTCTTGGCTTCTCTAAACATATTGGATACTGTTTATACTCAATTGATCACTTTTAGTACTTTTCACATTTTCAAAGAATTTTGAAAGGAAAAAAAAATTGTGCTTTTTTTTGCTCTTGAGTGTACATCAAAAAATTGGTATTATGGAATACAAGATAGATTAAAAAGTAGAGAGGACATATCATGAATCCAAAGAAGCCCAAAGCAAGATATTTCAATGCAATATCTGAAAAAAAACTCTTCAGCCAAATGTATCAAAGATATTCTGATCAAAGTCAGAACCATGGCATTGCAATCTTCAATAATAGCTTCTGCAGCTGCGTTTATGCATAATTTGTCACAAGAGCCATACACTGGATTCCGTTTTTTTCTGCATGAGCAGACTGTTGTTCTGCATAGATTTTTCAAGAACATTCAACAACATCTTCTGACTTTCAGCCAAAATGGTGGTCAACCAGGAATTAATTTAAGACTCAACATAATTGGTATCGTTGGAAAGCTCATTCTATGTAGATTAACTTGAGTAAATCCCTCCTGGGCTTTTGAGCAAAAAAGTTATGAGTGTTAGAATACGACAAGGTTCAAGAATGAAATTCACTGTTTTTAGTAGCCACTACAACTAAGGTCCAACACTTCATCTTAGCTTATAGGAACTTAAACAAAGCTAATATGCTCAAATTTGGTACAAATACTCCTCAGGGGTATATATAAACATCTCAATTACCAAAATATGATGGACAAATCATTCGATTAACCCTATTCTGCAATATTGACGAAAATTTGAGATATTTCATTAAACCTACTCTACCCTGTTTGGGAACTAATTTTTATATATATATATATATATATATATATATATATATTATTATGTCATCCACAGACAGCTGTTTTGATGTATTACATCTCATCAGTGTGGCTATAGACTTTATCTCATCCAGTACTGCGAGGCAGAATTGAAACCCTCACATCGGACCCGGAGGCCGATTTATATATATATATATATATATATATATATAAACACCGGCGTATGGTTTCTCTTAATGATTTTTTTAGTGATGGGAATTTTTTTCTTTCATGTGAGCACATATGCATACTTAATACAAATTTTCATTGGAAAATTTTCTTCTAAAAATGTGAGCTATTGATGAATTGAGATCTACTGATTTTCAATATGCCTTTGTTTCTCCTCTGTGATCCCTTTACAGATGGGCCAGCAAACACTCTCGGGCAGGCCTGTGCACCCTCGCCTAAAACATTAAAGATTGATTTTTCTCAAAACTGATCATTGTGCCAATGTTATTTTAGGTTTGGATTAGGTCAAAATCTACGGTTAAGGCTCTTGCTTGAAGAAAAGTATGTTTAATTGTCAGGTTAGGATTAGATTCCCTCAAGAAAATACAGCTAAACTGGTGTAAGTATTAAAAGAAAGAAAAATTCACATCCATAGTCAGCTACGATGAATGGAAATTTAGGTTGCAGTTGAGAATTTTAGCTCCGTTGTCAATAGAATCCCCTCTTCTAAAACCTTTATATATTTCCTTCCTCAGACCTGAAAATTTTTCAGGTTTGAAAGTCTAATAAAGTGAAAACATGAAATTAAGAGAATAAAAAGTAGAATTTTCTCCATCAGATTTTGAACTTGATTCTCCGATTGTATTTTCCTTGTTTCTAAACACTAGTGTATTGTTGCTCTCACAGATTTTTTAGCGATAAAATCATTTTTTTTTCATGCTTGTGTGAACACAGACAACATAGAAATTGACATTTTTTTAAAAAATTCGATCTTGAAATGAATGCTGAAGGTAAATTGTGACAAGCTGATTCCAGATATGCTTTTGTTTTTCCCCTAGTGATGCATAGTTCATGCCTTTTTAAAAGCACAGATACACATGTACTTGATATATAATATAGACACAGTCAAAATTACATCAGCACTGAGAGAAAAACAAATTGGTTAGTCAGAATTTTCAAACGACCGATGGAAAGTGAGAATCCAGTTTAGCATTATATCTAGATTGTTAATACAACCCTCAAAAACCTGAAAATATGTGTATATATATATATATATATATATATATATATATATATATATATATATATATATATATATATTACATATTTTCAGGTTTTTGAGGGTTGTATTAACAATATATATATATATATGTAAAAAATCAAAACTGACAAATTCCTAGGAGGCTTGAAGGTCAAAGTTTGAGGAAAAGAGGAATAAAAAAAAAAATAAAAAAACAAACTTCCTCCATCAGGGTTTGAACCTGGCCTGCAATTTTATTTCCTAAGATTCCAACCATTTGGCTTTTGAACAACCATGACTTTAAAGCATAAGAATTAGTGCCCACAAGGAAATTTTGAAAAAGCATCAGTTCACTAAAAGATTAGAGTACTTCTAGGTTTTATAAAATATCTAGATTGTTGTTCAATATTGCTGAGTAAGATTATAAGAGATTTGCTCATAATATTTTTTTAATCAAGAGGTAAGTTTATATATGACCCTGATGTGTATTTGTGTCAAATTAGAGCATTTTACCTTCGTTCTAACTCCTATGAGCTAGGACGAAGAGGTGAATCTTGGTTGAAGTGACTACCAGAAACATTGACTTTCATTCTTGAACCTTGTTGTGTTCTAATACCCATGAGATATTTTAGCTAAATAGGATTTACACAAGATAATCTATATAGAATGAGCTTTCTAATGGTTCCAAACATGTTTAGTTGCTAAATAATTCCTAGTTGACCATCATTCCAGCCTAAACAAAACAAATGGGCAGAAACATTGTTTCTGACAGAACTGTAAGAAATTGGCTGAATGAAAACAAGCCCTAACACTTAAACATATGAAGACAAGGTTACAATGAGCTAAAGAGAAGCGATAAAGGAGTGTGGATGATTGGATGAAAGTGATATTCAATCATGAATCTCAAATCTGCATTGGCCATGATGATGCAACATTTGTTTGGTGTCATTCCAATGAAACATATAAAGATGATTGCCTGAAGAAAACAAGCAAATTTCCCAACTTGTTTATATGGGATTGTATGTCAAGTAAAATGGCAATATTTATCTCAATAGTCGATGCATACTGAAATCTTGGACACTTTCCTCATTCTATCAATAGAAAATAGGTTTGATGACAAAGTCATTTTTCAAGATGATAACATCTTGCCACAGAGCAAAGCTGATCTGTCAATGGCTAGAAGAGGAAGTTGGAAGTTGATGGAGAATATTGTTTTTCATTACTGATGTCCATGTGCCAAAGAATTCAGAACATCATAAAAGCCCAGGTAGGAGCAACTAAGTAGTAATTGTGCATGCATATTATATATATATATGACATAATTATTCATATTGAATACCTTGTTTTGTCACTGTGTCCCCAACTCACCTTAAGCATTGGCACAGTATTGGGATGTATACTTAGTAGTTATAGGGGAAGAACTTGGACTTTTTGTTTTTCTCCCCGCAAAATTTTCAAGGGTTTTAGGGAGAATTTCTACTTACTATGTAACTATAATGCTAAACTGAACCTTTACTTTCTGTTCAATTATCATACATGCATGAATACTAGCTGGAAACTGTCTAATGTGGTAGCTAAAAACCTGCCAAGAGGGTTTCTGGTCCCTCTTGGAAGGGGGTCTTCCATAGGAACTAGCTGAACACCGCCCAGTAGGGTGGTGTTCAGCTAGTATATGGAAAATTGCAGGACGCCTAATGATTAACAACATGGTAGAATGGAATTGGTGAACCGAGTTCAATCTTTGAGTGAGACAGTTTGTATTCACTTCACATTAGTACCCTTGGAGAAGACATTAATCCATTTCTTCCCTCCCCAGCAAGCTACTGATGTACCCACCGAGGCACAGAAGAGTATTTAATAATCAACTCATAGTGCACCAAACTAATAAACACATCAATTGAATTGATCTTTTATCTCCCTAATCCAGGGCTGGGTTGTCAAGGCATCACAGAGGATTTTCATCATGGAGGTGTCAAGGGCTACAACCGTCTTCAGATTGATTTTGGAATCAGAGCTGTCTGTTTCCTAGATGAGTTGCCAACTATAGCTAGTGAGCCCATAGCTGCGGGGAGAAGAGATGGATTTATGCCTATCCTAAGGATATCAGTGCCCGTCTCAAGCAGAGTTTTGAACTTGGCCCGTGATTCCATCCTGTTTATATATATTTCATAAATTTAAGAAAGACGATTTTTCAGCAATAAAATTCCATTTCAAGGAAAAAACCCAAAACATTTGAGTAAACAAAAGATTCAGAACGTGATTGCAGATTTATAAGAAATAATAACGTTACAAAGATGCTGTACAAAGAATAAAGAGTTGAAGACATGTATTTGTAATTTTTTTTTCTTACAAAGAGGAAATGTCCGTTATCCTCATTTATTTTTTGACTTGTTCTATCACCATGATCAGGTGACAGAGCGCCATGTTCTGTTCAGTCAATCATATTTGCATCCAACTTGGAAAATGAAGGTTACAATTATTTTCACCTTACTGAAACTATTTAAAATTGGTCAACTTAAAACAACTGAAAGCATGAGTGTGATGTCCTGAATAATCCAAAAAAGTGACTTCGAGAGAAATTTTCATGCTCTTTCTAAATTGGTCCTTTAAGAAAAAAATATGAAAAAAAAAAAAATTCCGTGGCGGCTATCTTGTGCTGATAATGGAGTCCTAAATTTTTCTTTTCTTAATTATCATTCTTAATATATTAAGATTTTGTTACAGAGGTTGCAGTTAAAATGTAACCTCCAGTGCCACTCATATTGACCAGTGGGTGAGTCCGCATGTTCAACACTTGAAATTCTCTGTGCCAACTCTCCATTACGCGGAAATTGACCAACCCACCAACTTCCCTGAGTTGGGCATAACACTCCATCAGAGGCTCTTTGTACTGAGAATACACAACTAGCTGTCGAGATGGGCTTAGGTAACGAATCAAATTCAAGACCAGTGAGGTTGGGTAGAACTTACAGGCAACTATGATGCAATCAAGCTTCTTATTGATCAGCATTTCTTGAGCTGCTGCCAATTTCTTGTACTCAATTTCACGTTTTGCTTCCCTGTCTTCGAATGTACCCCGGAATCGTTTCTTTTCAGGTTTGGCACCGTTCATCTGTTCTTTGCATTTATCCTCAGATGTTTCCTGGTTCGGGGCTGGTTTATCCGTGCTAGAAGCTACTGTGTCTGTCTCCATATTTTCACTAACATCTATTGTTGGTCCAGATGTTTTTATAGGCGATGTTTTTTTGTCTTTGCTATCACCACTATCAACCACCGGCGATGACATTTGATCGACGTTCGTCTTTTCATTTGTATCCAAACATTTAGAACTTGCAGGCGACGACGACGACGACGATTCTTTATTCGTTGCTGTAGTGTTGCCACTTGCAGCAGCATCACCAACCGTGATTTCAGATTCTTCTCTCGTAGATTTATCAGTACTCATTTTTGCCACCTTTTTGCAACTACTGTCGGAGGTACTTTCGGCATTGTTTTTCTCGTAGTCTGTCAAAATGTTTCCAGTCTTTCTCAAAAGGTTAAGCTTCTCCATCGGGAAAGAATGAAGCGTATCCATGTGATTACGGTCGAAGTCGTAATAGTCCACGACGGGTCGCATAGGGGTCTGGCCGTGATAGATATGGATAACATTACCGAATCCACCAAGCCGTTCCATCACGGCACCAAGGACCAATCCAAGACAAGTGTCAACTACAGCCACATTGCTATGCGCACGGACATTGGCTCGCGTGAGGATCTGAGCCAGGGAATCCGGACGTAGATGGCAGATCTTACCAGGATTTTTCGCGAAGTACATTTCAATTAAAAGCCTCGAGGTCGGGCGTAAAATTATAAACACAGGCATGTGCTTACGTTTCTTCTTCGCTATGTACTTGTCCTGGGCGTATTCAGTCTTCAACGAAAAAGTGGAGCTGTTTTCAATTAGTCGACCAACAATGTTGTCACCGGTGATCCCGTCTTTTTTCATTGCAAGAATTTCCTCGTGCGAAAGTTGCTGATTGCTGTCTTTGCCAACGATGTGTCGGTTATCCATGCCTTTGCCACAGTCCGGTATGTCTATTTTTGTGGCTGTGGACGAATCTATCCGGAAAATAGCTCCGTTTTTCAATTCAAACTTGGAACCGTATGGTTCACCGATAACACCGTCCAACGTAAATTTGTGTTTGTCTACGTACACGGACCGGTTGACACGTACTTGCATCACCCAGAAATTATCATCGCGTTTCAGCACTATGTGGTCCCCTTCTTTGATTAAATCCTTCGGAATCATAGTTATTATTGAATGTAAAAAAATTCGAACGAGCTATCAATGAAATTACCTTTTTTTTCTTCGTATTCAACGACGTTACTTCTCCTCCACCATGTGCGTTGAGATTCGGGAAAGTAAGCCCAAACGAGTGATCTGCCCCTGTACATATTGTAATTGGCTACAGCGCTTAGTAAAACTCAATAGGGTCTTCAAACGAATTTATTAACTGACGGCATTTAAAAAAAAAATTCAAAGCCTTAGACAATATAAAAAATATATTCGTAATTGAAACAAAAAACAAAATCAAACAAAGCAAACTTATAGATAGATAAGGTATCCATGTGCCTTCATTAATCTTATCTTCTCAGTATCATAGAAAAAATGTCAAAAGATGTAAAATTAAAAAAAAAATAATCATGTTGATATACATGACTTAGCTATTTTCTCCAATAAGTTCGATGGACTAGCTAAAAACCCGTCCGGAATTTTCAGTTATTTCCTGCATTGGCATTTGGCTCCCGAAGGAGATCGAAACCGTTTTTAGGGGTACCTTAATTCAATAACGCTGGCTACAAATCCGACATGCTATAACATTCATAGGCCTTTTATCCTTTTTTTATTTTCTCCACCCTTGACCAGTAAAAATAAAACTCAAAGGATTTTAATGCATGATCATGTTAAAGAATAGAATCACATGGGATTCCCAAATATCATATTATCGGGAAAATCTTATTTGACGAGAAGCTTCTTCGAGATATTTCATACTGAACTATCTCTTGGCTCTGCAGACAGACACCCAGTTGCAATAACAATAGTTGGCATGTGATGCATAGAGGTTTTTCATAGCAACATTTCTCGGTTAACACCGTTGAAAACTGAAATGGCTGCCTCCTTGTGGAAACATGCCTTTTCTACGCTCAATAAATGCTGGCTCGTTCAACGGCGGTATGTGCCTTTTATGCTAGTTTGTTTAACAGACTTGTATATTGGAGACCATTTCTACACAGAAATTTCGTTGATCATTGAAAATCAATGACTGTGATAATCAATGAAAGAGAGTGACCTTAGAAAAATATCCCGTAACATTCATTCAAAAAAACATAACTACGATCTTCGAGTAGAGTTTAGTATTTTAAACTCAGCGATATCCTTAATGTTGTCCTTTTCACATTATGGAAGCACATCGTACAGGATATTTACATTGGGTGTATATGGTACATGAAAATTGGAAATAATTGTTATTGGGTGATCATAACTTTTAACGTCTTAAATTTGCTTATTTCTTAACTATTAAAGGATTTGATAAAAATTGAAATAAAAGTTGAAATTTCTTTCAAAAACTAAAAAAATTGAACTTAATGCAATAAATGAATGAATGGTGGCCCCGATTGCAAATTGTAAAGTTTCACGTCCTAGCTCACCTGATGTTAAAAACGGTACACAAATAAAAAGATATGAAAGAAAAACAAACAAATTCGTGAATTATAATGATACTGCCGTGATTAAACTTTTGAATAGTTTTTATTTGTTCTCTGTTTTTAACATCGATCGAGTGAGGGTGTGAAAGTTTACAATCGGGACCACCTTCCCTACATTGTTCCCTGGTGATGATCATTTTATATCGCCTTTTGGCTTTCTTGACTTTCAATTTTTACTTTGATTTTTATTATCTCCCTTAATAGCCGAGAAATGAACGAATTTAAGACGTTAGAAGTTATGATTATCCTTTTATTGTACCTTTTTGTGAATTCAGCAGAATTTTAGTAATTCAATATAATAAGGTGACTTAACTTTCCTTTATAAATCATTTTTGAAAATCAAGAAGACTTGACAATTAAACTTGATAATTTCAAAATCAGATTAAGTTCACCCTGCTGATTGATTTATAAGAATATTTTGTTGATTGATTCCATCAGAATTTTTTTTCTGTTAACAAACCAAGAAAAATTCCCATTTAGAATCAATTTGAAAGAAAAATTATTCCTATTTAAAAATGACTGGAAACTTCCTCACCAAGCTGTAACAATTTTAGCATAGATCATCACAGAAACACAGTTGATTATAGTTGGTTGAGGTTCACAAAAATATTACTTATTAAAATAACTCCAAAAAGATCATTTACAACATCTCTAATAGTTACTTCATTTTTTTTGTGAACCTCAACCAAACAATTACCCCTGCAGTCTAGCGTTTTCTTGGAGTATTATGCTCTTCCAGACGCTTTTAATCAGTTGCTACCGTCAGTTAATCCAATTGGGAACAGCACTTGTTTGATTCTCACTATATGCACAAGATCATCATCTTTGGATAAAAGTCAGCCTTTGGAATGGTTAGTGGTGAGGTGGTTCATTTAGCTTGCCTCTTGATCTCTTATGTTCCATGTTGTTGTGAAGTATCCACTTTTCATCACCCATGAGAAACATTTAAAAAATCTCACATGGAAATATGGTCTAATGGGTTTTGAAAAAACTTTCATCAACTTATATGAAAGCTATCGATCAAGATGACTAACATAACTAAGCTTGGGCAAATGATTTGCTTGATTTGGGTATTTTGTGTATGTTGGCTATCTCTATGTCTTATGATGTTTATCATTCTTTAGTAATGTCTTGATTTGATTGCCATTAACTGGTCTTCCCAACTGTGGAAGATCATTCAGCAAGAAACTTCCAGCATGAAATTTTGCGAACTACTTTTCTCTTCCAAAAGTCTCATTTTATTTCTTATTTTCATTTTTTCTCAAGGTTGGCAAATTCTGGATTCGTGTCTCAGAGAGTCCAACATTTTTGTAAAATTATCAACAAAGATATTTTGAAGCTGCATGAAAGGGGCCTCTTTCAAAATGTTTTTCCACCTGAAAGGTAAATATGAAGTGAACAAATTTTGGTTTTGGGGTTAGTCATCAAGAAATGCCTTGAGTGAAATATTGTTTTCATAAGTTTTCTTCCATTCTTAACTCTAGGAATTTCTTCCCAAATGTTTATGGGTAAAGTTTCCAAGTATTTTTGATGAAATCCTGAGTTTATTCATTTCTAATAAAAGACAGGAAAAAAAAGAAATAGCAAATTTCCTTGCATTTCAAACTAGCAAAAGTACAATTTTGTTTGAAAAAAACTATCTGATATTGAGTTCTTGATCACAGGAGTACTCAACATGTGCCATAGTTTCAAGTCATGTGGTCAGGAATCTTTGTCCTTGTAATGTAGTCAAAAATCAGATTGCAGAGCCACACCTAGCCTTTTTGTGCCCCAGGAAAATTGATTTTGGAAGTTTGAAAAGCTTGAATAGTCAGAGCTACTCTAGCAAAGTCTTTTACTATTTTGGCATCAGTACAATTTTGATGTTCTTTGAGGATCTTGATGAGTGATAGAAGAAGTAGAAGTTGCCAATACCCACACAAACAACAAATACTGACCAAAAGTGAAAAAAAAACCTTTGGGAAAATAGTTTAGCCATTGAAGAATGTAAACTTTTTAATAGTTTACCTGGTAATATAAGAGACATAACTAGTTTCACTGGATACTTTAAACAACATTTAAATAAGTCTTATTGTTTGCTTCCAAATGAACAAATGCTTCTTGATTATGTTGCTGGGTGACAAACTTATAACAATGTTTAAAAGACATCATCCTTGATGCAGTTATAAATAGTGGTGGTGTTCTTAGGCCATATCGATCCTGAGAAACTTCAATGATGAACTATGAACTGTTAGACTTTATTTGCAAAGGTATTTTTCTTAATTATTTCTCTCTCTTCTTCCAAGAAGGGGTGATTTTAGATAATTTCTTGTGTTCCCCAACTAATTATTTAAAATGAAAACATTGGCTCTTTATCTATCAATCCTCAATCTGGAAAATCTGATAGAAACATAACGTTTATTTTGGAAAAGGTTTCATTAAAGTAACAAAAAATTTCAGTAATAAGAGTTAATACTCTTCTAAATTTACCCATAAAATTCCTTTTAAAATGTGTTAGTTTTAAAATTTCATGATAATACACACAATTCACACCCAGTAAATGCATTGTATACTTGTTCTCCATTTAATTTTTTAATTTTTCCTTCATGTCCACAGCTCTGCAGAATTGGTACATAAACTTTTGAGTGGTCCGCAAAGCATTTATTGTGGCTTTGACCCCACAGCAAGTAGTCTACACATTGGTAATTTGTTAGCCATTGTGGTCCTCCTTCATTGCCAAAGGGTGGGTCATAATCCAATTGCTGTGGTGAGTATTTGAATTTTATCCTACTGTTTCATGTGAAAGAAAGTTTCCAAGCAATTTCAGGACGCTGCTATTTATTCTGTTTAACTAGCCCAAAAACCTGCTTTACAGATGGGGGTTTTTCAGCTAGTTCCTGTCAAAGCTCTAAATGGGACTTTTGGCCCCAATAAGAGATCATGGATTTGAATAGTGTATTCATTGGAGAGCATATTTTCAGCTAGTTACATTAATATTCTCGTTAGTATCAAAATTGATTCAGTTCCTCATTTTTCAGATTGGGGGAGCAACGGCTAAAATCGGTGACCCAAGTGGCCGCACAACTGACCGCATACCAATGACTGGAGACCAGATCCAGCAAAATTCTTCCAGTATACATCAAAGCTTACAAAGAATTTTTACTAATCATAACCAGTTTTTATGGAAGAACAAGAATAAAGAATTGCCTGAAATTAGGTGAGTTTATCGTTGGACAAATTTATTTACAAAATATCTGGTCGTTTTGTTTTGCCTCAAGTACTCAACAACAGGTGACAGACAAAGGAACAGATGCCAATTGAAATTCCATTTGAAAGGCAAGAGAATCAACTTATTCAATTTTCTTTTGGCAGGACTGTAACAGTAACATATTTATTGAATATCAACAAAAACTCATCTCAAAGTGTCCAATAGAATAAGTATTAATTTATAATCAATTAAACTGCTTGATATGTCCAAGGTTGGATTGACTTTCAAGAACATTGCTCCAAATTAACTTTTGTTGTTGGTAATTTTTTTTCATTATCTGAATCACTCTCAACAGAATAATTTACTTACTAGTATAAGTTTTATAAAAGGACAAAAATGCACAACTATCAAATACGAGTCTTGCTGTAGCCTAGAATTATCAATATTCATAGATGTTAAGGTTACCTGGTTGTGCCAGGTTCTCAGGGCAATCATTTCCTGGATCAAATTTTTTTTTGTTCAGTCTAGTTTATTTATAGGCAAATATAAAAACAAAAATAATTGTGATTTGTGTTTTTTCTCTTTATAAAATGTCTCTTTTCATTATTTTGGGTCTCTTATATTTGCTGTTTTTTTTTGCATTGTTTGAACTGATTTATTCTTTGATTTATTTTTGTACAAATTATGTTGGGAACAGAGTCTTATTGGTCTTATCATGACTGGCATGATTACACCAAACAAGGAATGCCTATACTGTGCCAAAATAACACTATTGCTGTTTATAATGAAAGTAAGGCATACTTGAGAAAAAATATTTAGTAAGAAAAATGTATGTTATGAAATATAGTTGATAAATCTTCACAATTGATTAAAATGAGTTATTAACCTTTTCCCAATCAAACCCCCAAAAGACAAGTTTGTGTGTGATTTTAAGGTGAGTCATTACAGTATTCAGGGGTTTTGTTTTTGTTTTTTTACCAAGTTATTTTGCAAAATGGAAGCTCTCCAAAACTGTAAAAATCTACTTACTTGTTGATAATGACCTTCGTGTTGCAACTCGCCAACAATGATTAAATCATTAAATGATTGCTAGCAAAATCTCTATTTATGGTGTGTTATAATGACCCTGTAAGCAACGTTTCGTTTAGCACTGTATTTTTTAAGAATGTATCTCGTCTCATTTTGATCTCACATCCCTTATTTTACTGATTTGACCATAGATATCCATCAGCAAGCAAAATTTAAATTTAGTCATATTGCTGTCCGATTTTCCCCATGCCATATTATTTGTTTATAACTAGTTGCAGTAGATGTAATAGTCTTAATTTGTCCAAATTTCTGAGATGAAGCATTGTCATCGTTGATTTTTGAATAATTTTTTTTCTTTCGTCTTATTTTTCATTGTTTTTTTTTGCTAGGTGAAATTTCGTGAACATTTATAATATCAAAGGGAACTAACTGGAATTTAAGCAAGAAATCGTTTTAGTGTACTTTGAGTTAGCTCCTCTTGATCATATTTCTCGTATAAGTGTGAACATGATCAAAATGAAAAATATTAGGGAAATGAGTCATTCTCTTTTTAATGAAGATCAAGAATTAAAATACATCACATAAACTTTGTAACTCATATAACCGTAATCAAACAGATGTTAATACTGGGAAGAGGTGATAAATGTCTGTGCTTCCCAATTGTTAATAAACATAAGAAGGAAAAAGAGTTTGATAAAATCTAGAAACAAAAACAAAAAACCAAGAGAAATTTCATTGCAGTATTCATCTGTCCAGGTACAAACTATTGTATTTTTAGAGGTACACTAAACATCTTAATCGAAAGGAAATCAGAGATTGGAACCAATAGCAAGATGTTAATCCTGGTTATTTATTATGGTTATATATATGAAAGGCAGGGATTCTCAAACTGATATCTTTAAAAATGCCTAAACTCAGATTCAAACATGCAATTTTATCTCTGTTTTGAACCAATGTAGCAAAAAGAGGCCCTGAAGAGATTCAAGTTTTGACTGGTTATCTCTGTGAACCAAGTTTGATGCAGGATATGCATTCACCTATGCTTGTCTCTTTGTTTGCTCAATATTTCCCAGAGTTATCAATGAAGTTCAATTATATTTTGTGGAAGGGTTGGCCATGGGCCAAGGAACAATTGATCTAATTCTGGTAGGGATCTGGAAATTATTTTTTGATTTATTTCAACATTGCGAGATAGAACAATTTTTTGACTTTTCAAATGCAATAACACAGTAATGACATCATTAAGGTGACATTATCATAAATGAATATGATAAATTGCATTTCAATTGTTTTCCAAACTATATTGATGATCTGTCTCTGATGAATAATTATTACAAACTTTTGTTGTATGGTTTAGTTCAGCACAAATGCCCGTGGGGGAAAAGGTACAAATCCACATTCTTACACCCTGTCTTATTGCCAGATATCTTGTCTCTGGCATGCCATAATGATTGACAGAGGAGTGTGTAGATGAAGGAGAACTTTGGCAAACCACTCTCCTATAACTACTGCTCAGGCAGTAATAACTATCGATGATATCATATCCATTATCAAACTTGAAACAGGCCAGCATATATGTTGATTATTAATATTAGTATTTAATTAAAAAAAAAAAAAACAATTGGAAAACTTTTGCCAATAGCATAAACAGTAACACATATCAGTAGAGATTTTTCATCTTTTAGAATTTATATTTTTATTCCATTCTATTTCTTCTCTTTCTCTCTCCAGCTCTAACATATATATATATATATATATATATATATATATATATATATATATATATATATATATATATACACAATATTCTGCAGATGAAATTCTAATCTGATTAAATTTAAAATGAATTTTAAAATTCCCTTGTGCTCCTCCTCAAGCTTGGCTCTTTCCTGCTACCCTTATCTTTCAGATCACTTTATCTCATTTCTTTCCACACTTTACTTCATCCATGCTTTGTTGTCCTATTTGCTCACTCTAACATTCTTCCAACTGATTCTTATTCTTTAAGCTGTTTGAAATCTTCCCTTTTGTTTCTGTCTGTTTTGTTCTATTTTCTAATTTTACTTATGGATAAATATATATATATATATAATAATGATTAATAATTGTGTCATCCACTGACAGCTGCTTCATTGTATTACAACTCTTCAGTGTGGCTATAGACAATCCAGTATCCCTTCCAGTACCGCTAAGTAGGGTCAAAACCTTTGCTTCGGACCCAGATGCAAATGTTCTACCCCAGCCCTATGTGGAACTGGATTGTCAGTAGGACCAAATTAAGCAATATATTTACTTACACATAATTCCCCATCTACAAGAGTGCTCCATTCCAGAGTATATATGTACTAGTTTACCTATGCCATGAAAAAATGACAGCAATGTTTAAGTATTTTGCAATTATATTGCACAAAAAAATATCAAAAACATTATGTTGCTCTGCATTCCCCTGTTTATGTTCAACCTGGATGGACCCAGACTTTTTACACTTGTGTAAAAAATAAATACCGTTTATTTTGGCGGATGAAGTGAATTTCAGATAAAAGAAGACCCCCAATTTCAGTCTGAAACTAATGGGTTTATCCCAATGTTTAGTCACTGATTTATATCTGGTCTACTGGACCACTCTATTTTGGTGAGGTGTTTTTTTGGATAACTCTAGTGTCATCTCATTTGCAGAATAGGGGTTAAATAAGTAAGGGAGGCTACTTTACAGTCAGCATTTAATAGTTATTTCCCTTCACAAATCTTACAGCTAGAAAATATAGTACATCATTAAGGCTTATTATATGAATAGATATTTACACGAATAGGCAGGAAATATCACTTCCATTGATTATTTTCTGTAAATGATGTGAATAAACATCGAAATATCAATAAAACTACTCATAATTTTTGATCATTAATTGAATATTGATGACCTACCTGCATATTTTTTTAAATTACTTTCATCTTTTATGTGTTAAAAACTAAGTGACTTTTTTCTTCTTTCAGGATTTTGAATAATGCAGAATGGTATGAAGGAATGAATGTTGTTGATTTTCTCTCAAGTTTCGGGCGTCATTTCCGTATGGGGGACATGTTAGCCAAGCACAGGTGAGAGAACTTATTTTGCCATATGACTTGCTGGCTTTCTCTCTGATGTCCTCAAGTCCAATCTGAGTTGAAACATATCTACTTGTAGTTCTAGTCAACCCAGATTTTTGATCGCAGTATAAATGAAAAAAAATAACATATCATGAAAAAGAGTGTCTAACAAGAGCTGTTATCTATTTCTGACTTCTGTTTGACTTCATTTTTTCATTTCAGTGGCTTTTTATTGCATTTTTACTCAGTTAGTATACAGGGTTGATTGGAAATAAAGAGTAAGCTCTCTGTAACTTTAACCCACATCCCTTCAGAACTGAAAAAAGTTACGATAAAAAGTATCTGAAAAATTGAGGTAAACAGTAGTCAAAAATGAACAATAATTTCATCTGGTTGGTTCTGTAATCTTCTTTGGTGAATCTGGCATCTTGAGTATTTATTTATAACTTCAATTATGTATTCATTTTTAGCTTCTTTTTATAAATATATTGTATTTCCCATGAGGTATTGTTATGGATTTGATTTTTAATTATTAAAAATGGTCTATTTTTTTAAAAACATTGTGATATCAGCACATTAAAGAAAGCTGGAAGAACTTTCCAGTCAAAAGAGAAAAAAGATTGGAATGATAATCCCCAAACATCTTTGAATGATGACAAACATGTACAGAAAAATGATATATACATTAAAGGGACAAATGTGAAGCATTATAAAAATTAGGATTTCCTCTTATTTTCTTTCAGTGTTAAAACCCGATTGAACAGTCCGGAAGGAATGAATTTCACAGAGTTTGGTTATCAAGTATTTCAATCATATGACTGGTTCCATTTGAATGACAAATACAGATGTGCCATCCAGGTAAGATTGTGGAAGTTGCTAACTTATCGAACATGAAATAGAAAAGGAATGAACTCCTTGTAATGCTGAAAGAAAACTCCGAAACGTTTCTTACCTGCCTTTCTGAATCATCTTCTAATTGACCATTGATAAGCATATTTATCAGTTCCAATTCTTATTCTCTTATATAGGTATATGTGATAGTTATAATGATATTTTATCAGGGACTAATTTTTTTGGTACTGATTTTACTTGGTAGCAAATCGAGTGGCCTTAGATTGTATAAATGAATAAAGAAATGAATGTTGTGTCAGGATTGAACCCATGTCCATCTTGGATGCGGCCTTATAAGCTGAATCTGCTCTTACCAACTGAATTAACGATACTATTGTGCCAAAACGGGAGTTTGAAACACACTTATATTACTCATTTCCTTAATTGACAATCGTTGGCATAAATATGTTGTTATATATAAGCACTATATTGATACACAGAAAGGTTGAAACGTTAGGTTGTGTCCTCTCATTTGACCTTCTCTGTTACAAGTTCTTGTTCTCTATTTTTATAGATTGGTGGTAACGATCAACTTGGCAACATTGTTGCTGGCTATGAACTCATCAGTCGATTTCACAAGACCAAAGTATTCGGTAAGAGGTTATTATATATAAAATTAATTCGAAGAAATAATTTCCAAAAAGTATTACATTCGTTACAGTTTGATATTACAGATGATTTGCAACAACATTTATTTTGATGTATATATTACTATAAATGAATAAATAAATCATATACAGTTTTTGGATTTAGAAGACACTTTTGCCTACTTGGATATTTTTGTTACATTAAGATAAATGAAATCATTTTTTAGATATTGGATATCAGTTTGGATATTTTTTAATGAGGCTCAGATATATTTAGATTTTTTGGCAAAATCTTGATATCTTTAGTGCCATTTTTTGATTGGGTAATCTATATATTGATTCAATTTAAACCACTGGCAACATTTTGACACGTAAATTTCTTTTTTTTTCAATGAAACCTGTTATAGAATTTAGTTGAATTGTATATAGATTAAATACATTTTTTTTGTGAATACGTTTAATGCAAATATTTGCAAAACAATGACTAAGGGAAACTATGTATATGTATTTGATTTGAATATATGTACAAATGAATGTATAAATTTTTTCATGATCAAATGAATAAATTACATAATAAATCTCCTTTGTTTTGTTTCTTGTTTTTCTTTGTGATGAAAGAGAAATTTTTTGACTCCCAATCTAAGTTTTTATAACCAAAAAAGTGGAAAGATTTTCTTTTCTTTTATTGATAATAATTGTCTTTCTTTTATTGAACAGATTTATTTTTGAAATAAATATCAGTGTTTTGTCAATTATGAATTTTCCATTTCTTTTTATGATTGTAAATCTGTACCAAATGTAGTGGGTTTGAGTTTTTGGTCTGGATTTCTTTTTATTAAACTAGCAATTCTCATAGGAGAATTTTTTCCTCTTTCTATTTTAGATGCTTCGAGTCCATTAGATGCTAGAACCTTCCAGAAATTTGTTAATTTTTAGAAAAAATAAGGTTTTATGGGGAGAGGAATGTCTTTTTATGACATTTAATGGAGATTCAGTTTACATGAATTATCTTTAGTTTTTTTCAAATAAACATATTTAGACATAAATTCCAAACTTGATATCTCACAAAATATTTCCACTTCACAGTCCTTAAATCTTTTGTGTTATCTTTTTATATTTTGATATTGAATGCAGTGAATGAGGGCTTATTATGTAGTGTATTTCTAGATCATTTTCTAGATATTTTTTTGCCTTGATTCTGGATAAATTTTAGGATAATTTTGTGGAACAACTAGACATTTTTTGATTCTTTTGTCTGCTATGTTCCCTCCTCGCTCCGGCAATGTACATAAGGTATTTACATTGAATGATACTTTTAGATTATTTTACATTACTTCATACCTATTTTCACTTGTGGCAAAGAGGAAAACTTGGATCAAGGTTTATAAGAATGGAAATTTCAATACAATGCAGACTCACTTATAATGCAGTTGAAAATTCCATTCTTATTTACCCTCAGCCTTTAAAAAAATTGATTTTATCCCTTTTTTTTCTTGATGTTTGTATTTTATAGATAAGGTTTCTTCCTCTTGTGGGCTCTGAGATGACTTTTATGGCCTGCAGCTGATTTGCAAGTTTTATAGCAAATCATACAGGTATTCGGCACCACCATAGCCTTTCCTTGATTACCTGCATTGTATCCGGCATGTGTCGTACTAATATGCCTGGTTACACCTGACTGACCAGCAGACTTTGTTACACACTGGGCATGACAAGAGGTCTGTCTGTCTTTTATGAGATTTGAAATGACTCACCAAGCTGGCTTCAGACAGCTAAACATGACTAATATGTGCATGTCAGCCCTTTCTGTTCATTGTCCTTGAGGAATTTTTTAAAGAGCTGCTCAAAGCAACTTCACATGATAGATGCTTTCAGCCTTCAATTCAGCTCTTCCATCAAAGATCAAGGATCTTTGGCTAAGCCCTCTCAATTTTGTCCATCTTCATATCCTCAAGATCAAATTTCAGGACAGTGTTTATACCTTTTCCTAGGATTGTGTTGTATTTCTCCCTAGAATAGTTGTTTGGGGAGCCTGAAATCATCCTGCCATGACACATGACCAACCCTAACCTTGCTAATGTCTTATTCTACTTTTTTTTCCAGGTATTACCACTCCCCTTGTGACATCTTCGACAGGTGATAAATTAGGAAAATCTGCTGGTAATGCTATTTGGCTTAATCCAGATGAAACATCACCATTTGAGCTTTATCAGGTGAGTAATTCTGACCTGGCTACTTACCGTAACGATATCATTTGATCGAGTGGCCTATCGCTTTGTATTGGAAAGTACCTTGAGGGACAAGAATATGCTTCTGCTTTTTGTTTTTTCTATTTGAACAGGGTGCAAGGGCAACCATCGTGTTATCTGTGCCTTTTTTTTTGTAATTTGGATTACAATTTTCCCCGATATTATTTATTTTTTTGATAAGGCTTTGGAAATTTACTTGTGTTATGCAGGCTACAAGTTATGCTGCCCGTTGGTTTAAACCTGAGCTATCTATGAATGAACTTGAAATGAACAGTGTGAATTTCTATTCAAAATGAATAGCCTGATATCCATACTTTGCATTAATGAATCACTGTAGCCTGTTCATGTACCAGAACCAATTATCTAAAAAATCATCCCCCAAAATGGATGTTTCATCTAAAATCATCTAAAAAAATTGGTATTTCATTTTAAACCACCTGAAAAAAAAATGGATGTTTTATCTAAAGTTATCAAAAAAAAAAACCCAGCATAATATTTGGGCATTGATTGTCCAAAATTACCATAGAGACACAAAAAAGCACTTTTTGAAAAAAACAAAAAAAACTTTTTGGGATGGTGCCCAGTGGTGTACTAATTTATTAAGTTGTAGCCCCAATAATATGATCATGAGCACCTGGAGATTCACTGACAAGCAAAGTGAGAAGAATCTGTAGCCCACTTCTCGTACTGGTCCCCTGGTAGGGCTACGAGGATTTGGTTATAACAAGTATAAAGAGTCAATACTACTTGGCTATAATCTAATCAACTTGCATGCATTGAGAGAAAAAGTGGAAAGAGAACTCAGCTTAGTTTCAGTAATAAATATAATTGTGGCTCAGATTAGTTGCCACTTGCTGAAAACTCACCCTACAGGTGCGACTCTTTTAGCTAGTTCTGGCAGAAGACATAAGTGGAGCCTTGGGTCACAATAAGAGATTAAAACTTTTTTTTTTTTTTTTTTAGATTCAAACATCTTTTCAGGGTTTTATTTAGATTACCTCGGCTTTTTGCATTCTTTTAGTTGGTGCATCTTAGAGATACCTTAATTCTATATCTCTGGTTACAATGCACTGTTTTAGCTTCTTAGAAGTTACATACAGGTAAACAGAATCAGACTTTCAGTTATATATTGATAGATAGATGGAAATCAGATCATCATTAGTGTGGTGAGTGTGAATGTTGACCCCACAATATTATTTAGTTTCAGAATTTTCAAAAACTAACATGCTAAAAACATGCCTGGGGGGGGCCAGTTAGTACACACTGAAAATTTAATGGGGATATATTGTGTGGTTCCTGAGTTATGCTGTCACATACATACAGACAGACAGATGTTTGGTGAATTATATGCCGATGTTTTTTGGTTTATATATATGATTGATGGAAACCATTTCTTTTTGGCTTCCAGAATTTAATTTAATTTCTATATTTTGTTTTTTCAAAGTACTTTTTGAACATCCCAGATGATGAAGTGGAGTCTTTGCTCAAGTTGTACACATTTCTTTCGGATGATTTCATTGGAAAAATAATGGCAAAACAGAAGGTAAAAACTGATTACATCTTTTATCTATTAACAAGTTTGCCTATGCCATAAAAAATGATGGCATTTATGAAATATAAGGATACTCGTTGCATTCAGTACATGTGGATGAGAGAGATTTGGACTGCGGGGAGCTTGGAGAATAGTATTCTGTTGACTACAAACAGATTTTTTATCATTCTTTGTTCTTCTTTTTATTACTTTTTATTCTTTTATTTTTCTCTAAATTCAGTATTTTTACTACTTCATTAGAACACAAAATTCTGTTTTTACTATGACATCATCTGATAACCTACTTAAAGCCACCTAGATTCTCCAGAATCTAGATTTTTCTCTAATTTATTTTAGATGTTTTCCAGTGGAAAATGTCAGTGTTTTCATAGATAGAATATTATCATGTTGTTTATACCCTTTCTAAAGGAAAGAATTTCACTCTGTCAGGTTTTTTTTCTTTCTTTGGTTTCTGTGTTTCTACCTTTTTGAGTGATTCTAACATGGTTTATTCAATTGTAGGCTCATCCAGAAAATCGACATGGGCAGAAGACTCTTGCTGAACAAATTCTTCTTTTGGTCCACGGGGGTGAGTTTCTATGGACTTTTTGAAGAAAGAAAAAAAAGGCTCAAATCAACCAGTTCTTTGAAATGCTTACAAAATATGCTTTTGTTCAGGATTTATTTTGACCTAATCTTCTTGTTGCGGCTTTTTATTACCACTTTATTGACCAACCATAGCCCTAAAAAATTTGATGGGAGGGCCCCTGAACAGCCATGCCCCATGTAACCTTAATTCAGCCCTGGTAGATGCAATGGATAGATTAACTCTTCGGTGCTATTGCCATTAATGTGACCGAGCACCATCATAGAAGGGGCCCACATTGTCATTGGCACTTATTTCAGCAAGTAAGGCAAGGATATCATTTTTCTCCTTTGCTCCTTCAGCCATGCTTTCACTAGGAAGCTCTCCTGGCTCAAAGTCTGCCCGATTTTTTCCCTTGCTTTAAAACAAAGTGATTACAATATTCATTAATGATGAAAGATTTCAATCTAAGTTTATTATCCTTGATTCCAAGCTTTCTGGTCTCACTGAGCTTATATGAATTCTATCATTTTACAAAAGCCTTTGCTGCTGTTTTGAAATCATAAGCCTGCCAGTGATTGGCTATAATAGTACACATCTTCTTAATAATTTTATAATATTCCCCCAGGTATGAGAATGGTATCCTTCTATCGATTCTGTTGCTCTCTCCTACCAAACACATGATAAACATGAAAACTGTACATCCTGATTGGAAATATATATTCAGTGCTGAGATTCTTTAAGGCACTCCTCTCCAATGCAAATAACATAGGACATTCATATTCTTGTTCTGTTCAAATCACTGAAAAGTTGCAGCGCCTGAGCTTGGTGAATTGCACCATTTAAATGTCATTAGAAACAATGGCGCAGAACTGGAGTGATCATGTTGCTATCTTTTTTATTTTCCTGTTCCATCCACATATAAAGATGGACCTCATTTGCATTTTGCTCTCTGTCCTTCCCATGATGGACAACAATCCCAAAGATAAACGTACAGAGCTGACGAGAATAATATGTTTGACCAGTGGAGGGGCACTAAATTTTGCATCATGTTGAAGCAAACGGTCACTGCCCTGTTGTCCTAGCAAATTATGAAACGTCGATGCACATCTCCGATGCAAAATGTAAAGAGACTGCTTTAACACGTTTTTTTTCTTCTTCTTTCAAGCTGGGATCTCTGGCGCTTAGTCAGAACCTGGTACAGGTAGCACGTGCATCTATTGCAGGGTTCCCAAATCCCGGATCAAAATTGTGTCCGGAAAAAAAAACCCCAGTCACATAGGGAGTGGCTAATACCTTCATGATCGTATTGCTTGAACAAGTTGTGCATCTTCCTAATGCTTGGGTCACTGGGTATTTACACCCAGGTGCACTCCTTCTAGAGTGGCTTGCACGACATGAATGTAAATGTTTGTATAGAGTCAATCACAAACTGCTTCTTTGCCTTGTTTTCATGAATGTTCTGCTCTGGTGGCTGCATTCTTAGCTTCCTGCTCAAGAAACCTGATCTTTGCCAACACCTGTGACAATAAATTTCCGCAATATTGTACTTGTTTCCAGAAGAGTGCAGAGGAAACAAATAAAAGAAAAGCTGAGATGGCTAATTCAGACTTTTCATCAAATTTCACTTCCATATGAGAGAGGTTTCATCTTTTAATTTTTAAATCAATGCAAAGCCATGTGTGTATGGTCGTAGCCCTGTTACGTAGCAAACTAAACATTTAACCTAAGAGCAGACAGTCCCTGAAAAAGTATTAAAATTCATTTGAACAAAAGCAAGCCAAACTATCAATTTCTTGTTGGGCTTCCGGCCACTTAAATAGAGAGAGAAGGTTGTCATATGTTGAAACGAAAAGAAAACAGTATAAATGAAAGTTTTTAGAAAATTCTGAGGGTCTTTCAGAAGACCTTTTTAACTATTTTAGTATAGATAAAGTTTTAAGAACTAAATTTTGCTTGGACTAAATTATTCATGTTATTGAGTGAAACAATGACAATGATTGGAAAATAAAGAAAGGAGCTTTGGGAGAGATTCAAACCAAGCACCCTTTTCCATGGGAGTACTTTTGTAGCCTAAATCGGCGCTTGCTGATAGAGCCACCAAGACCCTGATAGCAGAGGTCTTAGAAACCACCACCACCACCAGGGCTCTTTTTGTTTGTCCATTTGGTATGGGGGAAGAATAATAATTGATTTTTCACATATGCCAATCTTGAAGGTTAATTGAGGTCTCCAGAGTCATTTTCTGACCAATCTTTGGTTCTAAACATTGGAAACAAGTCATTTTCATATCAGGATCTTTGACAATCATTCTTCTCATGAGTGGCACAAACTGACACGAACTTTAGATAATTTTGTAATCATATTGTACTTGAAAATTACTCAAAACATTATGTTGCTCAGTATTTTCTTGTTTATGTTCAACCAAAACAAACCTCAATTTCTTAAACATTCACAAGAAGAAACAGATGCTAGATATATTAGAGACTACTCTATAATTAGTACTTGATAGTTATTCCCCTTGACAAATGTTCTGTACAAAAAATATAGACATACATGTGATATATATCTATATATATATATAACAGCTTTAAACACTGAATATATATAAAGAAAACATTTTTCGGAAATTCATGTAATTTTAGTCAATTATATCCCAATATCTGTTCAAGTGATTTATGTAATTTTTTCAGTGTTTTTTTCATGTTTTTCACAGAATTTGATATCATGGAACTATGTATAGATTTTTCTTAATTGGATCATCAGTGGATGAATAGGTTGTATCAGACAAAATGTGAGATGGAGAAAAAAAACAATGAAAAAAACTTGCTGATGATGTGGGCTCACACTCTACGAAACATCCGTGAATAAATGCCTATTCATCCAATCTCTGTTTTCCTCACTATCTATAAAAAAAATTTCACTATATATATATATATATGTATAAAATTAATGATTGTGTCATCCACAGACAGCTGTTTTGTTGTATTACAACTCTTCAGTGTGGCTATAGACTCAATACCCCTTCCAATACAGCTATGTGGGGTCAAAACCTTTGCTTCAGACCCAGAGGCAGGTGTTCTACCCTTGCACTAAGCAGAACTGGATGGTCAGTAGGACCGATTCAAGAGATATATTCATTTACGCATAATTCCCCATCTACCGGAGTACTCAATTCCAGAGATAGAAGAGCATTGCATGGTAGCTTATAGTAGATGGGTTCCCTACCTAAGGGTGCTCAACCCTAAAGTAGGAAGTGTTAATTAATATATATAAAGTGAGTGTGTGTGTGTGCACTCATTTAAAAAAATGCGCATCTTTTCCTTGCAGAAGAAGGACTGAAGACTGCAAAACGTTGGACTGAGGCATTATTTCATGGAAACGCCCAAATCCTCTGTGAATTGTCCAAAGCAGAAATGTCCGAATTGTTTCACAATGCATCCACTGCCCAAATCTTCTTAGAGCCAGGGATAACAATCCTTGACACTTGCATGAAAGCAAAATGTTTTGGCAGAATAGGTAAGTCAGTATTTAGCATTTTTCTCTCTTCTTTATTTTGATAACTTTGATCTCTGCGTGCATATCTTGTGTTGCCTAAGTCTTTATTGATGACTTTTACACATGCGTATCCTGGGCATCAGTACTGGATCTTGCTTTGACTAAAATTATTTATATTATTCCATTTTGCTGTGTTGTCATCTGGGATGTACCAACAGAAAATTGTGCCTCTGGTAAGCACTGAAATTGCATCCCTGTCCAAGCGTTTTCGTCATGACGTTGTTAGCTAAGATAAAATTAGCTGGGAATAGAAAGACCTAGCCATTTTTAGCAACTGTTTTAGCTATAAATATCAAACCACAGTTGGCTCTCAGCTTTTCTGCTACCTGCCATCATTATTATCTCTTATTCTCTTCCTTTCTCTCTTTTCATCATTTGTCACTCCTTTGCTGTCATCAATGACACTATGCAACACAACAATACATTTTGCAACATAAGTATCAAATTTGATGACTTTTTTTGGGGTTTCATGTGTTGTTTGTTTTACACTCATGTTTTAATTCAGTGACTTTGCCATGATTTAAAAATGAGAGGTAAGGCATGGGTACAGGGGAAACTGCGTGGGAAAAAGCTGTGCGCCCCATGAGTTAAAATATGAAATTGTCTCATAGAAAATTTATAAATAATAATGGTAGTATCGAAAGAGAAAGAGTTGGGAGAGAAAATGATGGTATTCTTTTTTCGATAACTAAGAATGGCTTGGCTGACTTCAAAAGAAACTTCTCATTGGTGCTCAGGGCATCTATCCTCCCTGCCAACCTCACCCTAGTTATCCCACTGGTTGACATTACAACCTTTTTTCTGCTGTCTTCTTTCTCATTCTCACGCAATCCTTTCTTGGTTTCCTGACTACAATAGTCAAAACAATAGAGTATAGGGCAAAACTAGAAAGAATTTATTTCCATGCTTCTTGGCTATGAATGTAACATTGTTTCATCTGGTTATTATTTTAGTTTCTTTCTCCTCCCTTCTCTCACACGTGCCGTCTCCTCTCTTTTGTTGTGATTGCTTTTTCTCTTTAGACCTTCGTGCTCAGTCAATTCTTTCCTATAAACTTGTCATGCAATTCTGTTATTAGGTAATCTGATCCAACTTATCATTTGACAATCTAATCTGCACATCTTTTGGCGTTGTGATATTGTGTATATTTATCTATATCCACAGCTGAGTCAGAGTGTGACACTTTTTTTTCTCTGTGAATACTCCACAAAATGTCTGTACTACCAAAGTGTTAATTGCAGATAACAAGAAGTACCCTGATCCATCCCTTTGAATGTTGTGGGTGGGTACTGTATGAGATACAGATTGCCAGTGCCCCAGTTGTGACCCCTAACCTGAAAATGAGAGCCGAACCCCATGAAGACTGAAGAGTGGGAAATTTTTTTTTTTCAAATTTTGTTAAGCAGTATTTAGTTAATGCTGCTATTTTCAATTAAAGAAGACTTCATGAAAAAATACCTATCCATTGACTTGTTAATCCCAAAACAGTATTTTGGCCAGAATTGTACCAAAAGTTTCACTATCTAGGGTTCAATCTCAGCTTGAGTGTACAGTTCATCCAGAAAAAGTCAAACCTAGGCTATGGAATTCTTTAGTTTGGGATAGAATTGCCGAAATGTTTAATACAGAAATTAAAAATTGTCGGGATGTTAGGGTAATTTTTCAATTTTACATCAGCACTTCTAGTTTCTTTTCTACATGTTTTATACAAATTAGTGTGTAGGTAAAATTTCATGAGAGAAAAACCTTTGAAAGCATTGGTTGTCAGCCTTTGCAATGCATTTACTGTATATTTTTAAAGTAGGGGAAGATTTGATTGAATGACCACTTTACCATAAACCTTTCTGAAAGCAAGCTGGAATATACTGTTCTCACTAATACCTTGACAAATTAGGGAAAAAAACCTCTTCGTATGATTATCTTACATTGATTTATTCCAACTGAAGTCTTCATCTTAGTTTTAGCCATTTTACCCCCAAGCCTTTTTCAGGTGCCTTTCACAGTCAGTAATGTTTTCAGACAGGTACCTAAAGAAAGCCAGAGGGTAAAAGGGCTGAAATGTGACTATAACAACTATATTTAATATTTGTGAAAAAAAATGTCTCAAACAATATTTGATCTGTTAGTATATGTAAAACCTATCTTAGGTTCAATGGGTGCATGTTTAGAAGTAGAATTTTCTATTTTTATGCATTTGGTTAAAATCTTGTCAATGTTATTCTTCCTAATAATCAGTTATATTAGAGAGCTACTTTTGAATGATTGAATATTATTGGAAAGTCATCTAAAAATCTTGGAGGAAAATTTCTTATCCCTATGTGTTAAAATGTTTCCTTGAGTTGAAAATTGGAGCAGTAATTGATGATATACAAAATGTTGTGACTATAACCAACAAAATAAAGATACCAGTTTGGATAAATCAGTGCATTTCAGTCAATAATTGAACTACCGTAGCGTCAAAATTTGAAGTGATGTAAAAAAAAATTCTATTGAAGAATGAATATGGTCAGAATAAATTTTTTTAATGATATCTCTGACATTTTCCCCTGAAGAACATCTAAAATAGAGTGAAGAAACATCTGATGAATCTAGATGTTATTAATAAACCTGTTGAAATAAGGCCTCCAAAATATCTAAACAGCTTTTTTTCCAAAAATAAATTTCTTTAGAAAGTTTCTAGTGGACTACTGTTGCCAATTTTCAAATCTGTAGACAGAATGGTATGGCAAGGAATGCTGGAATAAACAAACACACGCACATATAAGAAGGGATAAAATCCACCATCTTTGGAGGCTATAATTGTTCAATAATGATGATGAAAAAAGTAAATCTTTATCCCTATGTGATCCAAAGTTTTTTTAATTCAAAAAATTAAGCAGTAATTAATTATACACAAAGTATCATATATTAGAAATGTACAAATTTTTACGAAGGAAAACAATTTATCTAAATCAGGGCTTCTTGAAGTAGGGGTTGGGACTCCTGTGGGTGTTGTGTAAAAATTATTGGTAGTTGCTAAAATAATTCAAGAATAATTATGTAACTAGTGTTTTCAAAAAATTATCTATATACAAAAATGTACTCTTTCTGGCGATTATTGTAAAATGGATTAATGCTATTCACTAATTTAAAAAAAAATTGATTTTATTACATATTAGTAATTTAGTTATCTTTTTTTTCTCATAATGAACACCATAAAATAAATATAGATTACAAATGCATTGCAATTTTTGACAATTCTTTTTGTAGTTATTTGTTTTTATATTAACTTAGTAAGAGTCAGGCTAAAAACTAATTATATATAGTCTTAATACCTGTTGCTTTTATAACAGTCATTGAGGGGTCACAGAAAATTTTGTCTCCTCAAAAGTGGTTGTGAATGAAAAACGTTTGAGGAACCCAAATCTAAACCAGTGGTTCTCAAACTTTATTGTATGATGGCACACTGAGAAATATATTTGACCTTCACAACATACAAAGTGTAAAAATGAAACGAATTAGGTAAAAGCTTTTCAGGAGCCAATGAATGAAACTTTTATATTAACACACTGATATTCTTATCACCTTTTCCTTTTCATTTGTCTCTAAAAAGATTCAGATCTCACAAAATCCAGTGATGAAAGCACTACATTGGAAACTATCTGGTAGAAATAATACCCTTACTAGATACATTAAGGGTCGGAATACATATTTGGGAAAATTTACTCGATATACTTGGGACATATTTGCAATATGCTATCGTGCCATGGCACAGACTTTGAGAACCACCGATCTAAACGGTAAAATATCTGAGCCCAAGAAGTTTGGAGAACAGATCAAGGGAGGTAAATCTTTACTGAATAGACCTTGTTGAATGGATCTACGTATCTATTAATTGAAGAAGATGGCAATATACTCAAGCAAAGCTTTTAAAATATTTTTTTGTCTATAACTTTTCGAAAGTGAAATTATTATCCCTTAATAGTCGTTAGGTTCAGTTTATAAAAATCATACGAAAATGTAACTACTATAATGGGACAGAAGTTTTTGTTTCAACTCGTTGAAAATGATCTTGGCTGGTTACACAAAAGTTGCTTCCCTTGTTTTGCTTCGAAGCTAACTGTGTCTTAGTTTGAATTAGTATAATTTTTATATGCGTCTATGAGTTTGCTTGTCATCATCATAAGTCTGCTGCTGGATAAAGGCCTTTTCCATTTCCTCCATAATGACTACGATTGCACTGACCTCTACATGTCTTACTGGTAAACCTTTTTGATCCAGCCTCAAATACATGTGGATTTTTTTCTATCTCTTAGAGCAGTAGTCTTCAACTACTCAGGGAACAGTTTTTAATAATTTGATTTTTTAGGGAACTCCTTCAAAAAACAACTTTTTCTTCTATACGCACACACACACACACACACACACACACACACACATATATATATATATATATATATATATATATATATATAAAGTACTTTCCTCCTACCCTGATACCCTATGTCCTCTCCTAGACCTACTACTGCTACTAACACTATAGACTTCAACACAGACTGAACTGAACACAGTCTCACATAACAGGATATCCCTAGCAGATGGGATCCCATTTTTTGCTCACAAAGCAAAACTCCTGATGGTGAAATTATGTTCCACAGCAAACTTATAACCTCTAAAAGGTACACACACAGCACGCACACTACTGAAGATGGAAATACCTCTCGAAACATGTCTAGACCATCAATGAAAACATTTACGGATAAATAAGCCTAGTTTCCATACACTTTCACTCCTGAGTCTGTCTCACTTCCTATAGTTCAAATTATATATGCATAAATAAATATATATATATATATATATATATATATATATATATATATATAACGATTGGATTCCTAAATAACTAAGATGTTTTTAATTAAAAAGCCGAAATGTTAATTTTTTCTCCTATAAGGGGTGCTGTTTGTGTTAAAGAAATGAAATGAAGAATTATAAAAGCCATGAAAGAATTTTTCATGTTAAGGAGAATTATCAAGTATATTGTGAGAATGTCACTTTGTTTTGAGGAACCCCTGGAAAGGTCGCCCTATGGTTCTGTAGAACACGTTTTGAATACTGCTATCTGAGATTCATCCCTAGCATTGTTCTTTCTATGGCTCTCTCTACAATTTGTTCTCAATTTGCTTTGTTAGTTCCCATGTTTCATGTATGCATGTCAAAACTGGTATTACGTATTCATCGTGTATTTTGTCTCTATTCATATCAAATGCTTTCCAGCCAATTGCTATGCATCATTTCATTTTGCTCTCATTGTTTTTTTTCTAACTTTATTTGCTGACCTAAGTAAACATATTCCTTAACCTCTTCCATGACTTCACTCTCTATTCTTATGATCTTTTTGGGGTCTATATCATTGAAAATTACTTTCTTGTTCTGTTCATTTTTAACCTTATTTTTCTGACTTTCCTTATTTTGATCACAACATATTTTGGAACTCATCCGATGCTTTAAAACATCATCAGTGAATTTCAAATGGTTAAGATATTCTCTGTCTATGTTTACTCCCATTTTCTCTGTATCAGTTTTCTGAAAAACACTTTCAAGAAATGCTGTAAATAGTTTAGGGATATTGTATCCTCTTTTCTCACTCCTTTTCTGATCCTTATTTTGTTTGTATTGTTACGCAGTCTAATTATTACAGTGCCATTTTTGTGTATGTTCTGAATGATTTGGTAAGCTATCACACATTATTAGAGACACTGATTCTGAAGTTCACCAATCACACCATACTTGAAATCAAACAGTTTTGATCTCTTCCCCTTATTATGTAGAACTGACACTGTTTTCCAACAATAGAAAGTTACAAATTGAAATTTGAACTCTTTATATCACATCAGTTGTCCATGAGTTTAAAGTTTTGTTGCAACAAAATTTTTCAGTGATTGAAGTTCTCGTAAAACTACTCAACTCATAATCACTGCTCAACTTTATACTATTGGACAGAATTTGTAGAATGGCCTGCCTTATAATCACAAACAGTAATGAATTTATTCCTTGTAATAATGAGATTATTCAAAATTTCCAGTTGAGTTTAAAGTTTTGTGGTGCACTATGTGTGTGTTTGTGTGTGCAGTTTTCTAAATATATGCATATTAATGATAGTATTTGTGCTAATACATGTTTAGTCAAGAAAGCTTTATATCTATATGTACAGATATGTGTCTGAATTTATATATATATATATATATATATATATATATATATATATATATATATATATATATATATATATATATATATATATAATTTTGTATGTATGTATGATTTTGTGTCTGGTTCTCATGTATGTATCTGTGGTTTCATTGATTTTGCTTATTTTCCAGTTGATGCTGAACGTATTATCAAAGCAGGCGGAGTTCGTTTCAATCATCGTAGAGTTACACAGCCAGAACATGTCCTCATCTCAGGGGAGCACATTCTGCCTAACGACCTGACATTGATTCGTATTGGTGAGTTACCTCCCTTACCAGTCTTATGGAGAAAAAAATCTTCTCAAGCCGCGTTTAGCATTGATTCGATACAGCAGTCTTCTACAAATATTTTGTCATGATAAATTTAGTAATGTTAAATTCACGAAATAAATCGAGATAAAAGACAGCATCGTAGACTGTGTCTGAAATAACTGTGTACATTGTACCCATGGAATAATAAGTAATATGTATGAGAATAAATACATACACAATAATTTATCATGTACTGATATTTCACCTGCTCTGTAAATCTTTGATGAGATACATAGCTCTGATCAATTTCACCTTGTTGAAGCTCAATAACGATACCATATATCTTTAAATGACTGCTGACACAATATTTTTAGTGGAATAGCACTTCGTACATTATGATAATAAATGTATACTAACATGTAAGAAACTATAATTTACACTCATGCATACTCTCACATACACCCAAGTTTCTTGCAAAATTTCTCTGTCTAACCACAAATTCACATAATCATGTGTTGAAAACTTGAAGTACTGAAAGCATGTGTCTTTATTCATGCTATGTTATTGTAACCCTTTATGATACACTATCATCATGTGCTGTATTTCTTAAGAATATATCTATAGCACTAACCAAAATATTACCGTAATGTGTCAAGAAAATATATACTCTTAAGAGAATTAAGTTTGAAGCTGATTCATCATCATTAGCCTTTTAACTTCTGTCGTTGAATATAGACCCCTTCCCCCCAGATTTGCCAGATCTCTCTATCGTGGACATCTTAGCATCAATATCTCCGAAACCAATCTAAATCGACTCACCATCTTATTTTCTGTCATGCCACAGTTTAGCATATGATTGGTATCTTTCTCATCGAAAAGTCTTCAAAGAAAATTACAAGGAGAGAAAGTTGAATTTATTTAATGAGACCTTAACATTATTTGCTTAATAAGAATTTTCGAAACATTTTTTTTCCAGGAAAGAAGAACCATTATATTGTGCAATGGCTGAAATGATAATGACTGTAAAAGAAAATACACAGAACAAAATAGACTGAAGAAAGTTTTGACAGAAGAGGAAGGAAAGAATTTGATAGAAAATAAAGGAATGAGATAAAGCCAAGTTGAAGAAAGATTTGAAGAAGTCGCAAGAAAGTGATTTAAATGATGAATAACTGTAGAAAATGGAAAGGAAGAGATGAAAGATTTTCAGAAATCAAAGAATGAAAACATTGTCTACTTGCAGACAATTGAAAAGCAATGGCTAGATTGACAGAACTCTTGGAGCAAGCAGCAGGCTGACTGGCTGGAAGAAGGAACTTACCTTTTCCCCTCATCTACCCCTCCTCCTCCTGCAATGGCAGCAGTCAAGAAACTGAACTAAACTTATCGTTAAAGTCTTTGGATAGATTTAGTATTGTTGTTTCATTGGCTAGCTAAAAGAATAAAACAAGTAAAATCAATAAACATTTAATTGAAAAACAAGCAATGTCACAGTTATCTATAGTAATATTTAAGCCTTTTATTTGTCTGTTTGTTCCTGCCTCTTCTCCTCAAAAACTACCAAGCCGATTGGCCTGATACTAGGCACGGAGAAACAATAAAAATCGACTTCCAGCATAGACTAACTTTCAAAGTCGACAGAGATCATCCTCTAGCCAATCTTCAGTTCTAAATATCAGAAAAATATAATTTATATTACAGGATTTTTGTCATTCTTTCTTTTTATGATTGGCACACATATTTCTTTCATTAAAATCAATTCTTGAACAAGTTTTGTTGTTTTTTGGTCATATATTGTTTTTAGGTGATAAAACAGTTCATTGCAGCAGCAGTTAAAGTAACGTAAGTATGTTTGGGATTCTCCCTCTACTCTTTGTCTTTCCTCAATGATAAAAAGTGAGTGCGATGGGAAGGTGGTTGAGGGGTGAATCACACGGACACATGACTGCTAAATCAGGTCATTTTTCATTTTAATTTTTGGTTGATTTTTGAAAAATCAAAACCTAAGTAAGTCCATCAATCTTTGACAGTGAGTAAATGCTGCAGATTGGAAATAAAGATGTTGGTCTCTGTGAATTATCTTTTTCTCATCTGTTGTCTTGGGTAAAAAGAAATAAAAAACATATTTCTCAATGTGTTGTCTATTTCTAACATTAAAGAGTTTTTTTCAATGATGTTTATCTCTTTCTTGTTGTTTGTGTTGTCAACACAATGTTTTGGCCAATACATTCTACGGCTTTCATCAGGTGTAATATCTGAATGTGATGGTATTAAGCAGAATCTTCCAATGATGGTGATAAGCAGAATATTCACACTGCAAAGTAGGAATTGGGTAATGTTGATTTATTTTTCTTCCTTTGTTGAGTCTTGATTTCTATACCTTGTCCCTATTGACATGCTGTGATGACAACGCGAACAGAAAGCGAAGAGTTCAATCGTCCAAATAACTCTTTGAATGTTGATGACTCTTCTTATAGCTATACACAATGTCTATTTTCAAGTTCAGTTTTTTTGTGTGCAATGCTGGGTATTCCTGCTAGTTACTGATGTTCACTTTGCTCCGTCTTATTAATGCTTTTCATCAAAACACTCTGGGTTGATACACTCTTTGACTGTGAGAACAAACAGTACAAAATAAGAAATGGAGAATGAGACTCGAACATGCATCCCACAACTGGGGAGCCAATCTTTTGCGGAGGTTGCCCTAACCAATTCAATTTAAATTTGAATTTGGAAAAAACGAAGTTTGCCGAATTAAAAAAAATTTTTTTTTTTCAGATGAAGCATTTGTATTATATTATTTTGTTATTTGATTTACACCATCTCATAATCGCTGCTTTTTGTCATTGTTATTATTAATCATTATATTTATTCAATGTTAAAATTGCTATCATTTTTTTTCTGTCTTATATAGTTTTCAAATTACTTGCAACATAGCGCACATATGATAATATATTAGATATATGCTCTCAAATAAACCGATTGTATTGTGGTTCTGTTTCATTTGTACAAAGCTAAGCTGTACTTCAATATCTATTTACTTTATAGACATCTTTGATTTGAATTGCTCTGATAAAGATAATAATGGCTCTTTCAAATACTGGTGGTACTTGCTGTGTGTCTGAGAATAAAAAAAGCTTTGGCTGTCTCTTGGCAACTTAAACTATATTCTTATATAATCTTTAATCATTAAAGATATTAAAAAATAGATGGATATATATTTTTCAAATAAATCATTATTATTAACTTAACACCTTCAGCAGCAATACTTTTTAAATGCAACGAATGTCAACTGTTCTCAGATCAGGGAAAATCCCATGTTAAGACCAATTTTCAAATCGGTTAACATTTGTGAAGAATTAAGTGACCCGTAGAGAGAATGGTTGAAGAGAGACAGCATATTTAAAAGAAAAAATGGTTCTTAGCGTTGATAAAGATAGAAAGATACAATATAGAGAGTAGACAAAGAAAGAGGAATATTTTTGTCCTTTCTTATATCACACTATGTCAAAGTATTCCTTTTAGATCCATTTTCCAGATAAAGAAAATAAAAAGTACAAGAGAGAAAACTGACTATACAATGTTTATATACAATCCATATATATATTTATAATCATTACATTTTGGACAATATTTTTCGTTTTGTTTTCGATGTGATCATTATTTTCGTTCCAGATATTTCAACAGATTAGCTCTAAATCTCAATTGGAAATAAATGGTTTTATAAAAGATACAAATTACAAGCACTGTAAAAAAAGTATAAACGAAATTGCAGTTTTTGAACAGAGTCTGTTCCTTTTCTTGTTTTTTAATATGTAATGTAGCAAAAAATGTGAACGTTCTTTGGTTTTGAACACTTGAACTATATCCTTTTATTCTTAATTTATTATTATTAACTTGAACTATTTTTTAATATCTTTCTACGTAAAAGAGAATTTATATCCGTATGTTTCAAGCTATAGGCCACAATGTTACACCTTAGGTTATACCTTTTCACAGCAAAGGTCATAGGCTTTGTTACCTCTTTGACTGTAATCAAAATGTTTGTTTTTTTCCAATTTTACGGAATATCACTCATTTTACAGAAACAAATAAGGGCACACAACTCTTTTTTTCTTCAAATTTTACCGATTTTTTTGTTTAAAGGGAAACAATTCTTAAAAAAAAAACTTGAAACAGACAAAATTATTATTTTTGTTTTTGGTGCCTAATATTGTCTCAATATATTTTCAACTCTTTCATTTCATCACTTGTTTCAATATATATATTTAAAAAGTATCATGTTGATATTTTTTGGTGATTCTTTTCAATTATATTCATGTATTTAAAAAAAATCAAATATTAACATGATCCTAAAAACTGAGTACAAATAAAATGAATATTCAAACAACTCCATACTCCATGTTAGGAACGGAGGACAAATACCTTGAAATTCGAACCCTCCCCCTTTTATTTCCGTAAAAATATACGCTCGCCTGCTCGACGTTAGAAACAGCGCAAAAATAAAGACAATTTAACAATTTAATTTATCCAAAGCTACGAGATGGTTTTTTTTCAAGGGGAGATAATCGTCAATTTTAAAACAGGAGTTACCTCCATTTTATGAGCAGACTCTTGGAGGTTACCAAATTCTCGAATATTACAGCGCAACCTCTGACGACCGAACTCAGTATCAGCAATCAACATGCATTTATGTGATGTTTTTTCTATTGATGAAATAATCTCCATACTTGCCGTGAAGCGATGGTAGCGAGTTCTTCTGAGTGATTATTACAACCATGGTGAGCTCGATCCTCAGAGGGTCCTCAACGTTGGTGGCTTAGTATCATACTAAGCTAACTTAGAAATATTAATGAGCACCTCGCCGTCGAGTAATGGTTAATAAATCATTATTGTAGAGCGACACCATTGTAATTTTTTGCTCTTCATAGTAACCCCACATTTCTGACTCTATTCTGTATAAAGTTCAACTTAATATGTAATAATGGCGCCTCGCTATGGAATAATGGTTAGCCAGATTATCTCCCAGACTATTAATGAATTCAATTCTTGCTAGGTGCCTCATTGTAGTGACATTATGCCTAACTATGGCTATGGATGTGATCCCTAGGAAGGTTTTTTAGCAGATTGCTTTTTGGAAATTACTCCCCAAGTGTGTTTTTGTTGGGAGTGAGGATGATCGACTTATAATAGAAATACGTATAGAGATTCGACTTATAAACGTGTCCATCTTATCATGAATTATTATGAATGGTTTCTTTCAACTGCTGTTGACTGCTGCATTTTTTTTCAGCCACAGTCAAGGGTTGAGTAGTTACTTTGGATCGTTTTCAAAGTGGGTGGGGCAACAAGAGGGAGAACAGTGGTTAGTTTAAAGTAGAGTTTAGAGGAATATTTTTTATCTGAAATCGTAAGTAATAAAAAAAATTATCTTCTGCGAAAAGCACACAACATAACACTATGAAAATTTCCGTGTGTATGGTTGTGTGTGAGATTTTCAGCAAATTGGTCTTTGAAAATCCCCCCCCCCTTCTCCTAATATGATTTTTAGATGGTTGGAGGTCGATTTTGAATTCGTGTAAGGTTTTTTGTTTATTTTCTGACTCTGAAGCGGTATTTTTCCGAGATCGTAAAAATCCTCTGGAATTCATAGTAACAACTTGATACCATGAAATTCTGTACGTGATAAATGTGACCGTAAGAAGCCACACAATGTAACACTTATTACTAACATTAAAGTGTCCATAATCTGCTTACTTCTTCTTTAGATTAAAAAAATAAATACAAGGAATTCATGATTTGAAAAATAAAAGATGTATTGAATGAATAAATTGGAATGAAACAAACATTTTTTTCTCTGTTTATATCTTAGTATTAACGTTTCTATCGAATTTGAAAATAACTTATGAAATCAATAGTCCTATCTTTATAAATCTACACGTTAGGAATACATGAAAAAATAATGTTCATAAAATGAATTCACAGACAATTCAAGTCTTATAATATAGGGATTCTTCAAATCTTTTAATACACACATTCTTTTTTCCTTGATACGCTGATTGATATGAACAAATATGAAAGTTTACGATTGAAGTTGAAATAAACTTCTCACCTCTTTGAATTGAATTATCAATTTGTAATTTATTTGTGCGCCATTTTTTTTCTCGAGCGGGCCAAGGCGTGAAACTTCATAATCGGTAAGGTCAGTTTGTCTATTAATTTCAAATCTTAAAAATAAACAAAGCGTAAATAAATCAAACTTTTCGGAGATAAGATTTATAGAAAAATGATTTACACTGTTAGAACAGAAATTGCGGATTTACGCCGCTCATCCACAGGATTACCCCCCCTTTTTTTACAGCTATTTACAACCTCCTGTAAGGTCGGGTATCTCAGCTAGTATCTCTAATCCTTCTTTCCATATCTTATTTATTGACAATGCTTATCACAAAAAAATGTTTTACGTTTGAGAGATTTGAAAAAAATAGCTGAGCTGAGATTCATTTTCCCTCCGGGAAATAGTCGTCTTATGAAAGAGAATAATGTCCACCACCCATGATTTTACCGGCCCGAGTACGTATGTGAATCGTCTAGACTTTTGATATTACATCACGAATATCTTCTGGGCGGCTATATCAACCTAACTCGTATAATGTTTTTATATATCCAACTAGTTTACCCTAGCCGTCAAAACATTCGACGGTATTTGAGCAATTTCGTAATTGCGCTGTATTTAAATAACACGAAAAACATTGTTGTTCTCCATTTTCACGTTAATGTTCAACCACAATCCAAATTTTTGGTCAATTTGCCAGAAAAGGAGACTACTCAATATGTGATATTTATTAGTTATCTCCCTTGACAAATATTGAATTAAAAAATAAACCGCTGCGTGAAGTATTATTTGAGTAGATGTTTATTACAACACTTACAATTTCCAGGGAACGAAACGAGTTTATTGACGCTTCCATCTACTTGACCACGTCCCGTAGGACATTCAGATGAAATTTAAAGCCGTGAACCTAAATGGGCCAAGCGGCTCCGGAGTGTATCGACTCAGTGAGGGAAAGTGCAGGGGGGGGGGGGTCGCACCCACAGAAGAAAAAAAAGCTGTTGAGTTCGATCTGTACGAAGAACACCAGACTCGACCAAACGGAAGAGATGAGATTAATTCACTCGCAGGACAAAATAAATGGTTCTGTTTTTGCATTGCCTAGAGGTTATCGAATGTGAGAGGCATCTGAAGAAGGCTGGAGATGGTATCGAAAGACGCTAGTTAAAACAACCAAGGCCTATTCTGTCTGTCTATAAGATTTTCCTTAATTCATAACCACCGACAATCCTTTTCTTCACGGTTTTCCTTGCATAACATACGGATTGCGTGTCGGAATTTGTTCAGAAAGATAGTGTTAAAAGTTGTAAAAAAAACCCCAAAACGATTATTGATCGTCAAATGCCTTCCCACCCACCAGAAAAGTTTGCTTGTTAGTGCAGAAAATAACTAAAGCTGAAGGGAGGAGTGGTGGAGTAGCGGTAAAGTCAGTGGGCAGTGATAAGAGAAAAGTCAAAATCTTGCCTCCTTAAACCTCATTGGAATTCGCAAAAATAAAATCGTGACCATCGTTCCATTTTTTTTACCTTCCTTGACGCCAGAATTTGCTGTGTCACTTGCTTGGTAACCATTAGAATGGAAGGAAGTTTTGATATATTTGTTTAATAAATCTTATCTCTAACATCACAGGCTATGGAAACAGCTAGTTTACACCTCCACGCACACACACACACACACACACACACACACACACATATATATATATATATATATATATATATATATATATATATATATATATATATATATGGATCAATAATTCTGTAGCTTAATACTGTTGTTAGCCGAATTTCGATCTAGAGTTTCCACTGCCTATTGTTCGATCTATGCGATTGATATCCACCAATGAACTAAGTGCATCGACAAAGAAGGAGATTATGTTGAGAAAAATATTTATTGTGTAAAAACGAATGTCCTTTTTCATCGTTAGGATACGGACTCGTTGATCTACCTACGTGCGTTTGTAGTGATCCATTCCTAAGGTTAGTTTTCACCTGGGGGGGGGGAGATGTCATGACTGATAAAATGTGTCAACATTTTTGGGAACACCCTAGACTTCTGCTGATAAAAAAAGCGAGCCACTTCGTTTTCTCACGGTTCAGGGCGGTGCCTTCAGTTGAGTTAAGAAACAAATACAAGCCAACGTGAAAGACTCCTGTTACCTATTAATGGCTTGTTGCCGCTGACAATCACATCCCCGGCCCTTCTGGCTTGCACAATCACCGCTTGAGTGAACTTGTAAACTTCAAGGCGGGAAAATTTATGATCAGTTGCTTTGACGTGAACGATCATTTTTCCAATTAGGTTCCTCCCGGTATTGTTGGTGGAAAAGGTGACATCATTTCCGGGCCTGGTCTGCCATTGTTCGCATTTGGCTATAACCTTCTCCGGTGATCTCTTTTCTCGCACCATCTCTCTTCTCCCACGTTATTCCCCTCTTTTTTCTATCATTTCCTCTGACTTTTTCTTCTCTCTTTCTTTCTCTTCGTTTACGTTCCGATAGAACAAGTCGGACGCTTAAACCTTCTTTAAATTGTACTTTTCTTTGTTTGCATATTACATTTGGGTCAGCTTCTCACTCACCTCTACCGACGAAGTTAGAGGTTGTTCATTCATCCATGTCCATCAGTCCACCCGCTGGTTTGTTTGTATGTTTGTCCACACAATATCCCCAAAAGGTCTGGATGAATTACAATGACTTTTGATGTAAGGCCATAGGCCAAAGCAAAAGTAAATACATTTGGGGGCTGACTCGGGATTTTTTTTTCTCGACTTTTTTCGATTTCGTTAAAATTGCACGCCAAGACATTTTTTTCAGCTTTTCAACACTAATGACGAAGTAACTTAGTGGAAGGGAAGTAATTAAGCGTTGAAATGAATCAAGGTCCAGAGGGATTTCTCTTATGAACAAGCATTTTGTTATGGCGTTGTCTTGGATATGTAACCTGATTGTTCAGTTTTTAGTGACAATAGCTCTGGGGGAGGTATGTGTTCTCTGAGTGCCCCCTTGTTACCATTGAGCTATATTAGAAAATAAAGGAGGAATTCATCTGTGTTTCAGAAAATTGCAATTATTAAGACAATGCGAGCTCTTTCATGAGTGCAGGTGAATGTTCTTTTTTTACGAAGGTGTCTATGCTCTTCCTTCATGTTAATTTTCCGAGCAGCTTTTCTTATACATATTCTCTCTCTCTCTCTCTCTCTCTCTCTCTCTCTCTCTCTCTCTCTCTATATATATATATATATATATATATATATATATATATATATATATATAAGCGTACCTTAGTTTGGTACAAGGTTACACCTGGTTGGGCACCCAGTAAAAATGGAACTCATTACAGTAGTAATGACCTACAAGACCAGCTCGTTAACCACAGCTCATTTATCATGGAGAAATATAAATGAGAATAATTCAGGTTCTATCTCCTTTTATTTCTTGTATTTCTTCAAAATCGTGTTCTTTTTGGTGAGGGTAGTTTTTCCTATTTTGATTATATTTTTTGGATTTTTTGGGAAAAAGAAGAATCTTTTTTTTTTTTTTTTTACCTTTCTTTAGATTCTATTTTGACCGGTCAAATAATGATATCTAAATTCCCCAAAATCTAGATGTTATTTCAATAATATTTTTTAAAAGATATTTTCCAGTGGTAAACGCCTGTGATGTCATAAATAGAATTTATTCTGACCATATTTATTCTTCGATGGAATTTTTTTTGCACGACTTCAAATTTTGTCGCTACGGTTGTTCAATTATTAACTGTGATGGTGAGCCATTTATTCTTTTACACTTTCCATCTTTATTTTCAACTAAAACTACAGTAATACTTAGATTAGTGCTCTAGTTACGTTTCCGAAAGATATAGCGCTGAATAGAGCAACGCTATCATTATAACAAACCATAAATAGACTTCTTTGAAAGGCTCATCTGGGCTGACCCCAGGCACACCAATAATATAACCTGCATGTTTCCCAATTTATTCAGTTCTCTAGCAAGGTCTAGATGTATTCTTGCTTTCCACTCTTTTCGAATTTAACTTTGTGGTCTACTTGGGGGTTCTATTTTCGGTTTGCGAGGGATATATACGGTCTAGAAAGCTTTACAGTTTTAAATACTAAGTATAAATGAAAAATACCATTTCAGTGAGTTATTTTCAAATATCTGTTAATGCAATTTATGTATGTTTTCCAGTGAGTTTTATGTTTCATACAGAATTGGACATTATGGTAATATGTGTGAATTCTTCTTGTGGGAATGATCAATTATTTAGCATGTAACCGTTTCGGGTATTTGAGAATTACATTAGCATGGCTCCCCAGTAGTTTTGATCAAACACAACTTCCCTATAAACCATGATTTTGATATGCTGCTTTATTCTATCATTTTTAAGGTCAAATACATTTTATATAGAGTATTGTAACGTATTGTATGTGGATGTTATTTTATACTGCACATCATTTAACTTAGTGGAACAAAGAGCTTACTTACGTAGGTTAGCCAAAAAACGTATTTGATTATGATAAAGTATGAAAACAGACTCATTGTTCGTGTCACTACTGTTGTGAGTTCATCCTTGTAAATACTAAAACTGTGATGTCAGTTTTAATCTCATGCATGGGAACCAAATTATGATATCATCTTTAAGAATACTGGTTTGTCAGAAATAATTGATTTTCTACCAATATATTTAACTGAAGAGTTTGACAAAATACTAAAAAATCACTAACCCTAAATTGACTTTATCCACGTCTTACAATATCTCACTTCCGGTGATATCATATTTTTCTTCTAACAAAATTAGCCTTTTATATGTGGCTGAAACGAAGCCAACTGGTGTCCTAGTAGTTAGTAACACCTTGTGGACCATCTTGTCAGTATAGTCCAGATATTTGTTAATTGATATTACATTTTCAATCTCCTGCCCCACCCAACTATCTATCAGTCAGACGAATGGACAAGAGCCAAATGTTTTCACCTTTCCTTGTTTTAACCAATTCAATGATCTTTCACATCGACTAAGACCAAAATTATCTCTTTTGGTTACTCCCACGAACATATTGATATCAAATTTTCAAACTTCGTTATAAACTACTCATTTCTCCTATTTAAAAAAAAAAAATACTCTTGTTAACATATTCTTTGATTTTCGTCATTATTTCATTATGGTCAACCCGGTGAGTTTGAAAAAGATCAAGATGTGTGGTCATGGCTTTATTAGATTGTCTAAAAATCTTTCTAAGTTCGCTGCCTTGATTGACCGTTCTTCTAACTAAAGAAACAATTATCAGTCAAAGTTGATAAGTCAAATTGCAGCTTGTGCTATCCTTAAATATTCGCTAGTTATAGTTCCATAAAATATATAAGATGGAATACTTCTTGTTCGAAAAGGCATGCGTACGATATGGGATGGAAATGAATCTCGTTTGTCAAATGTTTCATAGACGAAAAATCAATTTTCAATTCTGATATTCAAATCTAATGAAGTACCTTGCATTCCGTCATGTTAACACTCAAGTTCAATATCTTCAGGGTGAATAGAACCATACAATTTTCCGAATTCTCCTCCTTCTTCAAGAAAACATGCTATCAATAAAACGACAGAAAAATGCACTGGCCAGCGTTATATTAGTTCTAATTAAAGACGGCATTAATATATATGCAAATCAATGTAAATACAAATTTGTCCAGAAATACGCTGGACCAAAACCCATAGGAGTACCTATAATCTGATGAAGTAATTTATGACCTATTTTAAAGTAACTTTCCTCAGTAAGGATAGAACACGTAAAGTAAGTCTCGTCATTTCTTGTTTTTCGCCATAAATCTTCAGAGTTTGTTAACCCAGCACATACTTTGTATATCTTTGTATAATGAGTACTAAAATCGCATGTTGACATAAATTTATCCCCCTTGCGGGTATCCAATTTTTCTTAAACGGGCATAGAATTATTTACTACCCAGAAGGAATTTAAATTATCATAGAATTTACCTTTAATGTAGAATTCATATATTTGATTGTATATTAAATTAAAAATCTTAGAAACAGCTTTGCTAAGAGGTTTAGTGCTACGAACTCTAAAGGCTACAATAAAGCGGTTATCTAACATATTTTCGTGCATTCTAGCTATCCGATACATAATTGGTAATTAAAAAAATATTTTGGTAAATTTCGAGTCCTAATTTCTCACTTAATACGATGTTATTAAATATGATATTATCTGGTTCATAAGTGAATACTTTGTACCTGGATGATGGTGTTTCTATAATACCTACTTTAGACAATATCCTGTGAATATAGTATATTTTACAAGTAAATTTTACGTGTTATTTGTCGCTTTATCAATAGGGTCTATTACAAATTTATTCTGAAGTTTCAATTCTAAGGAATTTCATACGTTGGATTTTTTCATGTACAAATCCAAGCACTGCTTGTTTCCACCAGTCGAACGCTAATTCTGTTATTCGATTTTTATTTGAAATAGCCAAAATGAAAATATCCAATGCTTTTTTAATTTCATTCAAACAGTTGCCATAGTTTAAACACTTTGGTTTTCTATAATTAGGGCCTTTTGTGAGGAGTTTTCTTGACTTTTTTTCACAATCTCCAGTTCGGTAGTCAATATGTGGCCAAGATTGTTACCATGTTATTGCGAGGCCTGGTTCTCACATCTAAAGATATTGATTTCACCATCCTTATTCATGATTAGATATTCTATTATTTGTTTATTCATTTGGTAGAGTTTGTAGGACTTCCTGACAATTAAACATTTTAGTAAATTCACACTTTCAAGTCCTTTATTTTCCCCACAAAACGACGCAAGCATAACAAGCGACACTTTTCTCTTTCTCAGGGGGTGTTTTATACTATTTCGTGTCAATTACATAGAAAGCGGTGCCAGTGCAAGATAATATAATAAACATATCCACGAGACAATGCAATAAATATACACATGAGACAGTACGTAAATACACACAGACATTGCTCGGAAAGGCGTTTAGCCCACCCAAGTTTCTGATTCTAAAGTCTGTATATAAGACTATATAACATGTTACGTATACATGAATTATCTTTCCTAATATTCATCTACGCGTAATGCGAACCTATATCCCACCTGTATACCACTAGGAAAGCGTACAGGTGTTGGAAGAAAGAAGAAGAAAGCAGCGGGAGTCGACTAAATGGATTATGAGGTCGTGGAAAGTCCAGTGTACAGGTAACAGGCCGCTGCCACTATGACATATGCAGGTATAAGCTCTTGTATTCGAACGGGGAATTGGAGACAATTCTCAGAGTTGTAATAATTATCGGCTCGATCATCTATCTTATGTTCCTTAGTCTCAGCGTCCCTCAGGTAGTTTTCAATTTCTTTTTCTTTTTTTCAGGCTCACGTTGCTGTTTGCCGGTACCTCTACCTTAATTATCTGGTGTGTTTTTCATTTGTATTGTGCTTTGTCTTCTGGCTTGAATGGAATTGTCAGACTGAAACCATTAAGTGATTATTCTTTTTATTCGACAGGAAAGTATCTTGTCTGCATCCGTATTACTTTCCGTCAATTTGCATAGTTCCTGGTGCGCTATTCAATAATGCAGTCGTTGCCGCACTTCTTATCTGGTTAGCGATTCCATCGAGTCCAAGATATCCGAAAAGTCTTCGACGAATTCCTCGAAAAGCCGGAATCGTTGTTTATGGTGGAAGGCACA